>JAKOOJ010000001.1:259435940-260158440 GCA_022577455.1 Arizona elegans
TTAAAAACAATGTTTTGTAGGTTTCGGGGAGATTTGTGAAAACTAATTTGCAGACATTGTATTAAGATGCATATTTTTATTTTGATAATATTTGAGAGCACGTAGCATACACTTTAGTAGTAGAATGTTATAGTTATAGTTACCATTGTATAGACTATGGTGACCTTTTTTCTCCCTAATAATTAGTTTTACTAATGATGGTATATGATTCAGATACACGTGACATTAGTGAACATGATGAATAATTCCAGATTCCGTCAAACAAACTCTGGCTTTGTTTATTCATTTTGAATTGTGGACAATAGTGTAAAAGAGTAGAATATTATACTGGTTTTTGTCATTAATAATTTTTTTTTATATCACTTGGTTCCCCATTCAGGTTTAATTCGTTGTGTGCAACCAAGTTGAAAATTCCATTGTACTAACATAACGACACTGTATAGCTTCATATATGTCTGAATAATTGTCCAGTTCAATACGTGTTAAAATTCAATGTCAGTAAACCGAACCACTTTCTGTTCATAAGAAAAACTATGAGGAGTTAACTGAAGCTAGCATATGCATTAATTTGATCTTTGGTTAACAAAGATTTTAAAAGAAGTATCCCATTATTTTCTGATTAAAGAATTTATTCTTAAAGCTGGCTTATATGTAAGCATTGTGTTTAAAGCAAGAGCTCCCAACTTTTCAAAATTCATTTCTCTGAGAATTAAACATAATTTGTCCTAAAGCCCCGCCATATAAATAATATAAAACTGAATTTATGTAACAGAGAAACTGACTGATTTAATTGTAATAAACTGTAATGGTGTTGCACACTTGACAAACCTGTGTGTACTGTAGATGGTCAGGGACTTGGCAGAGGATGTATCACAGGTGTACTGGTATCTTACGATAGCTTGCATTGATTTAAATACACAAGAAATGGCAGTGCTGAAACTATAACAGTAAAGTTTTTTTCTCAAAGCCAATTTTCACATAATTTATATCTTCAAATTGTAATACCATATTAATCAAAACTGTAGTAAGTACCAAGAACGCTTTAAGATTCTGGATATGTAATACACATTTTTATAGTGGCAAAATGATGCCACATTAAATATTTATTAATTTTAAGGTGGGTTTTTTTTTTTTTACAATATTTTTAACTTAAAACCCCTCTTCTCAGCATTTAAAAAAAAATCAGGGAAAATAAGGTATCATTTAAGTTACAACAGTAATGGTTTTAGAGTTCATGAACTGTAGCCTAAATGATAGGCCATAGAAATAATATAAATCCAACCCAAGATGTACGGCCTTTAAAAATGTGCTATCTGTGAACATTGCACCTACTGAATTCATTTTTAAAAATGGCACAACTCTGACTTTGCACTGAACACCTTTCTCACTTTCATCTCCTCTGCTTTAGTCAATGACAACAGTACAAATATTCTTATCAAACCTCAGAATTTATTAGAGATAATAAAGCTGTTGAATGAGTCTTAAAATTTGTACTACTGTAAAGTGGACCAAGTTGTTGAAGGAGAATGAGAAAGAGAGTAATTAAAGAAGAAACAGCTCAAGAAAAATGGGAATGATAACTTTCCACTTGAGAACTTTTTTTATGTTTTATTGTAATGTTTGTGTGTTTTGGAAAAGAAAATAGTATTTACAGGTGGCTTCTTTTAAAATATAAAAATATAAAGCAGGAATGTATATGAAATGTCAAATTTTATTGTATTTGCAAAGTATTAGCTTTGAAAAAAGAGCTGTTTGTAGTTTTTAAAATGCCTTATTTAGTATCAATTAGATTTCCTATATTTTTGATGTAACTAGAGCATTTTAAATATAGAATTTTAAATGGCAGGACTTTTACAGTGTTTACATACAAGTGCATTTTCTTAGTGTCCTATATGTGTAAGATAGGTTTTTGGTTTTTTTTTTTTTTTAAAGGAAAAAGCTCCCTAGAACATTTGGGCTTTTCCTGTTTCCCATGAACGATGCCTACTCTTTTAGACTTCAATTTAGTATTGCTTTGTATCATGAAGCCAAGAAGTTCAGTGTTGATTGTAAATAGAATCATTGAAAAGCAATAAAATCTATTGAACAAAAAACTTGTTTGGCCGGTAGTTTGTGAAATCAAATGTCAACAAATCAAATTTCTTAGATTCATTTCTCTTAACAGTCAGTTATTAATAATCACATTCATCATTACTAGTTGCTTTGATTGCTTGCACATGGGAGAATACTAATGCTTAATAGCAGTCAGATACTGATATGGTGCACTGACTGTTCTCAATTCTTTTATCAAGTTCCAGAAATTGTTCATCATTTTGTTTTGTTTTGTTTTGTTTTTTCTTTCATTGACTGCTACTAACCATTAGTTATATTTTTATTTCTATTTTTCCTTGTTAACCAGTTTTGTGGGGACTGGGCTTCTCCTTCATATGTTCAAATCATGATACTAGGCTGTCATGATTTTTATTGCATTCTGTAGATGGTGTCGAGCAGTATGTCAGAATTAAACATGCTTGTTTTTATTAGTTGTGATTAGTTTTCATGTTGTCATTAAGCCGTCACTAGCTGAAACTAATCTCTTCTCTATCTTTCTTTCTTTTTTTGTTTTTTTTGTTTTTTGTTTTTTTTTTTGTTTCTAACCACCCAGCCGCCACCGGCAACTAACCTATGACCTTCTGACCTCTGAACTCTTCACCCAATGATGACCTGACCATGCCTGCCTGCTGATCAGTTAACTGGTAATCGCCTTTGCTTGTCTGTCTTCAGTGCAGCGAGCTGAGGCATTTGTCCGTTCGTCTTACCATCTAACAAAAAGACAAAGAATTTGTTGTCCTCCAACTCAGCTTTTTTTCCCTGTTTGGGTGAAAGTGGTTCTAGAACCTGCACTGAATAGTAGTAAAGCAATAAGGTCCAATTCATCCTTCCGCACTGATCATCTTTTAGTGTCCCACCCTAAAAATGGTAAGAAGGGCCTCATTTAAGAGATGGAAGCAGATGTCCCTTAACTCCCTGATGTCAGAGGCAGTTACTGTGAGACTTCTAGGAATCTTTCTCTTCTCATAAAGAAGTCAAAGCTCTCTTTGAATGTACTGTGTGATGATGCATCATGCATGAACCTTTGGTCAGGGATATCATTGGTGAAGGGATTCCTAAAAGTATTCAAAATTTGACATGCAGTGTAATCACTACCAATGCCCTCAAAGGGCAGAAGATGCAGCCTTTTTTATATTACCTGCCAAATTGGGTGTTTTTAAGAAAAAAAAAAGTGCCATGAAAGATAGGTTACTGAATTTTTGAACCACATCAATGCATTAAAAGACAGCAACCCTATCGAAGCTAACGCTGAGATACAGTTCTTTTACTATACATCAACTTCCTTTTAAAAATTACATGAGTACAAGGTACATGCATTATGTGTCACATTACTGGGCAAACTGTTCAAATATTTTTTTAAACCTCCCTGTATAGAGTAAATTCATAAGGATATAAAAGCCATGCTTGCCTATTTGCTGTATACATGTAATGAAATTGTAGATAAAGTGTAGTGCATTGAAACAAATTGAAAAAAAAGTAGATACTTTTACTATACAAGGGTGCTGGTGCAGAAGAAATATATATTTTTGGAAATGTAGCATTTTATACTTTCAAGTGTTATAAAAAAGAAAAAAGAACAAAGAAACCCTTTATTTCATTAAATGATTTTTTCTGGTGGTTGTCGAGAAACAAAAGACCAAAAGAGCCTTTTTGTCTTTCTTTTTTTATTTTTTAAATATTGGAATAAGTATAAAGAAAAGAAAGTGCCTTATTTTCTTCATGGTCATTTAGTCAGGTGTGTCGTATAATCAGCTCCTCCCTAAGACAGCAAGTTAATGCATGCCACTCAGTCCGCCCAGTATGTGAAAAGAAGCTGTGAGGAAAGACAAATGAGTTGACTATTAAAATTACCTGGTTTTTGCCACAGCATGATGCAACCTTGCCAGATCCCAAACTGTGAAATAGAATTGTTCCACCAACAGCCGACCGCAATATTTTTGTAACACGTTCCCTCTTCAATTGTAGACAATATATTTTTATAATACTTGCTCAGCCTTAAACCAAAGGGTTCTACGATGCAGTTTCATTCTAAATCAAATTATAAGATAACAATAGTTATAGAGTAGCAAGTGTTTGGGTTTTTTATTATTATTTAGAGATCAGTTATCTTTTTCTGATTAAACTAGATGCAGGAAACTACAAGAGAACTTAAACTTGCTCCCATATAATTTCGTCCATGACTAAACCAAACATTAAGATTGAGCATGTTATAAGTTCTGGATGATTAGCTACAATGCCAAGTGCGTATGGATTTACATAATTTTTCATGAAACTTCTACTTGAGGAATGTTAACTACTGGTTGCGCTTTCCCTTAAAGGAGGAAAATCCAGCTGTGGTTCAGTTTGAATTTTTAAAAGAAGTTTGTGTGGCTGAATTAGTATTAATTAATACTAGTGTTTATAAACACTTTACGCACAAAAGTGAAGTGTAAAATTAATGAGCAAGTATCAACATGGTCACGGCTTTGAAGCAAATTGGCAAAGATCAGGTGATACCTTGCCCTTTATATTGTGTCAGCTTATTCTCCTAAAAACCTTCACAGTTTCCAAATCAAAGGTCAATAGTAAGTTAGATAAAGAGGGCTTATTTTTTAAGCATCTGCATGGTGACTTTATCAACATTGTGTCTCACCTGGAAACAAGTATCAGTTTATTTACTATGCAATAAACATTCATCTTTTTGTACGCAGCTAGCTTTCCTTTTATTCTGCCACTGGCTTTGTCTTCCTGTTACATAATATTTTTGTTGTTTTTTTATTTGGTTTTACTTTTGGTATATGCTGTGCCATTTTGATTTTTGTTTGGTTAAATAAACTTGCGACACTCAAACATTTTGGAGAGAGGATTGCTATAGCGTTACCAGTATTTGATCCAGTTTCATCTCAACTGTGATAAACCTGGACATTTTTAGATGCTGATCAGAGGTCTCTTCTTGGGAGAAGTGTGACTTCTAAAAGTAATGTTTGTTCTGAAAAAAAAAAGTTTTAAAACTTGGTTGATAACATTTTGGATCAACTTAAAGCATGACTTTTGAATCTCTGAATGCCTTGGTTCTCAGTATTATCATCCTTTATTGAATTTTTCTTTCTTAAAATATGTAGTTTAAGTCTTTTTTCTGACAGTATTATGTAATTTTTAGAGTGGGTATATGGGAGTGTCGCTTGTATGTAACCGTACAGATGACATGTATTTGTCTATTATTTTATCTTAGTTTGATGCTATGTATGTAACATAACCAACCTATTGCCTATGAGAAACATGTAAGATAATGTATTTACAGCCATTGTTACAAGTTTATAATGTATTTTTCTATCTTGTTTTATATGTATGTTATATAACATTCAGAATAATTTTTCCTGATTGAGAAAAGGATACAAAAATGCAAAACCCACAATTTTGATAACTGAAAATTGCTAATTGTTTTGCAGTACTTTATTATTATATTGGGAGTGTTGTCTTTCTTAGGCTTTTAGTTAGCTACTGGATTGAATACATTAGACATATTTGGGTTTTAGTTGGGTTTTTACATAGCTTGCATTTTAATTCTTTGGTTCTTTGCTGTTTCTATTAACCCATAGCATTATTTTAATAAATGTTATAATACCAACCTACTAACTTTGGACTATGTCAGTTTATTAACCATTACATGTTTAATTGAATAAACAAGGAAGGACAGAAGAATGTAAGTTATGAGTTCTTGGACTAACCCTGAAGAAATGACCACAGATAACACATGATTTGTTTTATGTTGTTTGTTTGGCTGACATTCTGCACACTACCATTGAATTGGCTTTGGTCATATTGGACTTTTACCTTATGGGTAAGTGCCAGTAGAGTGGGGAACAAGTAGCATATTTGCAGGTAATCTTCTTTTAGAGTCTTGCCACTCGCCTTTCAGCATCTGCATTACTAATTCCACAATCTCCTTTTCTAAATTAATTACTGTCACCTCACAGCAAAAGGGCAAAGATGCCAATATATTGGTATACAGTGTGTGCCCAAAGAAACCAGTTTGATTCTTTGTTGAGCCTTTATGATAGAAACTTTTAGTTCAATTTGAATGTTCTGATTAAAATGACAGTTCAAGCATCTCAGTACCTAAACAGCATTATTGTGCCCATTTCTAAATGTATCTAAAGCAAGAAGTACCATTAGCTTAGCAGGATCCATATTTCTTTCAATTTCATTGTGATCCTAAAGGTGATTTTAGAAACAGTCTTCAAATGACAAGTCTCAGGTAATTAAGTTGTCTTAAAGCAAACTGTTTCATAATAAACAGTTTTAAAATTGTGGGTTCACTGCTTCTCAGGTGGAACATTTCTTTTTTATATCTATGGTTTGTAGTATTTAAATGACATCATAGTACAGGTCAAAATTATTTAAAACCAAAGTAGATAATTTATTAATTACTGCAAAAAAGGTATATAAAGTATCAATTTTAAAAAGAAGTTTTTAACATTATTTTGTATGCTTATCTAGCAGATAAATGCTTGCAGAAATCTGTTGTAATAAATTATTCAAGTTTTTCATGAATAGATAATAGTTACTAAAATATGGCTAATACGGCCTATTCATCTGTTTTCAAATTTAATATATTTTATGGGAGACGTATTTATATGGAACAGCATTTGTTCAAAACATTCCTTTCGATGATCCACTTCAGAGAATTTAGGCTGAAACTTATATCCATTTATGTCAGATTAATAAGGCTTAATTTTGAATAGACATAAAATTGAGCTGTTATAAGCACAACATTATTTTTTAAAAAATGAAGTCAAGCCTTTTCATTTTTAAGAAAAATAAGATTTTGTGAATATAGTGGCATATGAATCAGTATTCCTTACCAAAATATATAATATATTTGAAACTGTATTTCATAATAGTATGCAACATAATCTTAACTCATCATCTATTAGAAGAGTCTGGATAAACATAAGGATTTACCAGCTATGAATTATATAATAAAAGAGAAATTGAAATAAAGATGAAGTAAAGCCAAATGTCCCAATATATTCAAGCCTATTTTCCCGAAAAATACACAATAGGAATGGGTTTTGTTCAATATTGTAGGATCGAATGTAATAGGAATAAATCCATTAACAATATGCATGGATGCATACCTATTTGAAATCATACCCACCATAGACTAAACAGTAACTAATACTAAAAATTAGGTATTTTTTATAGCTACCACTCCTTATGTTTTTGATACAGAGGAAAACAATCCAAATGCTGCAGTGATCAAATAGTATTTTTTACAAATGTGGAATGAAAAGCTATTGACAATTGCGTATACCTAAAATTACCTAAGCCTTTAAAAAAAAAACATATTTCATGATATCTTTCCACAACATCAGTCAGTATCCCATATGATTTGATGAAATGGCTGTTTAATTATGTTAATTAAAGAAATAATAGAGGAAAATTTATCTGAGTTTGTAGGATCACATGAGTCAACAAATATAACATTTCCACATTTTTAATATCATTAGCTCACTTTCTAACAAAAAGTTACTTCTTTTGGAGGAAAACCAATATTTCCTGAGGTAAATATAATTCTTTAATAGATTGAAAACAAAAGTCATAAAAACTTTTCTGTAGCTAGAGTGAAAATAATGTAAAGAATATGTTATTCATAACGGTACTTTTGATTTTGAAAAACAGCCATAATGTGAAGCTTAAAGAAGTCAGGTACTATAAATTATTTTTAAGTATGCTAAATATTAAAAATTTTGTTTAGTACTTCCATTCAGAGCAAGAATCCAGCAGAGAGTTGTCCTTGGAGGAGGATGAAGTGCAGTTTTTTCCAGTTCCCCCTTCTCCATTTCATTTCCCACAGTCTTCTAAACAGTACGATCTTACTGGAACAATGCAGGTGATGCATTGGTTTCATGGGGTAGGAAAATGCTTTCCCCCAATTAAAATTTGAACATTATTATAGTTAAGGTAAATTAATACTAAAATTAAAGTTGAATTTAGACTGTGATTTCTCTAATAAAGTGGAGTGTAAATAAAAGCAACTACTGTAATTTCATTTGATCAAGTAATAAATTGCCAGTATTGTTCCCTTTAGGAAGCCACAAAAGCATTTGTTTTTGCTGGAACAAATATTTCTAGAACTTTAAACATTTTATGTTAGTAATAGTTCTTTAGGCTTACATTTGTAAATCTCATTTTTTTCAGCCTATTAACTAGGGAACCACTGGAATAATTCCTGTTGGAAATACTAATTGAGAGTAGAAAGCCAGTCAAGAATCATGCAGTGAAATCATCTGCAGCCCATCTTATGTTGCCATAAAGCCCATAATTACAGAATATATTTTGATATTATTTTTTTTTTTAAAAAAAGATATTCTATCCGGGATTTCGTACCTTTTTCAGGTATTTACAATTGCCAGTCAAATACTTTATATAATACTCAATGTTGAATCAAACTGGTTAAAAAGGAACTGTGCTCCTGGTTCTTTTTATGCTGCCGGCTAACTAACTGCAGGTGTGAACATCCTGCCTCAGAAGTGGGTATTTGAGAAGCACAGATTATTTATTTGCAATAATCAGTTCTTGATACTAGATATGATGGCAGTAATTAAATCAGAGTTACTGCCAGGAGAAATATTTGCATTTGAGCAACTAGACAAAAGATTTTTTAAAAGATATAAATATCCTTTTGAGTTGTATTATTTGAATTTTGTGTCCACGATATAACATGTATTAGGAAAAATGAATGTTGCCCAAACACATTTAGATAAAAACCATCACACCTGTAAACAATGTGCAATGAAACTGGAAAGTACATGCGCTTTATGCTTAGAAGCCAATGGACAGCATACAGGACTGCCATTACTTTTATATTTTGAAAAATAAAATTTTGTTCTGTATGGAACTGTATGGCAGAATAAAGAATGTACATTTTGCACTCTTTAACTGTCATTAAAGATTTTGACACTTTTGTATACCCCAGATTTCTATGCCTGGCTTCTTAACACTCTCTCACTGTAGATTATAGATCAACAGTTATATCAGATTTTAAATACAAATAGAAATGTCTGTAATAACAGGTTCCTATGGAGGTATTTTAAACCAAAGATAAAATGATGTGAAATCCAGTGTAAACAAAGAATAATTGTTTTGCATCGTTTGTGAACAATAGAAAAAGGTAATGTTGCATTTATCCTATGGAATATTAAATTGTTATAGTGGATGTTACATATTGCAAGTGAAAAAGTTACACATTTTCTTGCATTATGAAACAATTAGAGTTAATCATTTATCTGTTAGCTAATTATTTGTACTGTTGGTACCAATTCTGTCCCTGACAAGCCATTTTAAATCTGTTCAAATAGAATACATCTCCTTTGCCTTAATAAAATTGCTAACAAGATTCATAGACAAGAAGCCTCCATTGGGATTTCTGATGCTTCTATGACTACCATAAATATGTATTCTTTAGCAATAGAATCAGAGATAAATGGTCTCAACAACCTGTGTTTCCTTTTGCTGATCATTACTTCCAAACTTACCTTTGGCCAGAATTGTTTTCCATTTCCTTAGATCTGCTGGCCTTCACCACTGTAACTAAATTGTAAACGCTGCTGTAGGTAATTTTGTTTGAAGAATTTCAGCTGGGGGGTGGGTGGGAATGGGAAGGGAGATGTACAAAGATGTAAATGGAAGCAAGTCTTAAATGTACAAAAATCTGAGTGCACATGAAAAGAGTGAAGGTGGGTTTTCTCCTCCTCCTCCTCCTCCTCCTCCTCCTCCTCCTCCTCCTCCTCCTCCTCCTCCTCTTTTTTTTGGTAGCTTAAGAAAGGGTACTTGCTTTCCTGGCCACAAAAAGACCTATATATGTTGTCTCACCTTGAAGGAAGCAGTTAATAAAGAATATAGATGGAAATGTTGACAGTGCCACTTAATCATTCCATAGCTTCTTGCTTGTTTCTAAGCCCCCATAATAAGAGTTACTTAAGTGAAAGAGGTGGTATAGAAATGTGATGAATAAATGAATACAATTATTCTACTTTAGAGAAGTGTTTTGATATCAAGAGTACAATGATTGGATTTTAGAGTTTTGTTTTGTTTTAAAATTTAAGAGTATGGTTAGATGATTTCCTTTCCAGTTTGGCACGTTCATTTAAGAAATGAAAAAGATTAATGAACCTTTTTCTTCCCATCAGTATGACAAGCATTACATGATGAGGGACAGTAGCCAAGGTAATTCTGGCTTTCTTGTTTTATATTACTGATTAGTTAGCTATTGCTTATAGACACAAGGAATCCTCCTCTTGAAACTTTGGTATTCTGGTTGGCAGATTTTGGAAAGGAACAAATTAGTAGAGTCTTCAAAGAAGGCACTCTATGACCTACTAAGTCAATTTAGATCCTGAGAAAAATAAACAGGCATAGTCAGTGCCACATTCCAAAAAGAGTGTGTGACCAGGATTATTTACTCAAATACATTTAATATGATTACATGTATTTCATTCTGTCATAATTATAGTTTGGTGCCAATTATTGGAAATGTTCTGGAAGCAGCATCCATTGTTTTGAAGGATCTATAAGTTATGCACTGTAGATTTCATTCTTGAATGGAGTCTATTATCTGAACACAGAGAAGATCTGTCATCGTATGCGAAACTATCAAAGAACTTATAACGTAGCCTAAATTCTTGCTGATAAATCCTTTTGGTAGCAGGTAACTGGTATAAAAATGTTTGGAGATGAGATCTGACAAGTCACACTGTAGCTACCATCATAATATGTTAGTCACAAATCAGAACAGGAAACCTAAAAAAACATTAAGGAAGAGGGCCATTAGTACTTAGATGTGATAAGAATAGGAGACACGCTGAGGAAGACATAGGAGGAGGACTGCTACAAAAAAATTCTTAGTCTTATAGAACTGAAAGACTGAGTATTTTGATGTAATTATGGTAGATACAAGTAGACCTGGAGAATTATTTTGGCAAGTAATTCTACTTTAAAGATTCTGTTACATTACCATAATAGCAATAAAGTTCATTTCAGAAATTCAAGTAGTTTCTGCTTCTTGACTTTGTTACTATCAAAAGGTTTGGCACTTGGTAATCTTAGTCCCCACACTGGAATTCCCAGATACTGTATATCCACGATAGCTGTTGCTTGGCTTGAAAAAGATAACTTTGACAGTAAAATATGTTTCACAGCATTGAGAGAGAAAAATGGGGAAGAATAAGAAAGATTTATTATTGTGTGAAGCTAATAGACAGAAAGGCAAAATAGGAACAGTTAAAAGTATTTTTTTTAAAAAAGTTAATGTTTTCTACACTAAGGGGAACTTGCTGATTGTCAATAGAAATCGTAGTCTACTTAGAGATCAAGTAATTTTCATTGGTAAGTTCATTACGACAGTTCCTACTTTATTTTTGAACAAATTAAATGTGGTTTAAAATGTTCACCATTATTGTAAATATTAAATAAGATTTCTCTGTTTATTTCAAAACAATTAACATTGGGGGCAGGAAGATATTTAAGATTTTCTCAACTCGGAGGCATTCAGTTATGGGTGTTAGTCCTATTTCTGTCTGACTCATGCTTTGCCATTCAGGGGTCGACTTGTTTTTCTGCTGCTTCTAAAAACTATTTTTGAAGGTGTAGAGTTTTAGATACTGTTAAGTAGCAACCTAGAGGGGGCAGCCGCTATGATGTGTGGTGAGAATTGGCAGAGGAACATGGGAATGCTGTTTCCCGCTGAACAGATCCAGCAAACCCTGCATATTAGTTTTGATGACAAATAGCAGCCGCCTTTGCTGCTAGACATAAGTTGCCAGTGCTGAGTGACAGGCACAACCTGCATGTTTATTCTTGGTATCACAAACCTAGTCTAACAACAAAACAAGTTTGAAAAGGTTGACATTTTTATGACAATAAAATATCCTCCGTAAGTAGCTGTAATGTTTTGATGCTACTGGTAGAATATTGCCCAAGAGTATTTTCAATTTTATATTTTACATTTTTGATAGGATATTCTATCCAATTGAATAGTCTGTAATCAGTTATTGCTGCAGTGTCGCATGCAAATATGGAAACAATAATTTTAACTCCATAAAAGTTTTTTAAAAAGATAAATGTTGATTTACAAAGAAAAATGAATTATTTGATTATATGTGAAATATATCAAATCTTCAATTAAAATGAAATTGTTTTCCTTTTTCAAGCAGATGAACTTAGAACTCTTTATCAATTGAGTGTCCCATCTTTTGTTCCAAAGTGCTTAATAGAAGAGCCGAGGTAGTGCAGTGGTTAGAGTGCAGTACTGCAGGCTACTTCTGCTGCCTATCGGCTGCCTGCAATTTGGCAGTTCAAATCTCACCAGGCTCAAGGTTGATTCAGCCTTCCATCCTTTCTTCAGCGGTAAAATGAAGACTAGATTGTTGGGGGCAATAGGCTGACTCTGTAAACTGCTTAGAGAGGGCTGGAAAGCACTGTGAAGCGGTATATAAGCCTAAGTGCTATTGCTAATAGTTGATTTTACAATGAAGGGCAATTTTTCAGAATCAATTTTATTTAGACTATCAAGTCAGCTTTCACTTTTTGGTGTCTGCAAGGATTATACATATTCTTGTTATCCTGATTCTGTTTTATTGCTAATTCTTGGCTTTTCCAACAACATTTCACCTGATGCATCCAGCATATCCATTGTCTTTCCCTTCTTTTCCATCATCTGCAACTCTTGTTCTTTTCAAAAAGTGTTACCCATTCTCTGCTCAGGAATGAGATTACACTATTTACTGCTCACTGGTGATAATATGACTGCAAATGAATACTATGCAGATCTCACACTAACATTGATGGGTGTGCCACAATTTGGTGCATGGTGTTCCTAGTTTTGTCCAGATTGAAACATAGATGTTTTGGAAGTCATGGACTACCTGCAAAACAAAAAGTACAGATTGAAATATAGCTGTGGCAAAGGATTAGAGTTTAGAGAAGGGAGGCAAGTGGAAGTGGGGACAAGACTAAGGTTTCCTTGAAGCTGTGTGTACAGATACTGGTTGGCAGAGTCCAGGAGCAAAGGCAACAGAAATTGCTGGAAAAATCAGAGGACAGATAAATGGGATATGCCCTGCATGCTCCTTCCTGCTGAATTCATTATAATAAGAAACATGTACACAAACCATTGTATAATTAACAGTTGAACTAAGCTAAGGGAGGAAAAGAAGGAGCTTGTAAGATGGCTGTTGGACTGGGGCACAAACCTCTTGCAGGCAGGAATGGGATGAGGTACTCCTATCTGTTTCAGGACCTTTCTATATTTTGTTTTTGCCAAAATAAAACATTCTAGGTTTCTGCTGAATCAGAAAATGGTAATTGATTATGTGCCATCAAGTTGTCATCAACTCCCGAGTGACCACAGAGCTTTTTTACATGAAGAATTTTTGTGATTATCACAAATAAATATACCTATCATGGATTGTTTTGAACAATTATCAATTTCTATAGCCATCCAACTCAGCCAAGTGATTCTGAGTGGCTTACAACTCTACAATTTTGTGGTAAGCAAACAAAAGTGGCTAGACCTTGTTTCTTATGTCAGGCAATATATAGAGCTTTTGGGAGTCAGATGATGTACAAATTGATGACTAATTTTATTCAGTGGAGTGAACTCCAGTTTTGCTTTTGTTCACTAGGGCCCATGTACAGCACATTTTTTTCACCATGAATTCCTTTTCCTAGGATAGAATAATAAAATAGGTATTTTTGAGTATACTTTATTTGATTTTAATTGATATCTACCCTGTTTAAAAAGTTCTACTATAGTCTCTTCCAGATCTTTTGAAACCAAAAACAAAACTTGAAGAAAATGGAATGACTGCTAGTCAAGTTATGGCATAATGAAAGTTCAATCAATATATTTACATGGCAAGAATCATTATTTTTTTTTCCCACATGGGAGCATCTGGTATGCAACACAATTGAAAGGCTATTAAATTTTACCTAAGTATAATCTTCATTGCCACAAAATGCAAAGTTATGTTCATATACAATTGTTTGCTGTAGAGAGGGTTGGTCCTGAGCCTTTTTTGAACCTAGTCAAACCTAATTGCTACATTTCACCATTGGCAAACATTGGCTTTAGAAAACAATCTGCAAGCATCTTCATCTTCCTTTGGAGTAGACAAATGCAGCAATAGGTAGTGCATCTGTCATGCAACTGCTGCATAGTAGAATCATGGATTGCCTTTTATAATTCTATTTCACTTTAACATCTAAATTTTAAGGTCCGATTTTTTTTTTATTAGATTCCTATTGTTGTTTTTACTTTTTAAAAAAATATATATACATCACTTTTACATTGTCTTCAGTCAGGAAAGTTCCCAAAGAAAACCACATCCAGGAATTAGCCCTTGCCCTTTAATAATATAAATCACAGGAGACCAAAAGGAATTGGCTGGGGAACATATATAAAGGGATGGAGGGACTGCTTTTTCTCAGGTTTGCATAAATTATAAAGCAGGCTGGGTTACATTTCATGAGCCATGCTCCCTTGGTCAAAGCTGAATGGACAAAATATGGGCTGATTTGGGGACAGATTTTGTCCTAGCTAGCATTGCCAAGTGAGATATACTATCAATGAATGATTAAAGCATATTTTTGACTTGTATATATAACTTGGATAAAAAAAATTATCCAATCTTCAAGCATTTGTAATAAAATAACTTGGCAAAAATATTTAGACATGATGGAATTTTGTATATGCTTATTCAGAAATAAACTCATTAGAGTTCACTGAGGCATTCCAAAGAAGTGTAGATTTGCACTTTTCTAAAAATTATTTTTTTTCAATTTATATGGCCATCCATTTCAAATTCATGACAAATTCACAACAATAAAACAAAAATGATTAAAACAAAATGATAAAAAAAGTGTAAATAATCCACAGCCAAGATAAACACAAACACAAATCAGCACAACTATGGCACAGGGTCAGGTGCAACTTTCCTCTCCATACTCAATTTTTTTAAAAAAAAACCTGCATAGGAAAGGCTGATGGAATTGGGGCTCAAGTAAGCTCTATTGGAATTATGTTCTCAAGGCTGGGTGTCAGGTTCTGCTCTTGACTTACACAAGATGACATTCCCTAATAGTTCAGACATGGTGTGGAGGGCTTTATAGCTCATTACTAGCACCTTGAATTGTTCCTTGAAGCACATTGGAAACCAATCCAACTCTTGAAGCAAGAGATATGCCATGTGTTTATCAAAAAACATCCTTAAATGTCCATGCAGCTATTGGGAGTCAGCAGCATGGTGGTGTCCTCATTCTCCTTCCCCCAGAGCCAGCTGCAGTTGGTGTTAGGGTGGGGTGGGTCTACCTCTCAGCTGCTACTTTGTGGACTATGCCAGGGTTTGGTGCTTCTCTCTTGTTATCTACCTGAAGCTATTGGATGAGGTCATCTGGAATGAGGTATTTTCAGTGTGCCAATGATACTCAACTTTATATCATCCCAGGTCATCTGAATGGAAATTCTGTCTCAGTTTCTGGAGGCCTTGGGACCTGGAGGGGGCAAGATTAAGTGGCTCTTGAGTTTTGGACCTCCTAGTTGCAGGGATCTCCTATCTTTGTTTCAGGGTGGGGTGCTCTTCAATTGCATCATGTAAAGTCCATTCAGGAGGTGACCATGATATAAGTGACCATAAACATATTCTCATTTCCAAGAATGGGTACAATTTCTACACAACATGAAGATGTGCAAAGGCCATCCTGGCCACAGTTGCTATCTGATCTAACAGGAGCTGTAAGTCCAGCAGTACTCAAATTGCATACTGATTCTGTTTGGAGTACTGCAGCCCCATCCAAAACTAACAATGAAAAACCCCCAGAATTGGTCCCTAATATGCAAAGCCACCCACTCTTGCTAGGATTGAATTCAAATCTCTGCAGCTATCAAGAAAGAACTTCCATAACATCACTTGGGCAGCCAGGGATGGAAAAGCAAAGTTGGGTATTATCATCACACTGATAATATCTCACCCTATGACTTCACCTAATAGTCTCATGTAGATGTTTAATAGAAGCAGGATGGGTTCTGAACCCCATGGCACCACACAAAGCAGGGACCATGGTCAGGCGCTCTCACCCTCCATCCAAACCAGCTGGAACCAGCATATAGAAAGGGGGGGGGGCAGCATAACACACTACCTCCCAATCCTAGAAGTTGATCTAGAAGGTTATTACAATAGATGTTGAGAGATCAAGAAGAGCAAAGTTGGATACTCCACTCCCATATTGATTTTACCGGAGGTCATCTACAAGCATGATCAATGCTATTTCAGTCACATACCCAGACATGAATTCTAACTGAAGGGAACCTATATAAAAAGGAAAGGTTAGAGACTGAAAAAAAATTGTTCAATACCAATGGCTTCTTGAGAAAAGAGCAAGCAAACCACTGCCTCCTTAAGAGATGGTTAGGACCACCCAATGGTTTGTGTTTGTCTAGTGATATCAGACAGATTGAGTAAGCTCCAATTCCTTTCAATTAAACAATGTTATATCAGACCTAGGAAGTGCACGTTCTCTATTACGGCATTTTCCTTCAGGAACACCCCACACCCCCTCAAGAGATCTTTATGGCTGGTGCCATTCTGAAAGTCTGAAGGCCTGGCTGTCCTCCCAGGGTGGGTGAGTGTTGAGTTCCTATGTTAGCCTTTCAAGATAGACCAGACTAGGAAACCGGAATTAGGAATGCTACTGTGTGTGTGTGTGTGTGTGTGTGTGTGTACACACATACACACACACACACACACACACACACATATGGCAGTTCTTTACAGAAGTACCCAATGTTAATGAAATGAATTCAGTAGATATATCAACCTGAGGATAATGCTGGCTATAGGAACAATTGACTCTTAAACAGAAGGGGCACTGATGTAGACAATTTTTAACTCATGTTTTAATGTTTGCATCGTACTCGTGTCAGAAGCAATGAGGCGCTTCCAGGTTGAAAGGATTAGTTAGTGATATCACCATTGCCCTGGGGGATGCCCAGTTGGGGGCTCCTTTCATGTCCCTGGCAGGAAGTAGAACAAAGGATGGGAGCTCACCCCCCACCCAACAGCAGCACTTGGGTTTCAAATGCGGCCTTGCTAACCTCCAACCTGGTATCCTAACCATGCGAGCCATTGTGCTCCTCATGTTTTATTGCTGAGGAACTAGACAAGGATGACAAGAATGTACCTACCTTTTTTGTGATCCAAGCACTATTTAGGCCTTACTTTAAAAACAACAACAACACTGTTTTCAAGATTCTGTAACTGATGCAGTTGTGTTTCAAACACATTAGAATTTACTAATCACAGAATACCTTGGTTAAATGCCAGAAGTTTCTTAGTCATTATAACATCCTGTAACCCTCCTGGTGGTTAATACAGTGTAAACAACCCATTTGGTACATTTTTAGGGGGGTAATTTGGACATTATAGGCTGGAAATGACTAAAGATATTTGCATATGCATTATTGCTTTGTATGAGGCTAAATTAGCTTTCTCTCTTTCCTCATTCTGTGTGAAGATGAGTTTTTGGTACCTTGCAAGTTTGCCTGTTGTGATTCTTGAAGGAAATTAATCCAATAAAACCTATTACTTTACTCCTTCTGAGGTGCTCACATAAATTAAGTGAGTAAATTGGGAAGGAGGCCAGCCAGGCTGTTGATTTCACACACCTATGGACAAGGAAATATTTACTAGCACTAGAAGATAAGAGCAGCACTGTCATTCACTTCCTTTTCAGGAGGCAGGTTTTAGCCTGATAAATTCTGTTTGGTCCATTTCTTCTGTGCCAGTGTACTGCCCCTAAAACACATAATACATTTCTACACTTATCCATCCTTGATAAGGAAAGGATTTGGTATGGAGGGAGTAGTTGCATAGGACTTGAAGACCATCCCTCTGACTCAAAGGAAGCTAGAGCTGAAAAGATAGCATTCACTAACTATTCCTAAATGTACTGTGATTGAATCCAAACATCAACCTGAAATACATACCTAGTCTCAATTCATTTATGACAGTGTTTGAGTGATAATATCTTCTGAAGCCTCCAGGTCATTCTTTTCATGTAATTTGGGTACTTCCTAGAATATGGCTCATTCTTTGTTCTTGTCAATCATTTTGGAGTTAATGTACTCCACATCTTGCCCATGGGACATTACAAGAACATAACTTACTGCCTTTGGGTTGCAAAACTTTTGGACAATATGATGTCCCTGGACTCTGTTGTGCCACAGATGCCTCCTTTAATATCCACCAGAATTAAAGAGAAACAGTGTGGTACAGCAGTTAAAATGTGGATTAGGAGACCCAAGTTCTGGTCCATGTCAACCCTCTGGATGACTTTGAGCGAATTGCTAACTCTTTGCCCAGATTGCTTTTCAGGGCTATTGGGAAAAATGCAGGAGTATTATATCACTCCTGGAATAAAGATGGAATAAAAATCTGACGCATAACAAAAATGTAATGGAAAGTGGTATGCTATAAAACCTAACATAGGTATTTTTATGAAAAGTAGGTGACACCAACATAGAATTTTGTTAGGTTCAGCAGGAATGATACAAAGTTGGATTCCAGTCAGTCTCTGTATACAACATGGAGCCAGAGCTTCTGTCTTTAGACTGCAAAACTCTAGTTGTTAAATGGCTGCAGAATTAGAATTTCTTCTACCTTTTTGCTGCTATCTGGGGTGCATATGGATTTTTGCAATTTTTTACAATTTTAAACCTATTGGATTGTTCTTTCTTCATCTCTTCTTCTTCTGCCTTGACAGAAATGGAGGGAAAATTTTAAAATCATATTGTGTTGAAAATCTTGCAGCTCTCCAGATGAAAGTAGACACAGTTAATGTCCTCTGCCCTGCAATTTTTTCCTTTTCTGACAAAAAAAATAATAATAAAAAATGCAGGCATTTTGATGTCTATGGCGATTCTCAGTCATCCAAGTCATGGTTGTCCCAAAGGTGCTTTTTCAAGAGGCAACTGGACTTTCTAGTTTTTCTTTGAAGACGTTTCACTTCTCATCCAAGAAGCTTCTTTAGCTCTCATTTTGATGTTTCTGTGTTATAATCTGTGGTTGCCTTTGAATCTGCTAGAATCAGATTGGTATGCTCTCAGTTTGGAAGCTTGAATCAAATCATGGCCTCTGTGGATTTTGAATTGAATTGAATCAAGACTGTTTTGCTCACTACAAGTAGGAAGCAGTCTACAAAAAGAAAAATGCTAGAGGGAGGGGTTAGGAAGGCACCAATCAGTTTGTCTTTGTCACGTACACATACACACACTACTCATCAGTAAGATCTCTGGGGAAAAAGAAGTAGAGGGCAACATTTCATGGAGAGTTTCCATAAATAGAAGCAGTTCTGATGGTGTGGCCAATTCAAGCAACCCCTGAGTAATGTGATATGGATAAATTCTGAATGTGTAGAAACTGCAGGAGGTGGCAAGAGAAGTCAGCATTTTCAATGGAGGAGAAACAGTACTGCTTAGGAGAACGCCTGAATGGTTTATTTGCAAGAAATGACTTGCCGACATCTTGATTTGGAACACAAATAGAAAGCAATGGAAACTGAGAAATGCTTCACATCTACTTCTCCAGCTCTGGAAAAGAAAGCAGTGTGTTTTCACCTGTCACTCCTGATTTGATCCACCAACAGTAGTAGACTTTTAGTTCCCAGTTCTGTGTTGCAATAACTCTAGCCACATTTAATGTATAATATTGATATGGGTAATACAGTTCTTTATCAGCCTGAGTATTCATGCAATACCTGAGCATGTACAAAGTGAAGATTACTGTATTATGAAATATATAGGCTAGTTTTCAATTATAACTAAGCATTAGATACAGAATCTGTAGGGCTCACATGCATCACTCCCTGGACCAGAAAAGAAATGGGAATGTTTTTGCTTTCATTTCAACTAACTGTGGTTCCTTATTGAATCTGAATCTACACAAACTGTTTAGTATTACACTGGCTTTGTAAAACAAACCAAATTCATGGCTTGTGAGTCTAGATTGTTTTACTAAATCATAGTTAATAATAATTAAATTAAAATTGATAACTGTAATCTGAAATAGAAATTAAGGCTTCCAGCTTTCTCACTATGCTATACTTGAGAAACATAGGAAAGCACCAAGAACTTGACCTTATTTTCATATCTAAGCAAGGATTCACTTCCTAATGCAGTTTCTTCTAGCAACCTGGCTTACTAGAAGTATGGGGACACATGACGTTTTCTATGGTAAAGGTGAGTTTTTTTGGTTCAAGCTCCACTCGTGATAATTTCATGGAAGTGCCAATGCAGTTTTCTCAGACAATATGGAAATGGTTTCCATTATCTTCTTCCCAAGTATTTTTTTTACCTCCCACTCTAGTCTACAATGCTAGGATTTCATGGTTGCCTTCCTCCTAAGTATTAATGGCTTCTGATCCTGGTTAATTTTGCAAGATCTGTCAAGTTCATCTATATTTCAAGATTCTTTTGCCAAAATGGTTGTACAGCTTTGATTATGGCACGTGTCATAAAATCCTGGCTTTGAAATGTACCAAAACAGTAGACAATAAACTCTGTTATGAGAATTGTTGCTCTTCATGTCAATAACAGGTTTTCATAAGGGTGGGGAAAATGAATAATACTTCTTGTCTTGAAGCTGAAACCACGCACTGCAAAACAGGCATAGCCCGGAGAACTCATCTAGTCCCTTCAAGCAGGAGAAACAGCTTTGATAACGGAATTGGAACAGGGCAAAAAGCATTATATAATTCTTTACTGCTGTGTGTTTGTTTCCCTTAAAAATGCCTCCTTTGTGAACCTGTACAGTTTTTAAACATATATATGGCAGTCTATGTCGTACACCCTAAACCTATTAGAATATTTGAAGAGTTGATTGTATGTTGCTGGAATAGGCAACCTAGCACCTCTAGAAACATCTTCATGGATTCAATATATATGTTCTAAAAATCTGGATTTAGCAGATTTGTTTAGCAGAATGTTTGTTTAGCTTCAAAACAAACATTCAAAATTTGCAGCAAAACTTTGGACCACACAAAAGTCCGATTAGAATGGCAGGCAGCATCAAGGAAGGGAAGTTAATGAGAAACCACAGCATTATAGGAAGTTTTTTTGGTGACCAGAAAAGTCATCTGTGGCAATCATTTTGTGAATGTACCTACAGAACACACTCAATTCTCCAGTTTAAAAGGCTTGTATCTCCCTGATGAATAGACAGAACCAAATAGGCCCCAATGTCCTTCTCTTTATGGTCTGAGGCGAGTATCACATTTCAAGGGACCAAGTAAAAAGTGTTTCATTTTCACCTCATCAATGTAAACCAATTACGAAGGCTTATATGTCGACTGCTCCCTCAGAGGCGTTGTTCACACTTCAACAAAACATGTGGTGAAGCCACTCTTGTGTAAGTCACAAAGCGTAAAAGACTTCACTGATAGAACTCATGTCATCTCGGACCATCAGGGAGAAACTAACTATAGCAAAAGCACCATAAACTGTGAAATGAAAACTGTTCCATTCCCTCTGATAAGAAGAAGCGGTCATTGAACTTATTACCAGATGAATCTGAATTGGTGAATCTGAATTACTTTTCTTCAAACTGTGCCCCCCACCCCCCAAAAAATATAGATCAGAAGCATTGACTGACTCTCTTTTTGAATCTGGAAAACAATCTAATGTTTTCTTGAATCTGGATAATAAATCCTTGACTCACAAATGTTTCCTTATTTTCTTCTAGATTGGAAGGTCATATAGATGAGGAGAAAGGCAGGAATTTTTAAAAACCCAAAGGACTAGGAAGTCTGGACTGAGCACGACAATAGATATTGGCTTAAAGTCACTTCTAGGAAGATGTTACCCCTTATTAAATTTCTGTTATATATCCTAGACCTCTAAGTAAAACATGAAAATAAGATTAGGGTATGATTAGGAGGGGTAAGGGAGTATTTCCCACAATTTAACCAAGTTATTCTTTTCATTTAGAATAAAAAAAATGATTAATAAGTAAGCACTTAAACAATTATCCTTGAGCACTGCACAGTTGTGCCTATTGCAGGTTTCTAATATCACTTACGATTGACTTTCCTGAGTGCAAAATCCATTGGTGAATATATGTAAAGAGTAATCAGCTTTCAGTATTTCAGTGTGACTTAGCTCACTATAAATTCCACATCGTCTAGGCAAAGATTACTGCCTGACATGTTATTACTATAGAGACTTGCATTAAGATACACTTACATCCATACCCACTGAAACACTTTCACCAGTGGACTAGGTTTTTCCCCTTCGGCAAGCATTAGGCATAGTCTAATATATGCTCCTTTTTTATTTCTTCAAATAATTCCCTTACTTGTCAATATCTATTATTTGTTATGATTGCATCCCAGACAGTTCATTCTGATTTCATTTCAGAGTCCATGGGAAATCAAAGAGGCTGAGTTCAGGTATGATTTAGCCTTGTGTATCCTCTACCCATACTTCATTTCCATACTTTCATGGTTAGGAAGGAATCTGGCAAAACTCCAGTAAGACTTAGTGATTGTTAGCACTGAATAGAATTTGAAGAGAAAAGCAAATCCTCCTTCTGGAGTTTTGGAGTTTGAATGTAAATACTCACTGAAATTTACTGTATGGCTCTCTACACCTTTATGTATGTAAAAACAGATTATATTTTTGCTGTTTCTGCATAGTAACTTCTCTCTTAATTGTCTTGCCCTCAGAATTTCCCCAGATGCTGTCTGGGTTTATAGCATCTGCATTGTCATCCTATAAAATTATTGTTAAAGCCACAGTACAGTACTATTTGCCGAAGTACAGGGCCAATCACTCTGTGTCACTTCTTTCTCTGCTCAATTAATTGAACATTATTAAGCTACTGAAGTTTTCAAAATGCAGTGAGCCAGATTGCTTCAATGCTACAGTATCAGCGGACCATCATCAGTGCTTAATGATGCAAATTATTTATTTATTTTATTTATTTATTTGTCGCATTTCTATGCCGCCCAACTCCCTGGGGACTCTGGGGAGTCTCAGTTCTTCAAAATTCTAGAATTATGTACTGCAACTCAGAATTCTGACACAGGGAGATATTCTGTGAATAGTTTCAATATTCTTGAGCAGGAAGTTGGATTAGAAAATCTCTAAAGTCCCTTCCAACTTTGTTATTCTATTATTAACAGCCTTACGGTGTCATACTCACTACAAAGGGACTTGCCTTGTGTTGGATATGTGTATACACTATGCTCAGTCACAAACTATCAATCACACGGTGGTTTAGTATGTTGTGTGAACCCAGTCTTCATGACTAGTTTATGATTCAGTTTATTGTGATAAATTGGCTTAATTGAATAACCATGCCTAAGATAACTTTGGCTCAGTGCGCACTGGAGACACAATCACTGAATATAGTTGATCCCACCATCCACTGATATAGTGGCATTTTGATAATTTTGACCAAGCATGTTGGTGAGTTGTGATAAAAAACCGAACAGTCACTGAATGTAATTTTGATTAAAGCCAAAGTGTTGTTCAGGTTGTTCACTTGCATCTGAACCAATACTGTCATTCGTCCTATCACCCAATTTTGACAGTTCATATTTGTGAACCTTGGGAAGTGCTATGGAAGATAATGAACTTGCAGATCTTGGCCTCAATACAGGGAATAGAGAAGAAACAATTCATTCAACCACGAAGCTCGTTTTCAGGTTCTACTCCTGATTCTTTGATACAATGTTGAAGACTATGGAAGTGTCAAAAGTCAAAAGGCACAGGGTCAAAATCATCATAGAGATGGGACACCAGCTGAGCTGGGACGAAGACCTCTGAATAATAATATAAAATTATTCTTAACAAAACTACTTCAGGGCTACAACTGTGATTCCTTTGAGATCAGCTATCTTGTTCCTGCCCACATGATGCTCTTCCTGGATTACTGCATTTGTTTGTTTTCCTTGCTTTGCTTTAATCTGATCGCTTCCCAACTATCCTTGTTATTGATTACAGGTAAATACTGTAGCTTCTCTTGGAAAGAACCTGAACTTCATGACTTTGCTTTTGCCTGTTTTGTGCCAAGCTTTTTGAATAGCCAAATAAGCCACTGGACAGAGTTGGCATATGGATTCCTGACCCAGGCAGTGAATTCGATTAGAAGACATCCAAATGTCCCTTCTAACCCTGATATTCTTTGATTCTATATCAGGACAAACCCTGCAATAATTCATTCATAGAATAAAGTTAAGATCAGAATTGCTCATCACCTACATGATCATTAATAGAATGAAATATTTAGGTATTCGCATGGTCTTAATGTGTGTACAATAAACGTGTATACAGTAGGAAGAATTATATTCCATTTTGTGAGCAATGCTGGACAAAGAAATTGAGAGGTCCACTATTATTGTAAACCCCACTTATTATTTCTACTAAAGAATATTGCTAGTTCAGATGAAAGCAATCAAGTACTAGGAATTCTCAAATGCCCAGAAGTGCTATTAAGATAAATGAAAATGTTAACCTCAGGAATGTAGATGGAGCCACTAAGAATTCACAATCAGTGTTGAGAACTCAAAGCTTTTAGACAACACTATGTTAAAATAATTCAATAAGATTAATCTTATCAATCATATCGATAGCTATGTCCTATTGCATGAAAAACAACTGTAATTTTATTGTAACCTATCAAATAAAATGATAATTTGAATAAATCTATTAAGATAGCTTATAAGTGTACCCTTTAACCTTTTTCATTCTGTCTCTGGTACCAAATCTATCAATAAACCAGTTGTAATTGTGCCCTAGTTTGTGATTCAAATGTACCCCAAGAAAATTATCCTTCAGCAATCTGTGGCTCCAGGGTTGCATATCACTTTCAATAAAAACAAATACACCTACCCATTTAAACATAGGGGGGAAAAATAGAATTTTTGATCCTTACCATGTGCATGATGAATTCCCAACCAGTTCTTGCCTTGTTCATCATAGCTATTCACTCTGCCAACCCATTATATGTATCTCATATAATTTATCTATCTCTGTTTTCTGTAAAGAAGTAATCTGTAAAAGAGATTTGGGATACAAAGGTATCGTCGATGGACAGAGATTGAAGGCAAACTCACACTACGGATGATTCCAAGTCTAAATCTGCTAAATAATTGCGTCTACAGCTGGACTCCCTTGAATTTTAGAGGTTCAGAATCTAGGTTATGCATTTGTAGTTGATGCCTTCTTTATACAAGCATCCCCTACAAGGTGCAAGGTGGGATGATTGATTATGATAAGATTTGCTTAGAAGGAATCCCTTTCTTAGACTTTATAGCAATTGGATTCACAGTCATTCCTACTACTGTCCTTTGATAAATGTATAGTGTTTTCCATAATGATTTCTACATTTCTTTTAGTGCTCAATGTGTTCCACAACTTGCATGTTTTTTGTTCTCCTCACCTGGCAATTATTCCATTTCTAAAAAGACTCTTATTTTCTTTTATAATTTCCTTGTCATTTCCTAGTGTTTCCTAACTCCTGGTATGCATTCTAGAAGAGCTGCCAAACATTCTGGAGAGATTATATCCACTTGATTTTCCCTTCCAGTTTCCTTTATTACATCAACTGTTTTTTATTTAAGAGTTGATAAACCAATTAAAGTAGTGTGATATGGAAAACTCAAGTTCACATAAGGGCAACTGATAATCCTATCAAAGTTAAATCAACCGTGAACAAGAGGGACAAGTGATATCACACATCACAACATCAATGCACGATTATGTAATTTGTAATGCAGAGTTTGGAATTAATTTTACATAATTATATCATTTGTGAAATGATACCATAGTATAGATGTTCTCTTTATGACATTTTTTTCCTGGATGCCTATGAAATTGTTTTGCTGTGTCAAAGTTAGCACGCTGATTGGTCTAACTGTAACACCAAATGTAGATCTAGAAATATCAGTGATGATTTCATTTGGCATTTAATATATCCTCATACATTCTCTCCCTGTGTCAATAGGACCAACAAGAAATTATCTATATAGTCTATACATTTGTAACATAAGTAGTTATTATTATTTTGGTGCACAAAGTCATATATCCCTCATTTGTGGTAGAGGGATCGGGAATCAATTCTAGTATAATTACAATTCAAACCACCAGAATAGCTTTACAAAGGTCATTTTAGACAGGAAAGAGATTGAGAGGGTTGTTGGTAATCAAACAAAGGATATTTAGTCAGCCTCCTTAACATTAAATGAAGAAAGCAAATAATATTAGGCCTGATATTACTGCAGTCACTCAGAAATACTTTTTAACAAAGGTAGAAATAGCTATTAATTCTAGCCTTATTTGTTGTATCCCTGGCCAACAGTATACATATTTACTAATGGCAAGCAAAGATTGTGGTAATAGTATAATAGTGAATATACGGCCTACCACAATTCATTTTATTTCATATAAGTATGAAAAAGTCTTGAGTTTTTAATCCAAAAGCTACTAGAAGAGGTTTATGAAGTAAAAAGTACCATAACTTTGAGAGTTACTTCTACTAATTCCCCAATCAGAAACATGAAACTTGAAACCATTTTGATCAGAATAGAGCTGGGAGGGACATTGGAGGTCTTCTAGTCCACCCCCTGCTTAAGCAGGAGGCCCTATACAATTTGAGACAAGTGGCTGTCCAATCTCTTTTTAAAGACCTCCAGTGGTGAAACATCCACAACCTCTAAAGGCAAACTGTTCCACTGGTTAATTGTTCTCACTCTTAGAAGTTTTTCTTTAGTTCCAAGTTTCTTCTCTCCTTGATTAGTTTCCATCCATTGTTTTTTGTTTTGCCTTCTGGTGCTTTGGAAAATAAATTGACTCCCTCTTCTTTGTGGCAGCCCCTCAAATACTGGTTTACTGCTATCATCTCACCCCTAGTCCTTCTTTTCTCTAGATTAGCCATACCCAGTTCCTGCAACCATTCCTCAACCTTTCTTCCTCCTTCTCATCTAAAGTAACTGGTCAATTAACTTACATGAAATATCCTGTTTCATACATTTCCTTCACTAATACCTATCCTCACTATCAATCCTCTGTCTTCCCAGTCTTATTTTTCTCTTGTGATATTAGTTATTTTTCTGAAAATCTCACCACATAGTCAGATTTAGATAACAAACTAAACCACAGAATGAGTTTATTTGTGGCTTAATGTGGTGTGAATTTAGCTGCTTTGGTTTATTGAATAACCCATGGTTTAAAAGCTATAGTTTAGAATGAATGTTCTCTGAAACTTTTCAGAGGATAACATAATATTTTCTGCTCAAAAAGGACATCAAGGGTGAATCAGATGAGAGACAATAATGATCAAACGTATTGCTTAAATATGAATTTCAAGCTGCCAACAATTTGAGGTAATCCAAACAAGAAGCACCAACTATGAGTACTACCACTTCCTTTAGGTTACAACAGGCCTGTCGAACTGGTAGCCCATGGGCCGGATGGGTCACACATAGACCATGCCTACCCCAGCTCCGCAAAGGCAAAAGAACATTGTGATGTCACGATAGGCCATGTGACACGATTGAGTTTGACACCCGTGGATTACAGCAACAGAATCTTGCAAGTCTGAAAGTACATCTTTTCCCCCCTTATTTTTACAGTTCAAAAAATTAAGGAGGGTCCCTTTTAAGATGTTTGCAATGTTCACATTCCTTCTGTTTGCTAAGCTGTCTCTTATCTGATCATTGCCTAGTCTGTGCCTCTTCCTCTTCCTCCTGCTCCTCCTGTCTCTCAAGGACATTGGTCTTCAGAAACCTCTTCCACTGAAGCTGCTCTATACCCAAGATGATTGAAGAAAAATTCGCTATAAATAAATGTAGTGGAACAGCTTCTCATTAAACCCGTGATGGCGAACCTATGGCATGCATGCCAGAGGTGGCACGGAGCGCCCTCTCTGTGGGCATGCGAGCCATCACCCCAGTTCAGTTCCACTGCACATGCGCATCTGCCTCCCGCTGGCCAGCTGGTCTTCGGGTCTCTACTGTGCATGCGTGGGGGACAAGCTGCTTGCAGGGGGCCGTGTGTGCATGCAGGCGGGTTAGGCACATGGGGTGTGTGCATGGGGTGCACACACGTGCCTAGGGAGACAGGACACATGCAGGGGTGTGCATGCACATGCATGGGGGTGGGGGCCATGCCCGTGGGCAGCACGCATATTGTATTTTGGGGGTTCGGGCACACGCTTTGGGCACTCGGTCCAGAAAAGATTAGCTATCACTCCATTAGGCTATTGACATAAAGTGTTGAAGGCTTCAAAGGTAAATACCAAATTGCCCAAAGTTTAGGAGAAGGCTCCTAATCTAACCAACAGAAAGAATATATATTGCTGTTGTACAAAATTAGCTTTTGTGTATATAAGGGGAAAAGCTAAGCTTATTTCACTGTCTAAAAAAGCAGCAACTTCTGTTTGAATGCACACCTGCGCAAAAGCTTACTTCCCCATGGGATACCCACAGGAATAAAGCCCAGCTGCTTTTGG
The DNA here is from genome assembly GCA_022577455.1 of Arizona elegans. Lineage (NCBI taxonomy): Eukaryota > Metazoa > Chordata > Lepidosauria > Squamata > Colubridae > Arizona > Arizona elegans. Next base: position 259,464,578 of record JAKOOJ010000001.1, read on the forward strand.
AAAAGCATGAAAAACTTTAACCAAGCCAGAAAGACTTTTGCTGTTCTTGTTAATCCCTTAGATCAAATTTGTAAACTATTTAATTCTAAATGGAACGCCAGGCTTGCTAGCTGCTAATCTTTGAAACACAATTTTAAATTAAATGCACTTGCTTGATATGTTTAAGATACATCTGCATTTATATAAGTTATTTGGCATATTCATTTATTTCCATGTCATTTTTTTGGCCAGCAATTTTCCAGCTCCCTCCACCCCCATATTTTATTTTGTAATTCTTATGCATCAGAATCTCAAAATTCTTCATCTTTTTAGCTGATCAGGCTTATGATAAAAAGTGGATATAGGCCCAGGGGCTGAAATAACATATAAGAGAATTATGTTCAACTTTAGGTAATCTATGGTTTAGCCCCTGAAAACTGTAGTTGGCAGGCTAAGAACAGAAGAAATGCTCTGCTGAACCAGAATAGAGACGGTAAGGTTCCTCATTCAGTGGTCAACTAGTAAGGTGACCAATCGTTCTCCTTTAGGGAGGACAGCCCTTCTTTTTAAAAGTGTCCTCCTACATGTTCTCCTTTTCGAAATTTGAAGACTAATCTGTAAATCTCCGTATTCGATCGATGCCGATCTGATCCGTTGCATGTGATGTGACGTATTTATATTTGACATGACGATTCATCAAGGCTCGGTACAGTGCGGCAAGACATGATTATGAGACGCATGCGCTCCGCACTGGAGAATTGTTTTGAGAGAATGTGCTGTGCGCAAGTAGCTTTGTTTACTACTTATTGAAATATGACACGGCAAACATGCACGCATTAGACTCCCTTCTTTCTCAGTGAATATTCAATCATACACAGGTGAGTGCAATAATTCATGTTTTATTAATTCATTATCTATTTAATAATTTCTAAATATGTATAATTTTATTTACAAGTTTATTCACTTATGTTATTGTTTCAGTTTTAATAATTAATTTTATTTATTCATAATGAATGTGCTTGCATCGTTCGTGTAACTCCATATTTTATTTTAAATTTTAAATTTCATTTAGGGATGGAAAAATCAAAAAAGAGGAAATGCCATTTCAACGATAAATCGAATAAGGAATTTCCATTCCTCATATCAAAGAAGGATAACATTGTTTTCTGCAATATTTGCAGCGGAGAATTTTGTATTGCAGTTGGGGGCAGAGCAGCTATTACAAAACACTTGACCACCAAGAAACATAAGCAATCATCAGATGCATCTGCTTCCAGTTGTAAAGTAACTGGAAAAAGTTTTTCTAAAACTTCAAATTATTCTGAAGATGAAAAACAGTTAGCTGCAATGGAGGGAACATTTGCATTTCGTACCATAATTCACAATCAAAGTTTTCATAGTATGGATTGTACAACTAAATTATTGAAAAAGTTTCATGATGCTAAATTTTCATGTGCCAGGACAAAATGCGACGCTATTATTAAATCAATATTTAAAAATTATATTTATGAAATTTTTTTCTTCAATTTATTTGTGTCCTTTTTCTCATTGTAAAAAAGTTGGTCACCTTACAACTAGATGTATTTGGGAAACACATAAACTTGGGCAGGATGGTAGCATTCCTCTCCTAATGTTTCTCTCCAGTTAGTGCTATATGTCAGTAATTTGGAGGGTTGCATGCAGCTATCAAGAGCATAGCCATTAAAGGGTCTGAATCATCCATAAGTTTGCTCAGTCCATCTCTTAAAGCCACCTCAATTTATGGCTGTGCTGTGTTAAAAACTATTATCTCTTTTAGTGGATCTCCCTGAATTCAGTTTCAATAAATGCCTCAAAAGTCTAATGTTGCCAAAAAAGGAGAAGAGGGACTTTCTCTCTGGCCTCATTTTTCCAATTATGCATTATTTTATATATCTCTATTATTTCCTCCCGTATCCTCCTCTGCTGCAAACTAATAAGCCCCAAATAATGTGGTTTTTCCTAAAATGGAGCTCCTTTAACTCTGTAATAATTAGGTGGCCTTTTCTTCACCCTTTTCAGCATAATAATTTGGTAATAGAACACTACAGTACACAGTATTACAAGTTTGATCCCCTCATGCATTTATATAACAGCTTTCTCCTGTTATATTTTTATTTTAAATTTCTTTATTGATGATTCCTAGTATGGATTTTGCTTCTTTAAAAGTCTGGTGCATATGGTGCTGCTTTTTCATTGAGCTGATTCTAAACTCTCTTCCTGGGTCAGTTCCTTCTAGCTTGCCCACTAATGTATGTTCCAATTAGCACCATTTTCCTTTGTTTATATTGAACATCCCTGTCTTTGAATAGCAACTTTATTTATGTGGGTTCATGTGACTTATTGAGTCATAAGGCAGTTGCTTTGGTTTTGGCTTCAACATGATGTATGAACTTGGCTGCTGTATTGTGGAAAGCTATGGCGTACTTTTTTTGTGTGTCTCAGCTTTGCTCAAGAAACCACGGGCTTAATGTGATGATCTATGAAGCTGGTTGTAAGATCTTGAAATGGCACTCGTCCGTGTTTTATGTTTCTGGTTAATTTATTTTAGTTGTTTTTATTTTGGTGAACTTTTTATTGTTTTAACTTGTGATGCACCCGAGACATGTCTATGAGATGAGTGGCTATATAAATTGAATGAAAATAATGTAAAACCTGCACTATTGCCACACAACTCTGCCTCTACCCTTTTCCTCCTTAACATTTTGGTGTTGAGGCTGTTGTAAATGTGGGGGCTCGGGGGGAGCAGATGGAGATAGAGAGGAGAAGATGAATGGAATAGCTGCAGAAAAGTGACCAAGTACAGTAGATTCTTTTGTTTGATTGATGGACTGTTAAGGCCAGAAAGTGAGGATAATGGCGAGAAAACAAGGGGTCTCTCTGAAAAGTGAAAGCAACATTGACAATGATCCGGAGAGTTAAAATTTTGCCAAAAGAAGAGCTAGTTTTGAGGCAGACTGAAAGCGATACCAAGAATTGAGTTTCCGCTCTATAGGCATCTTAGAAGTGTTGTAGAGTTCCTTCCCTGCCATTTTCAAACTAATTTGTTTCCATTTTGGAGGAAGAAAAATACATTTAATTATTTCTGCAAATTTTATGGCCACCCATCCTAATCAAATAACTCCAGGTGGCTAATGAAGCACAAAAATAACATGCATACAAAAACCATGGAAAAATACAATAAAATTTGAGTAAAATTAATGATTTCCTCAATTAACACAGGATAAAAACTCAAACAGAGCTCCACTAACATTCTGGTCCTAAGGTTTGAAGGAAGAACCAGGTATTTAAGGCCCTTTGACAAACCAATAGGATTGCAGCCATTTGAATGTCAGGGGAGCACGCTGTTGCACAGGGCAGAGGCTGTGACAAAGAAAACATGCCCTCTAGATCCCATAAGATGACATTTCATAGAAAAGTTCTGGAATGCCCACCTTGCTGGATTTAATGGGACAGGTACAAACCACCCAAGATAGATAGTGCTCATGTATCATGACCCTGTGGCTTTGTAGGTCATAATCAGCATCTTTAACTTCAACTGGAATCTACTGGAAGCCACTGCATTTCATGAGGTATTGGTATTACATGATGTTTCATGGTACACCCAAGACTGCCTGGGCCATCACATTCTGGTCTAGCTGCAGTTCCCAAAGGGTCTTCAAGGTGAACCTTATATTCAGTAGTGGGATTCAAATAATTTAACAATAGGTTCTGTGGCTAGGTGGGTGTGGCTAGGTGGTCATGTGACTGAATGGCGTGGCTATGTAGTCATGTGATTGGGCAGGTGTAGCTAGGTGGTCATGTGACTGGGTGGGCATGGCCAATTCAACATCACTCACTCCCACCCAGTCACATGACCCTCTCTCTCTCTCTCTTTCTCTCTCTCATTTCTCTTTCTCCCTCTCTCACTGTTTCTCATCTCTCTCTCCCTCTCATCTCCTCTCACTCATCTCTTTCTCTTTATTTCTACCTCTTTCTGTTTCTCATCTCTCTCATCTCTCTTTCTCCCTCCCTCTCTCTTTCTCTCTCATCTCCTCTCATCTCCTCTCACTCATCTCTCTCTTTTTCTTTCTTTCTTTCTCCCTCTCTTTCTCTTTCTCTTTCTCATCTGTTTCTCATCTCTCTCTTTCTTTCTCCCTCTCTCTCTTTATCATCTCTCTTTCATGTGTGTGTGTCTGTGTGTACGTGCGCAGGCGTGTACATGGACGCACAAGCGCAAGCCTGATAGGGGAAAGAGACGTCCACTTCCCTGGCACAGAAAGGGGTTTGAGGCTGCATCGCAGCCCTGAGTACCAACATCACAACCGCCCCTTCCTCTTCCCCACCTCTTGTTGCAGTCTCGTTCTCTTCTTCTTTCCCCCTCTCCCATGAGCTTGCCATTCCCCTCATGGTGCCTGCGGGGCTCTAGACTTTTCCTTCTTCTCTTTCCCGAGGCACCGGCTTTAACGGAGGGGAAGCAAAAGTGGCTAAATGGTGCGCGTCCTCCTGGAGGATTCATCCTGTGGCAGCAGCAGGTGCAATCTAGGCCCACATTCTAGGCCTTTGTTCTGCTCTTCCCGCCTCCTGTTTCACAGTATTTAACCTATCCCCATTTCTTCTGGGCTGGCAGGAGCACATGGCATTGCCTATATTACTCTATATCTAAAGAGCCTTGGTGGCGCAGCAGACTAAAGTGCTGTTAAGTAGCATCAGCTGCCTTCAATTACTGCAAGTTCAAATCTCACCAGACTCAAGGTTGACTCAGCCTTCCATCCTTTCGAGGTAGGTAAAATGAGGACCCGGATTGCGGGAGCAATAAGCTGACTTTGTATAAAAAAGAACACCGCTTAGAGGGGTCCGAAAGCCCCACTAAGCAGTTATATACAAAAGTATGAAGGCTATTGCTTAACACATTGTAAGCCGCCCTGAGTCTCCAGAAAAGAGCGGCATATAAATCGAATAAATAAATAAATAAATAAATAAATAAATAAATAAATATTGCAGGTTTAAAGTCTGAAACAACCAGCCTGCTTGGTTTGCCCTGACAGATTGCCTTTTCTTTCTCCCCTCACCTTGTTTTTTTTAACTTGCCGCTTTAAAGGCAGTGTATAGAAGCAAAGCCTGGGAGGCATGTGCGTACGGGGCAAAGGTCCTGGGACTACAATTCCCAACAGCCTTATCCATCATGGTTAAACCAGTTGGCTAAAATCTCCGAGACCTGTGATCCTTGTCGCATCATAAAATTATTTCATTGGATAAGGCTGTAATATCTTTCCTTGAACTTTTCACCATTCATAGAACAAATAGTAAATAAAACACTTACATTCGTATTAAATCAAGTTGCATCTCCAAATCTGAGAATATTTTCCTCCTTTCAGCTGGGGTGATGCATGGAATTAATTGGCTCTCCTCGCTCTTTGCTTTCTCCACCCTCCACTCTCCCATAGGCTATTCTATTTGGAATTTAAAAATTAATTTAGTTTTTTTTTTAAGATGGGGTGGGTTGCAGGCTGTCCGGTTAACAAGAGAAAATATTTTATAAATCTCAGCATTTATATAATGCATTGAACCACCAGCTTACCAATTATCTGCAGAAAGTGAATCAAGAATTAAAATATTTTGCTGTGTCTTCAGCTGGAATGCTGTTGCTGTCCATGCACTGAGTCCCCCCACCCCCTCTTTTTTTAATAAAAGAAATGGCTTACTCTTGACTGCATTAGAGCTAAATTATCATTTATGTTTGTCACAGGGGTTGCTAATGTGTAATGAGATTTTAGAGTTAATGTTTTGTACAAAGCACTTAGCTGAGCTGGGATGAAATTGGTTTAGGGTTTTGATGTGGTGTTTTAATTAAAGATAGTTTCCAATCAGGGCCAAGCTAACAGCTTGTCAGAAGATTTGGTTTTTGTCAGCCAATATACCAAGGTAAGCCCAGTCTTGCTGTGTGCATCTGGATTCCCCTGAGAGAATTAAATGGCACAAGGGTTTTAGTTTTGTGTTGATATTGCTTCAAGGAATCAGTCTGCTTCTTGGGAGGATGGTGAGCTGGCAATAAGATTGTAGACTTGGATCTGTAGAATTTTTTTGTGCAGCCCAAAAAGTCTTAAAATCAATTTGCCAAAATTTTATATTTTTGCCTAAGCCAAAGAGATAGTTTAACTATATCTGCTTTTGATTTATACTAGTTTTAATTTTTCCCTGATTTTGATGACTCGTAAATATTTTCTAAGGGTATGAATTATATCTGGATGAACCTCAGATCTGAAGAGGAAATTGGATCATTTGGTGATGCTTTCTTCATACCTTGGTGAAAATTGGGATTGATCATATTGATCTTTATGAGGTTCTGGTCTCAATCTGCTTTGCGATAACTGGGCATTTTCTGTGTTATCTGATGGGTCAGGCAGCAGGGGTGATCAGGACAGCTTTAGATTTCCTTACAATTCATCATGTCTTGTGATCAGGACAATTTAAATCAATATTATGAAGATGGGGTTTGATGTTATTTTAGTTTTAGTCTAAATCTGAGAAGCAACTCCTCACTTCAGCAATCTTTGATTTATTTTACTACTGATTCAACTAATTACTGCTGGAGCCCCTGACTATAACATTCCCCAAGTCACTCACTTATATTATTCAATTCAATTATTGGAATATGATTTATGGAATGTGATTTAATGGATAAAATTTCTGCAGATTTCCTTTATAATGCTTAATTCACCTTGCGTCTCTGATATAGAATTGGTTTGCTAATTGTTCCCAAATAAAACTTAACCTTAAATTCTGCAATGATTCCATCTTTATTTCAAAATGGGTTGGAATTCTGAAATGTTTGTTGATGGAGAACAATTACTTTTTGGCTGTTCTACATAGTCCTTGCTTATCACATGAACTGTTGGTGAAGAATTCTCTACTGTACACTCACAGTCCCTCTGTTTTTATTATTTTCATCATTGTTGTGAGTAACATTTCAATCCCTTTTATCTGCTGTGTATCAACTTAGCTTTATCCCTGCAACATGCCCTCTACTACAGTGTCAAAATGCTTTATCTTGGTAAAATAAAGGACAATTAACTTAATACATCTTTTGACTCCTGGTAAGAAAGACTATTATCTTGAATCTAGTATGTAAAGCATAAAAAGAATAGACCACTTCTTTTCAGAACAATGCCCTTAGCTATGTTTTTCTATCCCGCGGTGGCACAGTGGTTAGAGTACAGTACTGCAGGCTACTTCTGCTGCCTGATGGCTGCCAGCAATTTGGCAGTTCAAATCTCACTAGGCTCAAGGTTGACTCAGCCTTCCATCCTTCCGAGGTGGGTAAAATGAGGACCCAAATTGTTGGGGGCAATATGCTGACTCTGTAAACTGCTTAGAGAGAGCTGTAAAGCACTGTAAACCAGTATATAAGTCTAAGTGCTATTGCTATTGCTATATAGTCAGGATCTGGTCAAAGCAGAATGGGGCCAGTCATTCTACCATTTTTATCTGTGTCCAGAATGGTAGGTAAGAAATGCTGGGATGCCCTTCTTGTAAGTGAATAAAGGGAACATAACTACTCTCGTGGTCAAGTGGTATGCTATCTATAACTTCTTCCTATAAAATATTAGAAAGTGTAGTTTTATGCAGGAGGCAGGAATTTTAATTCAATATTCATAGCTATCATTTTTTCTGTATCTGCCAGCATAAACTCCATCAAGCTGTCTCAATCAGACATTGACACTGCATTGGGTTTGATTTTTTAAAAAATATTATAAGAAGTGTAAAACTGCTTCAATCCAGAGCTCTGGGTAATTTACAAAGTCATAGCACAAAACACATTGCAATACAAAACATTTTTTCTGACCCATTGTTGCTGTGTTGAAGGCCAGTCATTCCAGCAAGCCAAACAAAGCAGCAGCTTTAATCAGTAGATGGGTAGACAGTGAACCAAGGCCAAGACCTTACTTCTGTTTCCTAATTCACCATCTGAAAAGCTGATTCATTGAGTTGAAGTGAACATCTCTCTTGATCACTTGCCCATTGGCATTGCTCTAAAGACGGTACTCATAATGATGCTTTGTGGGCTGGCTATATCTGCTGCCTATATTGTGAGAGTTGTATTACTTTGGAGACCCTCTCAGAATAACATTTGCCCAACAATCTGCTGGTTTGGAGGGGTACAGCATACAGATCCTCTTCTTGCCTCAAGTAGCAGGGTACTGGGATAACCTCTGGCCACATTAGCTACCACTTATCTCCAGAATCAGTTATGGGGCTCAAGATGTCTGCCCTGCAAAAAAAAAAAATGTATAGAGATCAGCTCAAACTAACAATGGAATGGAATTTGATATTCAAGTACACTTTATGGTTGAAAAACGGCTTCATTTCCTTAGAAACAAATAAAATTTGCAAGAAATTCATGAAAAGCTGACACATAAGAGGCCAGTTTTTATTTTTATCCCCTTCTTTTGAAAAAAGAGCTAGCCACAAGGACATGAGCAAGCTTCCATATCTTCTTTTTAGTTCCAAAATAGTCATCTGACTGCTGCAAAGTTACACAACTTTTGGTAACTAGGAAGAGGTAATGGGAGGCAGAAAGATGGCATATTTATTTATTTATTTATTGGTTCAATTTATATGCCGCCCTTTTCCGGAGACTCAGGTCGGCGTACAATGTGTTAAGCAATAGCCTTCATACTTTTGTATATACCTGCTTAGTAGGGCTTTCGCCCCCCCCCCCCAAGCGGTGTTCTTTTTTATACAAAGTCAGCTTATTGCCCCCACAATCTGGGTCCTCATTTCACCTACCTTCGAAAGGATGGAAGGCTAAGTCAATCTTGAGCCTGGTGAGATTTGAATCTGCAGTAGTTTAAAGCTTAAAGGAAAAACAAGCACCCATGAAGATTTTCCCTTTCCACCCGAAATTTCTTAAGAATGAAATGGCCATGCTAGGCAAGTGTACAGTGTCAGGTGGTTAGGTGACCATTTTATAACTAGGAGAAGAAGGTGAGGGATGGAAGAGTAAGGCTGTTAAAGGTCCTTGCACACATAGTACTGTAGCTTTTTTAAAAAAGAACAAAAATAAGTGACTTTTCTTTTCACCTCAGATTAAATTTTGAATTGGATACTGCTCCCCTCACTTAACTTTCTTCATATTTTCTCTTTGCCTTTCCCCCTTCTTTTATAGGGCAAAATGGAAGAGTCTGAATCTTTGTCTCGGCACTAAATTAATGAGAATTTTTGTTATCGTTATATTCCATGCTATCATTCCATCTCAGATAAGCCTGGATTGTAAGGGTGTGTATGTGTGTTTGTGTGTGTATGTGTGTATGTCCATCTAGAGCTTTGCTCCGGTTGCTGAGAAAGATATGTGCTATTTTTCCTGTTGTATCCACCCAGTATTTTTGTATTCCTGGTGGATCTTTCCCTTACAAAGAGACAGGTCTTCTCAGTATCCAGTAAAGAAATCTCCTGTTGTCCTCTGTCATTCAAATGGCATTGTGCTTGCTGACAGTTCCTGCAATGTGTCATTGTTTAATCTTCCTTGCTCTCCAAATAAATACATTATGACAAGCAATCCCAAATTATCATTTACAGAAAGAAACAAGCAGACACCATGTCCCACATTACCACATTTACATGCTGACTAGAGAATTATAGAAGTGGAAATACAAAGCTTCAGAAAGGCATGAGGTAATGGAATGCAATTCAGCTATATTTCAGACACTGGTGACATGCATTATAGGGCTAATGTCTATATCTCAGTTTCAACCAGTTTATTGCTATGAATTTTCTCTCAGAATATTAGTAACACAGTGTGGTGAATTAAACAGCAGCATTGTTGGAGGAAAGAAAGACATTCTGTATTGGATATTTGTCAGCTACTTTGGAAATATCTCTTCTCCTTAATCTCTCTCTGTTGTTCAAGCAGCTTGCACACAAGGAACAAGAGATAAAAATGGACTTGCTACAGGACTTGGTGTTCCCATGATAAATGGCAGAATCTTCACATAAATTTTTTGAACATGAAACACTGCTGTTACTTTTTAATGATTAGAGTCGAGGAAGTGGGCCACCTGAAACAAAGCAACAGTCTCAGTATAATATCCTCTTCTTTTTTTCCCACAGAACAAACAAGGCTGCACAAGAGCAGAGGCAGCAATAACCTGGCTTTAGAGATGCAACTGGTGTTATTGTAATTCAATAAGTGCTAGAGAAATTAGGTCTTGTTTAAAACTGAGTTTACTTTTGCTGAACTTAAAAAGCTAATTGAAATTGGACAATCAGTACTTTTTCTGAGATCTTCAGGAAATCCCAGAGCAGTGGACTAAACTGGGAAATCACTAACCATCTCAGGAACAAAAGCACTTCCTTATTGTACCCAGGAAAACTATAGGGAATATTCATGAAGTCATGAGTCAAGCTTGAATCAGATAAGACTGGCATTATTTTTATGTTGTTAATTAAATTTATTAAACAAATTAAACATTTTAGAGTTCTCTTTGCAGTAATAGTCAGTGTTATTACTAATGGTAAGAAAATGAACTATATGTACAGCTACATTTTATAATTAGATTGAATACTACCTGTATATCACCCCTGTAGTGATTGTCTTACAGTCTGATACACAAAAAGATGTTTTATCCCTTGTTCCATTGATGCATATTTCTAAAACACAGATGAGGTCTTTTCTTATTCCTAATGGTATTCAGAATTCATTATAATCTTAAAAATTGCAAGGGATGGATTGTAATAATTTCCAATCCCCAACATTCAGATCTGCTTCCCATCCATGTTTTTCAAATTAGCTTGCATGAATCTTATTATCTGTTAAAGTTCTGTGGCTGGACAATTCCTCAGGAGACCTAACAGAAGGCATCAGGTGAATAGCCTGCATTTCAAAAACAGATAACTTTTGGATGGTTTTCTGAAGTCAAGAATTTCAGAACATGGTAAAATCCCTGATGTATTCTTCATCAATTATAAATCTGTACTTGATGTTTACAGAGGTTTCTTGTTTATCATGAAATATTCATTCTTCAACCCCGCATCTGCTGCCTTGTTGTCACCTACTGTTCACCTAGAGGAAATGAAATACTCTGAAGTAACCTTTTGGTTGTATGGCTCAGCCTCTGAGGCAGCCACTCTTTAAAAAAAAACCCAAATCTAAGCATTTCAGGGCAGTCCTGAATCAAAATACTTTTCTGGGTATCAGAAGAGGAGTGAGAGAGAAAGTTCTTTATGGAATGTGCATAAGCATACATGACTGCAGTGAGAAGAAACTGTACAAAATGCAGGAGGGACAGACACCAAGTGGGACAGAATCCAAGACTGCAAATCTATTGATCAGCAGGTCTGCTAACCAACCAAAGCTTCCTAAATTATCCAACATGAATACATTCCCATATTGACCCATTCACCTCCATCTTGTCAACCTAAAGCATGGATGTCCACAATCCAACTCAGTGAAGATCTACTTGCATAACATGAAAATGAGACTATCAGTGTTTTCCTACAACCTAAGAAAGAGTCAGCCTCTACAGGCATTGTCAAGTAAGTGACTCACTGCCCTAATCATCAAGGACATAATTAGCTAGACATTTATCTATGCTAGACTCCATCTTTATGTTTAGAGCAATTTATCATTTCCAATGTTTTCATGAATAATTTGGATGATTTGTTATGTTTTCTACATGATTCTGATTTTCAAACATCAGAAAACAATGGTGTCAGAAAACACAAGTCTGAGCCAGCATAAGAGGTTCCCCTACTCTTAAGTTAAAGCACTACCCAACAGTTCTTGAGTTGGCAGAAAACTCTGCTGGTATAAAATCTGCTGCCTCCATGGCAATCTGTCTTCTATCACAGACATGATTCTGGTGAATGGGCTCTCATCAATATCAGAATGACAGAATGACATTCTGAAGGGAGGGACCTAGGAGGGCTTCTAGTCCAATCCCTTGCTCAAGCAGGAAACCCTATATCATTTCAGACAAATGGTTGTCCAGTCTGTTCTTTAAAACCTCCCGTGATTAATTGCTCTAACTGTGAGGAAATTTCTCCTTAGTTCTAGGTTGATTCTCTCTTTGATTGGTCTCCATCCATTGCTTCTTGTCCTGCCTTAAAGTGCTGTGGATAAGTAGGAACAGAGTCTAAGAGAAAAGCAGAGATACTGAGCATCTGGTTCTTCCATTGGGGAGTAGAACTAAAGCCATTGCAGACCACGATTCAAGGATGAAAATGCCTGATAAATGTAATTTTTACAAGAATTCCAGACAGCTATCAAAATAATGCAGAAATTCTCAAATGTAAAATGCAAACCCCATGCATTTATACATGCATGTATAGTAGAAACAAGTTTCAGTTCTTACACTTCTTTCTTCTGCCTTTGTGGTGCAGGGGGTTGTGACTTTGAATTTTTTGCAGGAGTTGTGATTGGAGTAATCTACTTACCGATAGTTTCATTCTGAGGTTGCCAAACCTAGTTCTCCTGTTATGTAACTGATGATTAAGGTGGATTCCGTTGTTTCATTCAAAAGAGTATCTGCCGTTTGTGTTGTAAAAAGTCTTTCCTAGTATAGTCTAGCTGGTCTTAAAACCAAATCAAAGTAGCAAGTTGGATAAATTAACCATGTCTTTGATATCATGCCTGCCTTTCTGAGTGAGGCCTGAGTGCACCTCCAGGGATTTTATGGCCTAAGATAATGACTTTTAATTAAAAGGCTTTTAAACAATAGCTTTTACCTCATTTGTCCCTCAGGAACAATTTTGGGCTGGATGCACATTACTGGCAGTTGGGTGGATTAGCAGAAATGATCTACTTAGTCTACTGAGAATAAGCAATGAGCCTCATCAGAAAACAGAGGCGTGTTTCACTGAAACCAGCCAGGAAATAGCCAAGACCCAAGCTTAACCTCACCCTGCTATTAGGGATGCTTGTTTAATATTCTTGGGGAGGGAAAGAGAATGTATAAACAAGCCATGATGACCGATGCCAAAGGGGTGCAGTGTCTGAAGCTCCAAAACAGAAATATTCTGAAGATTTCAAGGTTTATTGCAATTTTGGTATGAATAGACAGAGAATTGTATCGGAGATATAATGCTTTTTAAATATATGCCTGGATGCATTCTGCAATAGTGAGGCCATTGAAAACTACAGGTATGATTAACTAAGTGAATGAGTACTGGAGGGAAAAGAGGGAGTAATTCTCAATTTGTTAACCTGCTATGTTGAATGTGTGGCAGAGTCTACAGAGGGCTGGCACCTATTTCAAAAGAGTTTGTAAAATATGCAGATTATAATTGAGACTCAGTTTGATCTAGTGGTTAAGGCACCAGGCTAGAAAGCGGGAGACTGTGAGTTCTAGTTAGCCATGAAAGCCAGTTGGGCAACCTTGGACCAGTCATACTCTTTCAGCCCACCTCACCCCACAGGGTTATTGTTGTGCGGGGGGAGGAGGAAGGTGCATTGGATATGTTTGCTTCCATGGGTTATTTGTGAAAATAATAAAAGGCGGGATATAAATTAAATAAAAATATTTGTACTGGAAAAAGGCGTCTTCCCTTCATAAATGCCACATGTATTTATTTTATTTAAAAGGTTTGTATGACTCTTATGTGTCACAACTCTGGATGGCTCACAAATAATAATAAAAACCAAGAGAGACAAACCAATAAACAAATAAAAGCTATGTGCAAAAAACAAATCCTGTCCCCCTAAAGAGTATCTCCCTACCCATCAAGAATTAGAATTATTGGGCTTTAGCCTTACACTTGAGGTATCCCACGGAACAGGGGCCACTATGGAAAACGGCACATTTTCTAGGTTTTCAAAGTGACAATAGTTACGCAAGGGATTTGGTGGATCAGGCACATGTTCCTTCAGGGAGAAGGTGACCCATCAAATAGCTTGGTACAAGGTTCTAATGTGCAAATCTTTAAAGGTAGTAACCAGCAGCTTGAATTATACCTGAAAAGGAATTGTCACATTAGTAGTGAATTAATGGTAAACTGAGGGACACTTGAAACTGCATGTACTACCACATTCTGGACCAGTTTTATATTACTGCAATGTCCATTTAGCAGCATTGCAGTAATTATCCAATCAGGAAGTGACCACAGCCTGAGTAACTGTGAGGAAGGCCTCCCAATTCAGGAATAGAATAGAATAGAATAGAATAGAATAGAATAGAATAGAATAGAATAGAATAGAATTCTTTATTGGCCAAGTGTGATTGGATACACAAGGAATTTGTCTTGGTGCATATGCTCTCAGTGTACATAAAAAGACAAGATACATTCATCAAGAATCATAAGGTACAACACTTAATGATAGTCATCAAATCATATTAGGAAACAGTCAATATAAATCGTAAGGATACCAGCAACAAGGTTACAGTCATACAGTCATAAGTGGGAGGAGATGGGTGATAGAAACAATGACAAGATTAATAGTAGTTCTGACTTACTAAACAGTTTGACAGTGTTGAGAGAATTATTTGTTTAGCAGAGGAATAGGTGCAATTGATACAGAAGATGAATCTATGTAATGCCCTACTAACCACAGCTTCCTCCTGCTATTTGAGTCAGGCAGGACAAATTGTGCACCAACTCTGAATGGAAAAGTGAGAATCAAAGATGACACATCACCAACTCCAGGGCGGCCAAAAGTCCAAAGCTATCTTTGCCTTGCTAAGGTGATATTGGAATGGTTCTTCCCCATGTGCATTCTCACAGTGTCAAGTCTTGGGTCAGCACCAGAATGGCATCTCTTGCTGATGATACCAATTCTTGTGCTGTTGAGTGACCTCCCCAGTGATTTCATACAAAGGTGAAAGAAGAGTGTGAGAATCCTGAATCCTGAGCCACCCCATATCGCTGGGGGTTAGGGTTAGAGCACTCTTCCCAACCAAGGCCAACTGGAACTGTCCACAAAGGAAGAAGGAGAACCACTTTTAAAGAAGCCTGGGAAGAAAGATGCTGCTGTGGTCAAGGCTCATTCCTTATGCTTCACCATTTTGTAATACATTTTAATACAGATTTTCAAAACAATTAAATCAATAGATAATTGAATTCTGATTTAAATATAGGATCAGAGGATATATGTTAGATTAACTCATACCAGGGTTTTTTTTAAAGGATTAGAATAGAAGGTTACTCTGAGGTAGCAATACTTTTACCAAATCAATTATGCAAAGCTTAATAATACTATTTGAATGAGAGAGGCCTAGAAAACTGACAGATTCAGTATTTTTGAAGGAGCATCTATAAAACATTCCAAGCGCAGCAATTGCTTTAATATATGAAACTGCAAGGAATATGAGGAGCAACCAGTGATTTGCATAAAGTGACTTACCATATAATAACAACCGCCATAGGGAGCAGGATTCTTTCTTAAACTGTTCTTCCTAGATTTTTTTTTTAGCTTGAATATGTGGCCCCACAATGTATTGAAAGCTTCCTTTGCCATTTTCTCTTCATGGATTTTTTTTTTTTTTTTGCTAACATTAGGCACATAATATAACAGTGACAATATAACTGATGGTTGAACAGGCTGGTTTTTAATTCATGGAATATTTCCATCTAAAGTGACATCTGTTTAAAGTCTGTAAAGTGTAATTATTGGACCGATTCCAGCATCATTCTTTCTGCTGAGTCTTTTTTGAATGATAGCTTGGCATCCCTATAGCACTTCCTTCTGTTGGGTCAGCTCTTTTCCTCTGTCTTTTCAATGTCAGAGACAAAACCATTTTATTTTTCTTCAGTTTTAGATCATCCTTTTCCTTTCCTTTCCTTTCCTTTCCTTTCCTTTCCTTTCCTTTCCTTTCCTTTCCTTTCCTTTCCTTTCCTTTCCTTCCCTTCCCTTCCCTTCCCTTCCCTTCCCTTCCCTTCCCTTCCCCCTTCCCCCTTCCCCCTTCCCCCTTTCTGTCCTTTCCTTTCTTTTCCTGTTTCCCCTTTCCGCTTTCCATATACATATTCCATTTTTGTTTTTTGTTGTTGTAAGTTGTGAAATCGTGTCCGACCCATTGCGACCCCATGGACAATGTTCTTCCAGGCCTTCCTGTCCTCTACCATCCTCTGGAGTCCATTTAAGCTTCAGTGACTCCATTCAGCCACCTCGTTCTCTGTCGTCCCCTTCTTCTTTTGCCTTCAGTCATTCCCAGCATTAGGCTCTTCTCCTCTCCTCTTCTGCAGAGAAGAGCAACAAAGATGATTAGGGGACTGGAAGCTAAAACATATGAAGAACTGTTGCAGGAACTGGGTATGTCTAGTTTAATGAAAAGAAGGACTAGGAGAGACATGATAGCAGTGTTCCAATATCTCAGGGGTTGCCACAAAGAAAAGGGAGTCAAACTATTCTTCAAAGCACCTGAGGGTAGATCAAGAAGCAATGGGTGGAAACTGATCAAGGAGAGAAGCTACTTAGAACTAAAGAGAAATTTCCTGACAGTTAGAACAATTAATAAGTGGAACAACTTGCCTGCAGAAGTTGTGAATGCTCCAACACTGGAAATTTTTAAGAAGATGTTGGATAACCCTTTGTTTGAAGTGGTGTAGGGTTTCCTGTCTGGGCAGGGGGTTGGACTAGAAGACCTCCAAGGTCCCTTCCAACTCTGTTACTCTATTTCTATTTCTGTTTCCAATGAGTTCTTCCTTCTCATTAAGTGGCCAAAGTATTTGAGTTTCATCTTCAGGATCTGGCCTTCTAAAGAGCAGTCACGGTTGATCTCCTCTAGAACTGACTAGTTTGATCGCCTTGCAGTCCAAAGGACTCGCAGGAGTCTTCTCCAGCAATAGTTATTTTATGTAGCAGGTTAAGTTGAAAAAAAGGGATTGACCATAGATCACCAAGTAGATTTCTGTGGTCAACTTGGATTTCTAGTCATAATGCATCAATTTGAATGAAATTACTGCTTTGTTTTTTGCTTGTTGTTTGCATGCTGGGAGATTGGAGACAAATCAGAATGATTCAGTCTGGAAATCTAAAGTTGTACCACTTTGGTAAACATCATCATGTGGATGAATTTATCAGCAACTGTATTAATAGAAAGAGCTAGCATTAGAGGAACATCATTACCAGCATTGCATAGATACCTTGGACCTGGATGTACTTTTTTTTTTTTTTAAAAAAGCTTCACTTCTTTTTTTTAAAAAAAGAATGTTGATTATCTACTTTCTTCCATATCTTTTCACAGCATCGCAGCTTCTCTGGTGTTTCTTATTTGAAGGCAAAATCAAAAAGGAAAAATGCTGCTCCCAGTTGAAGAATGTGATGGGGCTTGGCTAAACTGCAGCCCTTGGGAGCAGCTGTGTGAAAGGATGTCAGTGAACATTCCTGTTTCAATAAACACCGACATGCCCCTTAAAAAAAAAAATTGCACTGAACAAATAAAATAGAACCAGGATTCCCTGCCTTCTTCCCTCCCTATCAGATGTTAGCATTCAGCAACTATAAAAATCTGCCAGTACAACATTTTTCATAGAAAGACTATCATAGTAGTCCCTTGGGATTGTGATACAAGTACCTGTATGTCCTTGCAGATCAAGCAGTACTGCTTTAGGATCAGAAACCAGAAGCCATTGAGAGAGAGCAGCTTAACCAACACACACACACACACACACACACACACACACACACCCCACTACATTATGTGTTACTTGCTTGAAGGTACATTTCTGCTTAGACCTCCTTTTTACTCTTACCTTTATCATATATCTTGATGGGGGAATATCATATATCAGGATGGGGGAAATGCAACTATCCTGACCCTTCTGGATCTCTCCATGGCTTTTGATACCATTGAACATAGCATCCTTCCAGAATGGCTTGGAGGAATGGAACTGGGGATAGAGTAGTACAGACTTTAGACTTGGTGAACAACCACTTTGGTGTGCGTGTGGGAGGGCAGGGCACTTATGAGAAAGTCATCAAAAACCGATGGTGTCATTGAAGAGTATAGGGGCTGAAACGTTCAGATTATTTATTAGCTGGGGAAAGGATTGTAAGAGAACCTGTAATATAAAGGTTAAAGTTACATCTCTGTATTTGCTCTGGAGTTAGCAAGAAAATTCTGAGTCCTGCAAGGGCTGCAGAAATAGAGTTGAGCATTTATAGGCGTTTTTCGGATTGATCAGACAATACTCGACACACAAAGATCTTCTAGGAGCCTGGATATTTTATTTTCTTTGTAGTTTATCAAGACTAAAGATGTTAGCTTCTCTCTGGGATTGACTCTTACAGCCAAATAATTATGCAAGTAGCATGCAGCAAAGGCACACATACTGAACTTCAACCTCCCCTCCCTGTATTGGCATCTGTCTTCAAACAGGAATGGAATGTTGAAAATTGTTTTCTAGCCTAATTGCTCTGCTACTCTGAGATTAACTATCTCCTGCCTGAAATGGTATTGATTCTGCTAATACAATAAAAGCCTGTCGAAGTTGTATCTTGGTGGATGATGATTATCAACTCCTCCAAGAGTTAATCAAGGATTTCTTTTAAAAGTTTGCTGGCAACATCTCATGGCTGGTGGAATTTTTCTTTTGGCTACATTTAGATCTTCTGCCTCTCAATATTCACACTTGGTAGACAGATTCCAGCTTTTCAAGTTCCTCTTTGCACAGCCAATGCCATCTTGTGAGCCTGAATCACCCTGGGACAACCAGAAAAGGATGAAACAATCCCCCTTTCTGAGGAAACATTCTCAGAAGCTCAGATTTAGCATTTGTAGTATGTAAAATTACAGTGGTATGGAAAACTACAGTTAAGTCTCCTTTCATAAGCATAACATTGGTCTTTCTGGCAGAAAAGATTACAGTCCTCATAGGGAATTGAAGAAAGAAACTCAAATTAAACCCAACTTGATTTTGTTTAGTTAAAGTTGGGACAGAAACAAACTTGGAAAGGCATACATATTGTACTACTTTAATACAATAAAAATCCTTCCTGGGATTCTTGCTATGTTTGTTTTTTGATCTGGCCTACAATAAGAACTAATGGAATCAGTTGGAAAAACAAGGCAATTCGGACTTTCAGAGAATGGTGACTGAAGACATCTTCACAAAAGCAGAGCAAATGACTGTGGAAAACACCAAGGAATTGGTACACCAAGTAGGTTGGTTCTTCGGAACTTCTCTGGAGAAGGAGACAATAGGACTTCATTCACATGTGGTCTTAATGGCTGTTCCTCAGGAGGAGATTGCAGGACAGCGGTCTTCTATGGCTTTGAGTGTCAAGAGATGAAAGGATTAGCCATCTTGCTCACAACTATGGCCGAGCCTTTTAAAGTACACTAAATTTGAAAGCCTCATTTTCTAATCACTTTTGGAAACTGCATATTAACAGTTTTACAGCTATTAGAGACCTTCAGAATGAGAAGTTTAAAAAGTTGTTAGATGAGTTTAGCTTCAACTCTGAACAAAAGAAAAATTAATTACAACCTTAAGAACAAAGAATTTGAGATAAACAATAAAATAAAATAACATCTAAATAAGATTTTGATTTAAGAAAGTTATAAATAGATTAAGGATCCAATTAAATTTGGAATATTGATTTTTACTATACGTTTTTGGAATTAAATATAATATATGTGTGTGTGTGTGTGTGTGTGTGTGTGTATATCTTCTTGAGAGAAATTGGTTATTTTGGCTATCTTGGCTCATAACAAAGACAAGGCAACTTTATAACTTTAGAAACT
The DNA here is from genome assembly GCA_022577455.1 of Arizona elegans. NCBI lineage: Eukaryota > Metazoa > Chordata > Lepidosauria > Squamata > Colubridae > Arizona > Arizona elegans. The sequence continues at coordinate 259,484,233 of JAKOOJ010000001.1, forward strand.
AAACACTAGTGGACTAAAGATTTTTAGTAGAAGGAAAAAAATACAAGCCTCCTTTTGGTGTTGATTAGCATTGGAACTTACAAAATGACACAAACATAACACTGAAATTATTAAAGGAGATATTTGAAGAATAGGCAGAAATTAGTAGCTACAACTTCAACAGTGTGACTAATAGCCTCTCTATGAGGATGATGGGTGAAAGAAGTTTGATAATTAATATAAGTATGATATATGATATATGATATAATGTTTGATTCTGTGTAATTATGTACAAAAGATGCTAATAAAAGATGTGGAACAAATTTTGTCTAACAAAACAAAGAAAGTACGAAAAGTGGTACTACAAATGACATGTGAAAGAGGATGTTTTGGAAAATTATGCTTTTATTGGAGATACAAAAGAAACTGGCTGAAGCCTTAAAAATTAAAGTGGAAATACATATGACAAACCAAGAGAATGTCCTGGAAATGTTTTCTTATTGAATCTACAAAAGAAGTTTGCCACCTTTTGAAGAAATCTGTGCAATGGAATAAAGAAGAATTGAAGAGTAATCTAATATTACAACAATATTTGAATGAATTAAAGATTATGACTGATTGAAGTAAAAGGAAGAAACATAAAGTTAGTTTATTTGATCAACTTTAAAATAAAACATTTTTTTCCAAAGTTCTAACAACTCCTTGTGGACTTCTGCTGACACTGGGGTTAAGAAGTTTGTATTTTATGGATTTGCTTATAGATAAGCATTAGGATATGGGATGAAAACATATATGTATATAAACTTATGGAGGTGTTACTAAATTTGTCTATACTTCTTATTATAAAGGTTAAAAGGCACTTCTTTATATATAACTTCTTTTTCTTTATTATATTCTTTCTTTTTTCTTCTTTCTTTATTCTTGCACTTTGTGTTCTTACTATTCTTTCTTTTTTAAGTTAGTATATATTAGTTTTTAACTATTATAATCAACATTCCTAATTAAACATTAAATACGAAAAAGGAAAAACAGCCATTTGATCAATTATGCATATGATTTGATAATATCAGATCAGCTTGCTGTTATACACTCTATGTTGGGATGGTTAGAGACAATTTAAAAATTATTCTTTGTGCAAGTTGCTGCAAATAGGTAACCATCGAATATAAACGCAAAAGAGAACTCTGGAATTTTTTTAAAAATATAGCACTTTATAGTAGCTTAGAGGTCAGTTAGAAAGGAAAGGAGTAAATGTTCTGGGAAAGGAGGAACAAATGGCATTGAGTGCTAGTCAAGCCAACGGAGGAAACCATTAGTTGGTTGTGGATTTCTGTGAACTGTAGTCACAAAGCATCTGAAGGGAGTTTGAATGGAGAAAAAAACTGTTTTTGCACAAGACTGTTTGCAGAATCAAAGAACTAGCCAGAAGCATTCAATTTCGAATGAATTATCACAAAGAGCTGAATCACATGGCTGTCATTCCTCTGATTAATCAAGTGACAACACAAGAATCTCTCTGGCCATTCATAGCTTTGCATTTTCTCACATGGGTTTTATACTTTCCAAGTTTCTAAGAAGTTCAACTAATTCTGAAGACAATATTACTGTATATAAAAGCACCCTTCCTTGGGACAACAGGAAGCCCATTTATGTTTACATCCTGCCTCTTTATTTTATTTATTTATTATAGGATTGTTTCCTAGTATGATTCGATTGCTTATCTGTACCCTATGACTATCATTAATTTTATTTATTTATTATAGGATTGTTTCCTAGTATGATTCGATTGCTTATCTGTACCCTATGACTATCATTAAGTTTTGTACCTTATGATTCTTGACAAATGTATCTTGTCTTTTTATGTACACTGAGAGCATATGCACCAAGACAAATTCCTTGTGTATCCAATCACAGTTGGCCAATAAAGAATTCTATTCTATTCTATTCTATTCTATTCTATTCTATTCTATTCTATTCTATTCTATTCTATTCTATTCTATTCTTTCTTTATAAGAGCTCTTCATCAGGGGTGAAATATAAAATTTATTACTACCAGTTCTGTGGGCTTGGCTTGGTGGTGGTGGGGTAATGTGACTGGGTGGGCGTGGCCAACTTTTTTTTTTTTTTTAACTCTTCAAAGCACTTTTTCTAATGCTTTGAAAAGCCTCTCTGCCAATCAGGCAACTCAGCTGGGATCGTCAGAGATTTTTCAAAGCATTTTTTAAACACCTCTTTGGCCAAGAGATTGCAGAAAAAAATGCTCTGAAAAGCCTCTGATGATCCCAGCTGTGCGATCATCAGAGGCTTTTTTTTTAAACTTTTAAAAGCATTTTTTTGTCGGAAGAGGTTGTAGAAAAAATGCTTTTAAAAGTAAAAAAAAAAAAAGCCTCTGATGATCGTGCGGTTCAGCTGGGCATGGTGGTGGTGGGGGGCAGGGATTTTTGCTATCAGTTCTCCGAACCACCCGCTGTCATCGCTACCGGATTGGGCGATCCGGTCTGAACCGTGAGTATTTTACCCCTGCTCTTCATCCTCCTAGTTATGTTATCCTCCAAACAAATGTGTAGAGTACATTGGAATTTGATATATTGATCTATCCAAAGAGCTGAACTTTTGTTTGACTGGGAACTTGAAACTGGGTCTCTTCAGATTGCCTCCATTCACAATACCAAACTGACTTGAGTGCTCTTAGGCAAGTCTTAAGAGGAAGAAGCACAGGACTGCTTCCCCAAGAGCTTCAGTTTTCAAAATTTTAGAATCAATATTTACACCATTGAAAGGAACCTTAGGGAGTCATCAGACTAACCCCAAGTCTTGTTACAATCCTGAGATTCTTAATGGAGCTTTTCCTTGAGAGAAAACGAATCAGTGACGGCCATCCAAAATGTACTCTCTGTGTTTCTAAGCTAAAAAAGGAGTTGATCATTTCCTGCTATGGTGCTTGTAAGATAATTAGGTCACTGACAAGCCAAGATATCTCCCTTCTCTGAAGAGAGGATTGTGGCCTTTCAAGGAAGAAGAAAATGTGAGTTTATTCACTGAGTCTGAGAGCGCTGGCTAAGCCTCAAGGTCAACTTCACCCCTGGGCCTCCTCTATCTCTCTGAATTAAGTGGCTTCAACAGGAATATGAAACATGGTAAATACATCATTGTTAGTGGGTGTTCTTCAGGAGTGCCAAACATGTGGCAATTTGTAACGAGGCTTAATTCTTAAGTCATTTTGTCACAATACTACTTAAGCTCAATTACAGGCAGGTTTCTCGTCATCCCTTAGCTATAAAGTTATGACCTTGCCAGGGAATAATTATTTATTTTTCACTGCTTTTCACAGGCTGTACTTGTCAAAGGTTCCCTGAAATGATCATTAATTTTTTCAAAGTGAAACAGGGTTGGAAGAATGATGTCCTCACATATTTTCATGCCTCTGTTCAAGAAAGCGTCTTATTGGAATTGATGAAAGGGACATTTTGTGGCAAAGCCATAGCTCATATTATCCTTTTTTTTTTTTTTGTCTCCACCATAAAATCACTATCATCTCATATTTTCTTTTGATTTTCAGCTTGCAGGTATCACAGACATGCAAATTAACCTGTCAGGATAACAAGAGTAAAGAGTTGGAAGGGACCTTGGAGGTCTTCTTGTCCAACCCCTTGTTCAGGCAGGAAACCCTGTACCATTTCAGACAAAATTTATAGCATTTCATTCATGTTCATGCATGGACAGGGGTGGGCTTTAAAAATTTTAGCAAGGGATTCTCTGCCCAGTTGCTGGGTGGGCATAGCCATGGTGGGCATGGCCTAGTCAGCCTTCTGCACCACAGTGCCCCCCCCCTGCGTTTTTGCCCTCCCTGGGCTCCGAAGGCTTTCCTTGAGCCTCCGGGAGGGTGAAAATGGCCTCCCCAGACTCCGGAGGCCCTCTGGAGGCCAGAAACAAGACCATTTCTGGCTTTTCTGAACTTCCGGTAGGCCCGTTTTTCACCCTCCCTGAGCTTCCGCGTGTGCCTTGTACTTACCTGCATCCAAAACGGGTTGCGTGGGGACATCTGGGAGGAGAGGGGTGGGGTGGGAGGGGCCAGCCAGGAGTGGGAGTTGGGGGTTCTCCGAACTGCACAGAATCTTAGCTAGAGGTTCCCCCGAACCCCTGCAAACCCCTAGCAACCCACCCCTGTCCATGGACAATATTTTGCATCCCTTCCTCAAAACTATTTTAGTTGGGAAGTACAGCCTGGATTTAACTAAAGTCTCTTTTCACTTATTCCACATGTGAAAATGAGATACTAGATTTAGGGACTTGACATACTTGTTAGGTTTAGCTGTGCCAGCCTTATGTTCATCTTCTGGAGTTGTGATTACAGGAAAGTACTGTTAATTTGCTATTATAATGGCCTGCATTAGACTTTACTTTTCTGGAATTATATGTGGATTTCAGGCAACCTTGCTAGATGTGATCTTCTACAGACCAACAAAAATCACAATAAAAACTTTTGCAGACCCTAGTCTACTTCAGGCTATGGCACCTATAATATCAGTGGTGCCTTGACAATACTTGCCAAAATTATTATTTAATTATTGGCATTTTATAATTTTCCTAATCTTTTGTGGTCTTCTTACAGGAGATTTCAGATGAGACTTAGAATATCTTGTGGGTCTCAGATGACACCTAGAATATTTTGTGAATGAACTTTAGGCAGTTTAATGAGATTAATGTTCTTGCATATGTTTGTACAAAATGTCTGCATTCCTCTGTAGAATTGCAAAACGGAGATATCTGAAACCTTATGGTGAACTTGCAAGGAAGATCAGGAAAAAAAAATCCCAGAGCAGCATCTGAATATGTGGAGGGACCAGGAGATTTTGATACTGGAGAGTCAAACTGTGTGAGTTAAACATTTTGTTTGGCAGCAGGAACAGCCAAAAAACTCACAAAAAAATTTCAAAATCAGCCATTGAGAAACAGAGGGAAAAAAAGGCCGACATCCAACACAGGTAGAAGTGAGGGAAACATTGAAAGGTTGTTGAGATAATTAAGGAGTGTGTGTGTGTACATGCATGTATATTTTCACTTATGCATACTTATACTATACTATTATAGTTCTATAAATATCGTAGCATTTAGAATAAACTTCTTCATTTGTTTAAGTGATGTCCGTGTCTATGGAGATTGTCAATCATCCAGGTCGGGATCATCCCAAAGGCCATTTTTCCCAAAAGGCAAATGGATTTTCTTGCTTTGTTGTTTCTCATTCTTCTTGAATGAGAAAAGAAGCATTTTCAGAGGTGGGGGAGCAAAAAAAATCCCATTGCCTTTGGGAAAAAAGTACTTTTGGGACAAATGCTGTCCAAGTTTATGTCTCTATCAGATCTTATCCTGACCCAACCTCTGACGAGCATATTTACCACAGAATAACTGATCAAGTATTAAGCAAATTTACAGCAAACTGTGCTAATCAAAAACTATATTAGGCAGCAATTTGAACTTAATAAATAAATAAAAATAAATTTGTAATGACAAAAATGCTAATTTCTTGGCATTTTTTTTTTTAAAAAACAAGTCTGTCAGCAACTCCAGTTGTAATCTTTGGCGGACCTTAGAAATTTCACAAACTAATATTTGGGCAGAGTTTTCTCAGCTTTTTTTAAATAAAAGAATGTAGAACTTCAGGGCTTTCTGAAAACTTCAGATAAAAAACAACTACCTAATGGAAATAAAAAATGTCCTTGCTAGGAATTAAACGAATGCAGGTTTATAGGAACACTGGAAGCATTTTTAAAAATCATGTCACCTCTAAGGCTCTGGGCAACCTATGATGAATATTGTGGAATTGTTGTCAGCCTGGCCAATAGCAGAGAATGATAATACAGCAAAGCCCACACATTGCCTGTCCCTACCTTATATTATGTCTTTCCTAGAACATCTTGAGCATAAAGATACATTTCTTTCTAATTGGAAGAATGCTGACATGTCAATATATCTAAGGGCTAGAGCACTTCATAGATCTTCTTTCTAAGCCTGGTCTCCCTGGAGAAGATCTTCTGGGTAGATATAATATAAGATCTGAACTGAAATTTTAATTACATATGTGATTTGTAGTTCCTTCTTAAGTTTGATTGCTCCTACCTTTCCCCCCCAAAGACCTGCTTTTTCTGTTAAGATTCTGTCTGAACATATTCCTAGTATTCCTACATATGTAAATCACTGGATTAATCAAGAAAAACGTGTAAACAAGAACAAGATTACACGTTACTTGTCTGTCAAAATGTTCAGAGGGATTTTGGAGGTAACAAAATGAAAATATACATTTTCTGTTAATTAAAATTAGAGGCTGTAAACCTAGTTCCACTTACTTTACAAATCCTATGTTGAGATGTACAACAGTGGGAGATTTTGAATAGATTGGTCTAGTTATTTTTGATGGTTGTACTCCAGGAGGCAACCACAAATAACAAAATAACGCTAAAGAACTGGAACTTGAGTTTATAGGATTTGAGGGTTTACATTCTAGAGGTCTGGAAACTGACTAAAAGGTCACCAATTACTTGACTGATTATGCATCATCAAGTGATTTTTTTTATCCCTAACAACCACAAAAGTAGATTTTCTCTATGACAATCTATCCCTAACCTGGTCTTTCAGGTCTTCCAACTGTGTACTCAGCCCAGGTGAGTACAGAGGTGGGCTGCTGAGGATTCACAAAGGTTTGGGAGAAACTCTAGCTAAGATTCTGTGCAGTTTGGAGAACCCGCAAATCCCACGCCTGGCTGGCCCCTCCCACCCCTCCCCTCCCCTCCCAGGAATCCCCACACACCCCATTTTGGATGCAGGTAAATGCAAGGCGTGTGCGGAGGCTCGGGGGGGGGGAGCGAAAAACGGGCCTACCGGAATTTTGAGAAGGCTGGAAATGGGCCTGTTTCCAGTTTCCAGAGGGCTTCCAGAGCCTGGGGAGGCCATTTTCGCCCTCCCAAGGCTTAAGGCAAAAACGCCTCCCCCACCGTGGTGCAGGAGGCCGACTAGCCCACACCCATCATGGCCACACCCACTGAGCAACCGGGCAGAGAACGTTTTGCTAAAATTTTTGAAGCTCACCCCTGACTCAACCTCACTCCAAGTCCATCCACCTTGTTGTTGGTTGTCCTCTTTTTTGTCTATCCTTCCATCTTTCCTGGTCTTAGAGCCTTCTCCAAAGAGTTAAGTCTTCACACAAACTATCCAGAGCAGGATAAACTTAAACCTATTAATTTGTGCCTCAAATGAGAACTCTGGGTTGATCCGTTTGATGATCCATTTATGTGGTGTAATGTAATCCAGTGTTGAAAGAGCAAAGAAAAAAACATAGCTTGGAATCTTTGGTAGGCAGGAAAAGGGCAAAGGCTGGACCTCCTCCAGCAGTTTGCAGAGTATATCTAATACAGGTAATCCTGGACATACAACCACAATGGAGCCCAAAATTTGTGTTAAGTCAGATATTTGTTAAATGAATTTTGCCCCGTTTTATGTCTTTTCTTGCCAGAGTTGTAAAGTGAATCATTGCAGTTATTAAGTTAGTAGCGCAGTTATTAAGTGAATCTGGCTTCCCTGTTGACTTTATTTATTTATTTTATTTATTGGTTTGATTTATATGCCGCCCTTTTCTGGAGACTCAGGGCAGCTTACAATGCGTTAAGCAATAGCCTTCATACTTTTTTGTATATACCTGCTTAGTAGAGCTTTCGCCCCCCCGCAGCGGTGTTCTTTTTTATACAAAGTCAGCTTATTGCCCCCACAAACCGGGTCCTCATTTTACCTACCTCGAAAGGATGGAAGGCTGAGTCAACCTTGAACCTGGTGAGATTTGAACTTGCAGTAATTGCAGGCAGCTGGTGTTACTTAACGGTGCTTTAGTCTGCTACGCCACCAAGACTTTGCTTGTTAGAAGGTCACAAAAGGAGATTACATGACTCAAGGACCCTGCATAAAGTTGAGTCAGCTCTGTAATAACTGCAGCTAGAATTGCATTTACACAGAATTGGAAAGGTGAAGAGATTCCTACAGATGAAAATGTGATTAAGAAAATATTGGAATGTGCAGAAATGAGTAGATTAACACTTGCAATTAAAGAAAAGGAAGAATCTGGTTATTATAATATATGGGATTTATTTTATCAATGACTAGAAAATAAAGATGAAAGTAATGTATAATAAAGATAAATAAGTTAAGAGAAATGTCACAATAATAGATATGTTAAGTATTAAGTATTAGTATTAAAATAAAAGTAGATATAAACACACACAAAAAATTAAATATGAGTCAGTTGCCAAGTGTTTGAATTTTGATCACTTGGGCATGCTGCAACAGTCATAAATGTGAAAAACGGTCAAAAATCACTTTTTTTAGTGTCGTCATAACTTTGAACAGTCGCTAAATGTAGTTCAGGGCTGCAGATAAGTGCTTTAGTCCTGCAAGATTTCTGTCTATAGGCAAGCAACAACTAAACTATTCTGAAGTAACTCCATGTGTTGTTCTTGGGCCTGACAATGTATTTGTTTTCTTGGCTGTCCACAATATTCTCAGGAGCCTTATCTAACACCAAACTTCAAAAGCATCAACACTTTTCCAAGGCCGCTTTTTCAAAGACTGATGTGTACATCCATAAAGTATCACAGGGAATACTATGGCTTATATTATTTTGATCTGCGCAGGTATAGAGCAGAGGTGGGATTCAAATTTTTTTACTACCGGTTCTGTGGGTGTGGCTTGGGGGGCATAGCTTGGTGGGAATGGCATGGTATGGCTTGGTGGGCGTGGCTTGGTGGGTGTGGCAGGGGAAGGATACTGTAAAATCTCCATTCCAATCTCACTCCAGGGGAAGGTTACTGCAAAATCCCCATTTCCTCCCAATCAGCTGGGACTCGGGAGGCAGAGAATAGATGAGGGCGGGGCCAGTCAGAGGTGGTATTTACCAGTTCTCTGAACTACTCGAAATTTCTGCTACTGGTTCTCCAGAACTGGTCAGAACCTGCTGAATACCACCTCTGGAATAGAGACATCACAACATTTGGATATCTTCTCCAAGATTCTCATGGCTTTTCTACCAAGTGCTAGTCTGCAGCATATTTTGTGATCTTGTGTTCCTTTTATTGTTGATTGTCGTTCCTAAAAGGCAGAAGCTATCCACCTCTATTGCTAATTCTATTTCTGGTTGTTAAAAAAAAATGCAGGAAGAAGCTGAATTTTGATCAGCTGGGATCTTTTGTTTCCTCACTCTATTTATTCCACAGTGAAAAATTGCCTTAAAATAATGTCCAGGAAGGTGGACTGTTATCAACTGCTGGAAAATCAGGATAGAGGTAAAAGCTGTATGTTCATGCAAACTTAGCATGGTGGACAGTCCAGACCTGCAAGCCCCAAAATCAGGGCTGAAATGCTCCCAGTTTGGACCGGATCGCCCGATCCAGTAGCGATGGAGGCGGGTGGTTCGGAGAACCGGTAGCAAAAATCCCTGCCCCCCCCATTGCCCAGCTGAGCCGCACAATCATCAGAGGCTTTTTTTTATTTTTAAAAGCATTTTTTCTACAACCTCTTTGGCCGAAAAAATGCTTTTAAAAGTAAAAAAAAAGCCTCTGATGATCGCGCGGCTGAGCTGGGATCATCAGAGGCTTTTAAAAGCATTTTTTCTACAACCTCTTCGGCCGAAGAGATTATAGAAAAAATGTTTTTAAAAGGAAAAAAAGCCTCTGCCAATCAGGCAAGTCAGCTGGGATCGTCAGAGGCTTAAAAAAAAAAAGCTTCTGCCCATCAGGCAAGTCAGTTGGGATCGTCAGAGGCTTTTTTTTTAAAAAAAGAAAGCCTCTGCCAATCAGGCAAGTCAGCTGGGATCGTCAGAGGCTCTAAAAGCATTTTTTTAAAAACCTCTTCAGCCGAAGAAGTTATAGAAAAAATGGTTTTAAAAGTAAAAAAAAAAGGTTGGCTACACCCACTCAGTCATATTACCCCTCCCCCCATCACCAAGCCACGCCCACAGAACATGTAGTAACAAATTTTACATTTCACCACTGCCCGAAATCACGGATAGGTGAAATATTTTTCCATGGATGTATATATTTATTTATTTGTTTTGTAAGGTTGCCCAATTCCACCACAACCATATTGATAAAGAAAAAAATGGCGGACAACTGAAAAGAAGCAGAATATTTCCCTTTTTTGACATAACATTTCTCACAAGCTCAAGTTTATATTTGTGAACCATGTGTATATAAAACTACAGTTTTCATAACACTAGCCTTTGCAATCCCATACTTGTTATGTATATTTGAATTTACTAAATAGAGAGGTGCTGTCCATTACAAAAATCTGCTTTTGCATATATCCAACCTCTGACCAATATCTAGTATTTCTGTTTAATTTTTAGCCTAAAGCCTAGAGTTGGAAAGGGACAGTAAAAAGGTAAAGGTAAAGGTTCCTCTCGCTAGTCGTTCCCAACTCAAGGGAGCGGTGCTAATCTTCATTTCAAAGCTGAAGAGCCAACGCTGTCCGCAGATGTCTCTGTGGTCATGTGGCCGGCATGACTAAATGTCAAAGGTGCATGGAACGCTGTTACCTTCCCACCAAAGGTGGTCCCTATTTTTCTACTTGCATTTTTTACGTGCTTTTGAACTGCTAGGTTGGCAGAAGCTGGGACAAGTAATGGGAGCTCACCCCGACACTAGGGATTTGAACTGCTGAACTGCCGACCTTTCGATCGAGAAGTTCAGCCTCTTAGCCACTGAGCCACCGCATCCCTTAAAGGGACAGTACAGGGATCCATATTAAAGCCTTTCAGAATGATGAGTCTCTAGCCACAGTATTAATACCTCCAATGAAAGCTCTCCCACTTTTTCTCATCAAATATTTTCAGTCATTTTCTTGCCCACAAGATTCCTAGAATGTTAATGTTAATTTCAGCTCTGATAACCCCGGTTCATGGTGCTGAGTCTCCATACTGCAATGGTGTACCTGTCTTTTCCACATCAAACCTTTCTTTTGCCTCTGGCCACACCAGCAGCTAAACATTTTTTTAAATCCAGCCACATCATAAATACCAGTCTTATTCATACTTGCCCTCTGTTTTCCTCAGTAGCTTTGTGGATGTTTTTTTGGACATCTTCCAATTGAGGGTGGGTGGGTCATCTTTCAATATCAGGTTGACCTCATCCCAGTTGTAAATATCCAGTTGGTTTTCTTGGCAGAATATCAGAGAAAGTTTATGTTGCCTTCTTCAATGGATTGTATTTGGTCTGATCCTTTGCCCAGGTCACTAGTATTTTTCTGGAAATGAACACAACCCACAGTATAGCTCACAAAAGTCACTGGGCTATATGTAGAGGAAACATTGCTTTCCTTGCTGCTCCCCCTGAATCTTTTTGTAACATTTAAGTCTTGCAAATATACAAGGCAAGAGACGGGAGCTCTGTTATCTATAGAACAGATTGGGAAAGGCTACCCAATGGTTCTAATTCTTCAGAAATAATATTTGCCTGAATAATAACAGTTAAAAAGAGAAACCCCTCTAATGGTTTAAACTAATTTTTAAACAATGATTACACACGTTGAACAAGACAAAGCAATTGGGATGAGAATTTGGTATTTATTATTATTATAGCTATCTAATTTGAAATACCAGTGAGGTTTGCCACAGTTTTCTTTTCTCTTTACTCAATTTTGTGGATGTGTTCAATCAACTGTTGGAAGACATGTTTCAACTTAGTAGAAATTCAAATAGGTTGCATCTGAGCATCGCATTAAGTTACACTATGCTTTGATTTGAGTGCAATGTGAACCAAGTCAATTGTAATTTGTAAATAATAGCTTATGGTTTAATATGCTGAGTGAATCTATTCAATTCAACACAATCAATATTATGTGTGCACAAACTCAATATTAGACTATTGGCACTTTGGTCAAATGTTATCCTAAGGCATTGATGGGTGACAATTATTGTTTAATAATTAATCATGGTCTCTTTAATTAAGGTCCAGTGCTCATAGTTTATAAATATCTAGAGTACCATGGTAAGTCACAACCAATTAACCTTCATCATGATTTAGAATAATACACGAATCCAGGCATCACTTCAAACAATGCTAAATGAAGACAAACAGGAAACATGAGAATCACATTTCCTGTTCTCTAATTTATAATATCTGAAGTGAAAGACATGTGCGTTTCCCTGGCTTTTGTTCCACAAATTCCATTTTGCAAATGTAAGTTGTGTGGTGCAGGAATAATGAAAAATTTAGCATTTCAAACCATCCATTACTTCTGAAGTAAAAGCCATATTTTAAAGTCCCATCCATGCAGCTGATGTCATTGGAGTCCTTGAGATCCAAAAGAATCTTGAAAGAATTAAACGTTAGCCCTATTGTTTGAAAGAAGTTATACTTCTCTATCCTAACATATCCTTTCTTTGTCTGGAAGGCACTGTGTGTCAGGTGGGAGACAGGAGGTATCTAAATGATCACTACTAATTTTTCCAAATAACTCCTGGTGTCAGATCTTTTTTTAAAAACTTAGTGCCCAAATATCCAGCAGATGGAGAAACATAACTGGAAAGACACAAAAGGCCATAGAATATCAAGCAAAACATTGGTTAAAGTGACACTTCTGATACACGATAATGTATCAGAAGTGCCAAACGACAAATGAAAAATTGAATAAAATTTGGCTGCTCATTTCTGAATATGAACCCTTTCCTTAGAACCTCTGTTGCTCCCAAACATGCGGAAAAGGAGGACACAGCTAAAAGTTTTTTTTGCAGTTTTGCAAAGTTTCTTCCATAAATGTTTTCTCATTTATTATTGCACTAAAATATTTATACAAGGTGCTTTCTTGAAAACCAGTCTGATCGTGAAAACAATTTCCTGCTTTTTCCCCCTTTAATGGAAGTATGCTGAGGTTCAGATTTACGACAATGTTTTGAGCTTGTTTATATTGCTATGATGTTGTGAACGTCTTCCGCTAACACAAATTGTGGCAGACCTACACCCACACAAAATGAGAGAGATGTTTCCTTTCCTATACATCCACAAGTATGAAAACTCCGCAATCTCCATCCATTCCAACAAGACCTTGCTTTTACAAGTTAACTGCAGCTTGGAAATGCTAAGAGGTGGTTTCATTCTCGGGTAATGGCTACACACAAAGAGAGAAACTAAAGTGCAGTTAAAAATCTCTGGCTTTTGATGCATCTTTTGTTGCTGTTTGGTATATAGAATGAAAATAAAAGCCCAATGATTTATTAGCTATGCTGTAGAGTTTTATTGAAATTCGACTTAATTAGCTGGGTAATTTGCTAGAACCAGAATTTAGCATTTTTTAAAAATATGGTGTATATTGCTGCTAGCAAAATAGAGATGTACCAGGCTGCCTATGTGGAAGAAATTCATTGGAACATAAAAGCAGCAACAACAAATGGCCTATGTATTCATTACTAGAGAAGCCATTAATACATATAGCTAAGATTCTTACTGGACTAAGTGCCCAATGTATGATAGACTCAAGACATCTGTTATCTGCAGCCCAATCCACCTTCCTGTTAAAAAGGTTGGCAACACTATTTAGACACCAGTTTACCAATCCCTGCCGTCTCTAGGACTGCCTGAAGCAAGCCACTCTGCCCTGCAGAATACCAAGATGAAGCCTGGGATGCTGCCCCCTCCCACCCCCCAAATTTGTTTCCCTTGGATAACGAAATATCATCCATCATAGGATTTGCTTACTTTTTTCTTGTTCAAGGGGTCTGCTCTTTCTCTTCATCAACCTCTTCATTAACCTCAAATGATTTATTTTCAGAAGCAAGACTACTTCCTGAAGGGGTGACTTTTGCCTTCACTTTTGAGTAAGCATTGGTTGGGGATCCTACACTGAAGAGAAGGTTGGAGTAGATGATCTAGGAGGTACCATGCAACTTTATGGTAATCAAATATAGAAACCCATTATAATCATTGAACTATAGGATACTCAGGATGGGTGATGACCCGGGGCAAGGCATGGAAGCAACACAGTCAGCTAATGTTTCAAAATGCCCCTTTATTGCTCCAACTTTCCCCCAGACACTCCTACGTTTATGGCAAGTCCTGGAGCAAAGTGCTTTCTCCCCTCTCCCTCTCCCTCCCTCCCTCCTTCCCTCTCTCTCTCTCTCTCTCTCTCTCCCTCCCTCCCTCTCTCCCCCTCTCTCTCTCTCTCTCTCTCTCTCTCTCTCTCTCTCTCTCTCTCTCTCTCTCTCTCTCTCTCTCTCTCTCACACACACACACACACACACACACACACACACAAACACACAGAGACACCCCTCCAGCATTTTCTGATTGCAAGTAGTCCAGCAAAATGTTGTTAGCACAATGGCTTCAAGGCAAGAAGTCCAGCGGGGCAAGGGAATAAGTCAATGAGTCCAGGAAGTAAAGGAACAAGTCAATGAGTTCAGAAAGCAAGGAATAAGGCAAGAAGTCCAGGAAGTAAGGAATAAGGCAAGAAGTCCAGTAAACTCCAGATGTCGGCAATGGCATGCAAAACTCCACAAATTCAGCATTTGTTCCTGACAAACGCCCCTCCTCCCAGCATCTCCTTAAGTCTCCTTCCCCAGGTGTGCCTTGTGAAGAGTGTGGGGTGCTCTTCTCCTGAGTCGTCAGGTTGGCCTGCGCTGTTCCCTGCCTCCTCTCCACTCTCCGTGCTTGGGGGTCAGGAGGAGGCGTCCTTGCTCATCGCCTGAGCTCTGCAGCTCTTCATCTCCACTGCCTCTACTCTCTTGGTCAACCTGCTCCTGTTCCTCCCTGCTGGCAAGCTGTTCCAAGCCTGAGGGGCCCAGGGCTGCCTCGTCCTGCTCCTCCATCCATTCCTTCAAAGCCAATGAAGCCACCACCTCAGTCTCTGTTGGTCCCAGCTCTGGCTCATACTCCTCCGCAGATTCAGGCTCCGACAGGGCATGACAGGATGGACAGTGCTCAGAAAACAGGGTAAGCAACTAGACAGGTTGCTATAATCGATACAGGTAAGCCCACTCAATAATATTCTTTGTAGTATATTAATTTTTAAGCCTGTTGGAATGTATGGGACCAAAGAGGCATTTTAGTTGCCTTTGCCACCAAGTAGAGTTAGGAAGGTAGGTTCAGTGGTTTCTCAGTAATAGAAATAAGAGGTTTTTTTTTCTTCCTAGTCACTCTGTAGTCTCAACTCTTTTTCTTGGAGGACTACTTAAATGGGATGGGCCTCACATTTGGTCAGATGAAAGCAGTCACCCAAGAGGACACTTTAACCCAAAATAAATCCAGCACTGTTAAAACTCAATTTCCCTGAGTTCAGAGCTGATTTAGGTTAACCAAGTGCTGAATTAGTATAGCAATTTAGCAATTGATGTTGAATGTGCGGGAAACATATAGTGAAGCCATGTCTGATAGTTGTTTGGAGTACAATCCTCTATGGTTTTATTTAGGCAATAGAATTTCATTTTTAATGTGGACCAGTAAAAATGAGAATAAAGTTTCTCTTATCTTATTTTTAATCCATTGTTTTATTTAGCCCATTTCAAAGCTACCTAAATTGGTGACTGTTACTATATTTTGTGGGAAGCAATTTCAAAACCCTGCTATAGAGCTCTCTCTCCATTCCCTATGCATGACCACGCATACTTTTAAATTAATCTTTATAGTATTTTCTCCAACTTGCTTTCAAAGTCCCAAGCTTATAACTGTCTTCAAAGCAGAGTTGCTTCAGGCTGCTTCTTTTGGATTTCCCTTTCCAATAACTTTATCAACTGTGTTCTTGAGGTGCACAAGAAGTTCTCTCGTGACCCTGAATTAAGTAAAGTAAATGTTCAAGGTTGGCAAAAGAAATTGTGTTTCTGAGGTACAGAAGACAGCATTCCTTCTTTTTCAATGTGCACAAGCCAAATGGAACACCAGTGACAAATGTACTTTTCATGTTGCTTTATATTTTAATACTATTGTATACAATTAGTTGGATATCATAAAATTATCCACTTATCTACTGGATAGTGTCCTCTCTGAATTTGAAGTACCAAATGCATATTAGGTGAGTCTTTTCCTAATTCAAAGACAGATGATCATTGAGGCCTGGACATTTTACTGATGGTGCAGACCAGCTTGGTTGTGCAAACCAATGCTTCAAATTAGGTGGAGCCAGAACATTCTGGGAGATTTTGTTGCCTTGGATCAGGGGTGTCAAACTCGCAGCATCATGTTGTCATCATGTGCCATATCGCAACTCCCCCCCTTTGCTAAAATGGGGGTGGGCGTAGCCAGCACATGACTCATCTGGCCCACAGGCCACAAGTTTGGCACCCCTGGCTTGAAATGAGGGTTCTTTTTTTTTTTTAAAGCTATTTTAAATGTATTTTAAGACTTACAGTAGATTTTAGTTTCCGAGCAACACCCACTGCAGATTGTACCATTCATAATGGTGAGATGTGAAGGTGGAGGTGAGAAAATGGGTTGGAAGACATCAGGAAGCTCTGGGGCCTCAGTCTGACTAAGCCAAATCTCCTGCTAACATTTTCAGCATCTACTGCCTGAGGCAGCCATTAAAGTAGCCTAATATAAAAGCTGGGTTTGCCAATGTTGTTTCACATTGTGGCTTCCGTTTGGAAGAAATTGTTCCAGCTCTTAACACAAAGAAAAGTTGTGTGCCTATGTGAAGAGAGACAGAGAAAAAAGGAAGATGGGAAAAATGTAGTTTAAATTGTCATTTCTATTTCTGATTTATTTGTATCCACTGAAACATTCTATAGTGAGAACACAAAGGATCCAGTAAGATTATTGCAGGTAACAATAAGACAGGTGTTTTATTATGACTACTTTAGACAAATATAAACAGATAAACCGATATCATTTTTTTTTACATTATTCATTTTGTCTATCCCAGGGTATAGGTTTCACTTGTACTGTCAATTCTCATGTGTTCTATATTCAAAGAATAGCAAACCCAATAATGGAATCTAAGAGTTTTATTAGGAAAATACATACATTTGAGAGAAAATAGGCAACTGTCTGTGGTGTAGCACAGGCACTGGGGTGTCTGCATTGTGAAGCTGTTTTGATTGTTGCATGATGTTTATGCCAATATATTTTGCTACAGAAGAGAAAGGAGATAAGCCCTATTCTATGTTATTTGACATTTTAAAACAAGCTCTGCTGCATCAGGCCATAGGACCATGAAGTCTAGTATTCTGTTCCTGCAATGGTCAACCAGGTATTCCAAAAGGAAGTAATGTGATGGAATGCAAAAACCGTGCTGCATTAATCTCCAACAACAACTAGTACAGAAGGCAGCAAACTTCCAAAAGTGTTCTATTTAGACATTCTATTAGCAGCCAATGTTGGCCATTCTATTAGCAGCCAATGTTGGCCATGTCTAATCCTATCCTCTTAATCTGGATCTGATTTCCACAGTTTGACGTCATGTTGGGTTGAGAATTGCTTCCTGTTCCTCATCCCAAATCACCTACTATTTGACTACACTGGAGAAAAAGTTCCTCTTACTCGTTTAATCCACAGGTGCAAACAAATCTGGAGACATACTCCATAATCCAAAATTGCGGATGTGCATTTAGACCTACATCTACATTGCAAGAATCTGTATGGATTGGGACTCACTGTATAGGAGCAAAAACTTCACAGTGACCAAAAACAAATAATTCAGGATTTCAACCTCCGAGGAAGCTCCATGCTCCATGCTCTATGCATGAAGACTCTCTTCCAGTAGAAACTTGCATTATCTACCTGGATAACCATAAAGAGAACAATGCAATGTTTAGCTACCTATGCATATTTAAGATTCTTGGTACTGCCAATAAACGTGCTTGAATAGGGCTATATTTACAGGTATTTGGGAGAGTTTTTCTGTATCTTGTTTATTATCTCATAGCTTTGCTTCCATTGTATGTCTTGGCAAAACTGAAAAGATTTGCATGTAACAAATTGTGTTGAGATTACGATTATATTCCCAGAAATTCAAGGAAATATGTTCAAATTGATGACATAGTAGCTAGAATGCAGTATTGCAGTCTAATTCTGCTGACTGCCAGAAGTTCACTTCTGACCAGCTCAAGGTTGACTCAGCCTTCCATCCTTCTGAGGTTGGTAAAACGAGGACCCAAATTGTTGTGGGCCATATACTGACTCTGTAAACTGCTTAGAGAGGGTTGTAAAGCACCATGAAACGGTATACAAGTCTAAGTGCTATTGTTATTAATATATCTAAAAGATACTGGATTTGGGAAGACTATTTCAGCAGATTATTAAATAATTTTTAGACATTTGTATAATTGTCATTATACAATATGTATAATATTGTAAGTCTTAAGTCTGTGTGCATGTTTGTGATAATCTGTCATTTTATTTGAGTTCATTATGCAGTTAATCCTTCCCTTCAAAGTTCCCACGAAAAGTTACAAAAAAAAAGTAATCAAAACTCAGAAAAAACAGTTGGATCATCTTCCTAAAGAAGTTCAACTCAAAGTGGGTGGATGCCATCACCAAAATGTTCCTGCTTGTTGTATTTATCATGTTATCTTAAGCCATGAAAGACATCTGAGGCATTCTAAACAGCAGAGAAAGTAGAACAGGGATGTCAAACTCAATTTCATTGAGGGCTGCATCAGGGTTGTGTTTGACCTCGGGGGCCCAGGTGGACATGGCCAGGGTGGGTGTGGCCAGCTTGACGTCACTTGTGTTGGGAACGCCTCTGGTGGCCTGAGTGCTCTGCCAGCAAAAATGGCACACCGAATCTCCATTTTCATTGGGAGAGGGTGGCAGGAGGCCATTGCAGCCAAAAATGGAGCTGGGGGGGGGGGCATGCATGCTCCTCCGAGCTCTGTTTTTACTGTCAGAGAGTTGCAAGAGGCCATTGCAGCTTAAAATGGAGCTCTGGAGGGTTGCACATGGCCCTTCCGTGCTCCGTTTTCACTCATAGAGGCACCGCGGGCCACTCCTTTGCTGTTTCCAGGGCGGCCCCATGGGCCAGATCTAAGCACAGGATCTGGGCCATGGGCCTTGAGTTTGACACCCCTGATGTAGAATGAAGAAACCTTCCCAATCTAGGAATGAAAAGAAGACCTCACGCCAGGAAAAACCATTCATTTGAGCGATTCCTCCTCTTACCCCCATTCCCCACCTTCCATTCTTATTTACTGTATTAATATGCTTAGGTTATAATTCTTTCTTCTTTTATGCTTATCTTCAGTGTGGTCAGCAAAAACATAGCCAACGTTAAGCAGTTTTACATACCTACTGCTATCAATAAGAGGGATTTATATCTGCTGTTATGCACAATTCTATCCACAGTACATTTTTGAGATGGGGGTGCACTCTGTTTAATTCAGGGAGTCTTAATGTCTGACTATACAAGGATTAAAAGTCCGCATTGCAGATTGTCACTGTTGTAAAATAGAGAAAGATTCTTTGTGGCATTGTGTCTAAACCTTAAATAAGTTTGAAATGGTATGAAGGCTGTCTTCCAAACCTTGCATCATGCAAAGAATATTTGCTCAAGCCTTGTTTGGACAGGCATATTGGTTAGACATTAAATGCATCTCCTGGGGGTAACTGTAGCTTTGTATGTAATTATGTATTTGAGGCATAAGCTATCTTCAGTTTTAGAAGATGAAAATCAATTGGGGCTACATTTGCAGCGGTTAGGAATAATTTTAATAGATACACAGCCTGTTCAGCTCTGCCTGTTGGTGTAATAACATTTTTCTTAGGTTTCACATTCTGTTATTGATGCATTGTAGCATGCCAAGAAAATTCCTGCAGCTGAAGGAGAATTCCTGCCTTGTTTAAATCCAAGCAAATAGGGTGAGAACTTAACCTTGTCTCTTCCTTCTTATAAGGATACTGTTTTGTGTGTGACAAGTGTGGGTATTACCATGTTTTCATTAAAGCACAAAGAACATTTCCCTAGCAGAACTCTTTGCACACTCCTATGATGCAGTCATAAAGTTCTAAAAACATTCCTACAGCATATCTCTTATTATCCTGTCAGTTGTTCCAAGCATTAAAGTCTTGGATACTGTAATCTTAAGCATGTCTATCTCAAAGTAAGTCTTGTAACCAGGAGTGGGTTCTACGTACCTTTACTACCTGTTCACAATGAGAGTGTGCGCTCCCGTTGCTTCCCTTCCCCACAAAATCTACAGACAGTGTTAGCAACTGCTCAGCCAAGTTTCAAGTTCAAAGGAAGAGTTGTAACTCAGTGGATGCGTTTCTGTTTTGTATCGCAAAATTTAATCCAGTTTAAATTTGTCCTGCATCTTCTGGTAGGACAAAAATCCTACCTGAAAAAATTAGCAAGGAAAAAGTTTATCTGATAATACATGTAATAACAGCTACAAGGATTGTCTATGCACAAAATTGGAAAGCGGAGAAAATACCTTTGGAAGAAGAAGTAATAAAAAAAATCTTAGATTGTGCAGAAATGAATAGATTAACTCTGATGATTAAAGATAGAGAAGACTCAGAATATTTTAAAATATGGAATGATTTTTATTATTGGTTGGCGAAGAGATATAAATGATTAATTATATAAGTATGTAAAAATATGTGATGAGTTGAATATTATGTTAGTGATGAATTGATATTGTGGACTGGATAAGGATCAAGATAGAAGTAATGACAACTAAACAGAAAAAGAAAGAACTTTGGAAGACAACACCGAGATGTCACAGGGAAGAGAAAACTGATGTATTAAATGTTTGTTTGTCTAAAAATTTTTTTTTTTTAAAAAAAATACTCCCATATGAAACCTAGGAAGTTGCTGTCAGTCAATGTAATTGATCTAGAGCCCAATAGACTGATTTGATTTGGTCACTAATCCCTTTCTGTGTACTATTTTAAATCATTGCTTTCTCATTTTTCTATTCTAATTTGTATATTAAAACACAGAATAAAAAACACTACACAACAGGAAAAAAAGCTAGCTAGAAAGAAACATAGTGGATAAAAATGTAAAAATATTAGTAAATAAAGAAGTTTATAATTGCTATAAAATTTCAAATGAATGTATTAATTAAATGTACCTATTTTTGAACATTGGATCCTTTTCCTAGCAAAGCATCTGAGAGTTGTGGTGCTTCAAGTAACTAAGATGCTCTTAAGACAGTTGTTCTACGCTTTTATTATGGAATATGACATTCACTAATCAACAATGCATACATGCAAAATAAATTTACTATGTTAATGTGGCCCACAGTTCCATCTTTGCTACAGCTTGGTCTGTTTTCCATCCCAGAAAAAAACATATCTGTGAATGATCTTGAATACTCTGGAAAGAAATAAAGCTTGAATGAAAAATTTGTGAAACCAATATTGAAAATGTAAATGCATTTGTATGCACACACACACAAGCATGCATCAAGTAACATCATGATGGAGATTTTTATATCAAGTAATTTAGCTTCTGACTGAAATCTGTATTATAAAACAAATACCTTGATGTATGCTGTTCTTTCATTTTTTTCATTTTGTTTCCAATGATATATTTAATTTTGAAGAAAAAGTCAAATAAACATAATTTTAATTCAAAACTGTAATTAATATTGATATAACATCCCTCTTGTCCCTCTTATCTATATTCAATACTGTAATGCAACTAAACAATAGAATATTAAGAATGTAACTATATTACATAAATATCACTATACTGTGTTGAAATAACATATCGCATTAAAACGGAGAAGATGGAGCAATGGATGGTTATGACTAGATTTAATAATACTTTAAAAGATTGAGCTAGTTCTATATGAACATTTTATGTATACATTTTTAGTTTTTTCAAATGTCACTCATTTAAGCAATGTTCTGCATATTCTTTTCTGATAATACTAACGATACATTTTTGATTGAACTTTATTATATCTTCTGGTTATTATATTTCACCAATAAACTGTTTTTTTAAAAAAGAAAAAAAGTCTATTGGATCTTTGAACTTATTTGAAAGATTCTTGATTTGATTCCACATATTGAATAGATTCATCGATTCAGCTTGAAAAGTTGATTTGAAAAGGGGTGATTCAGTTGAATGGCCTTTGAATTAAAATTTCATGTAGCATTAGAGATATTCATGGATTGAAGGGGTGAAGAGTAGGCCTAAGAAATGAAAATAAATGACAGGCAAGAGTTTATTGATTTGATGGATTTCACTTGTAGAGTGATAGCATTTAACTAGAAAACAATGGTCTTTCAGTAACTTAGAATTTATAGAAAGGGAATATATATTATATATGTATCATGCATACATATATTCATTCATTCACACATACATATGCACACACGTGCACACACACACCTCTTCTTCATAGTTTTCTCCATCTTTTACTTAAAATTTCTCAACAAGCCTTGGACTAAAATTAAAACAAAGAACTGTCTTTCTAATTAAACAGCATTTGGATACGGTCTATGTTTTTCTTTGCAGGTTGAAGGATGAACTTCAGTGAAAACAGATGGTCACCATGGTATTAAAAACTAAATACTTAATTCAAGCTTTTAATTGAAAACAATTGGACCCTGCTGGATGGTAATTACCTAGGCTGTTTGCAAATAGCATCTCAGCATTTGCACCTATGCAGGAAGAAAGCTGAAAAGTTAATAAGAATGCCATGATCTGCATATGATAAGCAAAGAGCATCCAAAATTGTTTGCACTGTTGGCTTCTTCCCCTCTAAGGTGGCTTCAAGTGGTTAGCAATGTGAAACAGAATATACTGCTACAGAAGATGAAATGTTTATTGATTCATAAAATAGTCTGAGGCATACTTATGTGCTCTCTTCCGCCCCTTTCTTCCCAAGTTAAAAACTAAATTATTGAAATTTTGCTCCAGTGATTCACTCTTCCCCTATCTTCTGTTTAGTATAATGTCAGAGACTCTATTACAACATTAAACAAGTTATGTTTTACTGATTTCTGATCCACACTGTTGTTATGGGGTGCTTCCTATCGTTAAGGATATTGTTGTTGTGTTACCAACCAGCAGAGTGTAGAGCACAGAGAAACGTTGCTGAGAGCAATGAATAAGAGATGTGCAAACTGGTTTATCAAAAGTTTACTTTATAGGGAAAAAACAATCTCCTAGTTTTTAAATCAATCCAAGTCTTTGCCAGTTAAATCAGTCCAGTGATACAAAAATCTTCTTACCACACAAACAGTAGTTGGTTAGAATAACAAACTCACTCTGGTAACAAACCACGATGGTAGCAGATCCATCCAACGATGATAGCACAATGGATACCACTCCTCACACAATGGTAGCTTATCATCAACTGAATACGTTGCAGTACCTTTCTTAAATACGTTCACAACCAGTGATTATCTAATTACAGCATGACTCAGCATTACAATGAATCAGCAGGAAAACTTTAAAGTCACAAAATACATATTCATATTAAAGTCACAGAACACATATATTGCCTGGACAACTTGTTAGGCTCAAACCATATCCTAACACCTATATACCAGTGGTGGTGAACTTTTTACTCACTGAGTTCTGAACAGGTACAAGCTTCATGCGATTCACATGCACATGTGCTATCGCCCCTAACGCGTGGCTCCTCCCCATGTGCTGCACGCACAACCACACCATCTGTGCATGCACATGGTTTTCGCACGGCTCCCCCTATGCGCTGCCCACACAATCATACCTTCTATGCATGCACACAGTTTTCATGCATGCAATACACATGCACAAATGTCATCTACGCATGCATGTGCTGTGCACAAGTACTAACTTGTGCATGCACAAATGTGCATGCATGCACAGGAGAGCTCTGAAGACAAGCTGGGTCCCCTGAATTGCATGCATGTGCACAGGAGGCCCGAGTACCAGCTGGGGCACACACACATGTTTAGGTTTAGGTTTAGGTTTATTTGATTTGTATACCGCCCTACTCCTGAAGGACTCAAGGACGTCGCTCCCATAATCACCTGCGCGGCTGCATTCTGGACCAGCTGGAGCCTCTGGGTGCTCCTCAAGGGGAGCCCCATGTAGAGAGTGTTACAGTAGTCCAGGCGAGAAGTGACGAGAGCATGAGTGACTGTGCATAAGGAATCCCGACTCAGAAAGGGATGCAACTGGCGTATCAGGTGAACCTGATAAAAAGCCCCCCTGGCCACGGCCATCATGTGCTCTTCTAAAGACAGCCGGGTGTCCAGGAGGACACCCAAGTTGCGAGCCCCCTCTGTGGGGGTCAATGACTCGCCCCCAATAGCCAGCAATGGCACCAGCTGGCAATATCGGGATGCCGACATCCACAGCCACTCGGTCTTGGAAGGGTTGAGTCAAAGCCTGTTCCTCCCCATCCAGACCCACATGGCCTCCAGACCCTGGGACATCACTTCAAGGGCATCGTTGGGGTGGTTTGGAGTGGAGATGTACAGCTGAGTGTCATCAGCGTACAGATAGCACTGCACCCCAAATCCATGGATGATCTCACCCAGCAGCTTCACATAAATGTTGAACAGGAGCGGCGAGAGGACCAATCCTTGTGGCGCCTCGAGGTCGACCTCTGCCCCCCTGCCAACACAGACTGTGACCGGTCGGAGAGATAGGAGGAGAACCACCGCAACATGGTGCCTCCCACCCCCAATCCCTCCAGCCGGCGCAGCATGATACCATGGTCGATGGAATTCCCCAGCCAGCATGGTTAGATACCCTGCTTTAGTCATACAGGTAGCAACCACCTCCCCAAACTTCCATACTACAGCCCTAAGCAACTAAACCCTAAGCCTTTTAAAAAAAAAGGCTAGAAAGATGGCATACTCTTTCTGCTCATCTGGCACTGCTGGGTTATGTATATGTGAAGAGTAAATGATCAAAGAGGGAGTGCCTAGTGGAATCCTCAATTCATGTTCATATTATGTGATTGACTAGAAAAGTCGATGTAATTATAAACAGATCGAGGGTTATTTCATTTTTAATTTTCAACTTTACACTGATTGGGTTTATTTGTTTGCACAACACATTAACCTTATCCACGAATCAGCTAAGTATGCTGTGTGAACAGATTCCTTATGTGTGCCCCATTGACTTCAATGGGAGCTGAGTGAAATGAACCTAGTTTGCATATGTCCCATTCCTCAACTGAACAATGGATTTCTCTTATAGTGAGTTCAAATTGATGGCTAGATAATGATGCAAGACGGATGTCAGAAGTCAGCCATAAGGCATGCCTTCAAATGCAAGCCATCTGAATAGGCTCTTTTGTAATGGCATCCATAAAGCATTTTTCAAATAAAGAATATCCCACAACTCTTAGCTATAATGTTAGCTATGTGCAGTATTTTTGATGTTGTTGAAGGCAAT
Organism: Arizona elegans; assembly: GCA_022577455.1. Lineage (NCBI taxonomy): Eukaryota > Metazoa > Chordata > Lepidosauria > Squamata > Colubridae > Arizona > Arizona elegans. The sequence goes on from JAKOOJ010000001.1 coordinate 259,509,529, forward strand.
TGTGGAGGAACTGCATCCTCTGTGGATTTGTGTAGTTCAACTGTAGTTAAGAATGATGGGAAATGTACTTCAGAAACACTTGGAGGGCCTCAGGGTCTCCACCTCTGACTTTGGAGCATCCTATGGCAGTGAGGAAAAGAAGTAAGATTTGAAATGTAATAGGGATGTGGCCACAGGGGAGAGAGGGTGAATCATTTTCAACCACAGATTCAACCTGCTGCTATAATTACATTTCAGGCTGAAGTCTAACTGATGATAGACTTCATCAGTTCTTCTAGACTTCTCCCATCCTTTTTTCTTGAGAAGTACCTGTAACCCTGGTAAATACCTGATTGTCACACAGGCTGCAAGGGGTCTGCCAGAAAACACACACAAACTATACTTACCTTCTACTTACCTTCTAAATTGGCCCTTGGCAATCTTTCAGTCAATTCCACTATTCTCCAGGTTAACTGAGTAATGGATCGAAGTCCTTGTTTTTGGATGACAGGGAAAAAGAGATAAACCAATCTTTAACTGCCTAATACCACAATAGTGAGGACTTCTCTACTGCTAACAAACTAGTGTCTCAAGTCCCAAATTGCTCTATTGAAGATTATGGTCATATCCTTTGCTGCTTCTTGCACAGGGATTTCTTTGAAGAGAACTCTGTAAATGAGAATCTTGATAAGCTCATATCTGGTTCATTGCTGTGTTCGTTCTGAACCACAGTCCAGCCGGACTAGACCCTGAACAAGAGATTTGCGCATGCAAGGCTAGAATAAGTTTTTCTTTCTTTCTTTTCTTGTCTAAATGTCTGGAACTTTTGTGACAAACAAGCAACCAGAAACTGGTCACATCTCAAAAGTAATGTGAATGAGTACCATTATTTTTACCAGACGGATAATAACTACTCTCTACTGGTTCTCTGCGACATAATTGCATGCTGTAATTGCCACTTGCAGTTTTGGGGGCCGATGGTGTATAGAAAACTATTTTAAAGGTATACATAAAGCATAAGCGCTATTGATTTGTAGTACACAAAGCAATAAACAGCTGCTAGCTTTGATTAAAGCTGACGTGAAGCTGAAGCTCTTAATCAATCTCTAAGGCTGCTTTGAATATATCACAAAGCAATACTGATTATTGCTATTATATGGCAAAACTAGAGCATCTAAGAAAAAACCCCAAAAAACCTTCCACATCATCACTAAGATTCTCTCATCTCCCTCCTCCCTTCTTCAGGAATGCTGGTTTACATGAAATGCTTTCTTTCTTTTCTTCTTTCATACACCTGGAGCAGTCATGGTAGAAACTAGACAACAGTAATAATCCAAGGCTTTGAATGGTTACTCCTGAAGATCTATATTAATTTTTGAGCAAAAATTGAATTGGAGAAAATTGAAGAATGTGCACTCCCTGCTTTGAAAAAAATGTTCCCAGATGATTTTAAGGGAGTGTTCACAGAGTGTGGGCATGCTACACTTCCTCTCCTATATATATTAAAGGATAAAATGAACCTCTATGTCCTCTGACCTGCTAGAAGTCAGTAATGTCTATGAAGATTCTCAGTCCTCCAGGTCATGGTTGCCTCAAAGCTGCTTTTTCAAGAGGCAACTGGACTTTCTAGTTTTTCTTTGAAGATGTTTTGCTTCTCATCCAAGAAGCTTCTTCAGCTCTGATTGAATGGAATGGAATGGAATGGAGCTGAAGAAGCTTCTTGAATGAGAATGAAATGTCTTCAAAGAAAAACCAGACAGTCCAGTTGCCTCTTGAAAAATTACATTTTGGGCTAGAAATCAGTAATATTTCTCAGTCCCAAAAATTTTACATGCCATATAAAGTTTGGAGTAATACTCCTATTGTAAATTGGAATTTCTTTTAATGTCAGTGATTCTTAAATTGTGGATTGGAATAGCCTGTGGCACAAAGGCAACACAGCCAGAAAATAAGTACAAGTCCCTTTATTAGCTCCAAACTTTGCTCCCAACATTCCTTTACTCTCCGGTCTGGAGAAAAACCCTTCCACAAACCTGTAAGCAGACAAAACTCCCAACCATAAATCCAACAGGGCAAAATAAGGTAATTAATTTGGCAGGGCAAGCAAAATAAGGAATTCCAGAAGTGAAGTAGCACGGCAGTAAATCAAACCAATTGGGAGGATGCCAGGAACTCAGATAACCACAAGATGAACTCAGCGTTTGTTCCCAACAACCGCCCTTCCCATTTGCCTCTCCTTTTAAACTTCAGCTCCAGGTGTATCTTGTGAAGGGGATTGAGGCCCTTTCCTCCCTCGTAAGCCATGTAACCCACATTGCTCTCTTCTCCATTCTTCCCTGCCTGCCCTAGGATGAGGAGGGGGTGGGCTTTGGTCTTCATCAGAACCCCTTGTTCTAACTCTCCCATGCTTTGCCCAGCCTGACTTTACCCTTCCCCAGTTTCCTTCACAGCCAACAGAGCCACTCTCTCACTCTCTGTCAGTTGTTCCTCTTCCATCTCGGAGTCAGACTCCGACAGGGTCATGACACAGCCAGAGATTTTGAGCAACTTGAGCAACTTGACATTAAAAAAAAAAAAGTGATCAGATTTAAGCAGGCCAAGGGAAAGCATTGTCAAAATTTATGCTGGGTTTTGGTTCTCATTTTCCCTATGCAGGATGGAGTGCAATATTTAAGAACACGTGCATTATCTGATTCCTCCACATACAAAATCCACAGTTTATATAGGTTCAGCAAAATGTCACGGGAATGATGGTAGAAAGATGAGATTGCAAAATGGATGGTAATGTTCCCAAAGGAGAAGGCAAATGAACTGGATGTTGTCATGTGCAAAAAACAAAACAAAGAAAAAAACCACCACCACCATAAAAAAACCCACCTCTTCGAAATGGTAATATAAGGTTACAGCCAATGGAAGAAGTGAGAATCCCTGACAAGCAATTTTGAACAATAGCTAGATTGAGGGGAGGCAATTTGATAATCTTCACCTGGTCTGGATTACAGCTCCTACATTCCATTATTATTGTAAATGTCACCTAGAACAGGGATCTCCAACCTTGGCAACTTTAAGCCTGGTGGACTTCAACTCCCAGAGTTCAATTCTGGGAGTTGAAATCCACCAGGCTTAAAGTTGCCAAGGTTGGAGATCCCTGACTTAGAATACACGAGAGGCAAAGCCTCAAGTTTCTGGAGGACACTAGGTTGCCTTTCCCTGAATTAAAAGTCTTTGCTTAACTCATCTCTGTATTTATGTGTGATAATATACCAAATAACAAATTTTTTTGGGGAAGCTGATTGAATGAACAGTCTAGCAAAGCAGCGAATGGTTGTGAATGAACACAGTGAGGTGTAGAGACTTTGTATAGTTAGTGGGTAAAAACCCACACCATGTAATATTGTCAAATGAAACCCCCTACAAGTCTGTAGAAAGACTAGGTTAATGATATTTTAGAAAATTTACAGAGTATTTATACTGAATTTTGTACATTCTTATTTTTTGGCAGTCTTGATAGATGACAAAATGCATGTCGTAAGTCCTAGGAGTGTAGAAATTGTCCACTAAAAACCTGATTTTGCAAACATGATTTTTTTCCTTTCCCGCACATCCCAGGGTGAACCTATTTTCCAGCCAATTAAAAGCAAGGACAATCTGAACTTTGGGACTTGTCATTTATGTCCAGGATCTCAAGATGTTATTATTGGCTTCAGCAATGGCCAGAAGCAGAATAGAGAGATTTGTGACGGACATTATTATCATTCTGATGACAGTGTCAATTGGGAAACCAGGAGACTGAAGCTAATTATATATGGAGGGTCCCAAGTTCAGGAAGTAGGGCTGGTTAGTTTTAAAATCATTCCCTAACACCAAGGTTGGGATTGGAGTTGTTCCCCCCACCTTCAGTCCCAAGCTCAGAATGGTATGCATCCGTTCAATTCTTTAAGCCCCTTATTCTTAGCATGGCCCTTTTAAAAATCTGGAACTGTATATTAACCTCTGCAGCCCTGGCTTCCCTAAACAGAAAGGAATTTCAAAGCTCTATTGTTCATTTGGATTTGTGATCTATGGGGTAAGCTTTTAAAAGAACTCTCATCACTTGAAAAAAATCACATTACTGAGAACACTGTTTACTTTCAGCGGTTGCAAGTGACACTTAAGACAACCATAAGTGAAAGAGATTAGAGAGAAAAATAGCCTCTCCCTCCCCTACTTTGTTTACCTACTTTTTTTTTTAGTAACACCATACAGAGTTCTGCTTTTGTCAGTCCTTCCAACCAGTCCATTCACCTTGAATGAAATTCCTCGGTGTTCTTTCAGTGAAATAAAATCGGCAAGATGAGACACAATAGGCTGCTCACAATAGGGTTCTTCTTGCTGCCTCTGGTAGACAAATCCCCAGCAGAATGAGTCACATCTGTCAATACCTGTCGTCTGAGGCATTTATGCATGAGTGTTTGTGTTGGTGCATTCACACATCAGACTGAAGTGGGCTTTGTCTGAAGCTGATTGTCACATGGCAAATCAGTGTCAGTACTGATAGCCAAAAATCAGAGGGCAACTGAGCTTACATTTTTTTCTCCTTCTACCTCAGGGCTGGAAAATAAGCTATTAGGATTGTGCCTATTTCAAACATAATTTAGGAGAGCCTTGACTCTTCTACGCAAATATGGCTTGCCTCTGCTATTTACTAAAAAATTTCCCTCTTTTTCCAGGCTTCAGTCACTATCAGTCATGATTCTTAAAGGAGCCATAGATTGGAAACACTTGTGAAACATTTTCAATTGCGCAGAGCTTTACCAAGGAAATGTGGAAGGGCCTAGGGGCTTTCTACAATCTACCAGGCACTAGACTACATTTGTAAGCAGGGATTAGAGCCACCAATGTTCCCTCAAATATTGATGCAGCTCTAGGGCAACCTTCCTTTATACCTGGGAAAAGTGAGGGAAGACTGCAACACTGGACAATTTGGAGCAATAGACACACTGGTGAAACTTGAGACCACTCTGAATTTCTCAAAATGGATTCATGGTACTTTTTCAACTTATTTTGGGTTTTTTTTTTTCCTGAGTAAGACTATATACAACCAAAACACATGGCTACAGTTACACATCATAATCCTATGTTAGCCCCCTCATGGTTGCAAGTGTGAGTTGGGGCCCCATATAAATGGTTATAATAAATATAATTTTAATTTCTAGGGATATTGATGTGTTTAGTCTGAAGGCCAGAGACACCTTTGGAAATAAAGATTCATTTTCAGAGTGGAACTTTCTTTGATAGTTTCTCACTTCTTTTTTTTTTTAAATAGTTTTTATTGAATATAAATATTAAAAAAGACATACGTAACATATACACAACGAACATTTATACAACATATACACAAAAAGAATATAATTTCTTCTTAAGCATTTTTTCAGAGTGATGTTCTACAATTCTACTTATAATATATTCCTTCACCTTTCTGTAATCTAATAATATTTTTATTATATATATATATATATATATGTATCAATCAGTAATATATCCCCTTTATTTTTATATATTTCTAATTTTTAACCAATTATACCAATTATTCCATATTTTATAATAATCTGATTCTTCTTTTTCTTGTAATTCTTTGGTTAACCTATCCATTTCAGCTCATTCTAAAATTTTCCCTATTACTTCTGTTTCACTTGATATTTTTTCTTGTTTCCAATTTCTTGCGTAGGTTATTCTTGCAGCAGTTAATATATGAATTGTAAGATATTTGATATCCTTAGGGTATGATTTGTTAAATATTCCTAATAAAAATGTTTCTGGTTCTTTTTCAATCTGTGTTTTTGTTATTTGTTCCAACCATTTTTTGATGTTAGACCAAAATTTCTTTGCTGCCGGGCACGTCCACCATAAATGATAGAAAGTCCCTTGTGCCTTTTTGCACTTCCAACAAATTGGGCTATTTTTAGGTTGTATTTTTGCCAATCTGGTTGGAGACATAGTCTTTAGTTTGCCTTGATAGTCAATTATATCTTTATATCTAATTATTTTTGTCTTATCTGTTAAATTTGGGTGTCTAATTGATTCAGCCGGTGCTAGCCAATTTGGTATCTTCATATAATGTTGTTTTTTAATTTTAAGCCAAATTTGTAATAGTGAGTTCCTTATTGTATGTGTTTTAAAATATGAATGTGTTTTGTATTTCTCATCCCACATAAAGGAGTGCCAGCCAGTTTGAAGTTCATGTCCCTCAATTGTTAAAGTTCTAGAGTCCTTTAATTCTATCCAATCTTTGACCCACGATAGTACTGCTGCTTGGTAGTATATCTCCCAGTCAGGGAGTACGGCTCCTCCTCTATCTTTTGTATCCTGAAGCAGTTTAAATTTTATTCGTGGCCTTTTCCCTTGCCAAATAAATTTAGATGTTATTTTATTTAGCTGTTCAAAAAACTGTTTATCTATTTTAATTGGCGTGACCTGAAACAAATATAAAAATTTAGGTAATATAATCATTTTGATGGCCGAAATTCTTCCTAGGAATGAAATGTGTAAATTTTCCATTTTTCCAAGTCTTTCTTTGTTTGTTCTAATAATTTATCATAATTGTTTTCTTTAATTGCTGATGTTCTTGTAGATAAGCAGATTCCTAGATATTTTATTTTTGTTGTTGTTTGAATTTGTATATTATCTATCAAATCTTTTGTTTGGATTTCCGTAAGGTTTTTAACAATTAGCTTCCATTTACTTTTATTAATTTTTAGTCCAGCCACTTCTCCAAATTCTTCTATTTTTTGGAACAAATTAGGTATAGATTCCATAGGATTTTCTGTCAAAAACACTAAGTCATCAGCAAAGGCTTGAACTTTGTATTCTTCTCTATTAATCCTTAAACCTTCAATTCCTTGATCTTCTCTAATTTTTTTCAACAGGGTTTCCAATGATAGAATATATAGTAAGGGGGAAAGTGGACAGCCTTGTCTGACTCCTTTTGTTATATTAAATTTGTCTGTTATGTCATCATTCATAATTATCCTTGCTGATTGCTTGGTATAGATTTCTGCTATAATTTTCCCAAATTTTTCCCCAATTTGCATATTTTGTAGTTGTTCAATCATAAATTTCCAATTTTGGTTATCGAAGGCTTTTTGGGCGTCAAGAAAAACCAACACTGCCTGCTTCTCCGGGTGTGATTCATAGTATTCTAAAGCATTAAGTATTATTCCCATGTTGTTCTTTATTTGGCGTCCCGGCAGAAATCCATTTTGGTCTGGGTGTATATATGTATTTAATACTAATTTAATTCTTTCTGCCAAGATTGCTGCAAATATTTTGTAATCGGCATTCAATAATGAAATAGGTCTATAGTTTTGTATTAACTGGAGATCTGTGTCTTCTTTTGGAATGATTGTTATTATGGCTTCTGTCCATGAATTTGGTATCTTGGCTTTCTCCATAGCTTCATTATATAATCGCAACATATTCTCTCCCAATACTTCTTGCATTGTTTTATATATTTCTACCGGTAGCCCGTCGGGACCCGGTGTTTTATTATTTTTTTGCTTTTTCAGTACTTCGTCTAGTTCTAATTTGGTTATTGGCCTATTGAGAGTAATTCTTTGTTCTTCTGTGATTTTTGGCATTCCTGATTTCTCTATGTATTTTATCTTCCTCTATTTTCCCCTGATTATATAGATTCGCATAAAATTTCTTAATAATATCTTTTTTGGCCTCTTTACTATGTTGAATTTCTCCTTTATCATCTTTCAATTGGTATATCATTCTTTTTTTCAGTTCTTTTTTCAGTTTATAGGCTAGCCATCTGCCCGTTTTATTTGAGTGCTCGAAATAGTTTTGTTTCGCCATTTTTATTTTTTGGGCTAGTTCTATTTGGTTTATCAAATTCAATTTATGCTTAATAATTTCCCATTCTTCTCTTATTGTTTTGTTCTGGGGCTTTTCCTGGAGTTTTTGTTCTATTTGTTTTAGGTCTTTCTCTAATTTCTCTAATTGTTTTTTCTTCTCTTTATTCTTTTTCCTCGTATATGCTATTACTAGGCCCCTTATATATGCTTTTAAAGTATCCCATATGTTTTGTAAAGAGGTTTCCTCTATTTTATTTATCTGAAAGAATATTTTTACTTCCTTTTCTAACATCAAATTAAATTCTTTTTCTTTACATAATCTTTGGTTCATTGTCCATCTCTTACGTCTTCTTTCCCCTTTCCAGTTTATGAATAGTGGATTGTGGTCTGCCCATTGGTTTGTGCCTATCTCAATTTTTTCTACTTCTGTTTTGATACTTGGGGTCATCCATGCCATGTCCAGTCTTGACCAGGAGTTATGCGGATGGGAGTAACAAGTGTATTGGGCCTCTTCTTCATGTGTTTCCCTCCATACGTCTGCCAAGTTTAGTTCTTCAGCCATAGTAAAGAATTCTTTTGGAAGTATTTCTTTTTTCTTTTGTTTTTTTTTCCAGTTTTGTAGTCTTTCTTTGCATTTACTATTGCATTATAATCCCCTATTACACAAATATCATCATATTCTAATTCTGCTAATTTTATATGTAGGTCTTTAAAAAAAAACTGTAGTTTTTGGTTAGGTGCATAAATCCCTACAATTAACATTTTCCTTTTCCCTATTTCTAATTCAACCATCACCACTCTACCTTGCTCATCGGTATAGACTAGTTTAGATTGTATTTTTTCTTTTACGTAAATCACTACTCCTTTTTTCTTTTTTTGGGCCAAAGATAAATATAGTTTTCCTAATTTGGGGTTTTCTAGGATTTTTTGATAATCTTTTTGAATGTGTACTTCTTGCAGACATATCACATCTGCTTCTAATTTTCGTAATTTTGTGAAAATTTGATTCCTTTTCTTTGGGGCATTTAAGCCATTAATGTTTACCGAAAAGAGTTTGATCTGTTCATCCATTGCCTATTGTATCTGTTTTTTGGTGTTTCTTGTTTCCATCCGTTCTCTAGGTTTTGCACCTTCTCTCTGTTCTCTCTCTTTTTCTTGCCTCTGTCTTATTTCTTTTTCTTCCTTTGTTTCTATTGTTTCTTCTTCTTGACTTTTACTATCTGTTTCCTCCTTACTTTCCTGTTCTACTTCTAGTCTAAAATGTGTGTTATGAAATTCTCTTGCCTTTTCTAGAGTGTCTATTTTATATCTTTTGTCTTCCCACGTAATTAAGATCCCCTCTATTGGCAGCCATCTATACATTATCTTGTATTTGATCAATAGTTGTGTTAAAAACTGATATTGTTGTCGTAGATTTCTTACTCTTCGGGGTATCTGTTTTAAAATTATAATTTCTTTTCCATTATAGATCACCGTTTCTTCTCTAGATTTCTTATAGGCTTCATCTCGGATTGATTTTTTTAAAAATTTAACATGGACTTCTCTCGCCAATCTGTGTCTTCTTATATAATTTGTTTGTACACGATACGTTTCTTCCAATTGTCCTTTTATTTCTTCTGGCTCTTTTTGTATCATTCCTGCAATGATCTCCACCATCTTTCCTTCTAAATCCTCATTTTTTTCTTCTGGAACATTTTGAAAACGCAGGAAGTATGAGGCCTTTTCCATTTCGAGCATGGCCAAGGAGTCTGACATTTCTTTGTTTAGTTGTAGGGTTTTTTGTTCCATTGCTTCTACTTTTAATTCCACATGATCTATTTTTGTTTCCGTTTTCCTAATTCTCTGTTCATTTTCTGCTATAGAATTTTGAATGCCCCCAATTTTATCTTTCATGGTCTTAATATCTTCCTTGACTTCTCCTAATTCATTTCTGATCTCTGCATGGAACGTTCTCACTTCTTTATGGACAAAATCTTTTTTTAAAAAACCAGGTGAGGCAAGGAGCCTCAGTATCTCAAGGGGATTATCAGTGAACATATTGGTCCCAATGGATACCATATTAGGAAACCAGGTCATGAAATGTAACTGAAACACATTTCTTGTAAAGTGGCTTCATTCTCTATCATTATTTCTAAGGTGAAAAATGTGGGTACCAGAGCCCCTGAAATGACTATTCAAAGTACTCTCTCTTCACCTGGTTCTTTCTAGAAGGATGAATTCTAACTTGGGATTTGGCCAGAGGTCCCTAGGGTTTAGATAGAGAGGCCTAATAGGGTTGATTTGTCTTGTGGTCCAGGAGTTCCTATCAGAATCGCTGGAATGAATGCATTAGCTAAGCCAGTGTTTCTCAGACTTGGCCAGCTTAAGATGTGGGGATTTCAGCTCCTAGAATTCCTCAGCTAACTGACTTGGAGAATTCTGGGAGTTGAAGTCCACACATCTTAAAGAAGTCAAGGTTGAAAAACACTGAACTAAGCAACTAAATCTGGTTATAAGATCATTCGGTTCATGCCTACATCGCTGAAACAAATATATTTTTCACAATGTTGAATACAGTGGGACATTATTTTGCCTTTAAAATATTTTTTTAAAATCCTCAGTACTCATCTAATTAAAAAGAAGAAGATATTTAACACCAAATGACAATTTTTTTCTTCTCAGTATCTCTGCCAAGAAGTGCCATAACCCAACATATTAAACTGGCACTGGAAAAAAAGAGTAACCAAAGGAAAACAATATAATTTTAACTGGATTTATTATATATACATTGTACAGTCTTTTGGCCATCATACATAGATAAACTTGGCTCCTTAGAGTCTCTGGAATCTATAGTCCTCCTTTTTTGTCCCCAGGCAGTTGCAAGAATCTTGCTTCACAATTTCAACATAAATTGTTCATGTTGTCTGCATTGTGGTTTCCCCCCCCCACCTCTTTTATAGTGGCATACGGTGTTCAGTCATCTCCAAATGCACCACTTGCTCTGTGTGTCACACTTGTGCCAAGCACACCATTAATTACCACTCCAGTCCAAGTTTTAATTATACATGACTGAATTATTTTGTGTAAAACGAATTTGTTCTAATTGCAAGATGACTTCCAATTGGCAGGGTTACTTTAAAAATGGTCATGATCCAGCAAAAGTTGAACATTTTTATACCTCATTGGTTTCAATAGTAAAATTAAATCATCTCTGTTAAAATGAATGGGAGTTAAGTGGACTTAACTTTTAATTAGCTGGATTGCTAAATTATTTTTAAAGACTGTTTTGAGCTAATGTTGCAGTTCATGGATTATCAAAGGAAATGTTGAATATGTTTTTCCTTGATATAAATACTACTTTGACTCAACATATCAAAACATTTCTAATATCAGAAATTTGGGTAAGTTTTTTTTTGGAGGGGGGTGGACATGCTGCATGTCTGCTATAGACTGAGTAGCAGAATACTTTCTCTGAAATTGAGATGCACAGTTTATGGGTTGTGTGGGCTTCCCTTTGAGTTTGCTCCCTTTGAGTTTGCTCCCTTTGAGTTTACTTCTTAAATTATTACAGCAAGAAAGACACTCATCCATACAAGGATTCACAAGGTTCTCCTGCTGGTAACATGACTGCTTTTTGGAGTTCCACATTGCCCTTTCTTCTCTATGAGGGTCAGTTTGAACTTGCCATGACATTGCAGCAGCCATTCTCTTCTTCTTCCTCCTTTGCTTGTAGATGGGAGAATAGGAATACCAGTAGGATGAGGAGACTGCTTTGGTTTAGAACAGGGGTCACCAAACTTTCGGACCTCAGGGACCACTAAATTCATAATTTTAAATCCCACGGACCACTAATATGATTTTTTTTAAAAAAAGATAAATAGTATTTAGTGCAATATAAAAAGTGCAAATAATTTTTCTATGGATCTCCAAAATTTTCTCACAGACCACCAGTGGTGCATGGACCACTGGTTTGGTGACTGTTGATTTAGAAAGAAAAAAAAAAGAGTTATCAAAGATTTTTTGGCTTCTCCTTTACCATCTGTCATTCCCCCCCCTGTGATTTTTTTGGTTTGCAACCTGGAGACCACACAGCAAAATTCACAAGCCTGGAGACCACACAGCAAAATCCAGTCAAATCCAATCCTTTATTTGCTTCTACCTAATGGACAGAATCTTGCCAAACTAAAGGTGTAATCTTTGAACCTACTAGATACATTCTTAGAGATTCTGGGTTGTGGATATCCTGCACCTCTTTAATCTGGGCATCTCTCTTGGAACGCTCTGTGTTGCCAAAACTCTTTCCCACTACAGATTCCATCAACATCTCCAAAGAATTCAGAGTTCTTTTCCTTTGTTTGCTTCATCCTTTCATCCTTCATTCCTTTACCTTTGTTTTGTGTCCTCACCTCTGATTGAGTACTATTACTGTTTTTTGGCATATGCTCTGGTGTTCACAATCAGGTAAACAATGGCTATTCATCAAGTTAGTCAGTAAAGGTGCCAAAAAATGGATAGTGGGCATTTTACTTATGTTATCATTTTATCTGGAAAGATGAATTGATTGATTTTAAAGGTATCAAAGGCCAGATCATATTGAGAGAATAAATTAACACCTGTTTCAATAAATAATAAGGAAAATTATGTAATATACTATATATTAAGTAAATATCTCAGGTAGCCCCATTTAAATTTATTTTTGATTTAATGAGCCGCATTTGGTAATGCAGCCTTTGGGTCATCATGAAAAGTTCAAGTACGATCCTCACCCTGAAAATAAAATTGTACAGTATATCTTGCTCTAAAAGTTCAAGGTTAAATGCTTTCTGTTAGTTTCAGACTAGCTTGCAAGATTGCATAGTGTATTGAGAAGGCATAGGAAGAATGGGGATACACAATGTATTTATTAAATCAGGAGTACTATGAAGCCAATATTATGCATGGGTCTCATTATGTATCTCCTGTCTGAGCCCCCTATCAAAAGCATGCTGAATAGAAACCTATCCTGTTCTGTCAATGAAAAGGAAGAATGGATTGTGAAAATGGCAGAGCTTACAGAAAGATTAAAATGACTTGTTTGATTAAAGAGGGAACAATAATTACTTCTATAAAAGACTGGAAACACTCTATAGATTTTTGTGTGTGTGCTGAAAATGGATAAAAATTGGTCATTTCAGGATTTATTGATTAAAAAGGTTTGTTTATGGGAAGAAGGGACCCATGATGTGTAATTTGGGAGGGTGCAGATGGCAATTATTGTCTGTAACTGCTGTGAAGAAGATTGGAAGTTGCTTCTTTAGACATCACTCTTTTTCTCTTCTTTCACTTTTTTATTTTTTCTCTTTTTCTTTCTTTTTCTTTCTTTTTCTTTTTCTTTCTTTCTTTCTTTCTCTCCCTCTCTCTTTCTCTCTCTCCCTTTCCTTCCCTTCCCTTCCGTAAATTTTTCTTCTTATAAAAATTATACATACGCACACTCCTTGCCACTTCTTATCAGTGCTTACTTTTGAGCTTACTTAACATTTAAATAACAACAATAGAATACCTGATGTTATACCAATCATGATTGCAGCTTTCAGAATGATAACTAAAGGATATCTCGAAATATTGAATCTATTAGACCTGAAAACCCTACTTTTAAAAAACAAACAAACAAAACCCCATATCCTTCTTGGAACTGTCTATATACTTGGATGCTACCTTAATAATTTTTAGTCCTTGGTTAGGACTTGAATTAAGTTTCCATCAGTCTTAAATTGTGATTCTAAGTGTAGGTTACCCAAACAAAATAACACCATCATCAAATAACAACATCTGCCTATCTCAGGTCCTTGGGAAGGACTTGTTAAGTCAGGGGTGTCAAACTCAATTTCATTGAGGGCTGCATCAGAGTTGTGTTTGATCTTGAGGGGCTGGGGTGGGCGTGGCCAGGGTGGACTCGATGTCACTTGTGTTGGGGGAGCATGAGCACTCTGCCAGCAAAAAAGGGCTCCCAAGCTCTGTTTTTGGCTATGGCAGCCTCCTGCAACCCTCTGCCAGTGAAAACAGAGCTCGGGAAGACTGCGCACGGTCCTTGCGAGCTCCATTTTCACTGGCAGAAGCATCATGGGCTGGTCCTTTGCTGTTTCTAGAGTGGCCCTGTGGGCCAGATCTAAGCACCCCATGGGCCGGATCTGGCCCCTGGGCCTTGAGTTTGATACCCCTATGTTAAGTGGATCAAAATTCCAAACCCAATCTAGACATCTGGCTGACTGTGAAATCAACCATAATAATAATAACAAATAATAGTTTATTAAATTTATTAAATGTATAGGCCTCCAAGCTGCTAATGATTCTGGATGGACTATAGTCTGTATCTGAGTAAGAGCAGTTGTGACACAGTGGTTACAATGCAGCTAACTAAACTCACTGCCTCCCACTTAATCCTCACTGGTTTAAGGTTGACTCAACCTTCCATCTTTCCAGGGTCAGTAAAATGAGGACCCAGATTGTTGGGGGCAATAAGATGACTCCATAAACCAATTAGAGAGGGCTGTAAAGCATGATGAAGCAGTATATAAGTCTAAGTAGTATTGCTATCTGGTTCCTCTACAATCATTTTGAGAGACGCTGTCCTCCAATAAACATAGAACGTCAACAGGAAAGCCCATAAATAGGTTAATAATGTGGTTGGAGGCTAGAGCTAACTCTCTGTCCCATATATGAAGATCACTGTGTAGTTATTTGGTGTTGCACAGCTGTCTGTTCTACCCCAAACAAAGTGAATGCGACAAGGGCTTCTTAAATTATTCATGAAAAGCTTTGCAATTTTGAATCCTTTAATTCCTCCATGTCTGTAGTACAAAAGGAAATGCCAATGTTCCCCACTTATAGATTTTGTAAAATAAAATCCCCCAGCAAAGCTTAGCAAGTGAAAGAAAAATTAATTGTAAAACATCAGTTACTATATCGCCCAACAAAATTAACAGCCCAATTGCTCCAGCAAACCTAGAGATTAGCTTCTCTGATCTCTAGAGTTTGGCAACTGACCTTTTAGATTTTTGCTCAAGGCTCTGGAGGTTGGAAGTCAAGCATGCAGAGGGAAGGCTTTGTGTCAAAGAAACAACATTATGTTGTTGCTCCAAGCATTGATTAGGAGTTAAAATAGTGGGCCTTAATTAAGCCTGTATGAAACCCACAAGACAGATTCTTGGCTGCATTCCCTCCTCCCCAAATTTTGATCAGCTTCTATGAAAAAAAAATATTTGTTTTGACTTTCTTTTCAAAAAATCCCATCTCCTTGTAGAGACATTGCTCTAGGTTGAGATTTCTGCACATAATACTAAAGCCCAGGCTGTCTTCAAGAGGAACAACCAAGACAATCCTCTTGGTTTGACTAGAGGAAGCATTCAGAAGCATTCACTTATAATTATCTATGGTTCCTCAATCCTTGTGATTAGTATTTATTAGAGTTTAGGGGGTGTTTTCTGAAGGCGGCTTGAAAAAATTCCTATTAGTTACTGTTAACTACAGTTGAGCAAAAACTATTTCCAGAAGATGGGAGAATAACAGAATAACAAAATTGAAAGGGACCTTGGAGGTCTTCTACTCCAGCCCCTGCTCAAGCAGGAGACCCTGTACCATACCGTGTTGTGCCAAATCATAGTTTATTTATGTGGCTTTCCCTTTCATTGTGTGCTCCAGGTGTTTTGGATTATAATTGTCATCTGTCTTATTCAGTGTAGTCAATAGGAAGAGTTGATGGGAATGGTAGCCCAAAAACACTGGGAAAATATAGTGAAGAAGGCTGCAGCCATTGTCTGGCCCATATGGCCATTGTCAGTTGCCCATCTGAATACAAAGATTGTAGCTATACTATTCATCGTGCTTTCCAGTTTGTCCATTCTGTATTTATCTTTCAAGAAAGATGAGCTATAAAAGAGTTAAAAATGAAGGCAGACTTTATAGAGTCCATTTAGACACAACGGGCAAATTTATTCTGACACCTTTCAATTTGCTTGTAAAAATGAACATTTGGCATTAAAGGGTTGAAATATTGATAAAATGCAGATGGTCCACTGTGAAAGAAGATACAACTGTGGCAATGCAAATTACGTTGCCGTTAAATGTTTGAATTATTGTAAGAATGCGCATATTGTTTCTAGACCTATGATTAGTTCAATTAAGCACGATTCGCAACCCTTTCCCCCCCAAGTTTTTAGAGCGGATGACATGTTCAGCTGAGGCTTTGAATAGAATGCAGTGTTTAATTAATTGAGCTGAATCTTACAGAGCAATCTTAGAAATGTTAACATAGAAATAAGCTTAATGTGTAGAAGCTTAGTCCTTTAGCAATCAAATCTAAACAGATAAAAGAAAGAAAGCCAGTTTTGAGGGTTGTTTTCTTTCTGAAAATCCTGCAGTAATCTACAATTTATGGCAGTTAGATAAAATGTGATCTTTTGAGACATAGGGAGACTATTTAGGAATAGTAGATAGTAGATCTAAATGAGAAGTTGAAATAGTATATTGAAAGAAAGCAATAGCAAACCATTTCTTTTCGTTGCTAAAAACCATGGATGTGTCCATGAAGTTGCCAAGGGTCTATGTTTTTTACTTTCTTTTTCTAAAGGGAGTTATTTTCTAAGGAATGAAAGGCTCCTTTAAGGCAGAATAGGACAATGTGCATCCATCTCAAGTATTGCTGAGTGCCAGCCAGCATTGTCAATGATGAAAGTTGTAGTTCAGAAACTTCTGAAATGAAGACAAAACCAGGCACACAATAGAGAGAAAACACTAGAGTAACTCTAACTACCACCAAGGAGGAAACTATACTCCTACCAAAACTGGCATGGCAAGGTACTACCGGTATATACAAAAGCAGGCAGCAAATCCCACACTCACACCAATGATGTTACTTAGCTGGGTAATGAAATATCTTCTAGCAGACAACAAAGCTCAGAGAGCACTAAGAACCCCATCATTCAACCCTGAGCAACAGATACTCTCTTCTACTGGTATTTCTGAAGAACCACAGGTTCTATCATCCTATACTAGGAACAAAACCAACCAGGGCAAGTGAAATATATCTTGGGGAAATAAGTCCTGTTTTTAGTGCCCTCCAAGTTTTTTAAAAATATTTTCTGGAATCTTCTACTATCAGTTATGCTGGCTCAGACTGATAGAAGTAGACAGATAAAAATGGAAGTCTAGTGATATTTGGAAGGCCCAAATTGTCTGCCCCATACTTTAAAACTTCCAATGCTTACATTCTATGATGATCTGCTTTGAGCTCTAAATACAGGGATCCAAGTAAACCAATACCCCCCTCTCTCTCCCTCTCCCTCCCTTCCTCCCTCTCCCCCCTCTCTCTGTGTTCTATTGTAGTGCTAATAATGAGTTACATAACTAGGTAGAGATGAAAATAATAATAAAAATGCTCATCTCTGGCATTTCTTAATCTTTCTTATATGTTTCTGTTTTATTAATTGGTGCATGTTTGAGGTCAGAATGGCCTCTCTTAGTCTCAATGCCTATGTTTATAGGCATGTACGTATTCCCTCTGATGAAATGCATCCACATATTTTTATCAAATGCGTCAGTTTAAATTCCTGTTGGCAACTAAAAGCACCTGTAGCAGCAGTGCATTTCTGGGAATAAATTACTTGCAAAGGAAAAAGAGTCCTTTACTGTGTAGCAGATATTTTAATGTGCAACTGAGCCCTTGAGACACTGTATTCTAGTTCAGTAGTTTTAACAAGAGCGGTTCCCAAAAGAGCTTCTGTACTCAAATTAATTGAAATAACTCGAATTCCTGTTTTCATCCTTCTGTTGTTTTTATGTGTGTCTCTTCTGTTTTTACTCCCCGAGCGTTACATAGCATTTTCCATGGATAGAACTTAAGCACATGGTACTCACACAGCAAATTCATATCTGCCTAGCATGGGACATAAATGTCCCATGAAGCTGCATGGGACATTTTGTTTTCTAAGTGAAAAGACATTGGAGTGTACTAAGAGGTCAAACATATTTGGAACATTCATGAATGAAACCTGAATACAAACTATGCTGGAAAGTGGAAACTCTGTTCTCCTTTTGACCTTCTCAGTTGGTTTGGAACTCCTTTGATCATAATCCAAAGCATAATCCACATTTCTGGCTATGAGAACATGGATCCAGATTTGTCAGGCTTATAAACATGTGCTGGAGCAGTTCTAATCAGTACATATATTCCCGTGTCACTCTATAATCATTTGGACTAGTTTTCTTTTTTTCTTTTCTGTTGAACCTTGGACTAAAACCCAATGACATCTTACAGCTTCATCTCAATCTGTTTACCCTGGTCTCAAAAATCTTCTTGGAGATTCATGCTGGCTGTTTTTTTAGTTGTTGAGAAAATAGTTGGAAATAATCACATTTAGTGTATTGCAGCCTGCTTTGTATGAGATTGTCCTTGAAGACCTTCTAGAAGCTGCAGCTGTCTAGAATTCAGCAGTGTGAGTAGCTATAGGTGCTTCACACCCATGTAACATCACATGATTCCATATAGGGTTCTCATCACCTACAAAGCCTTTCATGGCTCAGGGCTGATTTGTTTGCCATACCTCCTACACCAATGTGCTCTTATCCAGGGGTGAAATTCAGAAGGTTCTGACAGGTTCTGGAGAACCAGTAGTGGAAATTTTGAGTAGTGGCAAATACCACCTCTGGCTGGCCCCAGATTGGGGTGGGAATGGAGATTTTGCAATATCCTTCATCCAGGAGTGGGGAAGGAATGGGGATTTTGCAGTATCCTTCCCCTGGAGTAGGGTGGGAATGGAGATATTGCAGTATCCTTCCCCTGCTATGCCCACCAAGCCACACCCACAAAAAAATTCGGTAGTAAAAAAATTTGAATTCCACCACTGCTCTTATCCCATTTGATCTTGTACGGTGAGCATGCTTCAGATCCATTCCATGAAACAATATCATTTAGTACCAGGTTTCCCAAAAAATAAGACCCTGTCTTATATTTTTTTGAACACTGAAATAAGCGCTTGGCCTTATTGCCATGCACTCAAAAGCCCATTTGGGCTTATTATCAGGGGATGTCTTATTTTGGGGGAAAGAGGGTAGGACCTAGAAAGTAAGTTCTCTTTATTACAGTGCCTGCCCCTTGAAATAACAGTCCTTGTGAGATTTGAGGGTTTCAACCATGCTGCCCTAACAGAAGGGCTTGGATTTCATGGACAATTCAGAAGTACAGACACTCTACTGAACAGAAGAACCATGTTTATTGCAATGGTTGTTGGATGCCGACTTTGGAAGGGCTCTGAACAATGGGAAAGCAAAGATCTTTATAGAAGGGGAAATCTAGTGAAGTGATTTGCTGCCAAGTTTTGTGGAAGCCAGTTAGGTCTTGTCCATGTACTTGGGTTATCTCTACTGTTTGACAAAGTGACTCTTTCAGGAAAGCAGCAGAGTTGGAGAAATCCATTCTTAAGAGGTGGAATGTTGAGATAAATTGATTGATAATGAAATGCTGGAATTTCTCTATGTTGTGAATATCTTGATAGGTCTGAACTGTAAGGTGGTGAGAGGGTTTCTACTTTTTGGTTTAAATGGGGGTTTGAAGGGGGTTTGTCTAGGATGTTAATTTGGGACTGATAAGATTAGGCAAAGAATAAAACTGGGTTTGATCCCGGTCATGTACAAAAACAGGACTGGGGGTGGGGTGGGGTGGCTGTAGCCTCCATTTTATTTGCGACATTTATTTTCTCTACACATTGAAAATCAGGTTTGGGCAGTAAGCCAGAGTTTTGGATTAATCCATCCAGAAATGACTTTGAAGTGGAATATGTTATGTTTTAGTTTTGATTTTCCTGTAGTGTTTTAATCTGTGTTACTTGGTTTTTCAAATATTTCCCCAGTTTTAAGTTTATTTAAGGCTCCCAGGCTCACTCTTTATCATATAAATCAACTAACTAAATAAAAAGATTTGGAGACCAAGATAGTAAATATAATTTATTAACATTAAAGAAAAAGAAAGAGGAATAGTTGACAATGACCACTGGGTAGAAAGCAATCACTACAGCTGTTCTTTAGCTAATCACCTCTTTACACATAGCAAAGGAGAATGACCTATTACTTTTGAATTAAGGGCAGCACAGAGTTGTACTGTTGTTTATGCTTTACTCTCTTTTCTTCCACAGAGAGCACACATTTCAGGCTATATGAACAACATATTTCTAGGGTTGACAAAGTGAGCCAAGAGGAACTGCCTCTATCCTCCTTTTTTAAAAAAAAGCTTCATAGCAAACACGGAGAAATGTAGAGGTCATCTTCCATACTGACTTCTGATTCTGACAAAATCCATTTCTTTTGGTATGGCAGGCTTAATCATCCCAAATCAAATGACTGAAAAGAAACAAGGACTCAAGCATGATGGAAGTTGCTGCAGAGCTGAGCTAGCTGAGAGTGAGAATCAAAATTGTATCGAAAAGGCACATATTTTTCAGCAGAACGCTAATACACATTGCTTGTAAGAGATGACCAGACTGAGCCCGAGGGAGGGGTCAAACCAGGGGTGAAATGTAAAATCCGTTACTACCAGTTCTGTGGGCGTGGCTTGGTGGTGGTGGTGGGGTAATGTGACTGAGTGGGTGTGGCCAACTTTTTTTTTTTTTAACTTTTCAAAGTATTTTTTCTAATGCTTTGAAAAGCCTCTCTGCCGATCAGGAACTCAGCTGGGATCATCGGAGAAGCTCTTTAAAAAATGCCTCTCTGCCAATCAGGGAACTCAGCTGGGATCATCAGAGACTTTTCAAAGCATTTTTTTTACCACCTCTTTGGTCAAGAGGTTACAGAAAAAAATGCTTTGAAAAGCCTCTGATGATCCCAGCTGAGCCGCGCGATCATCAGAGGCTTTTTTTTTTTACTTTTAAAAAGCCAGCTCTGGTGGCTCAGCAGACTAATTAACATCCACTTACATCTGCTGCCTGCAATTACTGCAAGTTCGAATCTCACCAGGCTCAAGGTTGACTCAGCCTTCCATCCTTTCTAAGGTAGGTAAAATGAGGACCCAGATTATGGGGGCAATAAGATGACTTTGTATAAATGTACAAAAGTATGAAGGCTATTGCTTAACACATTGTAAGCCGCCCTGAGTCTCTGGAGAAGGGCGGCATATACATCAAATTTAAAAAAAAAAGAGCATTTTTTCATCAGAAGAGGTTGTAGAAAAAATGCTTTTAAAAGTAAAAAAAAAGCCTCTGATGATTGTGTGGCTCAGCTGGGCATGGGGAGGGATGCAGGGATTTTTGCTACCGGTTCTCCGAACGACCGGCCTCCATCGCTACCAGATCGGGCGATCCGGTCCGAACCGGGAGCCTTTCACTCCTGGGTCAAACGCATCATAAGTCATGAGTCCCTGCACACCCACAAGAGATCTAAGTCCAGCCCACATTGACTGCCTCTCTTATTTTTCATGTCCCTGGCCGCTAGTTGATCAGATTCTTGTAGAGAGCTTAAGCTTGCAATAAATCTTTATACTCATTTGAAATGCTTAAATCTCCTGATTTCCTGGCGCTTAACATTGCTCCTTGTTTGATTGCGGATTCATAATAACATCCTTAAAATATCAAAAGCTTTAGTTCCTTGGGAATAATGTGAGACTCTTAATTTAAGAAATCTAAAG
Source organism: Arizona elegans (assembly GCA_022577455.1). Taxonomy (NCBI): domain Eukaryota; kingdom Metazoa; phylum Chordata; class Lepidosauria; order Squamata; family Colubridae; genus Arizona; species Arizona elegans. The sequence continues at coordinate 259,530,973 of JAKOOJ010000001.1, forward strand.
TGACCACCTTTACCTTTTAAAACACTTTGAGATTTTAAAAAGCAATGCTAGCATTGGTGGAAGCAGGCAGTAGGTCTGGAACCCAGTTGCAGCTTGACTTTTCACAGTGAAAGAAGTTCAAGAGACTTATATGTATTACCTTACTAATCTTCCAAATTTATTTAGAAATAGATTGAGGTCTTTCTGTATCCTTTTCTCAGAAAATGTAAGGAAAGGCAGTATATTTAATTAATAATATATACCACTTATTAAACTTTCAACCTTTGGATTACTACACAGTTATGATTATTATGGTTATCAACAAGCAGCTCCTGTCAAAATTTCTTTTTTCATAAATCCATTAAAATAGAGGAACACTGTCCTTTGCATCGCCTTGCAATTTCTTACCAGAAACATAGCAATAGCACTGAGCACTTGGACTTGTATATCACTTTACAGTGCTTTACAGCCCTCTCTAAGTGGTTTACAGAGTCATCTTATTGCCCTCAACAATCTGGGTCCTCATTTTTCCATCCTCAGAAGGATGGAAAGCTGAGTCCACCTTGAGCCTGGTGAGATTCGAACTGCCAAATTGCAGGCAGCAGGCAATCAGCAGAGGTAGCCTGCAGTACTGCACTCTAACCACTGCATCATTTAAGGTATAGGACTTGTGAGATTTTTTTTTTTTTCTTATCTGTGACCTTTTAACAGCTCCCATTTTCTTTACCTAGCTGCTTCAATTTGACCTTAAATAAAGGAAACTACAAAGCTTTCTAACTGCTTTGTAACTAGATGGGACAGGTGGATATTAACCAATATGTAAAAGAGAATGCTGTACATGCATTTAGGATGGCTTGGTAAAGATAGAAGCACTAAAAAAAAAACCTTTTTACTCTGAAATTATTTTCATTCTGTTTCTGGTCATTTACTTTCTTGGTTAATTTTATGATAGAAACCAAATTACAGAACTCATTGGTTGGTCTCAGATTCCTGAATATTTATTGTTATCCTTTAAGCTTTAACCTTTGTTTAATATCCACATATGATGGCTGACTGATGTGCTTTTACAGAAAAATCTATAATATTATAGGTATAAATGAAAATGTGAAACTCTTGGGTCCTTGTCACTAATGTCACTTCCATCATTACACAGATTCAAGTGCATTACAACATGCACGTAAATATGCTTACATAATATACTTTACTGAAAACTACATCATGGAGTCATATGGACTTGCTATAGAAATGACATCTTGCCGATGAGATCAGGATGCCATGGTATGGATATTCAAAATTTGTCTAGACTGTTTCATTCTAGCAAATTGAAATAGATCCCCTTCATTCTGTCCTTTAGTGGTTTATTCTGAAGGTTTGCTGCATTCTTTCAGGCTCTGTAGACCATGCTGATAAAATCCAGCTTATTCATTCATTCATTCATTCATTCATTCATTCATTCATTCATTCATTCATTTATTCTATACAATGTCTATGTCATCTCCCAAAGAAATCAATACAACATACATACAGTAGTCTCTCATTTTTACTCTTAGACATTTGTTTTTCCTGCATAGTCATGGTAGATCAGAAATTTGCTGTCTTTAGTGCTTCTTAGCTTTAATTTCTGAGTCTCTGGTCCACTATGACAATTGAATATTCTATTTATAGTTACCACTGTTAAACATTCTCCCATGGCTCCAATTTAAACACCATTATTATATGAAATTGTCAATAATTGTCAATTATCTGTTCATTTTTTCAATTATTTGGCCAAGGACATCTGTTTAAACCTAAACTCTCTCCAAGTACTTGAACAGGCTCTCATACACAGTTTGGGTGAGCCAAGTTAAGTGTTCTCCAAAACATATTATTCTTGACATTCTAAAATTCCTTTCTTTAGTTTTGTGTTGACAATATTGGGCGGGCAAAAATGAAATCAGAGATGTTTTGCAATTATTCAGTTACTATTTTGAACTCTGTTTAAGCAATCTTCTCGGGGAAAATAACCATATATTTTAAAAATACTGATTTGATAAAGGATACAAAATATGAATGTAATAAATAAATAAAATACTTCTGTAAATAAAACTAGTTTGTCTTCATTCTGGGCTTACAATATTCAGTGTTTGTTTTTTCCACCTGTGGAATGTCTAAGATATTAATTGACTGATTGTGGTATGACTAATATAAAATGGAGAAACTTTTATCACTGAAAAGGTTTAGTTTTATAAAAAGGGAAAGGTTTATTTGTATAAATGGAGAATTTGAGTATGTTTCATAACTTCACATGTTCATATGGTTAGATCATTTATATTTTCGGTAGCACACTTCAGATGCTTATTCGAATATGTGCACCTACTTATTCTACCTGATCTTGCTTATAATTCTACATAAGTCCAGTACTGAAGGAACCTACTATATGTAGCTTTCCCCAAAGAAACATTCATACTTTTCAGCTTCAGAGTTCAGGTAAGTCTGGGCAGCAACAAAAGTTAGGGGTTCCATATATGGGGTGCAAAAATCTGGAGAACCACTAGACATCAGCACACACAAAAAAAAAAGCTATAAGAACCCACTCCTCTTTCTTGTTATCTGGTGGTGGATAAAGGACAATCTATAGCTCTACTTATAAAGCCAATTAAAGTCATTAGGAGTTGGGTGGAATACTAATTTAATAAATTAATATTATGGTTGGTTGCACAATTGGCCAGATGTTTAGACTGGATTTGACATTTTGTCCACCTATTGATTCCTTACCAAGGACTTGGGGTAGGCAGATAGTGTCATTTAAATTATTATTATTTAGCAAACAATAAAACTGGACCTTGAATATAACAGAGACATAGAGTTCTTTTCTAAGAAATAATGAGAATAAATTATATCTGAGAGTTCAAGAAATGCAGAAAAAACATTTAGAAAGAGTTAGGAATGAATCAAACTGGGGACATTGGAAAAGTCTTAATAGCTGTCTGCTAAAAGGTCCAAATAGAATTCTAAATAAAAACTGAAGTAATTAAAGCTTTTTGTTTTGTTTTCCATGAGAATTAAGAGGTAGCAAAATATAGAATGACTTGGACAGAGGGAGGAAGGGGGTCATGTGTGCACAAGCATGGCCCAGGATGACTGGGAAATATTTGGCATGTATAATTTCACTAAGGAAGAGGGATGCAGCTGTGTAAACTAAAGATCCCGCCTATGTATAAACTAAATAAAGCAGCGTTCAACCACCTTAGATCCTTTAGTAAAGTTTTTACTGAAGTGTTAGATTCCCAACTTTGGGTCAAGACCCTGTTCTTCATGGTAAAGAATTTATTGAAATGCAAACAGATACCAAAAAATGAGGTTCTCTCTCTCTCAGCCTTCTTTCTGGTAACAAAGATAAGAGAACATGGGAAAATTAGGAAAGCAATGAGAAACCTGTGATTCCCAATACAGTGAGTTACTAGACTACAACTATTGGCAGCCTAAACATGTCAGCCAAAAGTGATAGATGCCAGAATGTTAGGTGCTCTGTTTTCCTATTAGTGTCCATTTAACTTGGCACAGAATATTATCTATAGCGCTGAGGGCAAAACCAGAACTTGATGGCAGTGATGGTTCTGGAAAATGAGAAGTAAATCTAAAATGGTGATGCTGGCTTCCAAAATTGGAGAATGTAAAATAAATAAATAAATAAAACCAAAATTAAAAATATTTGCCGGATCAGATCAAAACATCTTAAATGTAGCCTCTTACCTCTGCCATAAAAAGCCAAGAAAACCATTTTAATCTATAACAAAATACTTTCATAGATCCATAAGTAAACAAGAACACGGTGAGGTCCAAATTTTTTTATAAAAATGTGCAAGGTTTCAGATTCCAAATATTCTTCATTTTGGTAGAGGGTGCAAAAAATAGAGAAAGAGTAGATATAAGTTCTAAAAAAACCTAACAAATTGATCTTGGGGTCTCTATTTTCTCCCCTTTGTGAAAGATGAACTTAAATACTGACAAATGCTGAAGAATAATTTGTGTGTTACACACGAATAAGTAAACTAGAAGTGACTAAAAGCAGCATTATGATATTTATTCTTTGGAGATAATATCAAGCAGGAAATAGATTGAAGGGGATGTATTTTGATGCTATTGCTTATATATTACAGAGTCGAACACCTCAACGTTGTCAACATAGAGATGAATTTTTTTTAGCTTGTTCAATGATTCTTAACTGTTATCATTCCAATGCATGTATGAAGAATGAGGTTACTCTCCCTAACATTTAAATAAATGCCTTGCTATTCTTTAAAATGCATTCCTGTTTTCTGTAGGAAGAGCCACAACTGTTAGCTGAAAACTTTATAAGACCATTTTATCTTTTGTTTATGCGTGTTTCTTCACAGGATTATGATTGCTCGAGATCTTCCATCATTCCTAAATCCTTTTCTGTTTGACTAGTCCAGAATGAATCAGTCTCTATAAATAGTAGTAATATTAGGAGTATTATTAGAACTGGTAGACCAAATCAGGGGTGAAATCCAAAATTTTTCCCTACCAGTTCTGTGGGTGTGGCTTGGTGGGCATGGCAGGGGAAGGATATTGCAAAATCTCCATTCCCACCCCACTCTGGGGCCAGCCAGAGATGGTACTTGCTGGTTCTCCAAACTACTTAAAATTTCCACTACAGGTTCTCCAGAACCTGTTAGAACCTGCTGGATTTCACCCCTGGACCAAATTCCTTCTTGGTCTCTTTTTGTTAAAGTTAAGGATTAAGGCAGTGGACTAAAACAGGAGACTTAGCTTAAAGTCTACTCTCAGCCACAGAAACACTCTGGGCAGTCATTATATGTCAGCTCCATTACTTCAACTGGTTGTTGCTGGAAAAAAAAACCCCACAAGGAGACATGCAAACCGCATTAAGCTCCTTGAGAAAATGTAGGATAGCAAATTAATATATTATTATAATTACTATAATTCCAAGGATTTGGCAGTACTTGATTGACCTCATCTGAGGTTGGAAATTGAGCTGAACTAGACTTGGATAATGACTATTATATAATACTTGGGCTGTAAGCTAAACTGGGAAATCCAAAAGCCATCCTGAAGAAAACAAGAATGAGAACCTTTCCCTTGCTGTTGCCAAGAGAACATATCCATGTTATCAATGGGGCTCAAGAGGACAACAACAAAAGGGTAGAAATCTGCTTGTGTTTATATTGTCGTTTGCTGTTCTATTCATAGTGCTTGAATAGTGAAATCTCTGGCACATTTTTTTTACAGATGCTTAAATGAACAGTCTCTTTTACAATTTTGGTGTCAACTCTGTGAACAATAGGAGAATACCCAGGGGGTCCACACAGGAAGCAGAACTTCCCTTGTATAATTAATGGGGTGGAGACTGGGGGAAAGGAGATAGTACATGAGAGACAACACATCAACTTTGAAACAATAAACAAGCCCAAGAGCCAGCTCTGCTTCCTTTGCTGGAATTATTGTTCCCTTGTTTCCTTACTGCTGTAGCCCTTCAACCACTGCCTTTGTAACCCTTCACGAGCATTTCCCTTAGATACAATGATCCAATGTCAGCTTGGCCTATCATTGGGATTATCTAGAATCCCCAAACAATAAACCAAAGAGGCATATTTGAGAGAAAGGATTTTGTCACACTAACACCGTGCTTTAAAATTTGAGGCATAAGTACTTGGCTACCTCCTTCTCAGAGATCAAACCACACTATTCAGATAGATCACAGCTTGCCACGTTGTGGCACTAAAAGACTAGTGCAGCAGGTAAAATTAGTTGTAGGATGGAATTAGTTGAGCACAGGTGCACTACATGGGGAGAGCATCTCCTTGCCCCCAACTGAATAATATAAATCAATTAATAAATATATACTGAAGTTAAATTGCTTTAGCTGAGAAATCTTGCTCTCCTACATAATAATGCTTTTGAGCCCAAATGTGCAGAAAATAATTCATCCCATGAATTCATCCCATGAGGATGTTTATTTTACCGTTATCTTTCTCACTTTATTTCCTGCCATTATAAGATTAGCAAGGCATTCATGCTTGGCCTTTGGGGCAGAAGTCCAGAACTCTACTTGGTTAAATGAGAAGGAGATTTCTCAAACACTGCAGGGCTGTTATCTGAAGGAAGAATATGCTCAAAGACCACTTTCTAAAAAGTGTTTTTCCATATGACCAATCAGTATAGAGAGTCTTAAAAGACCTCATTGTATTATAAATGTACTTTGTTGGCCAGGAGATGTTTAATGGACACCTGTCCTGCAAAGCAATTGATGATTGTTTTAATAGAAAAGCCAGCAAGTATCTCTTTGTTAAGAAAACTATATGTGCTATAAATGATCATGGTGAAATATTTCGGTAAACAAACATGTCTCTTTCTTTTCTTTCCCTATTTTGTTATCTAAGGGTGACATCATTGGAGGAAGTGAGTCAGAGGGTTTTTTAAGCCACTGAATGTTTTGCCAGTCTCCTTGGAGATCTGCTGTGGGAGCAGTAGACATTTTGTAGACTGGTTCTCCGGATGTGCTCAGTTTATATCTTGGTAAACAATTATTAGATATTTGAAAAGACTATTAAAAATATTTCTGAGCAGGATTTATAGTTAGAGTTGTTTGTCCCCATTTACAGAATGTGTAGAATCCAACTGACACGATTCCTCATTTGATACCTGCCATTTTTTCTGCTAAGGAGACAACTAGAGAGAGGCATTAAAACTTTTGATTGTCTGCATCAAGTGCTCTCCAGCAGGAGACATGCTAATTCTCCTGGGCCTCATTACAAAAAAGCAACAAAACCTCATCAGGACCTAGCTTTTACCATTAGGAAAAGCAGGTGATTATGATAATGCTTAAATATATAGCTTTTCCACTAGGGGAGCATAAAATTTAGTCTGTTTGCTCTTTAAAATGCCCAGAAGCAAATGTCAGACTCACAACTTCAGTGAGGCATATGCTAAACCTGGCACATTTACAGCCTTCACAGCTGATGAGAGATAGGTAGGTTTTCTGCTGGATATTTCATATATGACTTTCAAAAGGTTCAGAGCGTCCATTTTTACAGTTTTTCACTTTTCTTCTTTACCTCGTTGGATCCTATTTGTGAGCTGTTCCAGATACGATGGACGGAACATTTTTAAAATGCTTTTCATGAAGATAGTGTTCCACGTGGGAAACTTAAACTATGATATTCTCACCACAAGGGTATCCAAGTCAGCTGAACATTCTTCACAGCATTACATAGCGTTTCTAGAATGTATTTCTTAAGTTGTTGCTGAGAGTTATCGTACAGTTGGGGACATTTATAGACATAAGTAGACTTGTTTACAAACAATGTAGTCCTTAGCTGGATCAGTGTTTGGCACAAGATATACCTTTGGGTTTCATTTCAAGTGCTTTACAAATCATATTGTGTAAATTAGCCATCCAGAGTTGCTTTGGCTAGTGAGGTGGGTAGCATATAAATTTAATAAAGAAGTAAAAGCATGATGAAAGAAAGAAAGAAAGAAAGAAAGAAAGAAAGAAAGAAAGAAAGAAAGAAAAAAAAAGAAAGAAATTCTTTAAGCAAGGCCCAGATATTTTTCTTTTCTCTCCCTCCAAGCATGAGGAGGCATGGAGCAGGTAATTGGAATTGGCTTAAACTTAAACGTACCAAGAAGCTGGAACACAACGCTCTACTAAGAGCTATATAATGACCGGATTAGCAAATTCATAAACTTTGTAGTCACTGTTTACTTTTTTTTATGGTATAAGCAGCACCTACGTCTTACATCTTTTCTCCATGTGCATAAGATAAAGTAAGCCTCTTAATGAAGAGGAGTGGAAGGAGTGCAGAAAAACCTTGCAACGACCAGAATGTGGATTCTCCTCCATGCCTGACGATGGGTGCTGTAGCTGACAGCTTATTACTTTAAATGCAATCTCTTGGCATTAAGCACAGCGAGAAATCTAGTTAAACTAGTATGGTGACATTTAAAAATGATGCTTCTCAAATAGGCTTTTAATCTCTTTCTAATAACAAAGTTAGCTGCTAAACGCCACGTTTAATAGTTATGTAATAAGTACATATCTGTAACACTGCTAATTGTTGGTGGGCAATGTCTTAGTGCTTGGTGTTTAATTAAATTATAAACTACTTAAAAAAAAGGATGGAATATCCCAAATTATCCCTATAGCTTTATACTGGTTTACAATATTTAGAGTGGTCCTTAGTCTAATATTTTTGACAAGTCTCCCTGATTGGGAGAGAACAAGATAAGTTTATTTTATTTTATTTATTTTATTATTTTATTATTTATATTTCTATGCCGCCCACTCTCCGAGGACTTTGGGCAGCTTACACCAAAGACAGTATACTAAATAGCATATTGCCCCCAACAATCTGGGTCCTCATTTTACCCACCTCAGAAGGATGGAAGGTTGAGTCAACCTTGAGCCGGTGAGATTTGATCCGCTGATCTGCTGAACTACTTCAGTCAGCTGAAGTAGCTGCAGTACTGCACCCTAACCACTGTGCCACCTTGGCTCTGGAACTTAAAAAAAACAAAACAAAAACAAAAAACAAAAACCGAGAGATATCATGTTTGCTAAAATGTTATCTTGGGATACAGTTCCCCTCTATACATTATTTTTGACTGGAATTTATGGGAGCTTCATCACTTGAGACTTTCAAGAAAAGATTGGACTGCCATTTGTCAGAAATGATGTAGGGTCTCCTGCTTGAGTGGGGGGTTGGACTAGATGACCTATAAGGTCCCTTCCAACTTTGCTAATCTGTTCTCTGTTCTGTCTTTAAAAATTGATTGTGACCAGTATTGAATCAAATCTGCCCATTTCTTATATAGACTTTTTAAAAGACATATAAACCTTATCATAAGATTACTGATATTTTAAAATATGCTTTATTACATTTCTACCTAAGATAAAATATAAAGAAAAAAAATTAAAAGGAAAAAACAGGGGAGGGTTTCATGCAAAGAAATAAGGGAAAAAATAAAAGAGAAGAAGAGGAGAATAGGCACTTTCTTCAGTTACAGTTACAGATATAAAATGTATTAATATTTTGATCTAAAATTCAATATTACACAGTATTTCTTTAGCGAGAAACCCTTCCCCCCAATAATACAACATTTCTTTTGGTTTCTACCAATAGTGATTTCCACTTAGAAACAAAGCTAGACAAAATCTTTTCTTTAACCAAGTTAGCTAATTTTGCCATCTTGGTCAGTTCCATGAATTTCACCATTCCCATTACAAGTCTTTCTATTCTCCTTGCATACAAAAGCCTCGCTGTAATGATCGTATACAAAAAGGAAGTCCCATGTTTTTTTAACCAGCTGCTTATCCATCAAACCTAAAGGAAAAATCTCCACTGCCATAAGATTAATAACGGGTAATTCAACATGCATATGAAAAGATGATATTCCAAGCAAAATATATTTCCAAAGCAATGCTTTTTATAGAGCTTTTGGGGATCATAACCGAGAGTTCTACTTGGTCTGGAAAGCTCTGTCTGTCTTTCTATATCATCTGCCTTTTCTCCAAAGAGCTTGAAGATTTGACACAGTACTCCCTGATAGAATGTATATTTAACAAAACACATCAGTGAAAAAAACAGAACCCCTCGGCGCGGCAATTGTGTCTCTTGAATATATGTTGTTGCTTATTATTTAGCCTCTTAAATTTCTTCTGTTGCTTTGCCCCACTAAATAATGGCTTTTTATTTCTGAGTTCCCTATCACAGAAAACTTCCTTGTGGCTGAGTAAAAGTGCTATCAGTCTTTGAGCTGGCAGAAAACGATAAAACCTAACATTTGCTGCCCCCTTGGTGATCCCTATCCTATGATGGGCATGAGGCTGGCAGATACTGCTATCCTTATCTACAGAGTGAAAGGCATGTTAAGAGCAGGAAATTAATGAAGCCCCCCTCCTCTCTCACCAATGGCCAGCTGGTAGGAAAATATCCGCTAGTTATTCTTCATAACATGGGTGGGTTTAGTCATCTGTTAGGTAAGGATGTATTCAAAGTAAGTCTATTAGCCGATCTTTGATTTCTTTGGGTCTTGGATCTAAGGCCACTTCAGCATGAGATGAAGACAGGTTTTGTGCTATTCCAGAGGATCACTGAACTCACATTAGAAGGAGCTGAATACATAAAAGACGATATTCCAATGAAGGTTTGTTTTAAGCTAAAATATCACTAAATCCTTATTCAGTGAATGCTGAAACCAGGCTTAATGTTCTGACCCAGGCTTCCTGACAAAGCATAAATCACAATTTTAGTCCCCAAAACCCTCTTTTATTGAGATTGCTGTGAATTATGTTCATTCACAGCCCTTAATGAGTCCCAAGCAGTTTGTGAATAGTCTGCCAGAAGTCTGCCACAGTCTTTCGGGATAAGGTTGATAAGCACCCATCTTTATCTTCCTTGAAATGCTGCAAATACCTAATTGCCAATTAGTTTTGCAAGGCCAAACGGAGCACAAAGTCAAAACGGAGCTTCAGAGTTTAAACCGACCAGAACAAACAAAGTTGCTTCTTGCAAAGGCTCATGTCCCTTTGCTCCACCTTTCTGTCTTATGGGAGGGGCCAATCATTTCCAAGCGTTACTCCCAAGTTGCCCCTTTTGTCTTAAATGTTCTTGCCTTCTGGCAGCTCTATGCATGCATGCACTGGGAACAGGCGGGCATGAGATTGGCAGACACTGCTATCCTTATCTACAGAAAAGCATGTTAAGAACAGGGATTAATGAAGCCCCTCATCTCCCACTAGTGGCCAGCTGGTAGGAAAATATGGTGTCCTGGGGCCAGATGGGAGGGCACCAAGTTAAATGACCAATAGATAGTGTGATGACCAGATTTTAGGTTTTTTTTTTTTTGCTTTTTTCACAGTTTGTTTGTTTTATTGTTTTATTGTTTTATTAGATTTCTATACCGCCCTTCTCCCGAAGGACTCAGGGCGGTGAACAACCAAAAGATAAAAACACAGAAGATACAAAATTTAAAATAGGTTAAAACAGATTAAACAGTTTGGCTAAATTTTAAAAATATCCCATAATATCAAATTCATGTTTAAAATTTAAATTTAAAATTTAAAAATTTTAAAAAGGAGAAGATTTAGGCCAGGCCAGCTTGATGGAATAAAAACGTTTTAAGTGCACGGCGGAAGGTGCGCAGATCCGGGATCCTCCGTATCTCCGGGGGGAGTTCGTTCCAGATCGTAGGTGCCCCCACAGAGAAGGCTCTCCCCCTAGGGGCCGCCAGTCGACATTGTTTGGCCGACGGCACCCGGAGGAGCCTCTCTCTATGGGAGCGTACTGGCCGGTGGGAGGCTATTGGTGGTAGTAGGCGGTCCTGTAGATAACCAGGTCCTAAACCATGGAGCGCTTTAAAGGTGGTAACCAAAACCTTGAAGCGCACTCGGAAGACCACCGGGAGCCAGTGCAGCTCGCACAGGAGAGGTGTTATATGGGAGCTCCACGTTGCTCCCATAACCACCCGCGCGGCCACACTCTGCGCCAGTTGGAGCCTCCGAGTGTACCTCAAGGGGAGCCCCATGTAGAGAGCGTTACAATAGTCCAGACGAGAGGTGACGAGGGCATGAGTGACCGTGTGTAGAGAGTCCCGATCTAGAAAGGGACGCAACTGGCGAATCAGGCGAACCTGATGAAAAATCCTCCTGGCCACGGCCGTCAGGTGCTCTTCTAGAGACAGCCGTGAATCCAGGAGGACGCCCAAGTTGCGAGCCCTTTCCGTGGGGGCCAATGATTCACCCCCAATAGTCAGCGATGGCACCAGCTGACTATATCGGGACGTCGGAAACCACAGCCACTCAGTCTTGGATGGGTTGAGCCTGAGCCTGTTCCTCCCCATCCAGATCCGTACGGCCTCCAGGCACCGGGACATCACTTCAAGGGCATCGTTGGGGTGGTTCGGGGTGGAGATGTACAGCTGGGTGTCGTCAGCGTACTGGTGGTACTTCACCCCGAAACCACGGATGATCTCGCCCAGCGGCTTTACATAAATGTTGAACAAAAGGGGCGAGAGGACCGATCCCTGCGGCACCCCACATATGAGGGGCCTCGGGGTCGATCTCTGCCCCCCTGTCAACACGAACTGTGACCGGTCGGAGAGAAAGGAGGAGAACCACCGTAATACGGTGCCTCCCACCCCCAACTCTTCCAACCGGTGCAGCATGATACCATGGTCGATGGTATCAAAAGCCGCTGAGAGATCTAACAGGACCAAGACAGAAGAGCAACCCCTGTCCCGAGCCCTCCAGAGATCATCAACCAACGCGACCAATGCCGTTTCCGTGCTGTACCCAGGCCTGAAACCCGACTGGAACGGATCTAGATACGACGATTCATCCAGGTACTGGGGAAGCTGTCGTGCAACCACACTCTCAACAACCTTCGCAACGAAGCGGAGGTTGGAGACTGGACGATAATTAGCCAATACTGCCGGGTCCAGGGAAGGCTTCTTGAGGAGAGGCCTCACCACCGCCTCCTTCAAGGCGGCGGGGAAGGCACCCTCACCCAATGAAGCATTTATAATCCCCTGGAGCCAGCCTCGCGTCACCTCCCAGGAAGCCAGTACTAACCAGGAGGGACACGGGTCCAACAAACATGTGGTTGCATTCAGCCTACCCAGAATCCTGTCCACGTCATCTGGGGTCACAGGATCAAACTCGTCCCAGATAATATTCTCAAGACCTGCCCCCGTCACCCTCGCTGGACCTACCCAGTCGGAGTCCAGTCCTTCCCGAATCTGAGTGATTTTGTCATGCAGATATTGTACGAAGTCCTCGGCTCTTCCCTCCAAGGGGTCCTCCCGCGCTTCCTGGTGGAGCAGGGAGCAGGTCACCCTAAACAGGGCAGCCGGGCGATTATCTGATGATGCAATAAGAGCAGCACAATGAGTACATTTTGCTGCTTTTATCTCCACTAGGTAATTCTTAATATGAGATCTTACCAGTGTCCGGTCCGATTCAGAAAGACTAGCCCTCCAACTGCTCTCTAGGCATCTTTTCCGGCGCTTCATCTCCCTCAGCTCCTCAGTAAACCAAGGAGCCAGGTGAGAACGGCGCTGGGTCAGAGGCCGCAAAGGCACGACTCGATCCAGAGCTCCAGCGGCCGCTCTATCCCAAGCGGCCACTAGGTCTCCAGTCGAGGCGTGTGCAAGATCCTCGGGGATTGGCCCAAGCTCCCTCTGGAACCTTTCAGGTTCCATCAGGCGCCTGGGACGGTACCATCTTACCGGTTCTGCCTCCCTGCGGCGGGGTACCACGGTTCGAAGGTCAAGGCGCAGGAGAGATTGATCCGACCATGACAAGGGCTCAATAACTATGTCCCCTATCTCAAGATCACTCAACCACTGTCCAGAGACAAAAACCAGGTCCAGTGTGTTTCCCCCCCTGTGCGTAGGGCCAGAAATTAACTGGGTCAGGTCCATGGCCGTCATGGAAGCCATGAACTCCCGAGCCACCTCAGATGCCTCACCTGTGGACGGCAGGTTGAAATCCCCCATGACCATAAGTCTGGGGGTATCAACCGTCACCGCGGTTTGTTGATAGAGCTTATTCATTGTCACCTCCAACATAACATTATACTAACAGACAGGAATTTCCTTCCTCATCCATTTTCTTCTTAAGTTACATCTCTTAAGCAAAGAATTTTAGAATGTCTTGTTTAATTGGAAATATGGAAGCCACCTGAGAGCCTTTTAAACCAGTGGTCCCCAACCTTTCTGGCTCTGCGAACTGGCAGCGGTGGTGGCAGTAAGTGTGTGTGTGAGGGGACAGTTTCATGCACATTCCTGCTGCTTGCATAAATGGAGCTTCATGTGCTGTCCTGCCACTTGTGTGGTCTGGTTCCCAATGGGCCACGGACCAGTATTTGCCTGTGGACTTGGAGTTGAAGACTCCTTTTAAATTAAGGAACAGTTGGGGAATCAAGATGATTCTAGGCAGAATATTGGAATAAACAAAAATGTCCTACCCATATCAATCAAGTCAGCCTGGAAAACTAAATAGGGAAGTAACATATCAGGACAATGTATGAATGCCATCAAAGAACATGTTAAACTCAGAGACATACAAATTGAGGGTAAAGGCTCTCTGAAAACATAGCAAGCAACATCCTTAACCCAGGAGAGAGGGAGGCCAATAAATGCAACAAAAGATCTCAGCAACAGCATGGAGAAAGAAGGAAATGCTTCTTTAAAGGGGTATTCACATTCTTGATGACGCAAAGAAGATGGTGCAGCCTTATAATGAAAAACAGGGACAGAGATTATGAGGAACAATTGAAAATATACCACAATTGGACAGTAATGTAGAAATGGAAAAGATCCACCATCTGCCAAAGAACTTTCTGGGTAAAGTGGATGTAAAGTAGCAGCTGTTGTCTTGAATAACAGCAGTGTCTACCACCTGACCGGTGCCCATTCCAACCAGGCATGCCAGCTTCAGAAGAGCTAGCTGGCAGGAAAAAAGGTATGGAGCCAGGGAGGGATAGCCAGTCCTTCCAGAATTGCTGGTGACTGACAGCTGATTTCTGTTAAAGGCACTGCTTCCTGCAGAGCCACAGGTAAGTGCTTGCTGGGAGCCAAGGCTCTTAAAAATACCGGATGGGCTGAATGTCTGATGGCAATCAAAGAAGAATGCTGCTGTTGGACAGGTTCCTCTACATTGCTTTCTGATTACTATTATTTTGGCAGGCCTGGGTGCTTTCACTGACTTCTCCACCTGTATCACAAAATGCAACTTTCCTCAGCAGGGGTTTGATGGAAAAAGGAAAAAAAAATGCTCCCCTTTGATGTGAGTATTGAACTGAAACCTTATCTTCTTGTGTAGAAGTCTAGATTAGGCATCAATCACCCCAAAGGAAGGGATTTACATAGTTCCCAGGGGAACAAACAAGTTTTAATTTCTACATCACGTCTCCAATGTGTGAAGACTGCAAATGCAGAAAAATACATTTCAGTAGAAATACATTACATGCAGAAAAATACACTGAAGCAGAAAAAAAGAGCAAAAAATACCTTTAAGGCTCAATGTCTTAAAGCTAAAATGACCTTGGTTTCTTTCATTGGGATTTTCCAGGCTAGTTTCTTTCAAGTCCTTTGCACAACAACTCTTACCAGTCCCAGAGACATGGAAAAATGTGTTAAATGTTATTGGAGGGTTCTGGGTTTTGGGGAAAAGTCACAGCAAGTCAAAAAGGTAAAAATTGGATGAGAGATTGTTAGGTGCAGGAAGCCAAGAATAACAGAAGTAAAAGCTCAAAGCAATTCTCGCCCATAGACAAGCTCTTGCCAGACTCAAGTACACTATACATAATTATTTGATAAATGCTGAGAAAAAATAGGGAGGGTCCCTCCTCAGGTGCTTCTTCCAATGCAATGATTTAAGGTTGATGTTTCTCTTTATTCTTCCTTTTTGTATCTCAGTGCCAGATTCTACTGCAGAGATCTCAGGAACTCTGAGTTCCTGAGTTTAGTATGATATCTAATGGAAATTAATCATGGCAACTGTAATTACTTAATTTGATTTACACTGTATTCCAATTAAAATCAAATTAAATTATCTTTTCTTGATGTGTCCGTGGCTACATTTTAGAATGCAGTATTCTCATGCCACTCCATGGCCCAGCTGCGGATGGTTGCTTGTACTTAAAACTTAGATTCTTTTGCAAAGATGACATAAACAGGAATGTAAATAAGGTAACAAGAATGCAAAAGAAGGATGAAGTGGTGTGAATGACTGAGCAATTCTGCCTCCTGAACATCTAGCCTGGAAGAAGAAAAGACTGTAAGATGAGGCTGATGTAGCCTGAAATGCTCTCCAGGTCACCAGGGGAGAAGCCATCCATCAAGGAATAAAGTTTTATTTGAAATCCAATCTTCCTTGCAAGAGGGCCTATTTTACTTATTATTTTATTTATTGATTTGATTTCTATAGCTGCCCATCTCAGCAAGTGTTTCTGTGACTATTTTACAAGTACGCACGTTGAACAAGGAATGGACAATGCTGGAAGAGTTCCAAATAAGAGCCAGAAGAGAAAATGTCTTCTGAGCTTATCTCAAAATCAGGCGTAGCCAACAGAGTTAAGTTCTGCTTATCATGTTTATGTGTCACCTTGACTTCAAAAAGTTCAACTTTGCTTTGAAAGATAGGATAAGCAGATGCTTGACTGCACAAGGCCATTTAGCTTTCTATGTTTTCCACTGAAACCCTCTATTGATTTGCCTTCCCCTGCTAAAGAGGGTCAATGTCTTATATCCACCTATTTCTAATCTAATGATCGCTCACTGATTGAATTGGCCTCTGAGACTAGGTATCCTAAAGGAAGCATTGCAAAGCCTTCAGAATGAACCATATTTTGAGTGCACAATCCATTAGCATTTAAGTCTACTGTACATCCAACATACACACACACATTATTTTCCTCCTACATTTTTTCCAGGTAATGCTTATATGGATGAGAGGGGCAGATCAATTTCCTTTTTCCTTTGTGTATTAAGAAATCCCTTTTCTCCAAGATGAATATTAGGCAGACGGTTCAGGCTCTCCTGGGAGGGACCCTTCTTCCTATCCCTTTTTCTTAGACTCCCTTCTATTTTCACTCACCGAATTTCATTCCATGTGGGAGTTCAAAGGTAATTCAATAGTTTGACAAAGTCTGTTCTTCCTATCACAGTCTTTTCCTTGGTTGTTTGTAGAAAACAAGTTCTGGCATGTTTTTCTATGATAATCAAGTGTCTTGATGACTGGAAAATGATAAGTGAAACATAGCTACATAAGTGAAGAGAATACCAAGACTGTTATAAAACCATCAGCCTTCACAGAATTTAATAGGAACACCGGACAATACTATCATCTCTTTTTAAACCATGTTTCCTTTAAAAATTGAGAGAGAGAGAGAGAGAGAGAGAGAGAGAGAGAGAGAGAGAGAGAGAGAGGAGGGAGGGAGGGAGGGAAGAAAATAATACTGTATTTTATTGCATTGGGAACTGTCTATCTGAAAACCCCTCAGTTCACAATGCCTGCTCTACTATGAGGCCGAGTGAGGCAACCAACACTTAGGGACAATGGATAATGCTGATATATGGGGTTATTTTATATGTACCACACCTGTAGAAAGATTAACTTGCTTGTCCAGAATTCACATGTATATAAATAAGCCAAGACAGCAAGACTCATATTCTGAGAATATTCATATTCTGTTACTACAATCATCTTGCAAATATATGCTCATGGATACTTCACAAAGCAGAGCAACTATAAATACACTATGTAATGACAATATTAGTACTTAATACACCGGTCAATCTGACAGATTGCCTTTGCTCTGCAGATATGTTGATGAGCACGCAGTTGTGGATGTGTGTATGAGAGATGAGAGGCAGCTTAAAACTAACAACATGTTGTGGTTATGATTAATACAGCCCTAATACACAATCTGGATCTATTTAGGGTGTGTGGCTATGTTGGTTTCATTTCATATGTTTATTGTTATTTTTTTCATTTGCTAGGAAAGAAAATACTAGCAAAAATATTGATTCCATCTTTCCCTCTCAAACACTCTGCTTCTGTCTTTTTCCTTTCTTCAACCAACCTGCTTTGTTTTATTTTCCAACTCTCTTTGGATACCTTGGCACTATGATTATGTGATTATTTGTCCAGCTGATAAATGTAACTTTGCCACCCTAACTTTGCTGAAACTCTTACATTGAGCTCTTTTAAGATTCCCTTTTAAAGTGCCCATTAGTTTTATGTTTTGAGGGAGATCGTTAACAGATTTCCAGCAAAAATAAATCAGTTAGAGATATCCAGGATTCAAGATAAGCAAGGAATAATGACCTTCCAACTGAATGTGTTAGAACTTATTGCTAGGGTTGAGAAGAGGGATTAACATAATCAACTTTTTGTTAGAAGAAAATATAGCCGTGATGACAATTATGGAGATTAGATAGTCACACTCCTCCTTCTGACTTTTATGGAAGGGAAACAAATGTAATTAGGATTCTTCCTCAAATTCTTTCCACCATAGCCATAAAATGCTAAGCCTAGACAATGGACGACTGTAGTTAGATCGGTCAAGTTCTAAATGGTTTCTTCCCAATAGAGCATTTTTCAGAAGAAAGAATCCATTTTTATTTTGAAGTCTGTCTAGCACATGGCAAAGTTGCCAGGTTTCAAAGAGAACATTATGAAAACCTTTGACTCTGGGCAGGACACACAAGAGTCACTTTATTCATCTTTTGCTTCCACTGACTTAAAAAAACCTACCTATATATGCTTCGGATTTGGAACTTCTATTAAGGTGATTTCCAGGATTATTGAAAAATGTAGCTGACTGATACATTCCAACAAGTCATGTCCATGGTTTCCTCAGGATAGAAAAGTTCACCATCCATTTGTCCAGGGGAATAGGAATCACCAAAAAACCTAACATTTCAAAAGATGAACTTCATGAAGACAAGAGGCTTACTTAAAAAAGAAATTGAAAGGGAGAGTAAAGTCACTTGTATCTTATTTAAAATTACTGTAAGAGAATCTCAATCAAAATATATTTATTGGTCTTGCTGTGCTCAAGGCAGCTTTGAACATCTCTTTAACAAAAAAAGTAGGGAGCCTGGGTTCCTTCAACTGTTGTTGAGTTTCAATCCTTTTTCTCTTTGACCATTGGAAGAGAATATATGTAGCTGAATTAGGTTGTTTGCTTACAAACATTTTACCTGACTAGGAAACCTCATCATTGCATAGCTAGCAAAGCATACTGCTGAAAATATTAACAACTTCATTGGAAGCAAGAAATCGGAGGTGAAATGTTTACTGAAAGAAAACTGAAAAATCGCAGCTAAACATTTTTTGTGTTAGTCTTTATAGCACAAAAGTGGTGGATAGCTAGTCGTGTTTGAGTTTCCTGTTTCTGAGAATCTGCTGGAAAAATTAAAAGGAACACAAGTAATGAGATACAATGTTTAAAAATAAAATAAAACTCTTCTTAACTGAAGAGTTAAGTCTGAAAAATGTACAGAGAATACAATTGCTCATAATCTAATAAAATACTTTGTTATTAAAAACTGGCTCTATATACAGGAAGATTTTAAGGGGATCAATTTTTATAAAGAGATTCAGTCTAAAAGAACTATTAAATTAAAGAGCCATTAGTCTACCATCTGTCCCAGGTACATCATTCAAAAGTATAATTAAAATGAAAGTAATTAAATATATAAAAGAAAGCTTTTCTGAGGAAGCAACGGTGCCTTTGAATGACTTATGAATTAACAGAGGCACATATATAAAATGAATGATGGATGTAATAAACAATAAAGTATACCAACAGGTAGATAATGTTTTCAGAAAGAAAATGTGAATGGCAAAAAGAATGTAGTCTCTTGAGGAAAGCTAAAAGAAATAAACAAAAAATGCCAGTAGAAAGAGGTGAAAAAAGGAAGGGGCAGATCTGCTGTTTGAATCATAAAACAAGCTAGTTGCAAGTACTGTAATTGGTGAGGGCTGAACTTCTTATTACTTCTTTTGCTTTCATCTCCTCTTTGATCTCTTTGGTCTCCAAAGAGGATCTGTGTTCAAATGGACTTCAGCACAACAATTGATTACTTGGAGGGATTAGCAATCCAAGCTCTAAGTAAAGACATAGAGAGCATCTGGCTACCATGAACAAGTTTATGACTCAGGATTAAACCGGTTAGATTTAAGCATCTTGAAAAAGTGTATAACCTTGGATATGACCTTGAAACCCCTTTCTGTGATTTTTTTTGAGAAAGTATGAAAGGCAGTCAAAGTGCTAGAAGACTGAACAGTCTTCTTTAAAAAAAAAAGCTGGGAAAACACCTGGTAACTGCAGGCCAGTTGAAGTAGTATTGATACAAGGAAAATTTACATTTTACAGCTGTGAGTTTCCCAGAAATTTCTTTGTGGTTTCTGTTTTCAATGGTTGTTGAAGCAAGACCAAACAATGCATGGCCCTTCAGATGTTACTGAATCGCATCTCCCACAATTCCTCACAATTGACCAAGTTGACTAGAGCTGTTGAAAACTGAAGGGCACAAACATCTGATAGATGATGTATTGTTCATGCAAGAACAAGAAAGGCTTTTGATCTGTCCCAGCTGAGCTGTTTTTATTTTGTTTCCTATGATCTTCACGAGTATCTGCTTGTAGTTCTTTGTCTCAAAGCACCATCATATGCACACGTGCCTGGGAGTAAATTTTCCCTCAACTTTAGTTGTCATTCTGCTCAGAAAGCTCCTGCCAGTGCAGGAAAATTTAGCTCATTCCCTTTCCCTGATTCTTCAGTGTTCTGGAGAGACCCCTAATCCTCTCTTGCAATTTTTGAGATTCTGGCAGGGATGACTGAGAAGCAAGAAAGCTTTGACAAAGATCTTGAATTGAGTTTGATACTGTAGGATTTGGTTCTAGGTCAGGGGTTGGCAACCTTAAACACTGAAAGAGCCACAAATGTCCTAACTGGAAGCCCCCATTCAATTCTGGACGTCCGGTTCCCCCATCATAGTCTCCTCCTAGTGCAGCGTCCTTTTTCCTCTACCTGTCCTAACCAAAAGCCCTATCAATTTTGGAGCCAACCAGCAACAGGGAGCTGCAGCAGAGAGATGAAAGAGCCACATGTGGCTCCAGAGCTGCAGGTTGCTGACTCCTGTTCTAGGTAAAGACGCATAGCATCCACTTGTTTAACAAATGAGATCAAGAGACTTCCATGCAAAGGAAGAAGACAGAAAGAAAACCAAATCCCTAAGGAATTGGAGGGGAGGACACAGGTATGCGGTTTTCAATGAATGAAGACAATTGATTTTTAATCTCATCTATATCTAAACTCTGATCAAATCAAAAGTATTCATTGAAGATGACTTCTGCTGATTCAATTAGCTCTATGTGGTAGTGTTGTCCTCTGCAAACAGACTTGATGGCTCTGCATGCATACTGCAAATTAACTGATGCTCCAAATAATCTGTGGGGCGATACAGATCTGGGACTCGAAATGTTTCTGTGGCTGCAACAACATCTGTACTGATTGCATGGGCAGCATAAGCAACCCCAGTGTGAATGCTGACAGCATGCAAGCCTCAGAGGAGGTTTGTAAAACAAGCTTGGGTTTTGGGAGCTTTTTTTGCATCAGGAGCTCTGGCCAGCCATCTGAACCAGATGGAACTGTTTGGGATACAAGCCTACCTTAATTAAAAAATAAATAAATCTAGAACTGTCGGTTTCCTTTATAAACCACTGTACTTCTGAAAACCCACTTCCTTATTTTAGTGATCTGGGGCAAAGGGGATTTCAGCCATCCTCCACACCCAATCACCATCAGGTTCTATGCCCATTTAACCCAGCATTTTATATAGAGAGGTATGATATGCACACTAATTCTGCAAGTTATTTTGAGGAAGTTGGTTAGGTGATCTCATTTGTTTGTTTGTTTTTAGTTATTGCTTTAAGAGTGACCCGTCATTCGTTATAGGCTTGTTTTCCCCAGCCATTTCAGTCTTCTTATATTGCTTGTTGAGCTTGTTTCAATAAAAATGAGGATTATAAATTAAAGGAATAAAATACACCTCTGATTATGCTGTGGGAAAAGAAAGAGATGACACTTGGGCACCCATTCTACCTAAATTTCTATAAACACAAACTATTTTGGCAGGCCTGATTAGTAAGCTCTTAAACTGCCATCTATTGGAGGACAATCTACACCAATTTGTTTGTCAATTTTGATAGTTTGAAGATGTGCAGACTTCAACTCCCAGAATTCTCTAGCTGGTTGGGGAATTCTGGGAGTTGAAATCTGCTCATCTTTAAGCTGCCAAGGTTGAGAAACATCGGTAAATGTTTCTAACTACAGTTCCCCATGCAAGCCATTCAGGTAATACAACCTTTTAAAAAAGCGCTCATAAACTTTGTCCTAGACATCTTGTCCTCCTTATAAATCGTATTCCCATTCCACTGCCATGCCCCTGATAGAGGAAAAAAAAAGAGCTGAAGTCAGACATTTGGCTGGCCTACTGAAGGAGAGCCAGATTGTTCAGCTATGTCCGGAGATTTAACATTGTTAGCAGAAGGAGATAGACTCATTATCGGAGTGTGCTAATTTTAGAAGGTGACTTGTCAATGTCACACAGCAAGTCCAAGAAATCAGCTTGAACAGAACTGTGCGGTATTTTATCTCTCCAGCTTGACAATAGGATTGCATAGTGGCTGTTGGGCTCTTTGCTGAGCATATGGAACCTGAGCGTTTGCTGGCAGGTTGCCATGCATCGAAAAGTTAAATTGGGATGGGTGTTGCCGTAAAGTCTTCGAGCTTGTGGGGGAAGCACAAACTTTGCTCTTTC
Organism: Arizona elegans; assembly: GCA_022577455.1. Lineage (NCBI taxonomy): Eukaryota > Metazoa > Chordata > Lepidosauria > Squamata > Colubridae > Arizona > Arizona elegans. The sequence continues at coordinate 259,553,314 of JAKOOJ010000001.1, forward strand.
TTTCTTTCTTTCTTTCTTTCTTTCTTTCTTTCTTTCTCTTTCTTTCTTTCTTTCTTTCTTTCTTTCTTTCTTTCTTTCTTTCTTTCTTTCTTTCTTTCTCTCTCTCTCTCTCCCTCCCTCCCTCCCTCCCTCCCTCCCTCCCTCCCTCTCTCTCTTCCTTTTTTCTTAAGAGAGCCTTTCTAATGGGATAAGCCAGCCAATGTATATTGTTGTTATTCTTTCAAGGTTCAACTCATTTGTTTTACATTTTTAATCAACTTGGGTGGTCAGTTTATTCATTAAACAGATTTCCTTCTCCTCCTTTCCATCTGCAGGCCACATGCATTTTAATTCTGCATTGCATAAGAAATATTTCTGATAGAAATTAATCCTTTCAATATGTATCCAGAGGTATAGTCTCATTGGACATTTCTACTAGGTTTGTAATTACTCCTTGCACCATAAATTCCTAAATCTCTTCAATTCCCTACTTAGAAAAAAAATATGAAATAGTTCTTAGCATGTTTAGGGCTGATTATCATTTATCTTCCCTGGCCTCACAAGGTATCAACCCATTGATGGTACCCTACATTTCCTTTCCATTTTTCTCAAAGTGACACCAGCTAGAATTTTAATAACTAGAATGTACAACAGGTCATTCTTATCTACTTAGGTATTGTGCTTTGTAAAAAGAAGTATAAAAGTTTTGCAAAGACCATCACTGAATTTTTACTCTTTCTAAAATATCATAATTTTAATTTTTCAATTAGTCCATTTGTCCATTAAGTGAGCAATTTCTCTCATTGCCAATCTTTGGTTAAAGAAACTGATTTGGTAAATTGTAATTATATTTGAAAGCTGAAAAACTGATCATATATGTTTTAAGAAATTCTTGCCATCCAATTCTGATCGTCTTTTCCACCTCTAATTTGCTTAATCCCCCCCCTTTCCCCCTTCACAGAAAAAAGAAAAGAAAAAAAATCAGAAAGGAATAGTTCTGCACTTTCTTCAGAAAATAATTAGTTTAGCACTATCCACACTTTGATACGGTCAGATGACTGAATCAATAATGTTTCTATTCTACTCACTATCCACACAAAATTTCTGAATTCTCCTTCTGATTCATGTTTGGTTTCTAATAACCTTAAAGATTTATGCAAAGATTTGTTCCATGCTATTTTAAAGCAAAGTGGATCTACTGGGACATAACTTTTTGCCAGATTTGTTATGTCCTTAGCTTGACTTCCTGTCATCTTTCCAAAATCAAAGGCTTCATTAAAAGTTAACACTGCTGGGTTTAAGAACCAGAACCTGAAGTACCGTTTGTTTGTCTAGGTATTGGTATTTAGGTCCATGTGAATTAAAAGGCCTCTCAGCAGAACTTGGAAAATGGAGAAGTGATTGGGGCCAGATGCGGGCTGTCTGAGGTGGCATCATTATTGAGGTTTAAAGGTCAGGCTGGCATAAAATCTCATGACACTGTGGATTTGTACTTCAAAGGCATTGTGAAAAGTTGGCATGAGCAGGAAAAATGCTTTACAAAGCCTGTTCCTGTTTATTCTTTTGCTTTTTGAATCTAACTGCAGCACAAACAATCTGACAATCTCTTTTTCCCTATTGTGTTTTTATGACATTGCTTTCACCTGATTCCCTAGCCCATATCTAAGGCAGACTTAAGGCAGCCTTAACTTTGCTAAGTACTGTTTCCTCATCATCCTGATGCTGGATTTGCCAGGGGTATGATTTGATGAATTTTATCAACTGCTCTGATGATAACTCATTCAGGTGACCTCTAAGCGATAGGATCAGTATTGGCCCCTTTAGGCTGGTGCAGACATGTCCCCATAGTCAATGGGCCCAGTCTTCCGAGGCTTTCTGCATTGTGTGGTGAGGCTTACAAATCAGATTTTCCCTCTTTGTCTGAGCTGAAACTTAAGAGTTTCAGATCAGACAATTAGTGTAATGGCAGCTGACCAGAGGTAGCTGTGTGTGGTTTCAGTAAGGGTTGCGTATGCTTAGTGAAGTGAGAGAAGTTCTCTCTTTGCTGCTTCATCATACATGTCAATTAACTGTTATTTTTGGGTTGCAGAGTCTTCTGGATTAGACAAAAAACCAAGCCTAAAAGATATGTATCTTGCAAAACAGAACAAGTTTTGACAGATGGCTAAACTTATTGGTCTAGCCGTTTGTCAAAATTCATTGCCTTTCCTGTCCATGTTAAGGAGAATGATGTTTTCCTGATGGCTGGAAATGTTTGGGGAAGGGAAGAGAAACAAAGCTGTATGAATTTGGTATGAATTCAGCAATTCTTGTCTTAATGTGCTGAAAATAAAGGCAGCTGCATTTGCTGACAACATACCTATGTCAAAGTAAGGATTGCAGGTGACAACTGCATTTTTTTCCTTATCTTGTACAGTTTCTGCCAGGACAAGGAAAGTTAAATAATCACAAGAAAGGGCCCATGGATTGAGTTGGATTCAGTTCAATACTGCTTGGGAAATGTTAATGAATAGAACAGGGGTCCCCCCTCAGGAAACAGGAAAACGGTGACACATGGAAAAGGAGTGGCACCCGGGGAAAGATACGGGATAGAGAAGTGGAGTTGAAAGCATATTCCCATCTTTATTTGTTATGCTGTGAAGTGAATAGGATATGAAATCCTGCACTAGACTGCATTCCTCTGTTCATAAGTGCTGTAAGTTATTGAATAACAAGGGTTTTCCAGATCAAAGCAGTCTTACACAAGGCATGCTTCTCAAGGGGTTGGACTAGATGACCTCCAAGGTTGCTTCCGACCCTATTACTGTTATGTACATGTTTCTTGCTTGAAAGGAGCCTTTCCACAGTTAAAGGAAAAATAAGATTGTACTGCTGGAGCCTCCAATATCTTCATTTTAAATGGCAACGTTTTCTGTTTTGAAAAGATGCACATCTCATTTTTAGCAGAGGTGTACATGAAACAGAAACTTTTATTTTGAAGTGGAGCAAACACAAAACGTCCCAGAATTTCTGCTTAACTAGTCCAGATGAACCATGGATCAGCAGAAAGAGCCAAAACAAAACCCACAAGGATCTCAGAGTGGTTTTACAATGCCACTTGCCCGCTCTGTCCCCATCTCCCCTCAACAGCTCTCAGCATGGCATATTGTCACCATTCCCAGATAAACAAGACGGGAAACCCAACCAGATGAGCTAATTCTATTTTATTGTAAAGCTGTTAACAGAACCTTACAGATCTGAAACTAAAAATCTCCTGCCCTCTCCTACTCCTGCCTGAGAAGCTAAGGAAGTCCTTCTGATTCTTTTTCTCCACCCATTACACAGCTCTGGGCTATGCCCTCTCTTACCTAAGCATTCCCTAGACAGTGTTTCTTTGCCCTGTCTCTCAAGGATTTTCTCCCCTACCATTACATCACCTTCCCTTTCAAACCTATTTTACCAGTCTGCTCATCCTCCCAGGCTTTCCTGCACTCTTTCTTCCCTCCTGCCAATGTCCCAGAATGATCCTCCCAAAGGTGATTTTTCAACAGGCTACTGGACTTTCTGGTTTTACTTTGAAGACATTTCACTTCTCATCCAAGAAGCTTCTTCAGCTGTTCAGATGAGAAGTGAAACGTCTTCAAAGTAAAACTAGAAAGTCCAGTTGCCTCTTGAAAAAACACTTTTGGGACAACCATGGCCTGGATGACTGAGAATTTCCATAGACATCCCAGAATGATATGATTCATATCTTTGTAAACTATCCAGAGTCATCTAGGGGAGATGGACAGTGTAGAAATTGGATTAAAAAAATAAACACAATAAATATCTGCCAACTTCCAATTTAAAGTGAAACCTCTTTCTGGTGCTCCTGTCTCCACTCAGTTACTGCGTATTCAGCTTCCCCCCGCCCTCTGCCCTTAGTGAATTTTGGCCAGAATTTAGAATAAAAGAGGCAAATAGCCTTGAGAATAACCCACCTGGAAAATTTGTGCACATCTGTATGCAAGAGAATGACAGACACAGAGACAATGAGAATTAACATCATATACATATACTTGCCTGGGTATATTTTCATTACTGAAGTAGTGACAGTCTTTCCCAAGAGAATCCAATACACATACAGTGGGTTTCTTTTTAAAATCACATTGCTTTAAAAGTTTTCATCCCTACAAGTGAAACTAGCAAATCAAAAGTGATTCATCCTTAAAAAACAATGATTGATTCAAGCCAAACAATACCTTTTGATTTACTATAAAGGAAAAGATTGCAGGAAAAGGATTGGCTGGGAATCAAGGCAACACTAATGTTCCCTGATGAGTTTCATTACAATTGCATGCTCTGTTAATTCCATATTATGGGATTATTATTATTATTATTATTATTATTATTATTATTATTATTAGTTAATCTTTAGTAAGATTCACAGCCTTTGAGGCTGGTTAATAGCTCAGCAGCTCAAGTCCTAACCAAGGACCTAGGAACTGTTAAGGTATCGTCGGAGGATGTAAACTGTTCTGAGTAAAGTGGTTTATTATTATTATTATTATTATTATTATTATTATTATTATTATTATTTTAAAAATTTGTTTGTAAGAGAATTGCATACCTGAAAATGATGGACAGTTTGGGGAGCTGAAACTTAATTCACTATTTAAGAATTAATAACAAATAAATATTTCCTAGAAATTAATAGGTGGTTTAGGGAATTTATTTGGGATAGTAGATCAGTGAAGTTTTCTTTGGCTAAATTGAGTTTATTATTTGAAGAGGATGGTTTAAATTTATCTGATTTGCAAAATGATAAATGGGCTTATATTTTATCAAACTTCCGAGTGTGGAATGAAAATATAGTGGAATATTAGCCTTTGTAGGCTATGTAGGAAATCTGTTTCCCTTGTGGTCATGGCAACTTTTGGGAGGAAGATATGGGAAGAAAGAGGCTTTATTTCCAGGAAGTTGGGTGGGCATCTTTTTGCTATATAAATTTAATAAATAAATAGGGTTATAGATTGGGTTTTGATAACAAGACTCATGAATTTTAGTTCTTTGAAAAAACCTCTACTCTGAAAATAGGCGATGAAAAGTTTAGACAGAAGACAGGATTATGTGTGTAAACCAATTATTATGCAAATGCTTTTTAAAGGATGTCTCCCAACTTCAAATTAAATTTGATCCTCCCATTTGACAGCAGTGGCAGTATTTTCAACTTCAGCATGTTTTAATAGATCGATATGGACCAGACATCTTGGCCACTTCAAAGGCACCTGAGAGATGCTCTCTTATTTGATGGAATCCATGACAGAAGTAAAACTTGTAACAGATCTCTATGGAGAATTCAAGAATATTTTTAAACTGAATGTTTCTGGGTTATTCCAAACATGAACTAAGAACTGAAATCTCAGATAATACCTCAAGATAATATCAATGGCTTCAATTCCTTAAAAATGTTATAATGGTATCAAATAGGTATGATATTAAAGCTGATTCATCCAAAAATTGCATTGAGAATATTGGCTTCTGCAAATAATGTACTTAAAAGGATGAATATTAGTTTTTTTTGTCAGAGGTATAAAGTACATTTCTTCATGCATTCCATCTCCCTTATAGCCTCCAAAATTAGGGAGGATCTCTTCTGAACCCCTTTCTCCATCCACTACCTAACAGCAGACTATTGGTCATGAAAGTGGTGTACTAATTGTGGGGCATGCACATTCATCACTGCCTCTCATCATCTCTCCATCTCTGGGTATCCTTTCCAGTATATCAAGCACTGAACCCACTTCCCTCTGCGTCCAGAGTCTAGCACTGCTTCTACCTTGTACTCTTCTGCCCCATTGACTATTATTAGAGAGAGCTACTGCCTTTGAACATGAAGTACAGCGGAATCTCTCTTTCATTAACAATGGATGGAATGTAGGGTGAATCTTCACCGATGCTGGCAATTACAAGTGGAATGTTACTAGGTTTATTTGCTCAATCACTGGGAAAAAGCCAATATCTTTCAAGTCTAGTTTCTTGGAAAGCCTCAAAGAAGCCAGAAATTTTTTAGATATCTACAACAAATGTGCAATTCTATCTATCTCTTGTCTGTCTACATCTGCTGAGTTTTGGAAACATAGTCTGTGCTAGTTCTACCTTCTTCTTTAGGAGGTTTTGGGCAGCTTGTCTCCCATGAAGGAAATCTGAAGCATGAGGAATGGTGATTTCTTGTGTGGCTGTTGGGTCAGAACCATGGGTGGAATCTGTCAGTTGCTTGGAAGAGGGATATATTGATCAATTTGTAATTGTTTTGAGCCTTTTGTAAGCAACTTCAGCAATGGGTAGAAGCCAGTGGTGGGATTCAATTTTTTTTTACTACCGGTTCTGTGGGCGTGGCTTGGTGGGCATGGCAGGGGAAGGATACTGTAAAATCTCCATTCCCACACCACTCCAGGGGAAGATTACTGCAAAATCCCCATTTCCTCCTGATCAGCTGGGACTTGGGAGGCAGAGAATAGATGGGGGCGGGGCCAGTCAGAATTTTTACTACCGGTTCTCCAAACCACTCAAACCTCCCACTATCGGTTCTCCAGAACTGGTCAGAACCTGCTGAATACCGCCTCTGGTAGAAGATCAGTCCAGTTGTCTTGCTGGTATGAAATAAAGCATCTTAAATATTGCTGCAACATATGGTTAAGCTTCTCAGATTCTCCACTGGATGATGCAAGGAAGACAAATGAACTTTAATACTTAATAAGTGCCACAGGGCCTCTGTTAATGAATGAACTGACTTCCTTTGAAAACACATGATTAAGCAATCCTCTATATCTAAAGACCTGGTCCAAAACCAGTAAAGCTGCTTCCTGGGCTGTCAGGAGGCCCTTGCAAGGAATAAAACGAGCCATTTTTATAAATAAATCCACTACAACTAGATTGGTAGTATATCCCTGCACTGGGGGAAGATTGGTGATAAAATCTAGAGAAACAATATCCCAGAGCTGTGATGGGATCTTTAGTGGCTGCAATAACCAAGCTGGCTTAGCAGGAATTGGTTTTGCTTGATCATAGACACGACAAGAGGAAACATAATCTTTAATGTCTGCATTGTCTATGTTGGGGTTTTAAACATCTTCACCCCACTCCACAGCCTGCTGTTTTATTGTCATGATGCAACTGTAGTACTTCCTCCCTTAGGGGAAGAGGAACATAGATGTCCATTGTACAAAAGCTGCCTTCTTTCACTTTGAAAAACCCAAAGGTATCTTGTTGGTCTTCCTGGAGATCATCCATCTGGGCCCTGGTATATACATCTTGCTACTGCTGTTCATAAACACACAGACATTTTTATTAAAGATTTTTAAAAAGGAAGATAAAAGCTAATGCAAACTAATATAAAGTAAGAAAAAGAAAAAAAAAGAAAAAGTTAAAAGTGTTAAAAGAGTTAAGGTTTATGTTTGTTCTATAGTCTCAATATGGTACTTCCGAGATAACAGGGTGTGTGATTGGGTACTTGGAGTTTTATTTATGTTCTTTGTTGTGACTTAATTGAATGAGGAGAAATGTTTTGTAGAACATTAAAAGAAACTTCTTAATGGGAAGAGTACTTGGAGAATGAAGCTGATTATTATGCTTGGATAAGCTCTTAGAGTGCTTCCAGGAAAGGCTTATACCAATTACAACTCTTCTAGCTTTGGATTTATTGAACATGTTAAGAATTTGATTTGAATTTCTTTTGGACCTCCTTGAATGTCACAATGCTATCCCATCTTTTCTCCAATGAATATACTTTTTCTAAATTGTAACAATCCAGATAGGGTAGGATAGTGTAGGTAGAGTAGAGTAGAGTAGAGTAGAGTAGACTGGACTGGACTGGACTGGACTAGAATAGAGTAGAGTAGACTAGACTAGAATAGAATGACTAGAATAGAATAGAATAGAATAGAATGACTAGAATAGAATAGAATAGAATAGAATAGAATAGAATAGAATAGAATAGCTTTATTTGGCCAAGTGTTATTAGAAAGAAGGAACTTGTTTCCAGTATAGACAACTTCAGTGTACTTTCAGCATACACACAAAACAACGAAGTAATAATAATCATATTAATGATACCAAGAAGAAGGGTTAGTAGAGAAGATGAAAAGGATAATAATAATAATAATAATAATAATAATAATAATAATAATAATAATAAGTGAAGATCTTGTGGGACTTTCAAATATAGATGGAATCTTAGAAATGTACAATTTATTGACATCACGGTACCCGGAGATACCAGAGTCGAAGAAAAAGAACTGGAAAAAATCAAGAAATATCGCGACCTGGCCATCGAAACTACATGGCTGTGGATGAAACATGTAACAGTGATACCCATTGTCATTGGGGCACTTGGTACCATGTCCAAGAATTTTATAACATACATCAGCAAATTGCAGCTTCCTGCAATAACACCAGCGGAACTGCAAAAAACTGCGCTACTTGGAACATCGTACATCTTAAGAAGGTACTTGGTTGATACCTAGGACACTGCCAGCAACCCGTATCAACCATTAGCACCAGTCAATGGTATTTGTGATGCATTCTTGAATGTTCAGTTGACTGAGTTTCATAATTAATGAATAAAGATAATAATAATAATACTACTACAGCTATATCATATGGCTAAATATATTTAGACATAAGACCGCCCTGTGGGAATTAGGAGTTCAGCAGAATAATGACACAAGGGGAAAAAAACTGCCTCTGTAAATGGGCTTCAGAAGGACTGCATGGCAATTTTAACATTCTAACCATTACCCACAATCCTTGATGCCTTGCTCATCTCCGGTCTAATGGAAGTGAATTCAAATCTTCTTGATAACCAGGCTCTGTCATGTTATTTCACATCCTCTCCCCGCCCCAAACTTACTTTTTAGACAGAGTTATCTTTTTTACTGAGAAAGATGAACAACCTTGTGTCACAAGACTTTCCAGGCACTTAGATGAAATGTTTTTAGATATGCAGGCTGGAATATGGATGCTTAGTGGTATTTTTCCTTTTGTAATATATTTTAAAAGTGACTCAAGCTGCCCCAGTTATCCAGTCTTGGGAGAAAGGATAAAAAGCTCAAGAATTGGTTTGAGTTGCATTTTGTTTAGATGCCAGCATATTTTTACTTCTTTTAAAAAAATATTAGAAATACTTTTTCAGAATCATGTGCATGAATAATTCTCAGAATGGGTCCTTAGAATATTCTTCCCTGTCCTCTTACCTCTAAATCAATGGCAAGTCCACCTTATCACTCCATGCACAGCAGTTGTCATTTTCAGCATTGTGCACCCAATCAATGGATTGTGTGAAATTGCACTTTCACGCGCTGTTGCACCAAACACATTGCTGGCAGGGGCTACAGTTTAGTAGCATTGCAAAACTCTTGGCAGGCAGAGTCCCCAGCTGAAGGACGTTAGGCCTGAGGATGGGTAAATCAGTAAAACTTGAGCCTGTAGACTTGCTCATTTATTCTCAAAAATTTGGTCCATTTCTGCATCAGTCTGGAATTTGTCCCCCTCCAAAAGTCCTTACAAAGGTACAACAGCCTGGGGAAAAAATGCAGATTTTTCTTTTCTTTCTTTGTTCTGGTTGTTTAGTACAAATTAGAAAGCTTCAAATGAATTCATGTATGTGCATATCCAAACAGATAGATTTGGCTGGGGCTCACACTGGGAATATTTTGTTATCTATGGAAGGCCTTAGTGTACAATGAATAAGCAAAGGAAATAATAATTGGTAACTGGACCAATGTCTTTTACTTAAAATGCACATTGAACACTCTCAGACAGGGGAAAACAGGTTGAATTAAACTTTCCTCAAGCTGCAGAGTCTTCTTAAGTTCTGATAAGTTCCTCTTGTTGGACCAAATTGCTAGGAACATCAGCAATTCAGTTTATTACAATGTTAAAGTCATTTGAACTGATAATGTTTGGTTAGCTCAGCCTTAGGTAAGAGGTGGGCTGGACAGATTAACAGCAGCTAGATAGGAATTAGATAGATATTATAAGTAATGATTTGTGTGGTATATCCTATTCACCAAATTACCTTTTGTTAGTTTTTTGTTTTCTTCTCCCTCATGGTTGAGGAATAATGTGTCTACTAAAAAGAGATTTATATTATAGAACCCTATCCTATGATGTTGCAACATTCAGTTTGATACTGAATATTCAACAGAATTAATACTAACATGTAAATCTTAACAGCCATGGTTATCTTATATTAATCTGCACAGATTTCATTTTCATTTTCTAACAACTATATCCTTTGATTGACCATTGTTGTGACTTGATCCTTGAATTTGATTGTGTTTTGGTCCTGACAGTTGCCTTTGTCTCATGCCCTTTGATTCATGGTTCTCCTCAGGTCTCTTTCAGGTAGAGCAGATGACACCTCCATTATTCTTACTGCACCAAGACCCAAAGTGTGTGATTGCTACAGGTCTTATCTTCTTTCCGGTTGAGTAAATTGGATTGTTTGGAGTAAATGTTGAAATCTTGACTGAATCAAGAATATGAGGAGATCTGACTTGATTAGACATGTATTGTGAAACTTGAGAAAAGATAATCTTGTTCCACTGCAGGATCTTCATCTTTCTTCTGATGTGCATGATCAGCTTTGAAGCAGTGTTGGGAACAGCAGCAAAACTCTATATTACTGTCAGAAACCAGAACCCATAGTGCTGGGAATCATTTTTTCCTGAGACCCACAGACAAGATCCACTACTTAAGCAGATTGGAGAAGGGTTAGCTATATGACACAGGATACGGCAGCTTCCTATGTTTCTGTTTTGAAATTAGATTTCATATAGGGCAAACAGAGCCATGGTGGTGCAGTGGTTGGAATGCAGTACTGCAGGCTACTTCTGCTGACTACCGGCTGCCAGCAATTTGGCAATTTGAATCTCTCCAGGCTCAAGGTTGACTTAGCCTTCCATCCTCCCAAGGTGGGTAAAATGAGGACCCAGATTGTTGGGGGCAATATGCTGACTCTGTAAACCACTTAGAGAGGGCTGTAAAAGCACTGTGAAGTGGTATATATGTTTTAGTGCTATTGCTACCTTCTCTTTGAGCTCATGCTGAAATTCCAAGTGATGCTAGACATCAGGTGGAATTTCCATGTTTGGGATGATTAGAGGGCTGGAGACTAAAACATATGAAGAACAGTTGCAGGAATTGGGTATGTTGAGTCTAGTGAAAAGAAGGAGTAAGGGTGCCATGATAGCAGTGTTCTAATATTTGAGGGCTTGCCACAGAGAGGAGGAGGTCAACCTATTCTCCAAAGCACCAGAAGGCAAGACAAGAAATAATTGATGGAAACCAATCAAAGAGAGAAGCAACCTAGAACTAAAGAGAAATTTCCCAACAGTGAGAACAATTAACCAGTGGAATGGTTTGTTTTCAGAAGTTGTGGGTGCTTCATCATTAGAGGCTTTTAAGAAGAGATTGGACAACCATTTGTCTGGAATGGTATAGGGCAAGTGATGGCTAACCTTTTTGTTATTGCATGCCAGGAGCGCGGGAAGAAGTGGGAGTCGCGTGCATACATGCCTACACCTATAATTCTATGCACCTCGCGCTGTGCATTCGTCCCCCTCCCCCCCACTCCAGGCATGCGATGGTCCGGTGGGCCCGGTAGGCCCATTTTTCTTTCTCCCCAGGTTCCAGAGCCTTTCTAGGAGCTTGGGGAGGGCGAAAACAGCCTTCCCCACTCCCCCAGAGGCCTCCAGAGTCTAGAAATGGCCCATTTGCCAACTTCCGGTGGGACCAGAAGGCCCGTTTTTTGCTCTCCCCAGCCTCCAGAGTCTTTCTAACAGCCTGGGGAGGGTGAAAATGGCCTTCCCCACCCCCCACAGGCCCTTTGGAGGCTGGAAATGGCCTGTTTGCCAACTTCTGGTGGGCACAAAAGTCTGGAAAATCAAGTGGCTGGTGCGTGCATGTGCACTGGAGCTGAGCTCGCGTGCCCACTGATATGGCTATGCGTGCCACCTGTGGCATGCGTGCCATAGGTTCGCCATCACAGGTATAGGGGCTCCTGCATGAGCAGGGGATTGGACTAGAAGGGATCTCCAACTCGTTTATTCTGATTTCCTTTAAAAGAGTTGTGAAGGATTTGATTTCCATTGCAACAGCTGCAGTGAGAAGGATGTAGAGTTAGATGGAGAAGTTAATTTAAGGAATTAAATTAAGGAGTTAATTTAGATTTTTACAGTCACTCACTTAATCAATCTGGGCAATTTTTAAACACTTTCTTTGCATTACTTCTCCAACCCAGGTATTAGTGTCTCCATGGAAGAAAAAAGAAAAAGGTAGAAAACTTTATTCCACTTTTTGTTAATCAACTCTCTATTTCTAAGAATAATAACTGCAGCTTTTTAGTGAGAAAGAATAGGAGAAGGATTTAGACGGAGAATGGCTCTATCTTCTAGAAATATTCCATCTCAGCACCATGGTTCACATCAGAATGGAAATCTCTCCCCATCCCACATCATATGTTTCAAAATAAATATAAGGTAGACCAAATCAAGTATGTTTTCCATCACATTTGATGGCCCTCAAAAGACCAGTTTTCTATACACATTGTGCTTTCTCAGAAAAACATAGCCAGAAATTTTTTTGGGAAAAAACTTGGAAGGAAGGACATATTGCAAACATATCTCCCAGATCCCCTACATCTAATTGCACAGCAATTCATTTACCACTCATTTTCCAGCTATAGTTACTTAATGCAAATGACAAGATTATTGGCACAATGTGTAAATCAGAGGCAAAAATGGTACGTAAATTTGCTCTTTGTGAGACCTCTTTTGCCCACCTTACCAGTTCCAAGCCCAAACCACCAGCAAATTTGTACATTGCACTGTTAGGATTTAGACGTTCATTTTAGCTGAAAGTGCATTGATGCAGCACTTTAAAAATTCCACCTGAATTAGAGTCTAGACCACACTCAATCCTAATTAATTCACTGCTCAGGCTTTGTGGCTGCCCGTTATTGTACATGACAGCAAGGAGTTGTTTGAGGAGGAGGATGTCTGTAGGGAAACAAATTACTTTCCATTTCCTCATTTTACATATGCTGCTCGGAGCTGGTGCCTGGCCTTGCATTTGTTGGTGTGTACTATGTCAAATCTGCTCTGGCATTTGTGCATCATCATGCATTTTCTCACTCTATTTTACAGGTGGTGTGTTTCTGCATATCTATCTGCAGGAAAATCCCTGGCCTGTGGCTATAGCTACTTGTTTATATATAGCACCAATTCAAAGATAGCATTTTTTTCCCTTTAAGGAATGAACCACTCTTTTATGTAAATCAAACATACTTAAAAGGGGATGGCTCAATTTTCCTCTGTTGCTCATGGAACTAGAAGTCGAATAGGATACAAGGAATAGGATACAATAGGATATCTACTACTCACGTGTGTTGAGAATGGTGCTGGAATTCTTTCGTTTTCTTCTTTTTACCTCAAAAGAATAACTCCTCTTGTCTCTTAGCATAAACTAATGTACAGTATTCACTTGATACCATCAGCTTCTTACCAGCCCAGCTCTGCTTATAACTGGAGAAAAACCTCCTCCAATCACATTCAGGACTCCCTGAAGTTGTTAAGTTCTACCATCGCTTCTGAGTCTTTGTGACCTGACAGTCTTAAATTTCGCCAGGGCTGTCCATCAGTAACTGCTTTTTTTCTGTTTCTGTAAACTTATCTTTGTGTATCAGTGATTGTATTTAGCCTTCTTGTCTTCTTGTAACCTCTATTCCAATTGCTTTTGATTTTTTTCAAGCAACAGGATCTTCTCTAATGGTGCTTTCTTTTCCATTATGTGTTCAGAGTATTTAAACTTAAGCTTCATTATTAGTGATTTCAACGAGCACTCCAGTGGGATTATTTAATTTAGTTTTATTTATTTCTTTGTGGCCCAAAATATTCTCAATAATATTCTCCAGCACAGAAATTTAAAGACTTCATTCTTATTTTTCTTTCAGCCTTTCTGAAGATCAGACTTCCACAAACATATGTTAAAACTGGAAAATTGATAATCCAATCTTTGCTGTCACTGTGTTGTTTTTGCACTTTGGTGTTTTATCTGGATGTCATAGTCTTTCTCCTAAAGAGCAGATATCTTTTATTTCATAGTTACAGACACTATTCCTCTGAATTTTTGAGGAACATACTTGTTACTTCATCAATCTCCTTTATCATCTATTTGAATTGGGTTAGAATTGTCTATTGATATAATTTTGTTTGTTTTCATACCGATTGAGAAATTGGCTTTTTTTACTTTCTTTTTTTAGGAAGCTTTAGGAAGGAAGCTTTCCTTCCTTCTAGATATTAAAGTTCTAACATACACACACACACATAATATTTCTCTTTAGCCAGGTTCTTCCTACGTAAACCAAGATTTTTATGCAGCCCTAGTTCAGTGAAATCACAATCCGCTAGTTTCTAGGCTTTTTTTCAGGCAGCAAGCAAGCACCCTGCTGCCCATTGGGAGACTAAGCAGGGTGCTTGCTGGCTGCCTGAAAAAAGCCTAGAAACTGGTGGATTGTGATTTCACTGAACTAGGGCTGCATAAAATTCTTGGTTTACGTAGGAAGAACCTGGCTGAAGAGAAATACACATAAAGGCCTATGAAAAGAAAAGAAAACACACACACACACACACACACACACACATTAATGTATATATGTTTTCTGAGGTTTTCATGGGTGTTTGTATGTAGGTCTTTGGTTATTGGAAGTGTCTTGGCGACATTTCGATGAAGTCTCATTCGTCATCTTCAGGCTGGTGTTTTCGGCTTCGTGCTTCTAGGAGCAATGTGTGATTGCAGCTGTTTCTTCCTTTTAACTGCCAGTGGGGGTGTGAACTGATTGGGTGGGAGCTTGGCTGTGTTCTGATTGGGTGGAGGTGTGTTCTGATTGGTTGGGGGCTTGGCTGTGCTCTGATTGGATGGGGGGTTGGCTGTGCTCTGATTGGATGGGGGTGTGTTCTGTTTGGGTGGGGGCTTGGTTGTGCTCAGGTTAGTCTGAGTTGCAGGGGGATTTGAGCTGGTGAGCTGTGTTGCTGTTGTTTGGCTTCGCGTTCGTGGTTGTGTCACCTCTTCATGGTGGGTGTCAGTTTGCTTCATGTATGGATTGGAGGGGTTTAAAGTGGCTAATGATGCAGCTGTGGTCTGGCTTCTGGTTTGTGGTCGTGCCTCATCGGTGTGGGTTTGCTTTTGGCATGGGTGTGTGGTGGTGACATCCTGTGTGGTTTTTGTGAGTGTGGGTCTGGTGTCATTCTTTGTGTTAGGGACTTGTTTGTCAATCAGGGCGGGTTTCCAAATGGCTGGTAGGCGGGAGGTATCATCTCGTTTATTCATGCTGTGTGGGTGTTTTTCTATCTCGATGGCTTCTCTGATTATTCTGTTGTTAAAGTGTTCAGTTTTGGCAATAGTTCTGGTCTTTTTAAAGTCAATTCCGTGTCCTCTGGCTTTAAGGTGTTGGACCAGGGAAAAAGTTGGTTCCTCTTTTCTGACTGAGTTCTTGTGTTCTTCAATGCATGCACTTATTCTTCTGTTGGTTTGTCCAATGTATGTGGTGGGGCAGGCAGTGCATGGGATTTCATATACTCCTTGATTTTCTAACTCAAATTTGTCTTTGGGGTTCCTTAGGATGGTGGATATTTTTCGGTTTGTGCAGAATGCTGTCTTGATGTTGTGTTTGTGGAGGATCTTGCTGATTCTGTCTGTGGTGCCTTTTATGTATGGGAGGAGGGCTTTGCCGTTTTCTTGTTCTCTATCTTGGATTTCAGTGGGGGTTTCTTTTTGGATTAGGTTAGTAATCTTATTTCTTTGGAATCTGTTGGATGTTAGTACGTTAGTGAGAGTGTGTAGTTCGGTTTTCAGCTAAGCGTTTTGTTCTGGAGATGAGTGTCTTGGCTATGGAGTTGATCTGGTGTGAGAGTTGGTGGTGTGAGAGTGTGTGCAGATAGCGGTTTGTGTGTGTTTTCTTCTGGTAGATGGTGTGTCCTAGGGAGCCATTGGATTTCTTGTAGATTAAGACATCCAGGAAGGGAAGTTGGTTGTTAGCTTCTGTTTCCATGGTGAACTGTATTTTGGGGTGTAGACTGTTGAGGTGTGTGAGGAAATTGTCCAGTTTTTTTCCCCGTGTGGCCAGATTATGAAGGTGTTGTCTACGTATCTGAGCCAGAGTTTGGGTTTGTGATCAGATTTTTCTAGAGCTTGGGTTTCAAAGTGTTCCAGGTTTGCAATGACAGGAGAGAGTGGTGATCCCATGGGTGCTCCTTCTATTTGTTTGTATTTTTGTCCATTATAGATGAATTATGTGTTGGATAGGCAGTGGTTGGTCAGATCTAGGATGTGCTTGGGGGGGTTATATATGTGTATATATGTGTATATATATATATATATATTTATGTAAGTTTTCACGGGTATGTATGTGTGTATAGTTAATATTTTGGGTTTCTTCCCGTGTAATTGTGGATATATCCCTAAAAGGGTAGAAGCGACGTTTCGACAGAATCCCATCTGCCATCATCAGGCTTATGTCAGCAGTCTTTTGCAGTAAGTGCCGTTGCTATTTCAAATCTGGTGCTGGTATTCTGGGATGGCTCCACCTTTTCATTCTGATTGGTTGGGAGTCCCAGTATGTGTTTATTGGCTTGGCTTCGGGTGTATGGTCGGTTTTTCTCCACTAGGTGGCAGGGCTTCATCTTTGTGGCTGGTTTGAATATGATTTGGTTGGGATTTGTTTTTTGATTAATGTTTGGTCTATGTTTTATATTTGGTGTTAAGATTTGTCTATCTATGAGAGCAGGTTTCCAAATAGTAGGCAGACGTGAAGTGTCATCCTGTTTATTCATGCAATATGGTCTTTCTTCTATTTCAATTGCTTCTCTGATTATCCTGCCATTGAGATGTTCTATTTTTGCAACTGTTTTTGTGTTATTAAAACTAATATTGTGTCCTGTTGTATTTATGTGTTGAACTAATGATGATGTCTGTTCTTGTTTTTGTATTGAGTTTTTGTGTTCCTCGATGCGCACACTCATTCTTCTGTTGGTCTGTCCAATGTATGTTGATGGGCAGGAAGCACACAGGATTTCGTATATGCCTTGATCTTCTAATTCTATTTTGTCTTTAGGGTTTCTCAGAACGGACGATATCTTTCTATCTGTGCAAAATATGGTTTTGATGTTGTGTTTATGTAGTACTTTGCTAATTTTATCTGTTGTTCCCCTTATATAGGGCAAGATGGCTTTCCCATTGTTTTGTTCCTCTTGTTGTTTTTTATTCTGTCTTGGTGTTGTATGTTTGATCATATTGATGACTTTATTTCTACAGAACCCATTTGATGTCAGTACATTAGTTAGTGTATATAATTCTGTTTGTAAATGTGCTTCATCAGCCAGACGTTTAGTTCTTGTGGTTTCTGTTGCCAAAACATCCCATATATATATATATATATATATATATATATATATATATATATATATATATATATACACACACACACACACACATACATACTTTAATTAACTTTAAATTAAACTTTAATTAAACCCATTTAATCTCCCCTCGTACAAGCTGACAAAGCGAGGAGAACCTGTGGCTTAGAGGTTAATACATCTGTCTAATATGTAAGCAAGCTCAGGTTCGAATCTCAGAAGGGTATGGCTAGCTGATGAGAGCGAAATAGCTTGAAATAGATCTATATTAGTCTTCCTTAAATTTAATACAAAATAGTTTGTCGTGAAAGAGACTGCTTGAGGGCTTCTATATAGGTTGTTAATGTTTCACCAAACAGTTGTAATTTCAATGACTTCCTCTTCCAGCATTTTTTTATTTCTAGATTGCATCATGAGAAATAATGGTCAAGATCAAGATCAGTTTGCTCTTAGAATATTTCTTTCAGGTCTGGGAAATCCGTTTTAGGAAGGATATTGACCAAATTGTGCATGTCCAAGGGAAAGCAACCAAAACAATAAGAGTTCTGAAAGAAAACATGAAGAGGAAGAGTTGGAGGCATTGCTTATATTTAGACTGGAGAAGAGAAGACTGCAAGGGAACATGATAACATGATAATCAAGAGAACCAGAATATTTCAGAATCATTCCAGAAGACAAGAAGAAACAATGGATTTAAATTACAAGGGAATAAATTTTTAGTTAGTCCAAGTTTCCTAATGACAAGAACTTTATGAAAATGGAATAGACTTCCTTGGGAGCTAGTGAACTCTCTTTTGCTGGAAATATCTAAAAAGAGGTTGGATCGACATTGGTCTAGGATGCTATAGTGGTGGATTTCTGCACCAGGCTGTGGCTGGATTAAGTGATCTTAAAAATTCTGCCCAGACTTCACATTCTATAATTCTAGACTCACATATTTAGGCTGCTTGAATGCTTTTCGTAGCAAAGTTTCTATGTGACTACCATAACCAAGGAAAAACTATTAAAGGGATATAGCTTATTAAGTACATTATCCAAACATAATCATTTCCCAACCCTCAAATCTCTCTGGGGACCAGCTGGAAAAATAAAAACCCATCTATGCCAGTTTTTTTTTTTCTTTCCAGTCAGGGGTGAAATCCAGCAGGTTCAGACAGGTTCTGGAGAACTTGTAGTGGAAATTTTAAGTAGTTCGGAGAACCAGCAAATACCACCTATGGCTGGCCCCAGAGTGGGGTGGGAATGGAGATTTTGCAATATCCTTTCCCCAAGAATGGGGAGGGAATGGGGATTTTGCAGTATCCTTCCCCTGGAGTGGGGTGGGAATGGAGATTTTGTAGTATCCTTTCCCTGCCACGCCCACCAAGCCACACCATACCCACCAAGCCACTCCCACAGAACCAGTAGTAAAAAAATTTGGATTTCACTACTGTTTCCAATCCTATATATTGCATAAAGTTGGCCCAGGCAAAAATATTGTCAGGGTTCCAAAAAACACCCCCAATGAAATAAAACTCCAGGGCAATAGATTCCTCAAAGTTCCACTTTATTAGAAATGTCATGTTGGCACATCTGGGAAAATCCAAATCTGAAAGCTTCCAGGTTTTCCCCACCCAGCTGAAAGTTCACAATCCTGCTCCACACCCACAAGTTCATCACATGGTCCAATCCATCCATCAGGCTCAACTAGAAAGAATTCCCAGTCACTCCCATCCAGGTACAGGCAAATGTCCTTGACTCCCAGAACAAAGAATGTTGTTATGGATATTCTTCCACCGCTCCAACAAAAAAGCCCTCCCAATTTCCCAGGCTAAAATATGTGGCAGTCAGGAAGCTAAAAGAAAAAAAAAATGGCTTCCCAAACTGACACTAGCACCATGCAAACATTGAAAACGGCTTCCAATTGGTTTATCTGGCTCGGGAAAAGAACATCATAATATGAGAAGTCCTTCACAGTGAGTGAAGCAATGGATTGATCAATTAGCATTTATCTCCTGACTGAATGGTCAATCTGCTAAAAGGTTTGAGATTAATACAGAACTGCTTGGGTAAGCATAAAGGGGTTATTTCCACAATCGGAAAGTATTAATCAATATTAAAAGCCCAATCACATCTAATAAGCATTTTGCTACTACATGGATTGCTTTGCACTCACATTATAATGTCTTATTTCTTTTGTCTTTATTATTCTGCATTTGATGAACAGTTGCTGAATGAGTCCATTGGAAAGCATCCTATCTGAGATTTTATTTGTTTCACAATTGCGTTGTAAAACTTCATTTCCCACCACTTTATTATTACTGCGCATTTGATGAACAGTTGCTGACGGTCTGAATTTGTGCCCATGGAAAAACACTGAATTGTGTGAGATGATGTAAGATGACATGAATAAAAACGTGATTTTTATGCCCTTTCAGGCAGTAAAGTGACAAATATGTATGTATGAACCAGCCCTTTTCCATAGATGGGTACATAATGTTTGCAGCAGCAATGCAAGGAGATAATGTGCCATCGAAAACAGATTCATCTGTGGTTATGTGCTGTAATGTAGGAAAAAATGTATGGCGGTGCCCCAACATCTGCAAATACCCATAAAGGAAGCAGCAGCCTAACCATAGTAAATGTAAGTATTTACCCACAAACTAAGAAAAAATGACTTGGCAAAAATTATAGATTTGTGGCTGGAAAAAGTTTGGCCCAAGTTTTGATGGATTTGTACTTGGAAGGGGCTGAGGAGGTTCAATGATGTATCCAATGAACCACATTTTCAGCGGCATGCTTCTAATCATGTTAAATCACCCAAAAGAAAGATTTCAACTTTTTAACAGAGAAGAAACAACTAATTAACAACAATTAATGTTGCTGCAATTCTCCATTGCATAGATGATAATGATGATGATGATGATTCAGTTGAGTCCAACTCTTGGCGATTTTATGGGCCAGGTTTTTCCACATCTTCCAATTTTGCACTTCTTCTTTGAGTTTTTTTCTATGCTCTGGCTGGTGTCAGCTTTGATGGTGCCATTGTATAGACTTAAACAGATTACTTATTTTGCATTAACAAACAAAAAGTATCCCATTGGAAGATACGCCACCAGAAGAAAAAATAATACAAAAAATAATGGAATGTGCAGAAATGGACAAACTGACCAAAGAAATACAGGGAAAAGAAGACTCAGACTATTATTTAATTTGGCAAAAATGGTACAATTGGCTAGATAAAAAGAACACGAAATAAAGAAATACCACCCAATGATACCAAAACAAGGAAATAAAATGAAATATCGTTATATAAATACTGATACATGATGAAAGATAATATGTACAGATATATTGATATATAATTAACGAAGTAGCTCTATTTTCAAAGTTCAAGCTCGATGACTTGATTTCACTGTATAGTTAGTTTATGTTTAGTTTGTTTAAATGTTTATATTTGTATGTGTATGTTTGTCTATAATAAAAAATTAAAAAAACAAACAAACAAACAAACAAAAAGTATCCCAAAAGGGGAAATCTAATGTCATTGTATATTGTTAGTGTGAGGATATATATACTTGCAAATATAAGTATACAGTATACATATCAGACAAAAGAATCATAGTAAGAGGCCAGCCTATATCATACATACTTTTATTAAACTGAAAACATTGTACAAAAAAATGTAAAGTTAAAACTTTCAGCAACACATGAAGAAATACAGAGATACAATCATGGTTCCATTAGAGCTTTCTGTGTACCTTTTCCATCATGCTTTCTCAAAAGCATCCCTTTAAGTCTATATTTATATACATACCAGGATATTCAAAACCAAATCTGTAGATGTCTTTCCACAGCAAACAGAATGAAATACCAGAACTCATAAAGGAATTCTAACCAAGCCAGATATATTTTTGTTTAACTTCAATAACTTATTATGACTTCCATTACTGAAACAACAATGAAAACAGTAAATCACAAAATCTCATGTTTGCCTCAGATAATACAATTAGAAGCCACTTCTCCCATTCTGAATTTACAGGATCTCCAAGCAGAAACAATTTCTATATTTGCAGCATCCTATCCAAACCACAAGCATTCTGAGGTGCACATTTTGATTATATCGTGATGACTAATAGACATTTATTACTACGACATGCAGGAATATAGTACTGAAACTATTTACAGCAACTACACTCAAGAGAGAAATATTGGCAAAGATGCAACTGAATATATATCAATATTCACAGCATATTTCTCTACTCGGCCATCTCACTGAATCCACAGGTGGTGGTGGTGGGAGCTGTTGTGAGGGTAGGCCTCTTCCAGTCCTTCATGACAGTTGAGATTGGATACCGTAGCAACAAAAGTTCAGTCCAAATGAGACATAGCAAGGATCAAATAACAAAGGCAAGGAGATTACCCACTTGCCTCTGCTAGTCAAAAAAGTTTTAAATGTTCAGCTAAGGCAATTCATTTGTGTGTGCTAGGTCTACTTCATTGTCTGTGGGTTTATTCTATGCAAATGTTATGGTTGTGTCTCTTAAGCAACTTACTAGAAAATAAGGAACATAACCTTGATAGAGAGATGCAGAATCTGTTGCCTAAGCAAAAGAGGTTGAAGCATTTTTGTGCAGCTTATTCCCTGGTCCAGTCTACCTTGCAGGACAGACAGGAACAGAGCAAAATCATATTAAGTTCTACCCAGAGTCTTATATCTCCTGGTGTATTTTCTACTGGACAATTTTGAAAAGATCTATCACATGAGGATCTCCCTCCCTCCCTCCCCCCTCCTCCATCTATCCATCTATCCCAGTGGTGAAATCCAATTTCTTTTACTACCGGTTCTGTGGATATGGCTTGGTGGATGTGGTGTGGCTTGGTGGGGGTGGCTTGGTGGGCATGGCAGGGGAAGGATACTGCAAAATCTCCATTCCCACACCATTCCAGGGGAAGGATACTGCAAAATCTCTATTCCCACACCACTCTGTGGCCAGCCAGAGGTGGTTTTTGCCAGTTCTCCGAACTACTCAAAATTTCCACTACTGGTTCTCCGAACTGCTCAAAATGTCCACTACCAGTTCTCCAGAACTTGTCAGAACCTGCTGGCTTTCACCCCTGATCTATCCATCTATCCATCTATCCATCTATCCATCTATCCATCTATCCACTTATCCATCTATCATTCATTCATACATACATACATACATAGATACATACATACATACACGCACACACACAAGAAAGATCAAGCTAGGAGCTTTGGCTACATGTTAGCAGATCTGTGTTCCTCTAATGAGATACAGCATATTCTAGAAAATGCCAGTGTTAAAAAAATTCTAATTGCATGGACATATCATAGCACCACGAGTCTGTTTTTTTTAAGTTCATAATTTAAGTAAATTCTTTATCTAACCATATTATTATGTATGCATACAGGAATTTAGCTTTTCCTGTGCATATTGCTATTTCATCAGAAAGCAGCAATAATACGCTGCTAAAAAAGTAAACGGAATTTGTCTGGCTTGGCTGGAGTTCTTTGATGACTTCTGCAGTCGCTCTGACATTTTTTCCCCCTATTTGAACTTACCATGGATCCGATGTTACAGACTTGATCTCTTCTTCATATATATGAGATTATAATGTTATTTTCGAGAATGGCATAATGGAGAGACATAATAGAAAACTAGAATGATGATTGCATCCGTATATTCCTTCTTCTGTTATCAAGAGTTTTATCTATTCCCTTTCTGTTCAGATACATAATATAATGGCTTACTTCTCAGCCATACTAATACTTAGGCATTTACGTAGTTGCATTTAGCTTGGTTGGTATATTTTTCTGATCATTTCATCTGATATAGGGAATCAGGGGGAATCCATATTTTTCTGTTCTGTTGCAAAGAACAGTGCACACCTGGAGCAGTGCAAGCCAGCCTTGATTCATTTCAACAAGGCATGTTATTCTGTAAAGCAATGACATCTGCTTTCACTTCCTGTTACCTCTCAGCCTCTTTGAACCTCCCCCAGCATTGTTGGCATATTACTTTGGTGGTTGAAACAGGGCTGCCATGTTAGTTCAAAGGGGCATCTTGTCTGAATACTTGTTGAGGTGAAACCCCTTCTCAAAGATTTGCACAGTCCTACTCTATGTTATAAGGCAGTGCTTATCAATCTTGGCCACTTGATGAATGGATTTCATCTCCCAGAATTTGCTGATGATGTAAAACTATTTAACAACAGTGACAATATTGCTGCCCTACAAAGCAACCTTGACTATATGTCAGAATGGTCGAAACCAGGGCATACAAAACCTTTGCCAGACCAATTCTCGAATACAGCTCATCTGCCTGGAATCCACACTGTTTAACGGACATTAATACAATTGAGCGAGTCCAGAGGTATTTCATGAGAAGAGTACTCCATTCCTCTGCTCGCAATAGAATACCTTATGCCATCAGGCTTGAAATTCTGGACCTGGACAACCTAGAACTACGCCGCCTACGGTCTGACCTAAGCTTAGTACAAAAAATTGTCTGCTACAATGTCTTAGCTGTCAATGACCACTTCAGCTTCAACTGCAATAATACACGGGAAAACAATAGATGCAAACTCAAAGTAAACCACTCCAAACTTGACTGCAGAAAATACGACTTCAGCAACAGAGTGGTCAATGCCTGGAATGCACTACCTGACTCTGTTGTTACATCCTCAAACCCCCACAGCTTCAACCTTAAACTGACTATCGTGGACCTCATCCCATTCCTAAGAGGTCTGTAAGGGGGTGTGCATAAGCGCACTAGCATGCCTACCGTCCCTGTCCTACTATTCCCATTTATTTGTACTCATTTCTTATGTATATACTTATACCTGTTTATGCTTTATATATTACGTTGATACTTATTCTTGTTTTCTCATACATGCTTGACAAACCAAATAAATAAGAATAAAGAATAAAGAATAAATTCCACAGCAAGTCATGCTGGCTGTGGAATTCTGGGAGTTGAAATCCACGCACCTTCAAGCGGACAAGGTTGAGAAACACTGCTATAGTGCATAATTTGTGAGAATAAGCAGTACTCCAAAAAGAGAATATATTGAGTCTTTCTCCTCTTGACCATTAGTAATAGAACAGCTGTTACAACTTTATTTTGGTAAGATCAAGAGACTCAGTTTATTTTCTTTGCCTGTGTGATTTAATAATATCTGTGTTTTGGTTTCCTACATTTAAAATGTGATCTCACTGCTGAATTCTTGTTTGTTGGGAATTCTTCCAAACATATAAGGCAAAAAAGGATTTTGTGCTTCCATTACGCATCTACAAACAAAAGAGAGTTTAAAGTGCAGTAATCTAGATAAATGGCTATAGAAAGAGATGCATTCTTACTCAATGATTGTATTGACTGCTTTTCTAACACCAAAATATGTCTTTTTGTATCCCCCACTTTTATGCTACTGTTAAATACAGAATTGGATTCTATTATATTCTTCTACGACAGCTGCACAACCATTATTAACTCCACTCTGTTTGCAAAATTTATTCTTTGGTTGTTGAAACATGAGCACAAAGGAATCTCTCTATTTCTGATTTTGTAAAGCTATTTTTACCATGCAGCTATATACCAATAAAACTGCTTTTCAATGTATCTATTTATATACTTAAGCCAGATTTCAAGAATGGAATAATACTATCCGATTTAAGTTTCATTTCCTAGGTTATTGTTCTATTATTAACCAAATGCCTTTGACAACAGCTGATTTCTTAAGTTTAGAGAGAAAAATGCTCCCTGGGCTAAATTAAGAGATAAAATCAACTACAGGAATGAATGCAGTGTCTCTATATCTATTTGGGCTTCCTATTCTATTTAGTACTCTGTTAATTCCCTTCCTTTTTACAATGAATGTCACTAGTTAGGATTCTATTGCACATTGGGAGAGCTGACAGTGAAAAATGATGATGGCTTTCCAAAGGTCATCTTGGGAATTGATAGCTGAAATGAGCTGTTGTGGCTCCGTTACCTGAACCTGTGTCATCGGCAGAAGAGGACTCTGAGAGTGAAGGAGAGGAGTTGGCAAGGCCTCCCTCTCCAGGACCCTCCTCTCTGGCAATGCCTTCGGTGTCCGCTGAAGGGCAAGAGATAGGGCTGGGGCCAAGCACGTCCACGCAGCCACAGGTGGACAGTGATGAGGGTAATGAGTCTTGGCTGGATCCTTGGCAGCGTCGCAGAGATAAGCGCGTGCAACAGAAGAAAAGGCGTGCCAGAGATTAGGCTGAGTCACTGGACCACAACCCACAGGGTATAAAAGGGGGTGAGGTGGCCATTCAGACTCTGTGATGGACAAAACTAACTACCGAGTCACATTGCATCTTTGGAAACAACATTATCGGCCTTGGATTTATTTTACGAACTGGACTATTCTTGACTGTGTGTATTTTGTTTATTAAAGTTCTTGGCAAGCAGCTACTGGGTTGCTGCTAAGTGTCTTATCGGAAGAATTGGTTGTCTGCCAGTTTATTTAACCCCCGGCTGTCTGTTTGTGTGCGTGTGTGAGACGGGGACAGAACATGAGCTTTGAATCAAGTTCCAAGCAACTGTTTAACCAATTCTCTCCAAACTGGAATAGGTAGTCTACGACCTATAATCATTTGTTTAGTGACTGTTCACAGTTACAACAGCACTGAAAGTTGTGACCTATGACCACTTTTCACACTTATGACCTTTGTAGCATCCTCATGGACACGTGATCAAAATTTGGATGCTTGGCAGCTGGTTTATATTTATGATGGTTGCAGTGTTCCGGAATCATGAGCCATGGTGGCGCAGTAGTTAGAGTGCAGTACTATAGGCTACTTCCTCTGACTGCCGGCTACCTGCAATTTGTCAGTTCAAATCTCACCTGGCTCAAGGTTGACTCATCCTTCCATTCTTCCGAAGTGGGTAAAATGAGGACCCAAATTGTTGGGGGCAATCTGCTGACTGTAAACCGCTTAGAGAGGGCTGTAAAGCACTGTGAAGCGGTATATAAATCTAAGTGCTATTGCTATTGCTATCATGTGAACATTTTTTACAACCTTCTGGCAAGCAAGTCAATGAGGAAGCCAGATTCATTTAGCAACTTGTTATTAACTTAAGAACTGCAGTGATTCATTTAACAACTATGACAAGAAAAGTCATAAAATGGAGCAAAACCCACTTAACAGCTGTCTTTTTTTTATTATTTTATTTATTTATTTAAAAAAATACATCAAGAAAAAGAAATAGTCAAACAAATGATCGCGACAGGAACTTTACATGATATTTACACTTTCTACGGTATGTAGACTTCAGTCAGATTTAACAAATATTAAACATAATCCTGGTTATATTTGACTTTTTGGGCATCTGTTGTTCAACCAAACATACCATTTGTCCCAACATTGGAAATATACGGAGTCCTTTTGATCTCTCAATGCTTTAGTCAATCTGTCGGCTTCCGCATAATCCAAAATTTTCTCCAAAATCAAGTCTTCAGCCGGCAGGTCTTTCCTCTTCCAATATTGGGCGAAACATATTCTTGCTGACGTGGTGATTAAAACACACAGACACCATATATTTGTGCCTATGTTGTCTGGCCTAATGTTCAGTAAGTAGTACTCTGGTTTCAGAATTAGGTTATAACCTGTGATTTCCATGATCCATGCCTGTATGATTTTCCAGAATTCAGTCGTCCTGGAACAGGTCCACCACATGTGGAAATAGGTGCCAATCTCCCCACACTTCCAACAGTTTGGTGAGATATTTGAATACATTTTAGAAAGACGAGCAGGTGGAAGGTGCCATCTATACAGCATCTTGTACACATTTTCTTTGTATGATGTTGCCCACAGGAATTTCATATGTTTAAGCCAGATTTCTTCCCATTTTGTCATATCAATTGGATAGCCAATATTTCTCCCCCAGGCAATCATAGAGTCTTTAACTATTTCATCCCCTATCCAATAGTCTATTAAAAGTTTATATATCCTTGATAACATTTTGTCCTCTTTTCCTAGAATGATATTGTCCAGATCATGCTGATTCAAATTAATACCATCTTGTTCCCTATCTTTTTAAAATTTCGAGCAAATTTGGGCATAAGCCCACCAATCCAGTTGTTTTCCCTGCAACTCCAACTCATTTCTTGATTTCAGACTACCATGGGGGTCCAAAAGTTCCCAGTAAGAGAGGTGATTTTCTTTGTTATATAGAGGCCTATACGTTATAGCTTCGAGTGGGACCAGCCAAGCGGGGATTGAAAAGTAAAATTTGCCCTTAATTTTCCTCCAGGACTCAATTAGAATATTCCTCACATAATGTCCTGCAAGGCACCTGTGCTTTGGGATTTTGTTTTGACAAAGAAAATAATGCCAACCTTGATGTAGCTCCTCACCTTCCAGGATCAACAACCTCCTTCTTCTCAACAATATCCAATCCCTGATCCAGACTAAATTTGCGGCCTGATAGTAGTATTCCCCCATTTTGGAACACCAAATCCTCCCCTTTCTTTAAGCTCTTGAAGCATTTTAAGTTTGATTCTGGGTTTTTTGTTTTGCCAAATGAATTTAAGGACATAGTAATTTAGTTTTTAAAAAAACTTATCCAATCTAGCTGGTGCTGTATAGAAAAGGTATATCCATTTCGGGAGTATGTAAGTTTTTATAATTGCTATTCTACCTAGTAGGGATATCTGCATGTTCTTCCACTTCTCTAGATCCTGACCTGTTCTCTTGAGAAGGTTCAGATAGTTGCCTTCTTTAATTGTGGAGCATTTGGCTGATATAATAATACCTAAATATTTTAGTTTATTTACAATTTGGAACCCCAAATTCGCTTCTAATTCTTTCCCTTGCTTTACTGTCAGATTTTTGGCAATAATTTTAGTTTTTTCCCTATTGACTTTTAATCCCGCCACCTTACCATATTTTTCTATTTCCTAGGTCAGACACGATCCCGATATCAACAGATCTTCTAATATAAATACTAAATCATCAGCGTAAGCCTGCACCTTAGATTGTTGATTTTGGATATAAAGATCTTTTATCCCCGTATTACGTCTAATTTCTCTCAGTAAGGGTTCTAATGACAAGATAAATAACAACGGGGAAAGCAGACATCCTTGTCTAGTTCCTTTCTCAATATCAATTTGACCGGATACATCACCATTAATTGAAATTTTAGCAGTCTGCTTCGAGTAAATTGCACGGATTGCCCGAATAAATCTTTCTCCAAATTGCATATGTTGCAGTAAACCTATTAAAAAGCTCCAGTTCACATGATCAAAGGCCTTATGTGCATCCATGAATACCAGGGCCAGTTGTTTATCAATATGGGTTTCATAGTATTCCAAAACATTCATAACTATTCTTACATTGTCTCTAATCTGTCTGCCTGGTAAAAAGCCATTTTGGTCTTCATGTATAAATTGATTAAGAAACCCTTTAAGTCTCTCTGCTAGAACTGCTGCGAATAATTTATAATCTGCGTTAAGGAGCGAGATGGGCCTATAGTTCTGAATCTGAGATAGGTCACTATCGTCCTTTGGCAAAAGAGTTATTAGTGCTTCTGTCCATGATTTCGGGGTCTGTCCCTCCCAAATCACCCCATTAAATAACTCAGTCATATGCGTACCTAGTATTTCCCAAAGTGCTTTGTAATATTCAATCGGTAGGCCATCTGTACCGGGAGTTTTCCCTGTCTTTTGTTTTCCCATGACCCTTTCAATTTCCCCCTCCATAATTTCTTCATCCAATACTTCCCTAGAAACCCTGGTATTTTGGGTATGTCTGATTCCTCTAAGTATTTCTTTATTTCCTCCTCAGACTTATCTTCCTTACAATATAGGTTAGAATAAAATTCCTGTGCAATTATTTTCTTCCCTTCTTCCCCTGTAATCCAATTGCCTTTCCCATCTCTCAAGTTATGGATTCTATTCTTTTCCTTTTCTTTATTTAGACGGTAAGTGAGCCACCTCCCTTGTTTGTTTGCCCTTTCGAAGTATCTTTGCTTCATCCACCTTATTTTTTTTCTCCAAATCCTGTTGATCTAATAAATTAATTTGGTGTCGTGCTAATTTCAAGTTCATTTTAAGTCCTATATTACTTGGATCCTGCTGTAACATAGCCTCACTTCTTACCAGGTCATCCAATAATTTATTGCGCTCAGCCCTTTCCTTCTTTCATTTCCCTGCCATATAGTTAATCACCAAACCATGAAACACAGCCTTCACTATGTCCCATACGTTGAAAAGGCTTGCATCCTCCCTGTTGTTTTCCTGAAAAAAGAACCCCATCTCTTTCTTTAAATGTTTTAAAAATAACTCATCTTTAAAAACTCTTATGTCCAGTCTCCACTTAGGCCTTATTTTCCGGCTTCCCCATGTTATCCAAAGAGGGTTGTGGTCTGCCCACTCATTGACACCTATTTCTGCTTTCTGTATCCCCTGACTCAATTCCCCTGATAACCACGCTGCATCTATCCGCGACCAAGATGACTGCCTGGCGGGGAAGTATGTATATTGTTTATCATCTGGGTGCTTTTCCCTCCAAATGTCTCTGAATCCAAATTCTTCTTGTATTTGATGCCAGATAGAAGGCAACCTTTTCTTTACCATATTCTTTCCCCCTTCCTGCTTCCTCTTTCCAGATGTATAATCTTTGCTTTTATCCTCTATAGCATTAAAGTCTCCCACTACACAAGTATGTGGGTAATCATATTCAACCAATTTAGAGTGTAAGATCTGAAAAAAGGCTTTCTGATTTCCATTGGGTGCATATATACAAACCAATAAACATTTTTTATCACATATTTCTACCTCAACCATCAGCAGTCTCCCGTCTTCGTCTGCAAAAATCAGCCTCGACTTTATATATTTTTGTACATAAATAGCTACTCCTCTTTTTTTGGTTTCTGCTAGGGATGTATATAATTGACCCAGTTTATTATAATTCAATAAGTAGAGGTGATCTCTTTTTATATGTACCTCTTGGAGGCATACTATATTCAAACGTGCTTTCATTAATTTAGTGAAAACCTTTTTCCTTTTATTTGGACTATTCAATCCATTGATATTAACAGACATTAGACGCATCTGTTCCCCCATCCCGTCTTCCTTATTACCCTTACTTGCCTTCTGCTTGAGGTTTCTTTTTTGATTGTCTTGTTTCGACACCCCTCTCTACCTGAGTCTGAATTTGTCCTTTCACTTTCTTCCTTTCACCTACTTGTTCTATTTCCCTTCTCTCTTCCTCCTCTAGTACTTCTTCCCTGCTCTTGCTCTCTAGCTCTTCTCCCACGTCTGATTCTGAGGGGTTCAAATGTCTAATAAAGAAGTCTCTAGCGTCTCTAAGGTTCTCACCCTTTTTTCTGCCCAAGTAAATAATAGCCCTTCTGGGACTAGCCACCTATATAATATTTTATGCTTTCTCAGTTGGGCCGTTAAAAAGTGATAATTGCGCCGTATTTCGTCGTCTTGCTTAGCAACCGAAGTTCTGGGCTCAGTTGTGATCATAAGTCAAGGACTACCTGTACCTTAATATGTAGAGGTATAGCCCCCATAATTCTCAGCTAACATGGCCAAACTCCATTATTCTGATCTAATTGATAGGTCCTGTGTCTATTTCAGTTTTTGTTTTAAAATAGCATGTTATAGGTAAGCCACAAATACAGGATCTAATCAGGGAAGATAATGATGACAACTTCGTTAGGGCAGCTGTTTTCACAGTTTGCTTTGGCTGTTATGATGAACTGAAATGAAATTTGATGAGTGGTTCTCTAGATGGCTATTCCAGAGCATTACCAATCAAAATACTTTGTGCAGCCATTCTGTCATTTTGTCCTTTAATGGATGTTTTATTGTGAAAATGGAAAACATGGAAGTAACATAAGAGGCTTTCCTAAGGAGAACTATTTATTTGGCTTCCAATAAATGTCATGAATAAGGCAGGTCATTTTCAAGATGAATACCTATTTAAAATGAATAGCATACAGCATGGTTCTGAGTTGGGACTTTCAGAATTGTAAATTCTAAAATAACATTTGGACCAGTAGTATGGAAATATTTCAATATGCCCGTAATGTAATTAGTAGATTTTACTTTTTCCTTTTCTGAGTCAGAAGATGAAAATGTTGTTCTATCAACATTTGTTCTATTTCTCTTATTCCTACATATGTTCCATGAAAACCGATGTTTTATTTTTGTTGTATTGTTGATCTCAAAAATTAACATTTTAAATTTCCAGGCATTGCCGTGATTGAAATTCAAGAAGGTAAATGACAATGTAGTTATTTAAAAATTAGGGTTTTTTTTCTCTGTGTTTGAAAATGTAAATTGTTTTGCCATTTCCATCTAGATAGGAAATGCATCAGAGCAGAGTTTTCATTCTGTCACTGCGAGATGTCTTTTGGGCCATGCAATCCTAGCATGTGTGATTATAGAATTAATATTTTCAATCTGATCTTGCTAAATATCTCTGGATTCTTATAAAAGTGCCCGTGTAAATACCAGGGTATAGGTATCATCAATCACTGTTGCCATTCCTTCAAATACATGTTTTCCTCATTCTCATGTACCGAGTAGGATGTGGGAAGGGCTAACAAGAACAAAAACACTCTACAAGTAGTCCTCAACTTACAACAGTTCATTTAGTGACTGTTCAAAGTTATAACGGCACTGAAAAAAGTGGCTTATGACCATTTTTTACACTTATAATCTTTGCAGCATCCCCATCGTCATGTGATCAAAATTCAGACACTTGACAACTAACTCATATTTATGATGGTTGCAGTGTCCTGGGCTCATGTGATCATCATTTGTAAGCAAAGATTACAAGGGGGAAGGGGGAAACTTACTAACTTAACAACTGCAGTTAACAGATGTCTCACTTAGCAACAGAAATTTTGGGCTCAATTGTGGACATAAGTCAAGGACTATCTGTAGAATGGAATACGTTCCCTCAGATTGTTCACATTAATTCTGAGTTTAGATATCTGTAGAAAATCCTTACTGACTGAATTCTACCTTTTTGTTTAGAATTAGCAATAGCATAAACTTATATACCACTTCACAGTGCTTTACAGACCTCTCTAAGCAGTTTACAGAGTCAGGACATTGTCCCCAACAATCCAGGTCCTAATTTTACCAACCTTGGAAGCATGGAACATTGAGTCAACTTTGAGCCAGTGAGAATCGAACTGCCATACTGCAGTCAGTTGTCAGTCAACCAAAGTAGCCTGCAGTACTGCATTCTAACCACTGGGCCACCACGGCTCATAGCACATTAGTAGATTGTGGGAGTGACATCAGTACTATATATCTTGAAGCACTACATTTAATAAAACATCTGCTTTTATTCTAATTATCGTATTAGTTAAGAAATGGCTGGAAGTCATTATAATTACGTCCACATATGGTAGGTTAAATTATATTCAAAAAGTATAAATTATACCCTTCAATGGTTCTTCCTCAAAGTAAGAAAATATTAGACAATCATTTGTCTGAAATAGCATAAGATCTCCTGCTTAAGCAGGGGTTTGGACTGGAAGACCTCCAAGGTCCCTTCCAACTCTGTTATTCTGTTAAACTGAAATGGGATATGGAAGAAGCTGCTGCAAAAATCCATCCTGGGCATTGTCCTATTGAAAATAGTTCATTAGTGATTTAGATCAATAAGTGATGTTGTCTTGGTTTATGCCATACATGGCATAGGCATAATAAGTATAGTATTAA
This sequence comes from Arizona elegans, assembly GCA_022577455.1. Classification (NCBI taxonomy): domain Eukaryota; kingdom Metazoa; phylum Chordata; class Lepidosauria; order Squamata; family Colubridae; genus Arizona; species Arizona elegans. The sequence goes on from JAKOOJ010000001.1 coordinate 259,586,451, forward strand.
TTGAGTTGCCTAGCTTTGTGCCTCTCCTTCCCACCAAATGTTATCAGTTGGCAGGAAGACATCCATCAATTGCTATTGACAAATGTGTGACAAGGAGGGAATTTTCAGAGATAGTTGTTAAAATTCTGGTTTTGTGGAAGATGTTTTCAAAGTGAGCTCAACTATTAACTGATAGTTGGGCTCCTTTTGAACATGAATTTAGAGCTAATCCAGAATATGTTATGTCTGAGTTCAAAGGCTGTCCAAACAGATGCCGACAGAGAAAGTTGTGCCCTAAAGCAAGAGAGAGATAGAGAAATGACTCCTTCCTGTTTCACAGTGCTGACCATCTCCCTCTGTCACCGTTGGTCATCTGAGCGTGACACCAATGGTTGATGAAGCATATCGGTTTGCACCACAGCAAAGCTGCTGCAATTTGTTGCCTGCTTAAAGAGGAAAACTCACCCTAACTGGTTAAGGGTGAGTTTAAGCTGCCTCAGGTATGGGTTGGGAGGAGATGAAAGCAACTATTTGAGGACCTGGCCATGTTTGTGTTGTGCATCAGTGCAAGCAGTCAACAGCTGCAGAGGGCTGAATGCACCACCATTACTACAATATCTAAAAAGGTGCATCCCAAAAGACAGTCAAGACCTGTTTTCTTTCATCCCAGGATGTAGGTTGTAGAATAATCGGTTTACAGGAAGGCAGGTTCTGATTGAATGTTAAAAAAAAAACAAAACCACATTCCTAACAGTAAAAGCAGTTGCACAGTGGAACCAATTACGCAGAGAAGCAGTGGGCTTCCCTTGGCTGAATGCTTTGAAACAGAGGCTAAGCAGCCATCTGTTGGGATGTTTGCATTTATATTCCTGCCCTGAGCAGGGGAGGTGAACTCCAGGCCCTTTTGAACTCTAGGACTCCGTGATCTGAAGCAGGCAGCTCCTGTCATTTCAGAAGTATCACGGAAAATCCCAACACATTCTCTTGCCTCAGGTTGTTTGCTCCGCACACAGAGGGAGAGGGCAAGAGAGAGGAAGAAAAAGACAGACAGTTGTTGCAAACTCAGTGTGATATAGAACAGGGAGGAATGTCCCCGGTGTAAGATAAATGGTATTGCTGGCCTCAGGACTAATTATCCTCAGAGACATCACTGACTGAACAGCTACACAGGCCAGAAAATAAAATGGTATCTTCTGGCTAGAGAGAAAATGTTCCTAACAACATTCCCGCTGTAGATGATTAGATGATTATCAGGCTTGCTCTTGTAGTTCCACATTTGTTTGCAGTGTCTCTACAGGCAACATTCATTTTGTCTTTCACAAAACCTTTTGTTTTCTTTCTTGTGTAGATGCTGTGTGTCTACATTTCAAGAGGGTTTTTTTCCCCTTCAGAAGCCTTAAAATGTTTCTTTTCTTTTCTTTTTTTAAAACCCTACCATTAGACTTAGTGGTAAAAATGATCAAGCTTTAATGAATTAGAGCAAACACATTTTCAACTAGCACCTACCACAGCAGCTTAAACAATCTATCTAGGAACTTGTACTGAAATGTTAATTTATTTATTATTTATTACATTTACATGAGCTAAGGTGGTGCAGTGGTTAGGGTGCAGTACTGCAGCTACTTCAGCTGACTGCTAGTTCAGCAGATCAGCGGATCAAATCTCACTGGCTCAAGGTTGACACACAGCATCCTTCCGAAGTGGGTAAAATGAGGACCCAGATTGTTGGGGGCAATATGCTATTTAGTATACTGTCTTTGGTGTAAGCTGCTCAGAGTCCTTGGAGTGTGGGCGGCATAGAAATATGAAAAATAAATAAATAAATAAATAAATAAATAAATAAATAAATGTGCCACCCACTTATTTGATAAGGCAATTCTGGGAGATAAAGAGATAAATAGAAAAACAGTTAAAAATTAAAAATGTGCAAAAAACCTGCAACCAAGAGATGAATGGGATAGGGATGAAATTTTCTTACCCCACCAACCACCTCTAGTGGTGATTCTTGATGATCATATCTTTTATTTTATGTACACTGAGAGCGTATGCACCAAGACAAATTCCTTGTGTGTCCAATCACACTTGGCAAATAAAAATTCTATTCTATTCTATTCTCTTCCCTCGGGGTATCAAGGCAATCAGGGAACAGTACTCACATCCAGTAGTAGAGTGTTCCACAGAATTGGGGCCACAGCAGAAAAGGCTCTTCTCCTTGACCTCGCTTGCCGGAATTCCTTAGCAGATGGGGTCCATAGCAGGCCTCTTCTTTTGGGTGAGTGGGATGGGGTAGTCCCATTGAGACGGCTACTTCAGCTACCCTGGACCCATACCATATAAGGCCTTAAAGTTAATAAACAACACCTTGAATTTGACCTGGAAGCAAACTGGTAACCAATGCAACTCATGCAACAGAGGTGTTATATGTGCCACACTAGGGGTCTCCAGAACTGTGTGTGCTGCTGTATTCTGTACCAAGCTGTAGCTTCCAAATAGTCTTTGAGGGTAGCCAATGTACAGCATATTGCACTAATCCAACCAAGAGATTATTAGGGCATGAGTGACTGTGTGCAGTGCCTCACAATTCAGGTAAGGCAGAACTACAAGAGGTGTGAGGCTCAGTGGCTTCAGGGTGCTGAAAATAGTCTTTGCTCCATTGGTTTGAGTCCTAGCACTGCATGGTGGCGTGAGCTCTCATGACTTGACTCAGCTACTGCCTTCCTAGCAGTTTGAAAGCATGTTATATGTGACTAGATAAATATGTACCACTTCAATGCTTTGTGCAGACAGTCAGAACCATGTTGGTGCTGGACCTTCCTGGTTGTAACGCCCATTTGTGAGGCAACTTCAGTGGAAGAAGAAGGCCCCAGATGATACTGCAGGAATCCGTTTGTCTTTTTTTCTGGTGCGGAGGCAGCCCAACCCTGTGGTGCACCGTGGAAAGCGGCCAAGCATGAACCGAACAGATCTGGAGTCTTAGGAAGCCAAACTACTACTCTGTATTAGCACTGTAGTCTCCTCACTAATATAACATATTAGTATGTTATGCTAATAACATGCTAAATAAATAAATAATTAAAAATTGCTCAAATGCCCTCCTAACCATAACTACCATCTGCTCTTCAAGCAGGAGTCACAAGTTCAAAAGAACCCCCAGATTCCACATTGGGTATGTTTGGGATAGTGCAATCCCATCCAGAACTCAACATGATAACCAGATCCTGAGGTTCCTTGCATTCATTGCCATTTTGTCTTGCCCAGGTTTGGCTGAAGCCTGTTGTTCCCCCATCCAGACCCTTATGGCCTCCAGGCACCGAAAAAAGCCAGCCACAGCATTGCTTCAATCACGAGGGCTGTATATTGTCAGCATAACGATGATATATCATTCCACAGTGTTGGATGATCTCACCCAGAAATTTCATCTAGGTGTTACAAAGGAGCAGAATTACATCACACTCAAATACGTTAACCAAGAACTGGAAACCTGCTTATTTTTGGTGAGATTTTCTGAATATTTTACTGCCATAAATATTATGTGCAAACCTCATGCATAACCCTGCATTTATTTTGTTGTAATTATAGATCATTTTTACATGGGGCCATACGTTGCAACCATTGAGGTTGCAGTCTTCAGCTAAGGCAGTAGTTTTCAAACATGGTAATATTAAGATCTGTCAACTTCCACACTTCCAAAGACAATATTCTAACCATGCAGCCTTTAAAACTGGTTAGGAAGCTGCCATGTTATTGTGCCATGACTAGGAGGAGGTGAGAATAAAGTAACTTTAGGATCTGTGGACTTCAACAGCATGGCTGAGGAAGTCTGGGAATTGAAGTCCACAGGTCCTAAATTTACCACGTGTGAAAAACACTGAGCTAAGGCCTCATCTCACCTCCCCCTAACCATGTCACAATGATGGCTTGCTAACCATTGTTAAAGGCTGCACACTTAGAATACTGTCTTTCTCTCGTCCACAGCTTACATTTCTCTTTCACTAGTTTAAAATAGTATTCCCCCTTCTCCTAGCACGAGTCTTGTCATGTCATGTTCTTCACTGCCTCATAGATATTGATGCTGATTATGCAACCAGGCCCCTGAGGCACAGCCAAGCTCAGCACTAGGGCAAAGCAGTTTAGTCTGGCATACTCAGGCATTGAAGGATACACCCAGGGGTGGGCTTCAAAAATTTTAGCAAGGGGTTCTCTACCTGGTTGCTGGGTGGGCATGGTAATCATGGGCGTGGCCTAGTCGGCCTCCTGCACCACGATGGGGCGGGGGTTGCCCTCCCCGGGCTCCGGAGGCTTTCCTTGAGCTTCCAGGAGGGCGAAAATGGCATTCCCCAGCTCCGGAGGCCCTCTGGAGGCCAGAAACAGCTCGTTTCCAGCCTTCCTGAACTTCCAGTATGCCCGTTTTTCTCCCCGAGCCTCCGCGCGCGTCCTGCACTTCCCTGCATCCAAAACGGGCCGCGTGGGGACTCCTGGGAGGGGTGGGGTGGGGTGGGTGGGGCCAGCCAGGAGTGGGATTTTGGGGTTCTACAAACTGCACAGAATCTTAGCTAGAGGTTCTCATGAAGCCCTGCAAACCCCCAGCAGCCCACCCCTGAATACACCTTAACAAGGAAGAGAAAGAACCTCAGTTCTCTTCCGAACCCCACAATGCAGGTATACAATCAAGGCAATTCCTGCCCTCCCCTTCCCTGTCTTTCTTCCTTTCTGAAAAACAAAACAAAACAACTATGCAAAAAGAGATATGCTTCTGCTATCAACCAGCTCATATTTTATTAATGTTTGTGTTCCTCAAAGTTGCTTCAAATTTCATTAAATGGACTCCTATGAATTGCGATATTTTAACTAGTGGCAGAACGTGCCTGCATAACCGTGGGCAACAGAGACACACTTGCTGTGAGCAGTTCAAGCCGTGCTGTGTGCTCCCTTTCGCTTCTCCAGGCAATGCAGCAGAGAAGCCTTGAAGAGCAATAATCCTCTAACATAGAATAATCTTCTAGACAAAGAATTAAGAAGTTTCAGGTTTCCTCCTTAGAAAATATGCAGGTGGCTTTCATAAATTAAAATTAAACAAGACCTTTGTACCTTGTGCCTTCATGTGTTGTCATCAAAAAGTTGTGAATTTTCTGGGGTGTTTTTTATTTTTGGTCACACTCTGGTAAGAGGGGGTAGGAGGGGGCAAGTAGAATCAGATGCAGTTAAGTTCACTCTGGCTCAGTGGTGAAATCCAAATTGTTTTACTACCGGTTCTGTGGGTGTGTCTTGGTGGCCATGGTTTGGTGGGCATGGCAGGGGAAGGATACTGCAAAATTCCCGCAAGTTCAAATCTCACCAGGCTCAAGGTTGACTCAGCCTTCCATCCTTTCAAAGGTAGGTAAAATGAGGACCCAGATTGTGGGGGCAATAAGCTGACTTTGTATAAATATATACAAAAGTATGAAGGCTATTGCTTAACGCATTGTAAGCTGCCCTGAGTCTCCGGAGAAGCGCGGCATGTAAATCAAATTTAAAAAAAATAAATCTCCATTCCCACTCCACTCCAGGGGAAAGATACTGCAAAATCCCCATTCGCTCCCCACTCCTGGGGGAAGGGTATTGCAAAATCTACATTCCTACCCCACTCTGCGGCCAGCCAGTCAGAGGTGGCATTTGCCGGTTCTCCGAACTACTTAAAATTTCTGCTACCAGTTCTCCAGAACCTGTCAGAACCTGCTGGATTTCACCTCTGCTCTGGCTAGCAGAATTTGTTTGACAATGGAATTATCAAAAATGTCTTGAGATGTTTTTATCTATTGGAATGGAAAGTAATTAATCAATTCCTATTAACTCCAGCGACCAATAAGAGATGCCTTTATTTTTGTCCCAGGGAGTATAAAATGCATGCCACTTATATTTTATATCTTATATGCTATCACAAATTTTTCAAATTATATGGCTACAACTTCCTGTTTTGAAATCTTCTTTCAAAAGAGTGGGGAAAAAGGATATTTTTAAAAAATAATTTTCACATCTGCTGTGCTGCTTTTATAAGCAGAAATAAGAAGCATCTAATGCATGCTTTCATTTGATTCTGCCAAGTTTCTTTAAGTATAGTATTTCAGGCTTTTCATATAGCTTCTACTCTTTTAAGGTTATTTTCTCAATGAATGTTTTTCCTCAAAACAGGCAGTGCAATCCTATGCACACTGATTTGGGAGTAAGTGGAATTTACTTCTGAATGAAGATGTATAGGTTTATGCCATAAGGCTATAAAGCTAAATCTACGCATATCATTTGGCGTATGAAGATGCAATGTTGCATCTGAATTCAGAAGAACTTCCTATTGAATAGGCATGCATAAAATAGCAGGATTATGCCTAACATGTTGCAAAACCAGCAGAAATTCAAATACATTCTAAATAGATATTTCTTTATTCTATTTTTCTTCTTTTTAATTTGCAAGTCTAAAGGAAGATTGCTATACCAATAAAAGGAATGATTGGATACATTTAGATGATAATTTCAAAGTTGGAAAATGCACACCTAGTATAACAGGAACTCTATAGTCAATGAATTGCTTAAACCCCATTCTCTCCTCCCTCTGCCACCTTCTCTCTAGGCACCCAACAAAGTAGGATCAAGTGGCCCAGGTTTACAGTGGAAGAAGTAGTTGGGATGGATATTCCTTGCCTTCCTGCTGTAGTGGGTCAGGTGGATATGACTGGCAAGAGACTGTCCTTCAGATAACCTGGTCCCAAGCCATGAAGGGCTTTAAAGATGACAACCAGAAACTTGAATTGCATCCAGAAACAAATCGGCAACCAATGCAGCTCTTGCAGCAGAGGAGCATTCGAACACTGCATTTTGGACCAACTGGAGCTTCTGGATGCTTTTCAAGGATGGCCCCATGTAGAATGTGATTAGGGCATGAGTGACTGTGAGTGAGAATTGTTGGTCCAGGAAACTGGTTCACAACCCGCAGTTGTGCAAAGGCCCTCTTGGCCATGACTGACACCTGCTCTTTGAGCATGAGTCACAAGTCCAGGGTCTGTTTGGGGCAGTGCTACCTCATCCAAAACCAAAGATGGCAATTCTCCATGGGCCAAAGAACCCCAAAGTCAGAGCCACTCGGTCTTGCCAGGGTGCAGTTTTAACCCATTGCTCCCCATCCAGCCTCTAACAGCCTCCGGACACTACGAGAGGGAGGTCACAATATCGCTTAACTCACCACGGGCTGAGATATACAGTTGACTATCAGCAGCATATTGATGATATCTCAATCCATGGTAATATCTCATCCAATGTCTTTATGTAGATGTTAAATTAAATTAATTAAATAAATGAAAAGGAAAAGGAAAATGGAAATGAAATGAACTTTAGTTCGTGAAAAACTGGAAAAAAAAAGATGAATTTTCTGATCCTACCTGCTACTTTTAAATGTACAACTCCCAATGTTCTTCTCGGAGACCAGTTGTTAATACTGTAACCTGCTTACAAACAGTGTCACATGGCTGAAAAAAGGGATAAATAGATGGCAACAATTTGGAGTGATCGATTGAATCCGGGGAAGGACACAAATGGGGTGTTGTAAAAAGTTTTGTTTTATTTATGTTTCCTAATGTTTTAGAACAGAGCACAGAAAGCATCCCATTAATTAAAATTGAGCATATTAAATTGGGAGGTGTAGCAGAAAATAGACTAATCACTTAGTCATTTATTGGGTATCCAGAGTGCATATAATTTACTATATACCAATTAAATGTAAAATAAATCCTGACTCATAGGAAATGTAATTTGCTGGCTTGATATCGAGGCAGAGGTTTCTGTTTCTGAATTCTGTTCCTCACTTTCACACTTGAGTTGCAAAGTTATACACACATGGACAACAGGTGGCATTTGCTTCATTTACATTTTTTCATCTCCCTCTCCTTGCTCTTCCTGAGGATGCTTGTATATCAAGGGCCACAACTTCCTTCATTCCAAGGCTATAGAATAAGCTCATAAACCAACTAGAATTCTCCATTTCTGCCCATTTAAATTATTAAATCTGCATAGGGCAGAGACAATAAACTAAGAGGAATATATTTCTGCTCTATTAAAGCAATGCAGCATGTTATATTTTCTGCTCAGCAAAGGGACAGTAGCATTGCTATACCTCACAGAGTCTTCAGACATCTGAGATAGCTTTTCCGCTGTCCCATGATTTTTTTAAAAAAGGATTATTATTGAGCAGAGAAATTCTCTTGCAAGTTTTCCTACCAGTTCTCATCTAATTTCTAGACAGAGGATTTGCTTTGAGAAATTACCTTGCTCTTACTTTTATTAAGTTACAGGACAATATGCATGTGTGCATGCGTAATTTCTTTGTCATTCATTGTGCAATCTTTTCACTGGAGACTTTTAATATCCTTCATTTGGGGCCTGCTTCCCTTAACCATAGCCTGGGGGCATTGCCTGGGGAATACTGGGGACTGTAGTCCACGTATCTTAAAGATGAGGAGGTTGAGAAACACTGCCTGAATTCCTAAAAGAATTTCTCTCACTAGACTTTTTAAACAGAGGTGTTACTGTTATTAACAAAAGGAAATAATGCCCTTAAGAAATTGTTGGAGAATTTCTCCTTCTCCTGGAATAGCCACCTACCAGTGTTTTTGTCCATAGGAGTTCCTGTGGATTTTAGTCCACTAACCATTACCAAATGGTGGTGCTCAGCAACACTTTGAGACTGTTGAGCCAACACTGTCTAAAGAGGCTTCTGCAATCATGTGGCAAGCATGACAGAGCACTGTTACCTTTCCACCAAAGTGGTACCTATTTATCTACTCGCATTTGCATGCTTTCAAACTGCTAGGTTGGCAGGAGCTAGGGCAAAAACAGGAGATCACCCCATTGTGCAGCGCTCGGATCTCAAACTCAAGCTGTTGGGCTTTCCAGCCAATAAGCCCCATGTCTTAATTGCTGAGACACTTCATAGTAGAGCACTGGACTAGCCTGTCCTTCTCTTGTTCTATCTATTCAGTTACTTGGAAAAAGATTCTGTATCTATTAAATAGCTGCTGCTGGAACAATAAAGTGAATTAACAATTTAAGATAAAGGCTTGATAAAGCTTCTTTTCTGAACCGTCTCCCACATGCTCATAACAGAATATTCTGAATTCCATGATATTCACACAGTACAATAGTAAATGGGTTCATTCAAATTTGAATCTGCTTGGATACAGTCTCTTTACAAAAAATGGCCATTGGGTAATAAAGTATCATCTTGAAAAGCACTGTAAATCCTCTGCAGTTCCCACATTTTACCCCATCTTAACCTCAAGACTCACTTTGCCTAACAAAGTTAATCTTGCATTTCTTTTGTTCTATTTTAAGAAGTAGTCTCATAAAAGGAGCTTGCCTAGTTAATCTCACCAGTCTAGTGAATTAGATTTCAAAGACTCAATTATGGAGGAATTATCTATGAACAGAGGCAGGAATGGGCTTCATTAAGTTAAGCCTGTAAATTAATATATACCAACTCCAAGGTCAGCTGTGGAGACCCTGCTCCTAATACAATACATAGATTAGAAACCCCACATAGATTAAAATCCCTTTTTCACATAGACGGAACAGTGTGCAATCTCTGAATGGGGTCTCATGCCCTCTTTTGAGCCAAGTCACATCAATATTAATCTGAACTGGCTCTTGAGTTGTGAATGGAATCAAAGGGAGTAACAAATGAGCAAGATTCTAGCTCAAGGGCAATGTAGGTTTAGCAATAATATCACCAATTAAGGTTCAACATACAGGCTGCAGGAGAAATACAGGATAAACCAGGATAAATGTGTGACTTTATTCCATTAAATAAGTTAGTGAAAAGGAAAGCTTTCAAAACTGGGTTCTCAGAGCTTTATGGAAGGTTTATTAGAAATTCTCCTCAGAATGACCATTCATTGACCATTCACTGGATGTTATCCATTCCCACTTACCTTCCTAGGAGATTGCTCAACCTCTTTCAGAATCAGGTCAGGTGCTCCTCTGAGGGACCAAACATCCCTAAGCAACCTCTGAGTCTTCAGGGCAATTTCTTTAAAAATGGTTTATTTTTCTGGTACTAAAAGCAGTTTCTCATGATGTAGCTTAAGGTGCATTTTTTCCCTCTGAAGAAAGATTTAAGAGTATTAACTCTTGCTCATAAACACATTCAGTAGATCTTTTGCACCCAATGGGAAGGATTTGATTTCTATATACCAATTATGTGAGGTCCCAATATAAAGAATTGTATTGTGTGCAGCATATAATGGGGATGGTATCCAGCTAATAAAAAGGTAAAGGTTCCCCTCACACATATGTGCTAGTCATTCCTGACTCTAGGGGGCGGTGCTCATGTTCGTTTCAAAGCTGAAGAGCCAGTACTGTCCGAAGATGTCTCCGTGGTCATGTGGCCAGCATGACGAAATGCCAAAGGCGCATAGAATGCTGTTACCTTCCCACCAAAGGTGGTCCCTATTTTTCTATTTGCATTTTTTACGTGCTTTCAGACTGCTAGGTTGTCAGAAGCTGGGACAAGTAACAGGCGCTCACCCCTTGCACACCACGAGGGATTCAAACCACTGAACTGCTGACCTTTCGATCGATCTTATCTGGCTAATACTGATATCTTATAAAGGGGTAGTCCTTGACTTACAACCATAATTGAGCCCAAAATTTCTGTTGCTAAGTGGGACATTTGTTAAGTGAATTTTCCCACGTTATGACGCAGTTGTTAAGCAAAGCACTGCATTTTTAAAATTAGTAACACAGTTGTTAAAGTGAGTCTGGCTTTCCCATTGACTTTGCTTGTCAGACGATTGAAAAAGGGGATCACATGACCCTGGAACACCACAACTGTCATAAATATGAGTCAGTTGCTAAGCGTCTGAATTTTGATCATGTGACCATGGGGGGGGAATACAATGGTGGTAAGTGTGAAAAACGGTCAAAAGTCACTTTTTTTACTGCTGTTGTAACTTTGAACAGTCACTAAATGAGCTGTTGTAACTCGAGAACTTATTGTGCCAGAAAATAATTATTTGAGTATTCCATAAATCAACTTTCCTTCTTTCCCCTTTTTTTTGCAAGTAGAGCAACAAGAATCCTTGTAATAACACAGACATTCTTTCAGCCTTCCTGGATGCTTCCAAAACAAAATACTTTGCCCTTCATAGCCTCCTTCTCTGTTGAGGTCAGGGAAGTTTCTTTGTGTCTCCACTAACTGCTGAATGAATTACATTGTCTAATGCCCTTCATGGTTCTTGGATTCAAGTCTATTATGGCAAAATTAGATGCATTATAATTATTAAATGCTGGTTAAAGGTAGTATTTATTGCTCATTTTATGGACAAGCCTCTGGATGACATATAATTTCATAAGTGAAAAGTTCCAGTTAATTGCAGGACACTACTTTTAGACTTTATGCCAATAACTTCTGGAAAGATTTTATGCATGGCCGGATGTAAGGGAGGAAAATACCCTCCCGCTTAAAAAAAATCAAATGGAAAATTCATCTGTTTGTTGGCTTAAATTTGCTTATTTGTTAATAGAAATTCCAATGCTGTCTAGAAGGGTGAGCCTATCGGTTCCTTGAAGTCTATATTTCCGTAAATAAGAGGCAAAGCTAGAGTAAGGGATTTCTGGACAGTTCCTTTATTGCTTTATTGTTTTGGTGGAACTCTCAATGTGGGAAAGGTTTACTAAGAACAGAAATTTGCCTGGAGTTAGCTTCAGGCATAATGGTGTGGCAGCTCTAACTGTTTCAGCTAACAGAAAAGGGAAGAAAAAGATATTAGTCAGAGTGATTATGAAATACACTGAACACCTCAGACAAAATATTTTCTTTCCCTCTATAGATGTGTGTTAGTATGCGACTCCCAGCATCCCACATCAGCACAGTTGTAGTGGTATATAATACCACGACATAGTAAAACTGATAGAACCATTAAAAAGAAGGGCCTGGACATGGTGAGAATCTTGGCTAGAGTTCAAATATAATTATTATCCTGTGAGATAAAAAGAACGGGACATTTGGTTAAGGTGGGATATATACAATCTCATTAACTTCCCTACAGGTTTGACTAGTAATTGACATATCATCCGTATTGTTTTGTGTTAGAATTGTTAAAGTACACATGTAGTTTCTTTTATTCTTGGATGCTCCATTAACCATGATGCTTATTTTATGGAAAAGGTATACAGGTAGTCCTCGACTTACAACAGTTCATTTAGTGACTGTGCGAAGTTACCATGGCATTGAAAAAAGTGACTTATAACTGTTTTTCACATTACGACCATTACATGGTTATGTGATCAAAATTTGTATGCTTGACAACTGGCATGTATTAATTAACATTCACCTGGAAGATTATGGTTTTTCAAAAAACTCACTACATAGGACATCAGAGATCATAATTAGAGTTCTGAATTTGCCCAGGAATAGTTCATGTTCATTTGACATAAACATTCTATAATAAAGATTTTATAACAAAGATGTTACATGCTTCTTAGTGTTAGATCGGCGCAGGAAAGGAAGACGTGACCAGCTCGTTACATTAGTAACTTTTATTGAGAACAAGAAACAGTAGCAAGACTGGCTGTGCGCTGCCGGGGCTCTCCTTATATTCGCTCCGGCAGACGCACCGCCCCCTGACAGGGATTCAAATCTTCCCGCCCGGTGGCTGGCAGCCAATCCGGGCGGATGTCCTTATAAGGACATAACACTCCTCCCCCCTAGTCCAAAGAAAAAAAACAGTTCAGCGTTCGTCAATGAACGTGACGTAGTCCCGCAGGTACGTAGGACGCCTAGGCACCCTACTTGACCTGCGCAGTCTCATTTCTTCCGCGTCCCCGCCCTGGACGGACGGGGTTCCTGTGGCTCCTGGCTCCTTCCCCGGAACCGGGCTCGGTTCGGCTGGCGAGTGTGCGGGGTCACCCTCAGCGCCTCCGGCCGGACCCCAGACCTTGGATGGCTGATTCTGGTGGTCTTCCTCCTGGCCTGTGGATCTTTCGCCTCGGCGGTGCTGTTCGGTCTCGACCCGGGAAGAGCATCTGAGTCTCGGTAAGACCCCGGCTGTCACTTGCTCTTCCTGGGTCTCCCGGTGGCTGCGGTTCTGCTGCGGCCCGGTTCGTTGTGGTCCGGAGGGTGGTTCGGGCCGGTGCCCTTGGGTCCGGTCTGCTCGCTGTGGGTGGTGTTGGTTCGGGTAGCGGTGTCCGATCTTGCAGGGGTGGCGCAGGTCTCCTTTGCCGGGCTGGCGCTGGCCTTCCCCGTCGGGTTGGTGGTGGTCAACCTGGTCGGGGTGTCGTTGTGGGGCTTCCTCCTCGGGCTGGTGGAGGTCTCCCCTGCTGGGGTGGCGCAGGCCTCCCTGGCCGGGTTGTTGTCGGCTTTCCCTTCCCCCTAGTCCCTGGTCTACCGCCAGTTGGTGGTTGGGGTCGTCTGGGTTGGGTTGTTGTTGCCGGGTTGTTTCTTGCATTGGGCGGGGGTCCCCCTCGCCAGGGAGTCGTGTGCCACCCTCGCCCATGTGCTGTGGTGTGCCCATCTGCGACGGTCCCCGGTCTACTCGCCTTGCGTTGAGGTCTCCCTGGTAGGGCTGCCGTGGGTTGCCTTCACTGGTGGGGTGCGGTGCTCCCCTTCTGGGCAGGTCCTGGTCTACCTGCGGGCTGGGTCGGGGGTCCCTGGGCCTGCTGTGCCGGGTGCCCACCTGGTCGGGTTGGTGTTGCCATCCCCCGTGTGGTTGGCCCCGGTCTACCTCGCTGCACTGCCGACGTGACAGTGCCTGGTAGTGTGCTGGGCCGACCTCGTCGGGATGGCGTTGCTCTGCCTCGCAGGGGTGTGGTAGGCCTACCTCGTCTGGGTGTTGTAGGCCTACCTCGCCGGGGTGTTGCAGGCCTACCTCGTCTGGGTGTTGTAGGCCTACCTCGTCAGGCTGGTTTTCGTGTGCTCCCCCCCACCTTTTCCGGAGTTGGTCGATGTGACGTCTCACGACCTGTCCATCTTCCAACTCGACGGTGTAGGATTTGGGGCCGGTTGTGCTGGCAATCTTCCCCTTCAGCCACTTAGGAGAGCCGTTGAAATTCAGCGCGAAAACTGAATTTCCTTTGCTGAAGGCGCGAAGCGGGCGGCTGGCGGTTGCGGTCACTTCCGGGCTGTATTGGGGGTGCAGCCGGTCCAAGGGTGACCTCAACCTTTTGCCCATGAGGAGTTCGGCCGGGCTCTTGTGGGTGGTGGCATGCGGCGTGATGTGCTGGGTGAGGAGGAAGTTGTCGATGCGTTCTTGCCAGTCTCCCGGGCCCATCTTGGTGAGGGCTTCCTTTGTGAGCCGGACCATCCGTTCCGCTTGTCCGTTTCCGGCCGGCCTGTACGGAGCGGAGAGGGCATGGCGGATGCCCAGTCCTGCCAGGAAGAACTCCATGGCCAGGGATGTGAGCTGGGGGCCGTTGTCCGAGACCAGCACGTCCGGTAGTCCGTGTGTGGCAAACAGGCGGCGCAGGGCTCGGATCGTCGCTTCTGTTGTGGTAGATGCCATGGGTATCACCTCGAGCCACTTGGAGAAGGCATCTACCACGATGAGGAGGTGCCGCCCTTGCATCGGGCCCGCGAAGTCGATGTGGACCCTCGACCATGGGTTGCTGGGGGTCTCCCAGTTCGTGACTTCGGATTGTGGCGGTGCTGGGCGGACTTCTTGGCACGGGTCACATCTGGAGACCCATTGTTCAATGTCTCTGTCCAGTGAGGGCCACCAGACGTAGCTCCATGCCAGGGCCTTCATGCGGACGATGCCTGGGTGCCCGTTGTGCAGAGTCTCTAGCGTCCGCCGTTGCAGAGTGCTTGGGATCAGCACCCTGTCTCCCCATAGCAGACAGCCCTTTATGGTGGACAGCTCCGTCTGTTTCCTGGTGAACGGGCTGAACCTCTCTTCCGTCTGTTTCGCTGGCCACCCCCTGAGGATCCAGGACCTTACTTGGCGGAGGGTGGGGTCCCTCTGGGTGTGCGCGGCCACATCTGCGGAGGAGACTGGACAGCTGGCGTCGTCATCTATGTGGAATAGATGGAGCGTGGGGGCTGGGTCTTCCACCGGGTTCTTCGATGGGCATCTGCTGAGTGCGTCAGCGTTTCCTATGGCTGTGCCTGGCTGGTGCACGAGCCTATAGGAGTAGCCGGCCAGGAAGATGGCCCATCTCGTCATCCGCGGGGACATGAAGGTCGGGGTGGGTTGGTCGCCTGCGAGGAGTCCCAGGAGTGGCTTGTGATCGGTGACTATGGTGAAGCGCCTTCCATAGAGGTATTCGTGGAAGCGCTTCACTCCTGCCACGATGGCCAGGGCTTCTTTGTCCAGCTGACTGTAGTTCCGCTCTGCGCCGGACATGGTTTTCGAGAAGTAGGCGATGGGGGCCTCCGTGCCGTTGGGCAGCTCATGGCTGAGGACTGCCCCCACCCCGTATGGCGACGCGTCGCAGGTCAGCTTGATGGGGAGCGTCTCGCTGTATTGGATGAGGACGCTTTTGGACGTCAGTAGTCCCTTGATGGCCCGGAACGCTGCTTCCTCTTCCTGGCCCCACTTCCAGGAAGCCGATTTCCCCAGCAGGCGGTGGAGTGGCTCAGCAACTGTGGCTTTCTGTTTTAAGAAAATGGCGTAGAAGTTGAGCAACCCAAGGAAAGCCTGAAGCTCCGTTTTGTTTTTTGGGCTTGGAGCTTCATGGATTGCTTCCACTTTTGATTTGGTGGGGTGGATGCCTGTGCTATCAATGAGGTAGCCCAGGAACTCGACTTCCTGTACTCCTATGATGCACTTGTCCCGCCTGACCCTCAAGCCCTTGGCCTTGAATCGCTGCAGGACAAGCCTGAGCCTTTCAAGGAGTTGAGCTCTTGAGTCACCGGAGACGAGCACATCGTCGAAGTAAGGCACCACCCCTGGAATGCCCTGGAGGAGGCGTTCCATCATGGATTGGAAGATGCCGGGGGCAGCGCTGACTCCAAATTGGAGCCGGTTGCATTTGAATGCCCCCCTGTGCGTGACAATTGTTTGAGCCTCCGCCGTTTTTTCATCCACTGGCAGTTGCTGGTAAGCCTGGGCCAGGTCCAGTTTCGCAAAAATTGATCCAGATCCCAGGGAATGCAGCAGGTGTTGCACCACTGGGACTGGGTATGCGCTCTGTGCCAACGCCTTGTTGATGGTGCAACGGTAGTCGGCGCAGATGCGCACAGACCCATCATGCTTCAGTGGGGTCACAATGGGGGTCTCCCATGAAGCATGATCGATCGGTTCCAGGACGCCCTGGGCGATCAGCTTATCCAGCTGCTCATCTACTTTGGGCCGCAGGGCAAACGGAACTCGGCGGGGCTTGAGCCTAATTGGGGTGATTCCCTTGTCCAGATTGAAGGAGATTGGCCTCCCCACAAATTTCCCCAGCTTACCATCGAAGACTTCCTTGAACTCTTCGATGAGGTAGTCGAGTTCGTCCCTGCCAATTTGGTTGATGCCCTCGATTGAGAGCCCCAGCGGCTTGAACCACTCCACTCCTAGCAGGTTCGGTCGGCTGTCCCTTACGACGGTGATGGGGAGCTTGCCTTCGAACTGCTTGTAGGTGACCCGGATGTTGGTTCTTCCTAGCACTCCGATGGGATTTCCCCCGAAGTCGACAAGCTTGGAGTGTAGTGGCTTCAGCTCTCGCTTGGTGATACTGGGTTGCAGGCACTTCAACTGCTGCCAGTCCATGATGGAGTAGACTGAGCCGGAGTCTACCTCCATTTTGCAGGGTGCTCCTTCCACGTGGATGGTCACATGGAACTTGGTGGCACTGTCTGACGTCGTGTGAGCGATGGTCGTCTGGTGGACTGCTCCGCTCCGGGGAAATTCGTCGTCTCTGCGTCTGGAAGGACCAGAGGACCGTTTGGATGACCTCTGGTAATCCTTCCGATTCTCGCGGGGACGGTGGCTGGAGGGCTCTGGGGCTGGTTCCTCAGCTCTGCAAGCTTCGGCGATGTGACCCCTTCTGTTGCAGCATCGGCAGGTCGCATCTCTCCACTTGCAGGTTGCTCTGGCATGGTCCCCTCTGCAGCTGGCGCAGCGCTCCCCTTTGTAGTTCCGTTGGGCGGTTTCCCGCCTTGGGGGTCTGGATACCTTGTGGACGGTGGACTCTCCCTCCGACTCGGATCCAGCCGTGGAATCCTCTGTTGAAGATTGCTCTGTGGAGCGAATCTTGTGGATTCCCTTGGCTCTGCTTACTGCGGCAGCTGCTTTCTCCGAGATTTCGGATGCGGTGGCTTCCTCCACCACATCCTTGAGCACGAGCTTCTTCCTGCTCAGGAATTTCTTTTGCAGGCCTCTGTCCCTCATGCCGAAGACCACGCGGTCAGCGATGGCATTGTCCACGTGGTTGAACTCACAGCTGGCTGCGATCTGGCGTAGGGCGGCCACGAATTCCTTGATCGTCTCACCCTCCTTCTGGTCCCGTTGGTGGAAGGTGAAACGGTTCGCCACCGGTGTTCCTGTTGGGGCATAGTGGTCCTCCAGGATCTGCAGCAGGTCTGTCCATGGCACTTCTTCGATGTCTCGTGGTGCTACGAGATCGATTGCCATGTCGAGGACCTCGGAGCCGCAGTTGGCCAGGAAGATGCCCTTCTTCCGGTCATCATCGGCATCCCTGATGTTGTTGCCTCTCAGGTATTGCCGGAATTTCACTACGTAGGATTTCCACTTGTCCTTTCCTGGGCGGAAAGGAGCAAGGGCTGGCAAAGTGACTTCAGCGGCTGCCATGCCTTTGGAAATGCCTACTGTAGTTCCCGGTGCCGGAGTCTTGTCTTGTTGGCTTGGTGCCGCGAGGTTCGTTCTTCTCTCAGTCCTTCGTCGCCAGTGTTAGATCGGCGCAGGAAAGGAAGACGTGACCAGCTCGTTACATTAGTAACTTTTATTGAGAACAAGAAACAGTAGCAAGACTGGCTGTGCGCTGCCGGGACTCTCCTTATATTCGCTCCGGCAGACGCACCGCCCCCTGACAGGGATTCAAATCTTCCCGCCCGGTGGCTGGCAGCCAATCCGGGCGGATGTCCTTATAAGGACATAACACTTATACTTAAAAATTAGGTTAATAGGTTAATAATCTAGCTGAAGGGTGGTTTTTGGTTTTTTTTTTACATTTTTGGAACTCTTTTCAATGTTAATCCCACAAAGTACGCATTACAGGAATCCAAAAGGCTTTAGCTAGCATATCTATCACTATGGCTATATTTGACATTGCAGGAAGTAGCCCTTATTGTGAATTCACATGGCTTTTGTTGTTAGTTGCTAAGTCGTGTCTGACCCATCGCAACCCCATGGACAACATTCCTCCAGGCCTTCCTGTCCTCTACCATCCTCTGGAGTCCATTTAAGCTCATGCCTACTGCTTCAGTGACTCCATTCAGCTACCTCGTTCTCTGTCGTCCCTTTCTTCTTTTGCCCTCAATCTTTCCCAGCATTAGGCTCTTCTCCAGTGAGTCCTTCCTTCTCATTAAGTGGCCAAAGTATTTGAGTTTCATCTTCAGGATCTGGCCTTCTAAAGAGCAGTCAGGGTTGATCTCCTCTAGAACAGACTGGTTTGATTACCATGCAGTCCAAGGGACTCGCAGGAGTCTTCTCCAGCACCATAGTTCAAAGGCCTCAATTCTTTGGTGCTCAGCCTTTCTTATAGTCCAACTTTCACAGCCATACATTGCAACTGGGAAAACCATAGCCTTGACTATATGCACTTTTGTTGGCAGGGTGATGTCTTTGCTTTTTAGTAAGCTATCTAGATCATATGGAGATATCTATCTATCTCTATCTATCTATCTATCTATCTATCTATCTATCTATCTATCTATCTATCTATCTATCTCACATGGCTAGCAAGTGCCAAAACCCAGGTTTTCAATCCAAGGTTGTAAACATGAATCTTCAGTATGGAGAACATAATCCCATCTAAGATAAGTAGAATCCCTATTCCATAAACTAT
Organism: Arizona elegans; assembly: GCA_022577455.1. Taxonomy (NCBI): domain Eukaryota; kingdom Metazoa; phylum Chordata; class Lepidosauria; order Squamata; family Colubridae; genus Arizona; species Arizona elegans. The sequence continues at coordinate 259,605,396 of JAKOOJ010000001.1, forward strand.
CTTTAACCAGGTTTTTTGTCTGCATTAAGATTCAATTCGTTCACACCCATCCAGTCAATTTTAAATTGTGGACACTGATTTGGGGTCCGAAGATTTTTCTCGGATTTAGATGAAAAAAAAATCAAGATGCAATTGTTTTATATCTTACCTATAAATCTTTCAACATTACAGAGTGATACAAATTGCAAGCAGATATGGAACTTGAAAAGAAAATTCCAGACTTTCAGCTCTGTGAATTAAACCCTCCTGGCACAGGAATTGATCCATTAACCGCAGCAGCTTCAATTTTACATCAATCAATGCAGAAAGCAGTATTGTGAGGGTAGAAAAAGCATTCCCTCATTGTTATCAGTCCTGATGGCAGCTTTAGAAGACTACTGTTCCCCAGGGTGCAATGAAGCAGTGGAGCAACGCACATATAAATCTAAATTCTTTACAGGGGATTCAGTGCTATGCAAACTGGCTCACATGTATGAGCTGACTGCTTATTTTCTCAACTCCATTTTCTGTATACTCCATGGTTGTTTAGACGAGAGAAACTTCACTAGCCTTTTGTAGCATTCTAAAATGATGGAGACTTTTAAGAGGATGGGATTTAGGACTGAAATAGCAAAAGCATATCATTTCTGTAATTATCACATGTGCTAAACAGGGCCAGGCACCCGGAGGCTCCAGCTGGTCCAGAATGCGGCCGCGCGGGTGGTTATGGGAGTGACGTGGCGCTCCCATGTGACCCCCCCTCCTGCGCGAGCTGCACTGGCTCCCGGTTGTCTTCCGGGTGCGCTTCAAGGTTTTGGTTACCACCTTTAGAGCGCTCCATGGCATCGGACCGGGGTATTTACGAGACCGCCTTCTGCTACCAATAGCCTCTCACCGACCAGTACGCTCCCATAGAGAGGGGCTCCTCAGGGTGCCATCGGCTAAACAGTGTCGACTGGCGGCCCCCAGGGGGAGAGCCTTCTCTGTGGGGGCACCTACCATCTGGAACGAACTCCCCCCAGAGATACCCAAGATCCCGGACCTGCGCACGTTTTGCCATGCTCTCAAAACTTTTCTATTTCAGCAAGCTGGCCTGGCCTAACTCCCCTCTTTTAAATTTTTTTAAATTTTTTAATTCGTGATTTTATAAATTGGGTGTTTTAATCTGTGTTTTGGCCAAAATATTTAATAATTTTAAGGGATTTTTAATATTTGTATTATTTGTATTTTATCTTGGCTGTTTACCGCCCTGAGTCCTTCGGGAGTAGGGCGGCATAGAAATTTGATTAAATAAATAAATAAATAAATAAATAAATAAATAAATAGAAAGTGAAGACATATCCAGCCATTGTTATTTTAGCATGAATGTTCTTTGCACATTTTCCTTTTATAGGTTATTTTTAGAAGTTAGAATAAGATTAATTTCATTGTGCTAATGAATAGTGGTTGCTGGAATTGTATTCTTAATGAAAGAATCTGGAACAGGGGTGAAATGCTACAGGTTTGCACCAATTCGGGCGAACCAATAGTAAAAAAAAGCTACCAGTTAGTCTGAACTGGTATTTCCGACAATCAGCTGTGCTACACGATTTATATTCACTAGAAAGCAGGAAATCCTGCTTTCTAGCAAATCTAAATTGCATGGCACAGCTGTTACCCCCCTCACTGTTCTACTTACCTTCTTAAGCTTCCTTTTTCCACATGAAGTGCATGTTTGGTGCGCATGGTGAATGTACATGTGCACAGCATGTGTTTGGTGTGAATTGCACATGCGTGTGCAGCGTGCATTTGGTGTGCATCGTGGATACACGGGCAGCGAACCGGTGGCAAATGGCAGAAGATTTCACCACTGATCTGGAACCTTATGTTTGATTTGAAGACCTGCAAGGTTCCAGAAATTTCAAAAGGTTTTATATATCTGTATTGCAAGGAAAACATTTAGACTAATTTCTCCAATAACTAGAAATTGGTCTAAATATATTTTCCTTTCTTTCCTTTCCTATAAAAATGTATAAAAACTTTTGGATTGGTAGTTATGAGGTTTACCCAACAACAGCTACACCAGTGATAAAAAAATAGCAAAATAGGAGGAGATTATTTTAATGATTATCTTCCCTAAAGTTTCCAGCACCACCAACTCTGTTTTGTCCCTCCAGAATAGATCTGTGAAATGCATTATAGCTGCATGAAAGAGCTGCTAAAATATCACATCCTAATGATCTCATAATACTCACCATTGGACTTCTGAGCACTGATAATATATAAGACAATAATAGAATCATAATATTTCTGGAATCTTGCAAGTCTTCTAATCAAACCACTACCAGGACAGAAATCCTCATACCATCTCAGACAAATGGCTGTTCAATGTTGGTTTGAAAACCTTGGTGATGAAGCATGTACAACCTCAGGAAGCAGGTTGTCTCATTGTTTAATAACTCTGACAATGAAGAAATTCATCTATATTTTGAATTTTGATATCCCTCTGTAAAGCTTCCACCTGCTGCTTCTGATGTTACATTCAGATGTTAGCTGAACTACTGTAACTTTGATCATCTGCAGCTGTTGGTCATGCTGGCTGGTAGCAGACACAGGAAATTATAGACCAATCACCCTAACATCAATACTCAGGAAGATACTGGAAAAGATCTGCCAACATCTAGAAACAAGTAAAGTAATAACTAGCAGTCAGCACAGGTTTGTTAAAAACCCATATTTCCCCAAAAATATGACCCTGTCTTATTTTTATTTTTATTTTTTTGCTACCAGAAAAGGTACCAGGTCTTATTTTCTGAGGGGGATGTCATCCACTGACTCACCTCACTTACACACGTGGCCCCTGGCCTCTTTTTCACTATCAGAGGCCTTCAGGAACTTCTTCATCCGGCAAGGTCACCAAGATTTTCCTGAAGGCTTCTGTAGCTGATAGCAGAGCTCTGGATCCATCCGGAGCGCTGTTATCAGCTACAGAGGCCTTCAGGAAAGGCCTTTAGGAAAGGCTTCTTCAACCAATAATAGAACTCTAGATCGATCTGGAACTCTGTTATAAGAGGCCTTCATGAAAGCCTTGATGGCTGCAGGAAAAAAAAGGGCGGAGGTGTGTGAGGCCTGGCTGCAACTATCTGAAGATAAGTAGTAGGGCAGCTCCACCCCCCATCCCCACCCTACCTTAATTTTTACCAGTGCACTCTGGAGTGGGCTAGTCTTAATTAGGGCTTATTTTTTTTGTGGGGGGTAGGGCTTATATTGAGCACACGTGTAAAAATCAAGCTAGGACTTACTTTCTGAATAGGTCATATTTTTGGGGAAACACTGTATGAGCCAGTGGTATGCAGCGGCAGTCAAAAAAGCCAATGCAATCCTAGGTTGCATTAATACAGGGATACAATCAAGATCAAGTGAGGTACTAATACCACTCTACATAGCCTTAGTAAGACCACACCTAGAGTACTGCATCCAGTTTTGGTCACCACACTATAAAAAAGATGTTGAGACACTAGAGAAAGTGCAGAGAAGAGCAACCAGGATGAATAGGGGACTGGAGACTAAAACATATGAAGAATGGTTACTGGGCATGCTAGTCTAGTGAAGAGAAGGACCAGAGGAGACATGATAGCAGTGTTCCAATATTTGAGGGGCTGCCACAGAGAGGAAGGACTCAAGCTATTTTCAAAGGAACCTGAAGGCCAGACAAGGAATAATGGATGGAAACTGATAGAGGAGAGATTCAACCTAGAAATAAGGAGAAATTTTCTGACAGTGAGAACAATCAACCAATGGAACAGCTTGCCTTCGGAAGTTGTGAGAGGTTCATTACTGGAAGCTTTCAAGAAGAGATTGGACTGCTATTTGTGAGAAATGGTGTAGGATTTCCTGCACGGGCAGGGGTTGGACTAGATGACCTACAAGGTCCCTTCCAACTCTTCTAATCTAATAAGGGATATTGTATCAATAGGTTAGGCATGCTAATGGTGAAGCTTGGAGTGTATGTGTTTGTCAGCGAGGAAAAGAAAGAGGAGACCTTTCAAACCATATTCATCATTACCCAATCAGTAATCAGCTGCTATCAGAATTGGCCTGATTTGCAAGTAGATCTTCAAAACAATTAATTATCCAATGATTACAAAATTGGGCTAACTTATGCAGCTATTGGACACAAATGATTGTACTGCAAACCCTACAATTCTTGGTGACATTTGATGATGTTCTTTATCCCTTTGGAAATGGTGAGAAAATTACCTAAAATTGCATTTACCCTAGCTATCTGGCCTACCAAATAATGAGTTTTTCAGAAGCATTTTTAAAAGTCCACTTTAAATCATTTTAGGGAAAGTTTGCACAGAATTAAGTGATGATCCCAAGGCAAATCATTCCTTTATTCAGAGATCTAAAGGGGGAAGAAGAGGGCCATGGGAAGCTCTGCTAAGAAGCCAGATCATCAGACTTGCCTCTCCCCATGCCTTTTACCCAGCTAAGTTTTTTTTTTTTTTTTTTACAGCAGAACAAGAAAAACAAAGTTATAGTCAGAACCTACTGAGAAACTAGCTCTGTTGGGTTTCACTTCTCACTGATAATCCAGATGCTTGCATCAGGATGTAACCACAGCAGAGAGAAAACATTGGATGACTCACTGATTGATCAATGACAGTTTTGGGATCTTCTTCTCCATGGTCTCTTTCTATACCACCAAGATGTGAATAAAAGCCAACAAGATCCAACTTTACTTTCTTCACAATACTGTATCCCATGCTGTGAGATATAGCACTATAACGTACTGATGGATATCTTATTATTCTCGTCTTCCTTTTCTTTCCACAGATCCTACTTTTTCTTTTGTGTATAATGTCTTTTCAGATTGTGTGCCTGAAGGCAGAGAATGATGCTTGTTATTGATCCTTAAGCCACTTTTCATCTGAAGCATCAAGGTTTTAAGTAAATACAATAAAATAAACTTCTGTCCCTCCCCAACATATTATATATGTTAGAACATATCCATCAGACCCAACTAGCATGATCATAATACAGTTTATGCCTGCCTAAAAAGTGCCTTTTTAGAAAGAAGTTCTGCTTAAATATTCTGCAAAGAAATGTGACTCCCTTCTTACTATTTCCTGTTGGTCTGTTTTGGCTTCTAATTCCAAAGTATCAGGCTTTTACTAGACAAGCATTCTCTGTTAAACATTTCTATGGGAGGCAGTTACAAACAGTGAGGAAAGCAACACTTAAAGTAAGGTGACCAGATTTTAACATTGGTAAAGAGGGACATTGTGGGCGTGGCTTATTTTGTGGGCGTGGCTAGCTGGTCATGTGACTGGGTGGGCGTGGCTAGCTGGGCATGTGACCGGGTGGCCATGGCTATGTGTATAGGGTAAGGTGAACAGATTTTAACATTGGTAAGAGGGACACCATTGTGGGCGTGGCTTATTGTGTGGGCGTGGCTTGGAGGCCATGTGACTAGGTGGGCGTGGCTAGCTGGTCATGTGACCGGGTGGCCATGGCTGTGTGTATAGGGACTACTCAGAGGGCTGAAAAGTCATTTCTGACAGGTCCTCACACTTTTGACTGGTCCTCACACTTATGACCATCCTCACATTTATGCCCGTGCAGCATTCTTAACAACCATGTCACTCATTTCACAACTGCTTCTCTTCACCATGGTGACAAGATAGGGCAAAAACGTAAAATGTGAGGACAGTCGTAAGTTCGAGGACTGGTCAAAAGTGCGAGGACCAGTCAAAAATAACTTTTTCAGCCCTCTGAGTAGTCTATATGCATAAAAGGATACAGTAATAGAGAGGGATGAAGGAAGGGAAGGGAAATTAGAGTAGGAGTGACGGTTAAGAGAGGGAGGAAGAGAGGAGGAGAAGGAGAAAGGAAGAGGAAGTAGGGAGGAGAAGAAGAGGGGGGAAAGAGAAAGTAAGAAGGAAAGAAAAGAGAGGTGGTAGGTTTGAGGAGAAAGATTGCTGTACAATAAAAAAGATGAAAGGGAAGAAAGCCAACCCCAAACAAATATAAAGATATTAAGATAAAGAATGAATTGTTAAACTTTAAAGAATAAAAGAGAACAAATATGAATAAATAGCAATAATTAGAAACACATACATACAATGTATTTTCTTTGAACAGAATATTTGGCTGGTTCACAAATTTAAACAGTGTTTAGTCATTTCAATTAAATTTACAATTTCTATATTTCCTTTTTGCCATATTTATTCCTCATCTATTTTTTTAAAAAAACAATTTTACCCTTCATCCTCATCTCTAATCTTAATCAAATTCAATTTTTCCCTTCTATTCTATTTTATACCCCTTCCCATTGTCATCTATTTTATATCCATCCTCACATTGGTTAATTATGTAATTATGTAATACAGTTGTTTAATACAAATTCAACATTTTAATATAAATCAATTAGTTATATAACTATCTTTTTTGTATATTAATCAATATGAACATGAATATTCCAATTATTTCCATGCAATCCAATATCTTACAAATCAATTAATTATACTTACCAATAATAATAAACCAAATAATTTCCCCCATATATTCCTCCAAACCACAACTTAACCATTTCTGCTTTCAACACAGTATACAATTAATAATATCTCAATTATTACAATTCCCTAGTTAAAAAGAGCTTTTTTTTCTTTTGTGTTTTAAAATCTTGAACTCTCCTCTTTTGCCCTAAATAATTTTCCATTGTTTGCACTTACCTTTTTTGGTGAGGAAAAGGAAAATAAATCTGCTGCCTAATTTTCCAACGTTGCAAGCAAACCGCAAAACCAACAGCCTGTTTTACTTTCAGTTTCGTTTTGAGCTTGGTTTGCACAAAGAGGAAAAAAAAACTGAGCAATTTAGCAAGAGCAGAGCCCTGTGCAAATCAGCTGAGAGGGGGAAGCCGAGCTAATTAACGTAGGGCGGCCCTTTGAAGCCCCGCGGCAAGAGTTTAAACAGGTTTTTTCCCTCTAGCCATCAGCGGGGATTCAGGAGGCAGCCGGGAACCAGGAGGCAGAATGAAAAATCGGGACTTTTTTAAAATGCCGCGGGACGCGGGACAAATTGCTCAAAAGCGGGACTGTCCCGCCAAAAGCGGGACATCTGGTCACCTTAACTTAAAGATCTATTTTAAGGTCACACTATTTAATTTGGCAATCTTGATGGAAGTCATGCGTTCCAAGTTAATATTCGTTCTTGAAGGCTATTTCTGAACTCCTTTACATTCCTTTCTCCTCCTGCTATACCAACTTCCTGTTTTCACTATTTGTTCCAAGGCAAATAGATCTGTGGTATCTATAAGTAAGATAGGATGGAAACCTAGTTGGTTAACGCCAGCATCAAAGACACAAGAATTTCTGAATGAAGGGCCCACTTACTTTATATACTGATTGATGTGATTTATAGACAACTCTACTGTCATGTCTCTTATCAGGCCTATCTACCAATAGCGACATTCACAAATGCCATCTTTTTCAGGTTTACTCATAAATAAGTTCATTTACATTCAGTGGAGCTTAAATAATCACATATAGGATTGCAATGTAAATCTTTTAAGAAGCTTTGTAGACTCATGGAGGTTTATTCTCCACTGGCAGTAAATTCCATAAATTAAGCAAGTTGTATAGGGGGAAAAAATCTTTATTTTGACATGACTGGCAATTGGTTTCTTAAGTACTAGGGGTTAAGTACGATTAAAATCAAAATTAGTCTCTGTGTTTAATTAAGTATTAACTGTGGCATATGTGGATTTCTGCTTTTCCAGGCTTGGCCCCTTGAATACAAAAAGGGAAGTGAACACTTTAAATAGGAAACAGTAAATAAAAAAAAAGAGAGGAATATAGGAGAAATACACAGCACGGGAGAAAAGCAATCAGAAAGTACTTTGTGAACACAGAATCAAAACACAAAGGGCTGCTAGTTGCAGAATCATGAGTAAGTTATCACTGATACAATCAATAATTTGTTTTATTGTAGTTGATCTGGGCCCTTTTACAGATGGTCCTTGACTTTCAACAATTCATTTAGTTACTGTTCAAAGTTACAACTGCACTGAAAAAATCTGACTTATTTTTTTAATTTTATTTTATAAAATAATCTTTATTAAATATTTACAATATAATTAACACACAATAATGATTGAAAAGCAATATAGAAACACATAAACACAGGACTAAAACGAAACAACAAACATGACTAACCGAGAGTTAAGCTCACTCTCCAATTAAATCTGATTTATGATCATTTTTCACAGTGATGACCTTTGCAGTATCCCCATGATCATGTGATCCAAGTTCGGATGCTTAGCAAGTGGTTCATATTTATGACCGTTGTTGTGTCCCGAGGTCATGTGATCCCCTTTTTTGACCTTCTCACAAGCAAAGTGAATGGGGAATCCTGATTCACTTAACAACCGGGTTACTAACTTATCAACGGCAGTGATTCACTTAACAGCTGTGGTAAGAAAGGTCATCAAACCAGGCAAAACTCACTTAACAAATATCTTACCTAATGATGGAAATGTTGGACTCAATTGTGGTCATTATGTTGATGACTGCTGTATATATGAAAAAGTTTCACTTGAAATGGGGTGATGGGAGTTTAAGAACAGGACCCAGCCCTGGTCAGACGTTTTTCTCTCTCTTTATGATGTAAGGCCAGATAATCCAGTATCCCTGGACTTTATGATGGTCTATTTTGATCAGGAGTGAAAATGCTGAAGAGAAGTAAAACTACTATGCAACTTCATTGGAGAAAAGAAGCAAGCTCAGCTGTAGCCATTCCTGACACAATGAGAAATATTAGAGAGATGGATCTATACCTTTTGGTGTTGCTTACAACCGTGTTGGCAAATATACACAAACTATTTGATTTTGCCTAGATTTGAGTCCATCTCCCATGTGCTACAACAGTCTTTCAACCTTGTGGGGACAATTTGCCCCCCATGCTGCTACATATTTTGCTTTATATCTAACATGTTTGCTTTAAAAATAATGGGTAAACACAGAATTAAAATTAGCAATCCCAAAAACGAAGACCTTATATTCTGTTGCAAGGATGTCAAACTGGCGGTCCATGGGCCAGATGTGTCATGTGCAGGCCACGCCCACCCCAGCTCCGAGAAAGAAAAAAACATCATGATACGTCACATGAGAGCAACGTGACATGGCGAGTTTGACACTCATGTTCTGTTGGAATATAAGGGAGACCCTTTAACTAGGTCTTTTCAAACTGGTTGCATGGAACTCTAGGATTCTTGAGAACTTGATGAGGTTGTAGGTTGTGGGATAGATCAAAAGGAAAAAAGTTCAGTTGACTCTTACAAATTTGTTTTTTTTAAATCTCTAGAGCTTTACCTCATAAAAAAGGATGTTTTAAAAATATAATCATTTTTTCCATTAAAAAAAGTTTGAAAACCCCTCTCTTAGATCTCTGTAGGGAACCCCAGAATGTGAACAAATGAGTGTATACTATAGTTGCCTGGGCTATGGATACAGCAACATCCAGAAAATTTTAACTCTTTAATAAATTGATATTCCATGTACTACCTCACAAATCTTTTGTAAGGAGGCTAATTTTTAACATTGATTTCATATTGTTAAGGGCTTCTGGCCAAATGCCAAATCTTGGTGATTTATTAATCTGTAATGTGTCAATTAGCTTCTAAATGTCATCCTTTGTTAAGTGAATTGGACTTGATTTGATTAGTTGATTAGATACACTTTCTGAAAGAAATGGATATGATTCTTTCATGTTCAGTGATGGCTAATTTTGAAAATTAATTTAGCAGTGCCTTTAGCATCCCTAAATACCATTTTTCCTTTAGTATTTTATTGCTTTTTCCTGACTTTTCTGGATGTTCTTTAATAAATAAATATTGGCCAAATACTGTTATCACTTTTTGTTTTGTTTTGTTTTGTTTTTGTGATTTTTATATTTGTGTTTTCTGTATTTGTCCCTTTAGTTCTGTTTAATAGGTCTGGGCAAACTTTCAAAGTTTAACTTCAACTCAGACCAATTGGGAGTATCAAATCAGTTCATCAAACTGAAATCATATGAATTTTAATTGATTTTCCAAATCAGTTTAAATATTTGGGATTGGGCCCAGTTCACCCAACTCTACTACTTAACCATGTTGAGTAATTTGGAAGTTTGTTCTTTTCCTTTTAATCTATGCTGTGCATTTTGTCCGAACAGTAATGTGATACATGAAAGTATAATATTCATGTTTCCTGGAGGCATCAGAACTTCAGTCTTTCCAGTTATCTTATTTACTGGACAGGAGAATATATTCTTCCATAACTGAAAGTTAAACAAAGTTGTATTAGAGCTTCTAAGTAACTGACCACTGACATTTGTGACTTCAATTTGATAGTAGTAAGGAATGAGGTTCTATACTCTACACCAAGGGTGTCAAACTCCCGATATCACAGTGGCATCACGTGACATATTGTGACTCCCCCCCCTTTTCTAAACTGGCCATGGCTGTGGCCAGTGTCTGACACATCTGGGTCGCGGGCCGTGAGTTTGATAGCCTTGCTCTATACAATACTGGGCTCCCTTACCACACCATTCACTATATTCACAAGCCATTTCCAGTGGAGAGTAATTCTGGCTTGCTGCCAACCATGTCTCAGTCTTATCTGCTGCAGTTTGCAATCTGCAGGTTTAAGAGACAACAGGAAGTCACCACCCATCATTTCCCAGTCGAATGCAAGAGACATGATAGCCATGAAGATGTAGATTCTTTTCTAAGCAGAGATTCATGCATAAAAGATCTTTATTTGCAAAGAAAGGATTAAAATAAATAGTTATGACTCCTCTCCATCCCCATAGACTCTGGGTGGGATTCAATAGGATAAAAAATTAAACCCAATACAATGAATTACATCTATTGAACAAATATGCATCATAGGTGACTATTCACAAAATTGCTTTAAGCTATATGCAAAAAACCCAACATTTGGATCCCTGAGAGGAGAGCACCCCCTGTATGTGGCCACCCCCAAGAAGGCCTGTCATTTAATCACTATCCCAAACACCTTGTGATAGGGACATGATCCACAGCAGGCTTGTTCATAATCACAGATTCAGTTCTGAGAACTTTAAGACTTTGCCAGATTTCATCACTGCTTTGCTATCAGTGACAAGCAACTGACAGTAACTGACACCTCATGCTGAAGAGGTGAGATACATACAGTTGTGCTAGACAGCCCTTTATTAGGGATTATCTTATCTCTCATCATGGGGATTCTATTGCTGGCTATTCAGCACAGTGTCCATCTAATGGATACTTCTGGAAATTATCCAATGAATCCAAACTCCCCCCCCCCCCCCCGCCACTGCAGCCTCACAACTCCTAAACTTGGCTTCCAAGGACTAAGAGTCTTTATGTAGTAGATCTGGCAGGATAAGCATGGGGAGTTGCAAGAAAAGGAGAACAAAGCCAAGGTGTATTTGTTGGAACAGAATTCCATTTATGTAATATCATGGCTACTCCCTTTGCATCCATTCTAGTGATTGGTATAGTACAAGGAAGCATTTTCCCCACAGGGCCTAAACTGCTAATATTGTTTTGGAATGACATCTATGAAAAGTTGTTGAATTTTATTCCAATGCTAGCATGCAAGCATAGTTGAATCATCGAGATCCAAGGATGCATTTTTTTTTTACTTCAGTAGGAAGAAAAATGCATTAACATTTATCTTAGATATGGTAATGATGAGTGATTGATGCATTGCCAGTTCACAAAATCCAATCAGTATCAACTAGTTAGCAAGAAGTGAAACTATCTGCATTGTTTTGATGTACCCACCCACAAACATACCATAAACCACATTTAAAGAGTCAACGTTATTAAAGAAGAAAATATTTATTAGAAAAGTCAGCCTTTGAATAGGAATGTTGACTATGCAATATAATGATCTTGTTATTTAATAGTGATGGTTGTAGAACAAGGCAAGCAATTTGCAAATATCTGAGAAGAGGTAAAATATTTGTAGGAGTTAAATTTCAAAAGTTATTATCTAGTGCAGATGCCCATCTTGACCACTGATAATGTTCTTTTAATGAACCCAAACTACAGAAATCAGCAATTAATTCTTGCTGAAATTTACCTACAGTTAGAACAATCCTAGGATCTGCAGTGAATTGCACTCAGTTCAGCAACTTATTTCTAAAAGCTGTTGTCTGAATCATAGCAACTAGATTGTTGACCCAAAGTAAATGCTGGGTGGATTCTTTTCCTCTATTTTCCATTTTATTCAGAACAGACTGAAGAGATATTTATCAGCTGACTTTTATGAGTCAATCTGATTTACTTAATGTGCAGAAATACATGCTTACCTGAAATTAATGGAGATTAATGTCTTTTTTTTTAAAAAAATAGTCTTTATTTATAGTTAAAAAGAAGACAAAAAGCAAACAGAAGAAAGAACAAGACAACAAAATAAAAAACATAAAAGAATATAAACAATACCTTAGTAAACTAATATTTAGTGTAAACCTATGCAATAGATTCATAATACAGTCCGGGGGAGACAGAACAACCTATTTTGAACTTATAAACCAATTAGGTCTATCCGACCTCACTTTATATATGCAGTAAAATATTTTCAATATATACAACGCCTGTTTATATTAATCTGATTGTTGTCTTCTTTTCAATAGCCAAATATACCATTTTTCCCAAGATAGACATGTTGGCATTTGGTCTTTGTCTTTCAATTTTTTTGTCAGTCTATCTGCTTCCGCACAATCCAGTATCTTTTTTATTATTGCTTCATCTGGTGGGATATATTTGTCTTTCCAAAACTGAGCAAATGTTATTCTCACTGCAGTAATAATATGTAATACGAGGTACCACGCATCTTTTTTAATGTTTTCCAGCCTGGAGCCAAGCAAGCATGTCTCTGGTTGCAATTCAAACTCCTGATTTAAAATTTCCTTTAGCCATTTTTTAATTTTCTCCCAAAATTTAATTGCTTCTGGACACATCCACCATTGATGATAATAAGTACCACGTTCAAATCCACATTTCCAGCATTTGGCGGACTGTCCAGCAAACATTTTTGCCAATCTGTCTGGCGGGAGATGCCATCTATATAGCATCTTATAAATATTTTCCTTGTATGTAGTAGATACTACCAATTTCATGTTTCCCCACCAAATCTCTTGCCATTTTTCAAGGTGAATTGGGTAGCCAAAATTTTTCCCCCAGGCAATCATAGTGTCCTTTACTACTTCTTTGCCAATCTCTATCCTCATCAACAATTTATAACATTTGGAGATCATAAACCCCAAGAAAATCCAGTTGCCTTATGGAAAATGCACCTTAGTATAATGACATATATAGGATTTATGTATTTTGAACATAAATATTGCACACTGTTTTAGAAGTGCCTAGCTTACAAAAATGTAATATAATAATAAAACCAAGAAACATGATGCACTATAAATCAAGCAATAAGCATTTAGTATCCCCAAAGTGCTTTTTCAAAAGCCTGGACTTTCTTTGTTCTTTTTTTTCCTCTTGAAGATGTTTTGCTTCTCATCTAGGAAATATCTTCAGAACTTCAGAGAAGGCTTCTTGGATGAGAAGTGAAACATCTTCAAGAGAAAAAAGAAAGTCCAGTTGCCTTTTGAAAAAAAAAACACCTTTGGGACAACCATGACCTGGATGACTGAGAATCTCCATAGACATTGATAGCAATAGCAATAGCACTTAGATTTATATACCACTCCCAGTGCTTTACAGCCCTCTCTAAGCGGTTTACAAAGCCAGCATATCCCCCACAACAATCTGGGACCTCATTTACCAACCTCGGAAGGATGGAAGGCTGAGTCAACCTTGAGCCTGGTGAGATTCGATCTGCCAAACTGCTGGCAGCCGGTGATCAGCAGAAGTAACCTGCAGTATTGCACCCTAACCACTGCACCACCATGGCTCTTGAGCATTTAGTATGAAAAGAATTAAGCAGAACATGCTGGTGCCATCGCTGGCTATTGGGGGCGAATCACTGGCCCCCATGGAGAGGGCTTGCAACTTAGGCGTCCTCCTGGACACACGGCTGTCTTTAGAAGAGCATATGATGGCCGTGGCCAGGGGGGCTTTTTATCAGGTTCGCCTGATACGTCAGTTGCGTCCCTTTCTAGATCGGGACTCCCTACGCACGGTCACTCAAGCACTCATCACTTCCCGCCTGGTCTACTGCAATGCTCTCTACATGGGGCTCCCCTTGGGGTGCACCCGGAGGCTGCAGTTGGTTCAGAATGCAGCTGCGTGGGGGATTATGGGAGCGACGGGGCGCTCACATATAACACCTCTCCTGCGTGAACTGCACTGGCTTCCTGTGGTCTTCCGGGTGCGCTTCAAGGTGTTGGTGACCACCTTTAAAGCGCTCCATGGCTTAGGGCCGGGGTATTTGCAAGACCGCCTTCTGCCGCCAATAGCCTCCCACTGACTGGTTCGCTCGCACAGAGAGGGCCTCCTCAGGGTGCCGTCGGCCAGACAGTGCCGGCTGGCGACCCCCAGGGGGAGAGCCTTCTCTGTGGCAGCACCTGCCCTCTGGAATGACCTGCCCCCTGAGATACGCACGATATCAGACCTCCGGACTTTTCATCAGGCCCTGAAAACACACTTATTCCATCTAGCTGGGCTGGCTTGATCCCATCCTCTCAGTTTTTAATTTGAATTCAGTTTTAATTGGTTTGTTTTAAACTTGGGCCAAAAGGGCGGTATAGAAATAAAATAAAATAAAATAAAATAAAATAAAATAAAATAAAATAAAATAAAATAAAATAAAATAAAATAAAATAAAATAAAATAAAATAAAATAATAAAATAAAATAAAATAAAATAAAATAAAATAAAATAAAATAAAATAAAATAAAATAAAATAAAATAAAATAAAATAAATAAATGTTAAAAGTACTGAATGATATAAATGAATGTTTTGTATCCACTTCTTAAATGGTGCTAATGATAGGGCTTGTTTCAACTCCAGTGGCAATTTGGGACCAACCATGGCAAAAGCAGGATTAGACCACTCTGACCAGATATCCAATTGATGCGTTGGTAGTTTCAGCCTAAACTGTGAAAAATGTTATATGCTATCATGAGGACTCAACAATAATTTGAGAGGCACCATTTATTCCTTAGGGTGACTTATTTGGAGCCAGATGCAGCTTCTAGATCCATCCTCAGAGGCTGTCCAAATAGAATAATCCTATTTTAAAATCACCAGCTCATGAATCACAGAGGTAAGAATGGTTTCTTCCTTATAGGAGCATATCTACTTTATTAGCTAAAGCTCCTTGTCATTGATGGCTTGGGACTGCCAGGAATCAAGACAGGACAAACAAGGCTAAAAAGCTAATCCTGAAGGGGAAGTAGAATTTCATTCAAAATAGGCCTATTTATTGGAACCAGAAGGATGCTCCCTGGAATCAGTAACAATTCTGCCTGAAAAGCGATCCTAATTGTCTTTTGTCCTTAAAAAGTTTCTTAATAGCAAATATCCACATTTTTGTCCTTGTCAGCTTACACTGTAAGTCATCTCCTAGAAAAGAGTCAACAAATGGAGACTATTGTCCAGTATGAATTTGATGGAGATAGTAGTCCTATTCCAACTTGTCTCAAAGCAAATCCCATTCAACATAGAGGCATTTATTTCCAGAGAGACTATTTTACCATTTTTTAAACAAAACAAAACAAAACAAAAAAAATGCTTATGGTTTGGCAATTAACAGGCGTTCAACATTAGAGTAGCTGTCATGTGCCCCATAGCCATAATGACCTAATTTTTGGAAACTGATTCTTCCAGACAAAGCTTTTATATTGCATTCATCCTATTGGCTTCCCAGAACTGGACAGGTAGTTAATGCTACCAGTCAGAGGTGGGTTGTTCCCAGTTTGGTCCGGTTCTTGCGAACCGGTAGTAATGGCAGTGGGATGCTCCACCCATCTGCCCGGACGTCATCATGAATGATCTGCGTATGTGCAGAAGCTTCTGTGTGCTCCCATTGCGAACCGGTAGCAGAATCCACCCCTGCTACCAGTGCTGGCCAGAAAACATCCAGACAAGGGCTAGAGTTATTGTCTTCTCTTTGCTGCCACCTGTTGTATCTAAATTGTTACAGTCCAGATCTCCTAGACCTGCAGGTGGTATGGGTGATGTCATCTTCAACCTATGAACCTTCAATGTTTTCTCACTGCGTCTTTGATTTATTTTTCTTACTTCAGGAAATGTGTTTAGGAAATATAAGATTAATACACGGTATCTCCACTTGGTAGAGCTAAGAGCCCCCATGAGCACCAACCCTGGGAAGTAAGATTTAAAGCGCCAATGAACCCTATGGTATTAGTAGAGGGGCTGCATCAGCTCACATTCTCATCTGGATTAAGATTCCTCCCCCACCCCCCCATTACTTTTTTGTCTGGATAAAGCAGTAATTTTAATTTTTTTTAAACAAATAATATTAAAATCAAGGTTTTATACTATGATATGTATGTGTTTCATGATTTAAAATAACAGAAAAACCGTGCTACCAATTTTGGATGAATTCTGGGTAGGCATTAGCAGGGAGTTAAAATGGTTCGTTGGGGGATGCATTTGGTCTTATGGCAACAAATCTCCAACCCTAGTTTTAAAGGAAGAGATTTTCATTGAAACCATACTTAGTTTTGCATCTTAAATGAAATTTTATTCATACACCCAAGGAATGTGGATGTGGTTCACTGTGATGTATAAACCAAGAAAAGGGGTTTACCAAGTAAATCATGCCTAAACTAATGATAGGCCAATCAGATAAGTATGGCCAATTCAGACTACAGGAAGTCCTTGTGACCACAATTGAGCTCCACATTTTTGTTGCTATGTAAGACATTTCTTAAGCAATTTTTGCTCCATTTTACAACCTTTCTTGCCACAGCTATTAAGTGAATCACTGCAGTTGTTAAGTTAATAACATGGTTGTTAAGTGAATCTGGCTTTCCCATTAACTTTTCTTGTCAGAAGGTTGAAAAAGGGGATCACATGACCTTGGAACACTACAACAGTCATAAATGGGAGTCAGTTTTCAAGCATCTGAATTTTGATCATATGACCATGGGGATGCTGCAACGGTCGTAAGTGTGAAAAAAGGTCATAGGTCACTTTTTTCAGGGCCATTGTAACTTCGAATGGTCACTAAAGGAACTGTTGTAAGTCAAGGACTACCTGTATTGAACTACCTGTATCTACTTAACAGTGGTGAAATGTAAAATTTGTTACTACTGGTTCTGTGGGCGTGGCTTGGTGGGGGGTAATGTGACTGAGTGGGCATGGCCAACTTTTTTTTTTTAACTTTTAAAACCATTTTTTCTACAACCTCTTCAGCCAAAGAGGTTGTAAAAAAATGCTTTTAAAGCCTCTGATGTTCAGGCAACTCAGCTGGGATCATCAGAGGCTTTTAAAAGCTTTTTTTCTACAACCTCTTCAGGTGAAGAGGTTGTAGAAAAAATGCTTTTAAAAGCCTTTGACAATCCCAGCTGAGCTGCGCGATCATCAGAGGCTTTTTTGTTTACTTTTAAAAGCATTTTTTCGGCCAAAGAGGTTGTAGAAAAAATGCTTTAAAAATAATTTTAAAAAAAGCTCTGATGATTGCGTGGCTCAGCTGGGCATGGGGGTGGGGCAGGGATTTTTGCTACCGATTCTCCGAACCGCCTGCCGCCATCGCTACTGGATCATGTGATCCGGTCCGAATCGGGAGCATTTCACCCCTGCTACTTAATAAAAGAACTCTAATTAAGTTATGTTATTAACACAGCTGCCTGCAATTACTGCAGGTTCGAATCTTACCAGGCTCAAGGTTGACTCAGCCTTCCATCCTTTCTAAGATAGGTTAAATGAGGACCCAGTTTGTGGGGGCAATAAGCTGACTTTGTATAAATATACAAAAGTATGAAGGCTATTGCTTAACACATTGTAAGCCGCCCTGAGTCTCCGGAGAAGGGCAGCATATAAATCAAATTTAATAATAATAATAAAAAAAAAAATAACAATCTAGCTAACTGTATTTATTTTTGTGTTGGTTTATATTCCTGCTGCTCTTTGTAAATGCTTAGTTTAGAGTCCTCTAAAATTGAAATGATCTAAAATGTTCTATTATTGGTAGTAATAATTCTTTGACTTGATGGCCTCTATCTGGCTTGGGCAACGGTTTCCAATTTCCCATTACCATCATGCTACAGAATGGTTTTATGACAAGAATTCTCTGGCCTCATTCAAAGATAAATAATTGTAACACTAGTAATGGAATGTTGTCCTCCTGTTGTTAAGTTATGGAATTCTCTGTGGGGAGCAGCTAGATAGACAGTGAGTTGTCTATTCATTATTGCACCTCAATGATTATTTGAAGCAAAATAAATTTGATGCACCTGGAGTGCTTGTCTTTATGTTATTCATCAATTGTAAAACAGAAATATTTAAAAAGAAATATCTGCTGCGAAATGGATGTTTGGGCCAGAACATAGCAGAATCATGGAATATCTGGCATAGAGATGCCTCGAATCATATTCCAGGTGTCCATCGCAAGGAATGAAAGAAATGGAAATCCCAACAGAGAAATTTCTCTTCAGGGTTTTTGAATTTTAAAGATCTTCAGATGTACCACTGCTACATAGGTGTCTTTTTACTTATGAAATGCTCTTTCCCATGTCATCCATTTCTAGCTCCTCCCCTTAAAATACTTTTGCTGATGCCCCAGCGGACAAACATTAGCTAACTTATCAATGATGGTAATCTCTGGAAAAGTGATGATATTATGCCTAGCCTTGAAGGTGGTTTTTCTGCCTGTAAAATTTGCATGACAAAGCATGGCTGAAACTCTTTATTTATTTTTTTTTCTGCTTTCACAGGAGAAGACAGATTTGCAAATTATCTTCTGACTTGCCATGTAGCCAGGAAAGGCCCTGCTCTAGATATTAACCACTGAAGGAGTTACTTAAGTACAGATAGTCCTTGACTTACAACAGTTCATTTAATGATGGTTAGAAGTTACAGTGGCACTGAAAAAAGTGACTTATGGCCGTTTGTTCACACTTACAACCATTGCAGCATTCCCCTGGTCATGTGATCAAAATTCAGATGCTTGGCAACTGGTATTCATATTTATGACGGTTGTAATGTCCCAGGCTCATGTGATCCCGTTTTGCCACCTTCTGAAAAGCAAAGTCAATAAGGAAGCCAGTTTCACTTAACAAGCATGTTACTAACTTAACGATTACAATGATTCACTTAACAACTATGGCAAGAAAGGTCATAAAATGCGACAAAACTCACTTAATAAATGTCTCAGTAACAGAAATTTTGGACTCAATTGTGGTCGTAAGTCGAGGACTACTGTAATATACTTTACAACATGAAAAGCAGAGAAGGATTGCATAGAAGATGACACACTAAGTCAGTACTTTCCCTGCCCTAGCTACGGACCCCAAAGAACACAGCACACATAAACTCTATACAAAGCTTATTTTACTCAAATAATTTAGTCTTTATCATTCAAAGGCTGTTAATGAACTGTCTTAGCAGCCTACCAGAATTCTAAGATAAGGTAATCACAGTCTTACTAGAGTTGGCAGAAATCCCAGAAGCAATTTTGCAGACACGAAGGAGAGTGAACTAAAGTTGTTCTCTACAGCTTGTTGCAAGCGGCGTTCTTTCTTAAATAGGCTAAGGGAGTGGCCAATTAGCCCCAAGTCTTGCTCTCGAGGAGACCTCCTCCTGAGGAGCCACTCCTGCCTTTTGGTAGATCTGCGCGCCCATGCATTGAGAAGAGGCTCCTTCTCTTCATCTTCTTCACTTAAAGGAGCTTTTGGAGGTTCTGAATCCTGGCTGAATCCCTGCCTCTGGCACCACATCTTCTCCAACCTCCTCACTGTCCGACTCGAGCACCAGCTGCACAGGCTGCTGATGCAGCACCTCACCAGCCTCCTCATTGTCGGAATCAGATATAATCTGCACAGGCCGCTCACAGGCCACAACAATAGATGTCCTGTACTATGAAGACAAGTGTGGCTGTTATGTATGAACTGGGTTGACAAAATCACAAATGAGGAGGTGATAAGCTGCTTGGGAAAGCCAAGGGGAATCATCAAAACCATTAAAAAGCGAAAGTTAGAATATTTCGGACATGTGATGCGACACCCGGAAAAATACAGCATACTTCATTTAATCCTCCAAGGAAAGATTGAAGGCAAATGAGGTCCAGGCAGAGGAAGAACATCATGGCTTCAAAGTCTAAGGGACTGGTTTGGACAAAACTCAGCAGTACTTTTTCATGCGGCTGCTGAAAAAAATAAGATCGCCAACATGATTGCCGATGTCCGATGACAGATATGGCACAAGAAGAAGAAGTTGAAGACAAGCAGAATGTTAAAAAGGGCGATGTTTCCTTTTAGAAAGATATAGGAGGGAGTAACAGTGGTGTTTATAGCTTTGCTTCAACAAAAGTTGCAATATGGCAGCCTGGTTATATCAAAATGGGTGTGTTTGGACATTACTGTAAACTTGTGTGGTTCGCTTACGCTGAAGTGTAAGCCCAGCCACTATGGTCTATAAATCATATATTATTTTTTGAGGGTTATTTGTAAAAACCAGTCATCCATGCCTTCATGGTTAGAGTAAAGAATGGCTTAATTCATTGAACTAGCATATCTGGGTGCAAAAATCCAGATAGCCATGTGAAAAAACAGCAAAGTCTTTTCTATAAATCTGTCCGGTGTAGATTAAGATGTTAAGGGAAGGGAAGTCCATTCCCATTTTTATAGCTCCATATTTATCATTCTGGTTCTGGGGCTGTAATCTGGAGGCAAAATTAGGCAGTGTGTCTCTAGTTTGACTGTCTGATGATGATGCCCCCAACCTGGCTATGTACAGAAAATAACACTTTCGAGGGGAGTGTTGTAAATAATATCTGGCGACTTGGTTTGCAAAGTTACCTAGTTTGCAAGCAGAAGCAGCGGCAGCTGAACAGAAATATTGTTCTGCCCACGCATGGAACATACCCACCTTTGCTGCTTTAGTCAATTAGCTCTGGGTGAAGGAACAGTCAAGGTCCACTGAATGAGATATAGGAGGTTGCTACCTGAACAGTACTGCAAGTGCTGGGCAGTGAGCCAATGGAGCTTTGAAAAGGCAGTAGCTAATTAGCTGCAGGTTACAGTGAGGAAAAGTCATTCAAACCTAGAGTCCCTACAGCCAGGGACAAATGAAAGCTGATGGGCCTTCCAGGTCTCTTCTGTTGGTTTCGCTTCTGGGCTTAATGCCACTGCATTAGCCTCGCGACTTGCTTTTCACTCCCCATTTTATAATGTAATTTAGCATGCCTTGCTGGAATGTGTTGTAAACATGTTGAAGCAAATGTAAGTAGGGGTGCTAAGGCAGGCTGGAGCAATAACTGCTGAGGGAGGGGAACTTCCCCCACCATCTTCTTTGAAAGGACATTTCCAGGTTTGCAGTTTCAGAATTCTGGACTTCACAAACGTTTCCAGAGACCCTTCCAGTTATTGCCCCCCTCCCCCCACCAATCTCAAACCTTGAGCAGTGAAACAGAAAATGCAAATAGGGATGATGGCACTGCTGATTTTAAGTGATACTTTCGGTTCCCCATTGCTAACTATGCAGTGCATGGATGATCAAAAATGAATCACTCTGCCTGCAAATGTTGGGTATATCTTTGGTTTTAACACACTGCTACTTTTGTTCTAAACTTTTGGAATAGGGTAACTCAGCCTACCACAATCTAATTCCTATAATGTCAGCTAGCATGGACAACACGTAAGAAAGTCATCAACCTAAATATATCTATGTTAGTTTATGGTGATGGAATGTGCACTTGGAGAAGGAGTGGATGGGAATTCCAGGAAAAGGTCTGTGGTTTCTCAGAGAGGATGCAGTAGATTCCATATGTTGTTGTTGTTGTTTGTTGTGAAGTCGTGTCTGACCCATCGCGACCCCATGGACAACGTTCTTCCAGGCCTTCCTGTCCTCTACCATCCTGAGTTTCATCTTCAGGATCTGGCCTTCTAAAGAGCAGTCAGGGTTGATCTCCTCTAGGACTGACCAATTTGATCGCCTTGCAATCCAAGGGATTTGCAGGAGTCTTCTCCAGCACCCATAGTTCCATATAGAAACCCAATTCCATATAGAAACCCATAATGAGAGACTATACAGCTTGAACTGAATGGGGAAGGAAGGAAGAGGTTCAGCGTAGCCACAACCTATAATAGCCCAGGATATCTCTATTAGATTAGAAGGTTATAGCTTTAGTCTGGTGAGGTTCTGTCTACTGGGTGTAAACAGGTAAAGAACTGGATTCATTTGGTTTTCATGTGTCATCTTTTGGTCTGACATATTTATTTAATTGGTGTGGTCCCCAGTCTCTTCAAGGGACACTAGATGGCAAACAATACAAAAATAAAATTGAAAACAATTGCAGCACAAATACAAACATTAAAATATATAGCAGCTGGGGAAGGTATCAGCACTGACAGTCTCTAACACCACTAGGAAATGGACCCTTTTACAAACAGAAGGCTCTAGGTTTGGGCGCTAAATGATCTGAAAGGACTAATAATATCTCATAACACCCCCCCCCCCCTTTTTTTTTTTACCAGCAGTCTTACAATTCATCAGTCCCACAAAATTCTAAACAGTCATATCGTCTGTGTTTTGCATCAGGCTAAGCCTTAATGTGATGTTTTCTGTGATATGTGAGCAGGTGTTTGTGGACTGGAAATCATAGTATTACTTAGCATTGGGTGAACCCAACCATTACCGATAAATATTACTCAAAATACCTGCTTAAAATAAACCATAGCTTAGCATGGTATGTAGATAGCCAGGACATCTTTGTTCATCTTCCAAAATAGAAGAAATCTGTATTTTCCAAAACCATAAGTGGGCTTTTCTAATACAACAATGCAAGCATCAACACTTAGAAATGTTTTACCTTCTCACCGTTCTTTTAGCCCACATCAAATAACCCTATTCTTCATGTTGCTTGATTCTTGATCCACTTCAGAAGTTTGGTTATAGCAAAAAGCAATTCATTACAAATGCCTGCTAACTACAAATCGTACTGAAGCATCAGGGAACTTTAGAATAGCATAATTCACAACATTCTTCAATACATGTCCTGCATTCTTGAAGGCAAGGGAAAACATGTAGGCTAAAATGGGAGAAGGCATTAATCCATAGGCTTTTCTCCAGAACAGGGGAAAATACCAGCATTTTGTTTTGTCATTGACTTTTGTTAACAAATTCAGCTCCAAAGAATATAGTCATGTCTTCACTTGCAGCTCACAATGACACCAAAATACCTTGCCAGTTTTTTTTCCTGCTGTATCCCTGAGTAGTGACCTAATAGACTTAAATCATCCTATCGTAGTGTTTTTCCCCTTAGGTCACACTATCCAAAGACAGCTGTAAGGTAAGTATAAAATATCTTGTGCTTCCCTGCCCATTACAGTGGAGATGAAGTCTAGTTACCTATAGTGGATGTGGCTGTTGGAGGCCATTTCAAGCTGACGCAGGCATGCCCTTCTCTTTGGCCTGTGGTAAACTTTCTCTGTCACCTTTCAGCTTTAGAGTTCCCTAAGCAGCTGGGCACGCTGCTATATTAAAATCATGGCAGTATCAGACTGCTAAACTGGTTTTTATTGGATTAGTAAGGGTAAAGGAGTGCTTGTTGATTTTATTCTGCTAGTCATTGCCAACTGCAGGAGATGGTGCTCATCTCTGTTCCAAGCAGTGGTGAGATTCAAATTTTTAACAACCAGTTCTGTGGGCGTGGTTTATTTGGAGAGGCATGGCTTGGTGGTCATGTGACTGGGTGGGCGTGGCTAGCTGGTCATATGACCAGGTGGCGTGGCTAGCTGTTTATGTAACCAGGTGGCTGTGGCTACATGCATAGGAACTACTCAGAGGGCTGAAAAAAGTGTTTCTGACCAGTCCTCGCACTTTTGACTGGTCCTTGCACTTATGACCATCCTCACATTTATGCCCTTTGCAGCATTCTTAACAACTGTGTCACCCATTTCACAACTGCAGTGCTTCTCTTCACCATGGTGACAAAATAGGGCACAAAACGTAAAATGTGAGGACAGTTGTAAGTACGAGGACCGGTCAAAAGTGTCAGGACCAGTCAAAAATCACTTCTTCAGCCCTCTGAGTAGTTCCTATGCACATAGGGACTACCCAGAGGGCTGAAAAAAGTGATTTCTGACCGGTCCTCACACTTTTGACCGGTCATCGTTTATGCCCATTACAGCATTCTTAACAACAGCATCACTCATTTCACAACTGCAGTGCTTCATGCGACTAGGTAGGCATGGACAACTCGATATCGCTTCTTTGCCCTAATGATAGTTTGTTGCAATGGTCGTAAGTGTGAAAAATGGTCATAAATCACTTTTTTCAGTGCCATTGTAACTTTGAATGGTCACTAAATGAACTGTTGTAAGTCAAGGATTACCTGTAGAAAAATACAAAAAGCTTCTTTGCTTGCAAAAAGCTGCCCTAAATACCAATCATTAGATTAGAAATACCTGCAAGCTGGAGTTACAAATCAGGCAGGGTGCCAGAGCACCTTGAGGAATTAAAATAGTTAAAATGCAATGATAACTATCAGCAGCCAACTCTTGCTCATACAGTGAAATCCTTTAGCAGAGAGGTCATTTAAGCTCTCCAGAAAGAGCACACCCAGGAGAAGCAATCCTTAGTTTCAGTTGCACCACTTAAAGATATCCCAAGGAAATCATACAGATTTAAGGAAAGATCACATGCCCCTCAGAAAGGCAGTAAAAAAATCAGTGCCAAGCTTGCATCCTGCCTCTTGGAAGTACATCCCAAAAGGACAGTGCCAAGAATCACTAAAGCAGTGAAGTAAGATCCCTTCCCCAGATAGAAAAAGCACTTTATTTATTTATTTATTTATTTATTTATTTATTTATTTATTTATTTATTGTTAAATTTGTATACCGCCCTTCTCCCTGAGGACTCAGGGCGGTGAACAGCCAAGTAAAAACATAAACTACAAACATTAAAATACAATTAAATATATATATATATAAATTTGGCAACATGATTAAAAACAATAACAAACAATTAAAAACATTTTTAAAAATGTTAGGTCAGCCCGGCTTTCTGGAAAAAGAAGGTTTTAAGGGCACGGCGGAATGCACCAAGGTCTTGGATTCTCCTTATCTCTGGGAGCAGCTGATTCCAGAGGGTAGGTGCCCCCACAGAGAAGGCCTTCCCCCTGGAGGTCACCACTTGAGATAAGCCTAACTACAAAGAAAGCAATTACACTAGAATGAAGCAAAGGCACAAACACAGTAGCGGTTGCTTGTTAAACCAATTATCAGAACAAATAGACACAGGAACTAGCCAGATTTCTGAAGCTGCTTCTTTTCAGGAACAGAGATTAACATTTTTCCTTCCAAACAAAGCTGAATAGGGAAAATTATCCCATCAATAAACACAGGATTAAACATCACCAAGCACAGAATTAAACTTCACCAAAAACCAGTTTTAGGCCAAAAGTCAGAAAGGGTATGTAAACTCACGTTTGAATGTCAATCTTTCTAGCTAGCCAAGAAGCCTTGGTGAATGTCACTCATCTTGGTTCCTTGTCATTAAAAGCTTCTTTCCAGCAGCTCTGCTTCGTTATTCAATTATTTCTTCAAAGGGCTAATCACTGCGTCCCACCTGGAAGAACTCCAACAGGGGAGTATTTCCTCCCAACAGCAGTGTAAAAAGCTTAAAACAACCCTTCCCCTTTAAGAAAGTCAAGCAAAGTACCAGCAAAGAACAAAAAAGTACCAGCAAAGAAAAAAAAGTACCAGCAAAGAAAAAAAAAGTCCGGAGAAGCTCAGGCAACAGTAAGTCTAGGCGTATTGCCAAGAATGTAATAAGGGTTAATGGAGAGGCAGTTTCTGTAAGCATGGCAATAAAGATTAGGCTAGAAACAACACCAGAATGTTGTAATTCCTTACAGGATTAACCCTGTAAAGTGGAAAAAAAACAAAAGGAGATTTCTTCTAACAACTGGTTCTCCGAACTGCTTAACTACTTAACAACCGGTTCTAGTGAACCGGTGCAAACTAGTAGAATCCCACCCATGGTTCCAAGGCGTTTGAACCAACACTGTCTGAAGATGCTTCCGCAATCATGTGGCCAACATGACATCACAAGCCACAGTGACACAGTGGTTAGAATGCAGTACTGCAGGCAAACCATCTGGTCCTGGTGTCTTTCCATTTTTTTGTCTCTTAAGTGCTTCTGTAATTCCATCATTGTTATACTCCCATCTAGCATTTCTTCAATCTCCTTGGGAATCAGAGGTAATTTTGCATTCTGTAGATATTTTTTAACTTTTCCCTCTTCGACCAGCTCTCTTTTATAAAGTTGCTTATAATATTCTTGTATTATTTTTCCCATCTCTTTATTTCCACATTTACTTTGTCCTTGATTATCAGTCAGTTGCATTATTTTTTTGATTCCCTTTCTTTTTTCAATTTATATGCTAGCCATCTTCCTGGTTTATTCGCATTTTCAAAATAATTCTGTTTAGTACTTCTTATTTTTTGGGCTAGCTCTTCCTTCTTCAGTAAGTCCATTTTATGTTTCAACATGTCCATTTTCATTTTTACATCTTTCTTATGTGGATCTTTCTG
The DNA here is from genome assembly GCA_022577455.1 of Arizona elegans. NCBI lineage: Eukaryota > Metazoa > Chordata > Lepidosauria > Squamata > Colubridae > Arizona > Arizona elegans. Next base: position 259,632,091 of record JAKOOJ010000001.1, read on the forward strand.
GAGTTCCTTTTCAAATTTCTTATATTCATCCTTTAATATTATAAGAGTTTTGCTATCATGGGACATTATTTCTTTCCCATTGAAGTGGTTCCTATTTATCTACTTGTATTTGCATACTTTCGAACTGCTAGGTTGGCAGATGCTAGGGTGAGGATGGGAGCTCATCAGGGGTGAAATCTAAAATATTTCCCTACCGGTTCTATGGGTGTGACTTGGTGGGCATGGCAGGGGAAGGATACTGCAAACTCTCCATTCCCACTGCACTCCAGGGGAAGGATACTGCAAAATCCCCACTCCCTTCCCACTCCTGGGGGAAGGATATTGCAAAATCTCCAATCCCTCCCCACTCTGGGGCCAGTCAGAGGTGATATTTGCTGGTTCTCTGAACTACTCAAAATTTCCACTACCGGTTCTCTGAACTACTCAAAATTTCTACTACCGGTTCTCCAGAACCTGTCAGAACCTGCTGAATTTCACCCCTGGAGCTCACCCTGTCATGCGATGCCTGGGTCTTAAACCTGGGCTATTGGCTTTCCAGCTGACAAGCCCAGCATCTTTTTTTTTTAATTGGAAAAGTTTTACAATTACATTTTCTCCCCATTCCCCCTCCGCAACCCTCCCTAACCTCCCTAATCCTCCCTAATCCTCCCTAACCCTCCCTAACCCCCTAACCCACCCCTCCCCCAGACTTCCACAGAATATAATCCAAATCAAAATCCCCTTTTTATAAAACTTGAACCACTCCACCCCAATATATTTTTTCATCTTCACAAAATTCAAATATTTCTATCTTTATATAATACTTTCAGTTAAAAGCTATCTGATACTTCCTACTTTGATATTTGTTCTGCACATAATCTATCCACTTTTTCCACTCCCATTCATAAGTCTCTTGTGAGCGAATTTTTAGATATGCTGAAATCTTCGCCATCTCTGCAAAGCTGGCCATCTTCAAAGTCCATTCCTCGATAGTGGGCATAACTTCATTTTTCCAGTATTGACCTAACAGTAATCTCGCTGCTGTTATCATATACAATATCAACTTTATTTCACCCAATGTAAAACCCTTAACTTGAAATGTATAGTATAAGGGGGATATGATAATCTTATTAGAAAGAAAGGGTCAGCATATGGGAATGGAGTAAGGGGATGGTAAAGTATTATATAATCTGTTATGAATTTGGGTTTTATTATGAAGAAGTCACAGGGGGAGGGGAGGCGGAGGGGGAGGGGAGGGGGAGGGGGGGTTAGGGAGGAGGGGGGAAAAGGGGGGAAAAATTTTGTATTTGAAAAACTTTTTCAATAATAAAAAAAAACCCCTTAACTATACCCAATAAAAACAATTGTGGAGAAAATTGAATTTTTTTCTTCAAAACATTCTGCATGACCCACCAAATTTTTATCCAAAAAGCCTTCACTTTCTTACAAGTCCACCAAACATGATAATATGTAGCATCTAAGCAGTCACATCTCCAACATTTTGGTTGAACATTAGGGTACATACACGACAATTTCTTAGGATCTAAATGCCATCTATAAAACATTTTATAAAAATTTTCCCTCAAATTCTGTGACTGTGTGAATTTAACATTCTGAACCCAAATTTTTTCCCATGTTTCCAACATCACTGGTTCTGCAAAATTTTGTGCCCACTTAATCATACAATCTTTAACCAATTCAGTTTCTGAATCCCTTTCTAACAAGACATTATAAAGCCTTTTAATATGCATTGGACCTTTTATAAGTCTAACCAATTCTTCCTCATGCAACATTATACCTATTTTTTGGTCCTCTTTCCATCTCAGTTGAAGTTGATTATACTGTAACCAAGTTAGATTAATCCCTTCATCCAACAGTGTTTCTAATGTCTTCAGTTGCCATCTGCCCGCATCTGTAAAAAGAACTTCTTTATATAACCCCCCCCCCCCAGTGACATTATATTTGTATTCCACATGATATGACCAAGATCCAGCCATAGCGGTATTTTGTAATCCCATTTGAATCGGTGCTTCTTCCAAACTCTCATCAAGGAGTCTCTAAGTATATGGCTTTTAAATACTTTATCCACTTTGTTTTCATAGAATAAGTAAGCATGCCAACCAAATTCAAGATCAAAGCTTTCTATATTCAATATTCCAGTCTTTTTCTTTCCAAACCAGTCACTTGCTTGAGTCAAAGCTGCTGCTTCATAATATAGTTGTAGGTTTGGAAGTTTAAGACCTCCCCTTTCTGGAACATCTTGCATAATTTTCAATTTCACTCTCGTTTTTTTCTCGTTCCAGACAAACTTATTCAGTCCACTTTGCCATTCTTTCAGTTGTTTATCACTTTTAAGCACCGGAATCATTTGAAACAAAAAATGAAATCTTGGCAAAATGTTCATCTTAACTGCTGCTATTCTTCCAAGTAAAGACAGCTGCAGTTTTTTCCAAGTCTCCATATCTTGCCACATCTCGCTACAACACCTCATAATTATTTTGAAACAATTTAATATTTGATTCTGCAACCTGAACTCCTACATATTTAACCTTTGGTACAATCTCAAAACCTGCCCTCCTTTCAAGTTCGTATTTTCGATCTTGTGTCATATTTTTAACTATTATCTTAGTTTTTTTCTGGTTCAGTCTAAATCCTGATACTGTATCATAGTCTTTTATAATGTCTTTCATCTGGATTATTGATTCCATCGGCTGTGTTAGGGTAACAACCAGATCATCTGCAAATGCCCTTATTCTGTAATCCTCTTGCCTTATCACTATTCCTTTCAAGGTACTCGAGTCCCGTATTGTATTCAACAAGACTTCTAGTGTTAAAATAAATAACAAGCCCAGCATCTTAAATGTGAGCCATCACACTGACCTTATTTATTTAGGGCAAGGCTTAAATAGAATAACAGAAGAAAGACAGGACCAACTTCCCCTGTCCTGCTGAGCTGAGCCCGGTGGAAGTCAGCACATGCTGCCTTATAAAAAGAAAGAAAAGAAAAAAGAGCAAAATTCTAAATAAAACTCCTGCTTGTGACCCAGATTCCCCCCACCCCCATTTATTCAGCTTCAATGATCACATCATAAGAGAAAGAGTACGGGAAAGTGCCTGGAGATGTTAGGTAGAGTCCAGCAGCTAGACCAGAAATTTTCTACCTACAAATACAGGATCTATACTTATGTTTCACGCTACAGTGATTGTGAGTGGTGGAGAGAGAATGCAACAAAGCCAGAAGAATCAACCCTTTGCTTAGCTGATCATAGGCTGCATGTGCAAAATCAGGATGGTGCCTAGTGATGGGATTCTACTGGTTTGGACTGGTTCAGGTGAACCGGTAGCTCTGACGATCAGCTGGGAGTGAACCGGTGTGCTGCCACAATCAGATGGGCCTACCCGCTTGCCTGCGCTATTTTCCTACCTTTATCTCCTCAGCTGATTCACACGGCAGAGCTGATTGCTGAGTGAATCAGCTGTGTTACTCCTCCGAAGAAACCCGGAAGTGAAGATTTGTTCAAACCAGAGGTTGGTTTCAGCAGTATCTGACCAGTTCTGGAGAACCGGTAGTGGAAATTTTGAGTAGTTCAGAGAACCAGTAGTAAAAATTCTGACTGGCTCCACCCCCATCTATTCTGTGCCTCCCGAGTCCAAGCTGATCGGGAGGAAATGGGGATTTTGCAGTAACCTTCCCCTGGAGTGGGGAGGGAATGGAGATTTTACAGTATCCTTCCCCTGCCACACCCACCAAGCCACGCCCACAAGCCATGCCACGCTCACCAAGCCACACCCACAGAACCGGTAGTAAAACATTTTGAAACCCACCACTAGTTCAAACTGTGCGCGCACGCACAGCTAAGCGAAGCGTGTGATTACTGAACCGGTTGTTAAGCCGGGAGGATCCCACCACTGATGGTGCCCATGGGACTAAAAGAGAGGCAGGATAGAGATTGGCTCTCTCTCTGTGTGTGTATGTGTGTGCGCTGATGTCACATGGGTATAATTTTCTGCTTATTCAGCAATGGGTGGAAAGCACTTCAATTCAGTGGTAGGGAAAGAGCCTTACTTGGAGAGTTTTCTTTGTAAAACATACTTTAGTGGGAGTAAATGAATACTGGGAGTTTTAGTTCAGCAACTTCTGGAGGTCTTCCCATCCTCATATATATTTCAATACCAAGAATATTGCAACCTTCACTTCCAGGATGGCAAATCTTTTGCAGAGGTCAGCTTAAAAGCATGTCTCAGCTGCAGTTTTAATAAATAGTTTAATAAATAATGAAGTGGAAGGATCGGCATGATTTATAAAGATGTAAGCTGAGCTACGAGGATGATGTGAAAGGCTAATGTAAAGGGGACAGAACATCTTACATCTCTGCTCCTAAATATTGTCATATGGACGCATTCTTCAGAGGCCGCTTTCTTACATTAATTAAATGGGTGCATTACTGCTGATTTTATTAGAAAAGATGAGTGAATCTGTCTGAGTGCATTATGAAGTGACTTGAATCTTTGCCCGGAATACATAATGGATGCTTTTTTAAAAATTAGAAAAAAGAGTGCAATAAGTTTTTGTTTAATTATTATTTTGTCTGTGTCTTTCCATGGCTGTCTGTTGAAGAAGGGATAGAATTGGGAATTCCAACCAGACTAAAGAATTTTTTTTTTAATTTGATTTATATGCTGCCCTTTTCCGGAGACTCAGGGCGGCTTACAATGCGCAAAGCAATAGCCTTCATCCTTTTGTATATTTATACAAAGTCAGCTTATTGCCCCCACAACTGGGTCCTCAATTTACCTACCTTAGAAAGGATGGAAGGTTGAGTCAGCCTTGAGCCTGGCAAGATTCGAACCTGCAGTAATTGCAGGCAGCTGGTCTTAATAACAGGGTGCTTTAGACCACTGTACTACCAAGGCTCCTTGGTATATTTCCAGGTTAATTCTGGTACTTTCCATCCTATTGCCTGGAAATTGCTTCATGTTGGGAGAAATTTTGTCTGAAGCATCAGCTAGTTTCCTCCATTCCTTTCTCAGGATAATATCCTATTAATAACAGCAGACCATTGGACCAAGAATGAAGAAAATATTTATTTATTATGAAATTTATTTGCTGCCCATCGCATATCCAATAACTCCAATATTAAATCCTCCATGGGAGACTGCCAAAACACAGTGGTCCTTAATCTGGGGGGTACGTTTGTCTCAAGATCCCTTGGCAGCTCATGCATGTGACAAGAAAAAAAATCATTTCATTTTCACTTATATATTACTATGCATGTAGTCCTTGATTTACAACAGTTCACTCAGCGACTTTTCAAAGTTACAACAGCACTGAAAAAAAATGACTTACAACCATTTTTCACACTTTTGCAGCATCCCCATCGTCACGGGATTTACATTTGGATGCTTGACAGCTGGTTCTTATTTATGATGCTTGCAGGTCATGTGATCCACTTTTGTAACCTTCTGACTAGCAAAGTCAATGTGAAAACCAGATTCACTTAACAACCGTGCTACTAATTTAACAACTGCAGTGATTCACTTGGCAAATGTGGCAAGAAAAGTCGTAAAATGGGGCAAAACTCCCTTAACAAATTTCTCACTTAACAACATAAACTTTGGGCTCAGTTCTGGTCATAAGTTGAAGACTACCTGTAGTGTTTATTGGTTATTTTTAAAAATCTTTTGATAACTGACCATACAGGAAATTGTGTCTGTGTGTGTTGTGTTTCAAACATGCAGCCCGTGGGCCAGATGCGTCACACACTGGCTACACCCACCCTGATTTAGCAAAAAGGCAAAAAGTTGCAATACATCACATGACGATGTTGCAAGTTCAACATTCTTGCAGTAAATGGTTTCCTTTGTAATAGAGCCCATATCTAGGTATTTTACTTTATGCATTTAAATATATTTTTCTGAGAAGAGATCTGTAGGTTTCACCAGCCTCTCATCAAAGAGAGAGTAGAGGATCCTTGCTGGAGATCAGTGGTCTCCAATCTTGGCAACGTTAAGCCTGAAGGACTTCAACTCCCAGAATTCCCCAGTCTTAAAGCAAAGCTGGCTGGGGAATTCCGGGAGTTGAAGTCCTCCAGGTTTAACGTTGCCAAGGTTGGAGACCCGTGCTGTAGAGGAATGCCTCTCTCACTATTGAGCATAATTAAGGAATGTTCAGTTTGCTAAACATTCCAAGAATCCTTCCCAGGACTCATTAATTATGAGTTGAAGTTGAGCATTAATTGAAGAGCCCATGTTCTCCATCCAAAACATGATTCTGACCATACATGGGTGCCTCCCAATCATACTAGTTTCTCTTTCCTAAGGCAAAAACATCGCAAGCCTTACAATCATGGTTGCTCTGATGGAATGATGAAAAGAATTGTAAGTATTTCATAGATGTATACAAAGATATGATAATAACGGCTGCTGTGTTCTTTTCCTTTTTCACAGGGCAAGCATGCTAGGCTATTACTGCATAGCAACATCTCTTTCTTAAGCACTTGAAATTCAGGTTAGTCTCGTTCTAGTATGGCTTGTTAACAATTTTAAATAGGTATGTTCATATTGCAAACCAATCAGGACTTCCTTTTTTTTTCCATGTGAAAACTGGTTCTTTGGTTGAAAGAACTTTCCTGTTAATTCTGAGAACCGTGATTTCCTACTTCTCTCATTCTTATAATCTTACATTTCTCTTGTTTTTTTTTTTCATTCCCTCTGGCTATTATGAAGGAATTATTTACTTTTGGCAATCTGCTGATGGCACACCCATTCTTCTCATCATCTAAGGATGGATTCCAAGCCACCATTTGGGAATTACCCTTCATCAGTAAACACACACACACACACACTTTTTATAACAAATGCTACAGAAGATGTTATATATTTTCATAACAAAAGAAATGAGGAATTGTAAACCATCCACTTTTGACTTTAAGGAGAAAGAAGATGAAAGTATACAAATCCATCAACTGTCAGATTCGTATTTATGAGATTCCATGTTTATTCCTCAGTTGCTTAAGTAGTAAGTATATACACTCAGATACAAAAGATATATACATTCAGATACAAATCCTTTGGTGGAAACCTCTCTTATACAATAGCCAGGTCTCTCAGATGTGTCCCTCCCAGGCTGCCGCCCACCAAATGATGAATCCAGGGGTGCACTTCAAAATTTTTAGCAAGGAGTTCTCTGCCCGGTTGCTGGGTGGGCGTGGCCATGGTGGGTATGGCCTAGTCAGCCCCCTGCACCATGGTGGTGGTGGGGGGGTTGCCCTCCCTGGGCTTCGGAGGCTTTCTTCAAGCCTCCGGGAGGGTGAAAACGGTCTCCCCAGACTCTGGAGGCCCTCTGGAGGCTGGAAAAAGGCCTGTTTTCAGCCTTCCCGAACTTCTGGTCGCCCGTTTTTCACCTTTCCCGAGCCTCCACGCATGTCCTGCACTTACTGACATCCAAAATGTGCCACTTGGGGACTCCTGGGAGGGGCGGGATGAAGTGGGCAGGGCAAGCCAGGAGTGGGATTTGGGGGTTCTCCGAACTGCACAGAATTTTAGTTAGAGGTTCTCCCGAACCCCTGCAAACTCCCAGTAGCTCACCCCGAATGAATCAGCTCAGGCATGGAGCCTCATCCAGTTATGGAAATTGAGGGCAGATGAGAGATCTCTCCTTGATTAATTTCCAACCATTGTTTCTTGTCCTGCCCTCTATTGCTTTGGAGAACATTTTGACTCCCTCTTTTTTGTGGCAGCCCTCAAATACTGGAATACTGCTATCATGTAACCCCTAATTCTTTTTTTCTTTAGACCAGTCAGACCTAAAACTTGCAGCCTCTTTCTTTAGAGGGCTGCTAAACATGATGGTCCCAAGGTGGCTGCTTCTCCTACTTTCACTTTTTGTATAACACTGCTGAAAAGTTTTTAAATTTTCATATGGTTAAGAAAAAGGGGAAAGTATTAAATACATGGTGATGATATTAACTGCACGGAAGTAGTCATAATTAATTAAGATTACCAGTTAAATTACATGAGGTTTGTTTGTTATGTGTTTGGTTATGAGGAGGTTGGTATTTACCAACAGCTGAATGTACTTGGGCTATATGGAGTAATTCCTTGCAATATGTTAATTTCTTTTTAGTTCCTGATCAGAGGTGAGTACAAGCTGAACTCGATAAACACCATGACTTCACTTCATGCCCCTCCCCCCTATCTTTTGGATTGCCAGTCTCTAGAAAGATCAAGTTGAACCCTCAGCTCCCCCAAATGGTGCACCACCTTGTCTAAAGGGCTGAAATTGGCTATTTCTAGGTTTCAGTTCATATGAAAGTGGGTTTTATCCAGCGGTGAAATCCAGCAGGTTCTGACAGGTTCTGGAGAACCGGTAGCAGAAATTTTAAATAGTTTGAAGAACCGGCAAATACCACCTCTGGCTGGTCCCAGAGTGGGATGGGAATGGAGATTTTGCAATATCCTCCCCCCAGGAGTGGAGAGGGAATGGGGATTTTGCAGTATCCTTCCCCTGCCATGCCCACCAAGCCACACCATGCCCACCAGGCCATGCCCACAGAACCAGTAGTAAAAAAATTTGGATTTCACCACTGGTTTTATCCCTACATAGAACTGATAACAACCAAGCTGAAAGGTTCCTGTGAAATATGTCACTTCAAGAAAGCCTTTTGCAGTTTAAACCTGTACTTAATCATCCTGAATTAAAATCTAGTCTCATAAACAAGTTCACATTTTATTGTTTTCCTATGTTATTTCTGAATCATCAAAGGTACAGTGTTGTGGCATTTGTCATGACACTGAACCATGGGATTATGTATTTGACTCCGCAGACAAAATAGGAATGACAGATATGATTTCATTGAAGCAATGTTAGCACTGAGAAAAGGCTGGCAGAGACATATTTCTAAAACACATTTTTTATCTAGCAGATATTCCGGATAACCAACCTTTTTGTCTCCGAGACCAGGACTGATATGGGCTGTTTTGACTGTGTTCTGATCTATTCAAACATTGGGTTACAAACGAGGTCATGTTTATATTAGAGCTGGGAAGCACTTTGGATTTGATTTTTGACAAAGGGACTTTTGAATGCGCAGAGGCATAAATGTAGTAGCTGCATTTTATCCCTTAAACAACAATGCCTTCTCAAGAGGTTACCAAAAGAGGCAGTAGCAATGCGATCCAAGTAAAATGCATAGTTTTTTTTTTTTTAAAGAGCTGCAAATTGCTATACAGGTAGGCCTCGACGTACAACCACAATTGAGCCCCAAATTTCTGTTGCTAAGTGAGACAGGTGTTAAATGCGTTTTGCCCCATGTTACGACCTTTCTTGCCACAGTTGTCAAGCAGATCACTGTAATTGTTAAGTTAGTTAGTTGTTAAGGGAATCTGGCTTCCTCATTGGCTTTGTTTGTCAGAAGGCTGCAAAAGATGATCACATGACCCCAGGGCAATCGTCATAAATATGAGTCAGTTGCCAAGCGTCTGAATTTTGATCACTTGACCATGAGGATTCTGCAACGTTTGTAAGTGTGAAAAACGGTCATACATCACTTTCTTCAGTGCCATTGTAACTTCAAACAGTCACGAAATAGACCAGAGGTCTCCAAACTTGGCAGCTTTAAGACGTGTGGACTTCAATTCTCAGAATTCTCTAGCCAGCTATGCGAGTTCAGTCCACACATCTTAAAGCTGCCAAGTTTGAGGACCTCTGAAATAGACTGTTGTAAATTGAGGATTATCTGTATTCATGTATTTACAACATAAAACACATATTTCGGATGTATATATATAATTTCAATAATTCATTCCATTGTCCTTGTCAAATACAACTTGGTCTTAGATACATTAATTTTCAGATTTTTATGCCTTGTTGTTTCATACAATCTATTTAATATTCACCACACACCATTTTGATTCTTGGCCAGTCTGTATTCACAAGTACATATGCATTCCTTACATACATTCAACAATGTATTTTGATTACACCGCCTCATTTCGTTGACTGCTACATGCAGTTATTTGATAAGCATCCCATTTACTCCCATACATGTTTTACTTTCATTCTGTTTTGCTCTTATCATGGCTCTACCATTTTAAATATTAAATGAGGAGCTTTAAGTTTAGAAACTACCAAAAAAATGACATTTTGTGAAACCCTTTGGTTTTAATTAAATTTGATTAGACGTTGCTGAAAAAAAAAATCTTAATAATACCAGCATTGTTTAAATCTGAAGAAATCATTGTTCAGTTAGTAAAACAAAGAATTCTTATTACAGTTATTTTAGTTAATGGTATATGTGATCATTATTTCAGCTTTCAAAATGGTATTTATTATACATCTTTACCTCCGCCCACCTTCCTTCTTCCTTAAATGTCAGGATGACATGGGAAGAAATGAGTCATTATTGTCTTGGTTAATACAATGTCAAGGAACATATTATCAGTACCTAAGAGCTCTCAAAGATCTTAATTATATTGTGTTGGGGCAAATTTTAAAGAAAAAGAAAAATGCCTGCCCCAATAATACCTGTCTTACATGAATAAACGGGACTTGGGAAGAAATAGTATAATTCTGGATATATTTTTAAATGAGGTTCGTAACCCAAGTGATCAAATTTGTTTCAAGTCCTCTCTCCCGTTTTTAATAAGAATAACAATTTGATTGCTTATTTTTAAAAAATTCAATAGGATTTTGAAGAAGAAGGAAAATAGGAATATTTCCCCTTTGTTTTCATTTGCAGTTTTTAAAAAACAAGTACAGCACATGTAATGTGCATAGAGTGCTTTGCATAGTAATGTAAAAAATAAATAAAATAAAAGCACCTGAGTTCCAGTTTCTGAGGTTTTATAATCTAAATAGAGGTGTCTCCAGGGCATGGTCAAAATGGTTAAGATGACAGCCCAAGCCCTGCATGTTTATGTGGATCACGCAACACCCATAAAAAGCAAGGAAAGACTTTCTACCATTGCAGTCAGCATCTTGTCTTTTTTGTTGTTGTGCAAGGTTTGCCACCAACCATATTGGGAAGCATGTGGATGATACAACAGTAGATGGCCTTATTCAGGATGACAACGAGAGTACTTACCACAAGGAGGTAGGGGGTTTGGTGAACTGGTGTAATAAAAACGGCCTCATCTTAAAAGTATGAAAAAAGTAGAAAATCAGCATCCATCCATCCTCCTAGAGAATGAAATATTTTGGAGAATATTAAAAAGGCAGGATAGAATATTTTCCCTAAAGGAAAAATGGGGAAAAAAATTTTAAGGGAGGCAGAAACCAGACCCAGTCTCCCTGCCCCAAGCAGAAACTGAGGAGCTTTTAGCCAGCTTTTAGAAATGCAGGTTTGGTAATCCATTCAGAAAGACTGGGTCAGACAGAAATTCCAGATAAGCATTTAGGCAAGACAAGATTAGCTCAGACAAACACCTAGGATCTGCATTTCCCCATTTGCCTATCGAGCCAGCCATGACCCATACATGACCCCATAGAAATCAAAAAGGTATCCCCCCCCCCCACTCTAAACTCCATTTTGTCAGCTGTCCCAGAACTGCACGCTGTGTGTGCGCTGGTTCTGTTCATCAATAAACATAATCTTTCTTTCCAATCAGCCTCCATTTTATTCCCGGCTTGGAACTGGACCTGGATTTTTCTTCCAACAATCATTGTCGATTTCAGAAAAGGCAGGCAGAGACACACACCTCTGTGTATTAATGATTCACCTGTGGAGATGGTTAGCACCATCAGATTTCTGGGTGTGCAGCTAACGAGAAGGCTAGCTTGATTGCTCAATAGTGAGACACTGGTGAAGCGGGCACAGCACCCCCTGCATTTTTTGTATCACACGAGAAAAATACATCTTCCTTCCCTTGTCCTTACCACTTTCTATAGAGGGATGATTGAGAGCATCCAGTCATATTGCATTACTTTCTGATTTGGAAGCATTACTGCTTCAGACAGGAAGGCGGTGCAGAGAGTGGTGAGGATGGCAGAAAAGATTATTGGTAGTTCACTTCCTTCTATCTAGGACATAGCATATAAGCGATGCTTGAGCAGGGTCTGCAGGATTGTTTGGGATGCTACACATCCTCTTCACGACCTGTTTTCCTTCTTACCTTCTGGGAGGGGACTTCGTGGTATCCAAAGCAGAACATCCAGATTTTTGCTCTATACATTATTAACCTTATGAACTCTCAAGTTTCCTCTTTCCGCTATGAATTCAAAATGGACAGTGATTAATGATTTTGTGTGTGTGTGCGTGCATAGCATATGTATATGTGTGTAATGTATGTATTTACTTTCTTTTGAGAGCAGGCAATGGAATTTCATTTTCAATGTGTGCCAGCATGCTTAGAGTAAAAAAATGACAATAAAGGTTATCTTAATCTTAAATCTTAATCTTTTTTAGCATACTCTGTGGCCAAAGAAGGGATGAAAGCAACACTCAAGAAAAAAGACAACCAAGTAAGAGGCAACCAAAAGGTGGAATGGGGGATGCCTGAATAAAAAAATATGAGGGTTTTTACGAAGTCTTTATCTCACAGGAGTGAAGGTTTAAGTCCAACAGGAAGAATTTGAAGGATATGATCATGTCCTGAGAAATAAATTCATTCCAAGAGGCTATTTTAACTGATTAATTTATGGTTTACCTATTATAGAGCAAACAACAGTCTTCTTACCATTTCTTCAGACTCCTGAGCAGACTCTCCCACCCTCCAAACTTTTTATTTTCTTTTTGGCTGCAGTGACCAATCATGGAACTTCTGAAATTGGAGAAAACCATACACAAGCCATGGTCCGGTACAGTTTTTGTTACTTTGCTTTTGTTTCTTCAAGTCAATTTTGACTCCTGGTGATTGCCTTGGACTTATTGCAGTTTTCTCTTGGCAAGGATTTTCAGAATTGGTTTGCCATTGCCTCCTTCCTAGGGGCTGAGAGAGAATGACTGGCGGATGAACACCTAACTCATTTTGTGCCTAAGGCCTGACTACTACTCGCCATTTCCTGATTTGTAGCCTGGAGTCTTCACCGAACCGGATCTATCTTCCTTATACAGTAAACAGACTGCTAAAGGTTTGATGTATGTATGAGTTGGTCCAGCAGCTCATAAAACAAAAGGAGGTATTTATAATGTCACGGGGATAACTGTATTTTTCAGCGTATAAGATGCACTGGAGTATAAGACACACTTTAGTCTTTGGGAAGGAAAATAAGAAAAAAGCTGATTGGCAGGTGAATCAGCCTCCCAGAATATCCCCAATCAGCTGTTCCCAGAGGTGAATTTTAGCAACAGGTTCCTTGGTTGTGAGCTCTGTGCCTTGAATGTCTGAAACTCTTTTTCAGAAAAAAACCTGTTTTTCCTGCCTCTGAAAGCCTCTGAATCAGAGCTTCAGAAAAAAAGCCTCTGAAGCTCTGTTTGGGGGCTTCTTTTCTGAAGCTTCATTTCTGATGCTTTTTTCAGCCTCTGAAACCTCTGTTTGAGAAGCCGGGCAGGGCTACATTCAGAGTAAAAGATGCACCCAGATTTTCACCCTCTTTTTTGGGGGAAAAGGTTGAGTCTTATACTCCAAAAAAATACGGTAATTTTTAGGATTAAAAAAAAGATGGAGGAGGGGAACTCACCCATAATAAACAAAGATTCAACCCATGAATCATAATTTTAAAAAAAAAGACTGGTCAGGAACAAGTGATTCATGTAGGTTAAGCTACAATTTGTATGCAAAAAAAAGGGGGGAGGCTTGCAATTCTATTTTACCTTTTCTCTCCTTTATTTTCCTCTGTAAGGAAAGACAGGGAGAACTTTCATTCTCTTCAGCTCTGTGAGATCTTGGCGCCTCTCTCATCCCAGGAGAAAAATAAATCTTGGATGATGACTTTCCAAATAACTATAACTTCTTCAGAGAGACATCTGATGTCTTGGTTCTTACCTGCTGCTTTGTTAAACAGCCATTAGGAGAATACGCAGGGGAAATCTGTTCAGGCTGAGCTCTACCAATACTTTGTCAGAAAAATTCTAAATGTTTGAATGAGACAAATCATTGGCACTGGACAAGCTGGAGGAAATACCTAAAGGACCGATCTGAGGTTATAGCTCCCTATCCAGCAGAGGATTCTGTCTACCCAGCATCATCTGGACAGAAAAAGAGCCTCAGTTATTGTAATATTAATTTAACATTCAAATAGACTTGGCATTATCATCTCTCTCTTTCTAAAATGGCCTTATAATAACTGGCTATAAAATAAATATCACTCTGGAAAAGATGGCAGTCTTAATGCTAAATGATCTTAGCGTATTTGGTATACAAGGAAATATATTGACTATCCTAGTGTTTGTTACAGTCTTCAGATTTTCATTGACTATAATAAAAATAAAATAGGAAGCTGCTTTATCCCATGTCAGACAAGGATTGGCTCTCACTCCATATTAGAGTGGTTAGCTCAGTGTCCTCCAGATGCGCTTGGACTTTACTATTTCAGGGAAATATCTATGTGTAATTCAATACATACATACATACATACATACATACATACATACATACATACATACATATCTCTAAGGTAGCAACTTGAATAAGACTGGTGAATTCTGACTGGCAGCACCTTTTCAGGGTTGCAGAGAAAAGTGGACAGATTAGGAGGATGAAATGGAATCTGGAATAAGTGTTGAACATTTTCTTCTGTATTTCAAGGCTATCACTTCTGAACCACATTAAAATTGATTTGATTATGTTCTATCAAGTTGGCCTTGACTGTTAGTGACAACATAGATAAGATTTTCTCCATGATATTGTCTCCACCCTGGTTTTTCAGGTCTTCCAATAATTCAGTTGTTGCTGTAATTGAGTCTATCTATCTTGCTGCTGGTTGTCTTCTTCTCTTTCCTTCTACCTTTCCCAACATTATAAACTTCTCTAGAGAACTACACAATGTTTCCAAAATATAATTTGAACCTGGTTATTTGTCCCTCAAGTAAGAGCTCTGAGTTGATACATTTGATGATCTATTTGTTTGTCTTCTTCCTTATCCTTGGCATTCTCTCAAGTCTTCTCCAACACAAAGTTCCAAAGTGTCAATACACTTTCTATCCTGCTTCTTTAAAGTTTGGCACTATTATTAAAACTTTTTAAAAACTTAGCTACTAGAAAACTTTCAATCTGTATAAAACAGTTTTACTGCTACTGCTACCACTGTTGTTATTCTATTGCTATATACATAGGTAATTTCCTCTAAAGGTGGTATTCTTTTCCAGGTTGAAGTCATGTTGTGTTTGGATTATAAATCAGGCCAAGAGTCAGTGCAACAATCATGGAGCAATTATGGTTTAAATTTAAACTTTAGTCTTCTTAATCCTGGCCTAGCTTATTTACTAGGTAACCATTGGGTCTTCTTTGCAATTATTTTCCTGGATTTGGAAAATAAGCAGTACAAGTTGTTATTGGTTCTTTATGGTAATTTTTATTCCTTTCAAATGCCTTTATATATATATTTATACATACACACAAACACATGTATGTATGTATTTGTATTTAAAAATAAGCTCCCATTAGGGAGAATGAAATAAGTGGTGTTTTACAGTTGCAGCACCTTAGAGTATATATTTTTTTCATATATTGGATTTTTGGGTGAAAACTCTCAGGTCTATTAAAGTCTTGGATGTGGCAAATCTTGTTACTGCCCATAGCAAATATTTAGCCGTATGTGAGAAACTGATTTCGATAAGAGGCATGTACAATTCAATTCAACACAGAAGGTAGACATACACTCATCAAAATGCTTATTCGATAAATTTTGAAACTTTTCATTAAACAAAACAAAACAAAAAACTTTCTCCTCTTCCCTATATAAATTCATTAGAACTACTCAAATAAATCAAGGGATAAATTTATACAGCATTCTCAAGAAGCTGCATTGCTTCTTATTGATCTCATTTTCCCCCCTTGTGGTTATAAAGAATTCCCTAATTCTGACAACGCATAGCAGTGATTGTTGCTTTAGTTGATCTATTTCTTTCTATCCTAACAGTTGCTTTGCTTTACGGTGTCTGATAAGCCCTGAAAGTGATACCATTTCTAATCCTCCAACCTCTTGATTGCTGATGCAGCAATCATCACTAACCTAAAGACTCTTCAGCAGAAACTCACAGGAAAGCTGTGCTGTCACAGTCAAAGACACAAGTGTTGATTTCCCTGGGCATGAACCTAATCAAACGCTAGGTTGCTAAGTTCTCATCATAAAACTCAGTTCATTTGAGTAAATGAGTCCTGCCATTTCCATTGGCCAATCAGCTCTATTTATTTAGTTTTGCTTCTCTGATTCCAGACAAAGTGTTCTATTTCAAGGTTAAGATTTCTGTCAAAGACAATGATTGACAAAAGCCTTGTAGTGCTTTTGGGTATTTGGGTCAATATCCAATCTTTCTAGTAATTCATTTATTGCTGAATTATTTGAAATTTATCTATCTCTAACTCTGTGTCTGTGTCTCTGTGTTTCTGTCTGTCTCTCTGTCTCTGTATCATCCCCCCCTCTCTCTCTATCTCTATCTCTCTATCCATATCCGTATCTGTATCCATATCTATATATAAAGTCTCTTTCCATTTTTTGCTTTTGTTCAGAAATAAGAAAAGAGCTTAATGTTATTGAATGAGCAATCTATGACCAAGGGGAAGGGAAGTTGAGAAAGCATGACTGCTCCCATTGATCTCATTCTTCTTACTCATCATCTAGGAATCTTCCTATTGTATAGCACAGGAGTCAACCTGGAGTCTATAGATAGTTTTGATTACAGAGACAAAGTATTAGGATAGCTCAGCTTAGTTAAGGTTTCCAAAGTCAATGCCAGAATAAAATTGGCATGTCACTTATTACAGAATATAAATAAGGCTGTGTTAGGATATTAAAGGAGTACAGTTATTAAATGAACTTTTTGGCAGCTTCTGTGTGCTGCAGCTGCCAGAAAAGCCAACACAGTCCTAAGCTGCACCAATAGAGGAATAGAATCAAGATCATGTGAAGTGTTAGTACCGCTTTATAATACCGCTTGGTAAGACCACACTTGGAATATTGCATCCAGTTTTGGTCACCATAAAAACAGTGTTGAGATTCTAGAAGTGGAGAGAACAGCATCAAAGATAATTAGGGGACTGAAGACTAAAACATGTGGTTGCAGGAACTGGGAATCTCCAGATTAACAAAGGGAAGAATGAGGAGTGACGTGATAGTAATTTTCCAATATCTAAGTGATAGTCACAAAGAAGAAGGGGGTATCCTCCAAAGCACCTTCAAGGCAAGACAAAAAGTAATGGGTGGAAACTTATCGAGGGACGATGCAATATAGAACTAAGAAAAAAAATTCCTGACAGTGAGAACAATTAATCAGTGGAATGAGTTGCCTCCAGTAGTTTTGGGTACTCCATTACTAGTGGCTTTTAAGAAGAGATTGGATAACCATTTGTCTGAAATGGTATAGAGTCTCTTGCTTGAGCAGGGGTTGGACTGGGAGACTTCCAAAGTCCCTTCCAACTCTGTTATTCTGTTGGAAGAACTCTGTTCTATTATTATTTAATCTTAAATGGCCTAATAGAGATATCATCTTAATGCCATTTGGGAGCAATTCCTTATTATGTGATATATTTCATATTTTGGATTTACAGATTTTTCAAAACAATACGGCAATGATGTGATGGTGATGGAAGCGCATGAGAAAGTCAAGACACACTTATACATTAAAGAAATAGGTAAGGTAATTGGGTCAAGAGGAGAGGGTAGACAATAACTTGGAACAGGCAAAGAGATTTTTAAAACCAGTTTTGAGATGAGATTAAAGCAATTTCAAAGGAACATGGCATAAGATAATGTAATTTCTTAATAACATCAGAAATGTTTAGGAGAATGCGATGATGAACTCTTATTTGGGATGCACATAAAACAACAGTGTAGTGATTGAATTTAAATGTTAACACTGAGCAAAGTATTGGGTGATCTAGTGAGCAGAGACAAACACCCAATATTCTAGATAGAATATTTATTTATTTATTTATTTATTTATTTATTTATTTATTCATTCATTCATTCATTCATTCATTCATTCATTTATTTATTTATTTATTTATTTATTTATTTATTTATTTATTTATTTATTTATTTATTTATTTTTATATGCTGCCCTTCTCCGGAGACTCAGGGCGGCTTACAATGCATTAAGCAATAGCCTTCATACTTTTGTATATTTTTATACAAAGTCAGCTTATTGCCCCCACAAACCAGGTCCTCATTTTACCCACCTTAGAAAGGATGGAAGGCTGAGTCGACCTTGAGCCTGGTGAGAATTGAACTTGCAGTAATTGCAGGCAGCTGGATGTTAAATGCTGCCTTAGTAGGAGGCATTAGCCTCCTACGCCACTCAGGCTCCTATTGAATAAATCATAGGAAACTTCCTTCTTTGTTCTGGCTGATGTACATTTGTTGGATGTAAGAGTGAAGCCAGAATGCCGAAGTTCCCTGGCCCATTCAAAATGATTGATACCCAAACCAGGGAAAGAGTGACTAAGGAAGATGTAAGAGTTTTATTGGTGCTCACAACACAGTACTGAAGAATACTATAAAGTCTATTTATTACTGTCTTTCTTTGGATGTTTAGATCACTAAGTGCAAGTTTTACTTTCCCAAGGGGGGAAAAATGGTGACTGTATGAGCATTGTGTGTACGCTTTTCCTCCCTTTCCTGTCTGAGTGTGACTTTGCTGGTCACATCATCTTTATCTCCTATTTGTTATTCCGGCAGTGCTGTCAGAATAGCTAGTCTTCTTCAACTGCTGCTGGTGTCCTAGAAGTGCTGCTTTCCCATCATGGTGACATCACTGGAGGGCACTTGTGGGGTGTTTGCCGTGACAGAGCCTGACACTCAGAGGTTGACTTCTTCCAGGGACCATG
This sequence comes from Arizona elegans, assembly GCA_022577455.1. Classification (NCBI taxonomy): domain Eukaryota; kingdom Metazoa; phylum Chordata; class Lepidosauria; order Squamata; family Colubridae; genus Arizona; species Arizona elegans. The sequence continues at coordinate 259,650,994 of JAKOOJ010000001.1, forward strand.
TGAGGATCAAGAGAGAGTCTCTGCCTGGCAGCTTCATTATTTTTGCTGCTATAAAATCCTAAGGAAGGAAGGAAGGATGCCCTTGAGAAGCAAGGCGAAGTTTGCCACTGTGATGATCTTGGACAGATTTTGCCTGTGCCATTTTGTAAATTTCCCCTCCAATCACAGAAGTACACCAGCCACTAAAATGTCAAAATCTAAAGGGTTATAAAAAGCAGCAAGTCTCTAAGAGCTCAAATCAGCCCTGATTAAGTATGAAAAAAAAAAAAAACCTGTCTCCTTTTGACTGAGGCATTGTCTGTCTGAGGATATTAGCATTTCATCCGTTCCAATGTCAGCAGCAAGAGAATATTTCTTTTAGAAGCGTAGCTTTGAATTGTCATAAATGGCCTCTAATTCATATCCCTCTCTGCCGTTGATTACGGAATATTTAGCTCATCATCTTCCCTTTTGGATTCAGGGCTGGTTGCTCTTAGCTTTTGTTTCAGCTTCCTTATTGTAGCAAGGAAGAGAGAGACAGGGTGGACTATCAGAAATGAGCTCAGTTGCAAAATAAAATATTTCTGGCATGTGAACTTCTGCAATGTAATATAAGAAGGTGAAAAGCAGCCTCGGTGCAATTCTACCAAAATCAGTTATAATCTGAGCATTTAAGAAGAATTGGTATGTCCAATGCACCATTCTTTTTCTACTAGCAGTGAAGTAGTCTCTTGAAAAGCCTGTGTGCTTATTTATCTAAATATGGCATTTTAATATGCATTTCCCAGTGCAGTTTGTCGTGGATGTTTTCCCTATTTTCAATAGCATTGCTTATGTACAGTTTTTAAGTCAAAGAGTCAAAGAACTATACGGCAAAATTTAGTTTACAAATTGCAAATGCTTTTCTATAAGCATAGCTTTTTTAGATCTTCTTTGCTAACCTCTTGTCTTCTTAGCCAAAAAGCACAGCTCAAGTTTTCTAACAGAAAAAGATACAAATCCAATTAATGAAAACACAACAAAAATTTAATGAATGCTTACAGACTTCAAGTTTTGAAAAAAATGATCATGAGATAATTATTAAAAGGATCAAAAGTACAAGCTCAATCAAAAATATATGGAAAGCCAGTTTGGTATAATGTTTAAGGTGCTGGCCTAGAAACCAGGAGACTGTGAGTTATAGTTCTGCTGTAAGCAGGAAAGCCAGCTGGATGGTTTTAGGATAATGATTCTCTCTCATTCTGACACACCTCAGAAGGCTGTTGTTGTGAGGTGGGAAGGAGGGGAAAAGTGCAAGTAGTCCTCGATTTATGACCACAATTGAACCTCAAATTTTGGTTGCTAAGTGAAACATTTATTAAGTGAGTTTGCCCCATTTCTTTCTTGCCACAGTTGTTAAATTAATCCCTGAAGTTTTTAAATTAGTCAAATTGTTGTTAAGTGAATCTGGCTTCCCCGCTGACTTTGCTTATCCGAAGGTCGTAAAAGAGGATCATGTGACTCCGGGACATATGAGTCAATTGCGAAGAATCTGAATTTTGATCACATGATCACAGGGATGCTGCAACAGTCGTGTGAAAATTGGTCATAAGTCACTTTTTTCAGTGTCCTTGTAACTGTGAATGGTCACTAAAAGAATTGTTGTAAGTCAAGGACTATCTGCATTATGTACTTGAGTTACTTATAAAGTAATAAAGTTTGAATAAAAATGTAATAACTAACTTAATAAATAAATTTAATTGTCTTTTCTGGAAGCACCATTCCAATATGTATAAATGTTCTATATGAGTTGTGTTTGATAACACAGCTAATAAAAGGATAGCTATTAATTTAAATTCTGGATTATCATTTTATTTGTATTTGCCTTGCCAAATAACTTTCTAACTTCCATTTAGTCTCTCCTTACCTATTTCAAAATGAATAAATAATTCTCTAAAAACATTGTATTAAACATCTAGAAGAATATAAAAACTGACTAGACATACACAATCCATTTGGGTGCTAAAGTTAAGAATAGGAAATGAATCCAAATAGATCAGGCCATGGGGGCCCTCTAATCCAGTTTTCTCTAGCACATAGTAGTCAGCCAAATGCATCCAGAAAGCCTGTAAATAGGGACAGAAAACAGACTTCTATTTTGACTTCCAGCAAATAGTATTTTAAAGAATGTTGCCAGTATGATATGGCTACCGCTTTTAAGTCCACGAAAATAGTGGCCATCATCATATTGGATGTCAGTGAATTCCAATCTCATATACCTTGTGTAGTAGTTTTCGGTTCAGTTTGAAAAGTTTGTTGTCAACAATCACTAAGTGCTATCTTTGCTTTCCCTGGCAGCGTAAGAGAGTGTCTTAGAAAGAGGCAGAACAAGGTGGGGAAAAAGATATAAAAGTGTGTGTGTGTGTGTGTGTGTGTGTGTGTGTGTGTGTGTGAGAGAGAGAGAGACAGACAGACAGAGAGACAGAGACAGACAGAGACAGAGAGACAGAGACAGACAGAGACAGAGACACACAGACAGAGACAGACAGAGAAACAGACAGACAGAGACAGAGAGACACACACAGAGAGACAGAGAGACAGACAGAGAAACAGACAGAGACAGAGAGAGAACTGCTGCAAAAGAATCCAATCAAAAGCTCTACTATCCATTGCTTTAACTCTTTCTACTTTACCCTGAGATCCTTATCAGATTATCCTTGAAGGAATGCAACCTTCTGTAAGAAAAAGAAAAGAGGTTCCTGGCTGCAGCTTGACATTTTGTTCCAAGAAGCCCCTGAGATGCTTAGAAGGGAAGATGATGAATGCAGAGTGCTCAGCACATTGCAAGTCTTTAGTAAATGTAACACTGTAGAAGAATAGTAATAGCTCTTCATCCATGGAAATGTTTGTGGTGTCTTATTTCTATGGCTCTGCCAAAACAATATCTTCCATACGTCCTGAAGTCAAACCAAAGCAATAAAGGGACGATGGTAATGATTCTCATATATCACAAATCCAGAGGTTGCTGCCAGACTTTGAAAAAAAACCCAACAACTCTGAAGCATTTAGCATGACTGCAAAACGAATTAAATATCCCACTCTCCAGAGTGCGGCTGATCAAAGAGACCAAAGTCTCTTCTATCCCACCTGTGCAAACTTTATTTAAGACTGAAAGATCTTTTGGGAAAGCTAATGACAAAATTATTGTTTCCTTTAGGGAGCTGAAGTATCCATGTCATACACGCCTCAAATACATTGATTGATTCTTTCGTACAGTTTTGTACTATGGGGCAAATCCTATCTTAATAAATCTTCTGCATATGGTCCAAAGCTCTTTAGGAGCTGTAGAAAAAAAAAGAACGATTCATCTATTCTGAGAACAGGGATGTTCAGGTAGGATGAGGCATAACATTTGCTGGAAATGGTTACCCGTTATCTTAGGTGGAAATATGATGCTAAAAATGCAGGTACATCTGGATTCCACTCTTGTGCAAAGATTGATGAGAATTCGGGAAATGATCTGTAAGAGATCCTTAACTCTTCTTAGGGAATTGTATTTTCCAAAGATTCCAGACAATGGCTCCTAACTAATGTTTAAGAAGACTCTTTTAGGGCAGATGATTTAGGGCACTAAAGAGCAAAGAGCCTTCTAGGTGCTGGTATTTCTGATGCAAATTATTTTAGTCCAATCAATACTCCTGAACTCAGTAGGACTTACTTCCAGATATATATGCGGATGAATCAGCAAAATGCAATATTATGATGAAATAATGGGGCTAGAGGGTTTTTCTAATGAAAAACATACTATATGGAATTCAATCAGCAGAATCCACACCATCACTGGGAGAATGGGATGAAGTCATCATGTAACTGCACCGGAGTTTAAAACGCACCTTAGTATTTGGGGAGGAAAATAAGAAAAAAGTTGATTGGCGGGTGGATCGGCCTCCTGGAATACCCCCAATCAGCTGTTTCCAGAGGTGAATTTTAGCAACAGTTTCGTTGGTTGTGAGTTCTGTGCCTTGCTTTTTTTTCAGCCTCTGAAACTTCTGAAACTCTGTTTGAGAAAAAACTTTTTTTTCTGCCTCTGAAAGCCTCTGAAACAGAGCTTCAGAAAAGGCTTTTTTTCAGAGGCTTTTTTTTCTGAAGCTTCCTTTCAGAGGCTTTTTTTTCCTGAAGCTCTATTTGAGGCTTTTTTTCTGAAGTTTCATTTCTGAGGCTTTTTTTCAGCCTCTGAAACCTCCGTTTGAAAGGCTGGGTGGGGCTTCATTTGGAGTATAAGACGCACCCAGATTTTCACCCTCTTTTTTGGGGAAAATGCGTCTTATACTCTGAAAAATATGATAACTTGAATAGGAAACATAATTCACTGTTGTCTGTATATACAAATCCATGAAATCAGGATTCCATATCTGCAAGTGTGGAGGATATTCTGAACAAGAGAGTTTTTAGAAAAGTCTTAAAGAATAGGTCAGTTCCTATACTTGCTGGAGCTTTTTGTCTACATTGGCATTATGGATGAGGAATGAAAATTATGACTTTGTTAAGGCCGTTCTTAACAAAATTAGTACATTAGTAAAATTAGAATTTTATTGGGGCTAGTAAGAGTTGCACAGCACTTCTGTTTCCCTATTGTTGCAATCCTCACTTTATTTAGAACACATAATAAGTCAATGTGATAGAATTAACTATTTGAATGTTCTCTGTCTCCCAGAAAAGAGAGCTCCTCATATGCTGAAGGTGGCATGACCCAGACAGCCATTTGGTACTACATGGCTTTGCCACCCTTCCATTATCTCCAATCCTTTACAAAAATGTCATCTGCACCCAGCAGCTCCACAATTTGGCCTTCAACAGTACTTGTCTTTCATAAAAGCTATCAAATTAAAAAAAAGTGATCTACTAAAAATATACAGCACAAAATTGCACTAGATCAACCAGCCACAATTACAGCAAGCTCATGAAAGAAAAAAACCATTGTCATTTATCTCTCTGGGGACACCATGCCTTTGTTTCAGAGCCCTATTATTGGCATTGTACATACTCTTAAATTATAATAATTAAAATGGTGATTGTAAGTGTCAAGGATTGCAATTTTTCTCCATAATAGCTGGGAACAATCTGTTCATTATTGAAGCAAAAAGTTTGAAGTCTACATTTGCTTTAAAAAGAAAGAAGTAAAAAAAAAAAAGGCAGAACAGATACCCAACTCAATGTCTTTATGCTACTGTCCAAAACCAGTCTTGTATAAAGACATTAGCTAACTGAGGTGATTTTTTTTATTTTTCAAAAAAAGAAGATAAAAGCTAATTTAATAAAGGAACATTTGGAGTGAAGAAGTACGTTTAGAAACATGTTGCACGGCAACTATCAAATCCCCAGCCAATGTCAACACATCTGAGGAGAATCATATTGGGAAAAGATAGAAGAATAGTGATTTTCTCTGTTTCAAATCAACCATAGTCCCTTCTCCCCCAAAATATTTGCTATATTAATAGCAAAATTCTTTTCCTGTTAAGTGCATCCAGATTGTAACATATTACTGAACCTTAAAATGAAACATAGCTTTGTAAAGAAAGGACTTTGAAGTTTAGATGGCTGTGAAGAAAGAAGACAGGAGGAAATGGTCATCCTTATCCTAGATGACATGGTGAGATATTGAAGAAAAGGAAAGGAAAGATAGAAATCCATTACCTGCATTTACATTCCCCTTTCAGTTTCAATAATGAGGCAGAATAAGGATTTTTTTCACAAGAAAAACAGGTGGAATAAGAGATTTGATTTGAAATACCTTTCTTGGTGTGGGTTTGGAGGCAAAAAGCCTCTTGAAAGCCTCTGCTTTCAGTTCTCTGATTCCATCTACAAGATTGGAGAAGAAGTAACATTAATAATGTACACTATGCTAATGACACTATACTGATAGGTGAAAATACAAATGATTACAAACTTTGGTAATAAAAGTCACGAACACAGTGGGAAAAATGGGACTAACTTTAAATTTGAAGACCAAACTAATGACAACAGGTGTAGCAAACAAATTTAAAACTGATGAAGATATTGAAGTAGTGGGACTTCCGGTTTCCTCGTCTTCGGCGGCGACGGTGCTTTCTTTTAGCACCGCCACCCCCGCCGCTTGTAGAGCCGCTTCCTGACTGCGAAGCGGCTTGAAATCTTTGAAATCCTCAGGATTAAAGAAGAAGAGGCAGCAGGGCACAGGTAGAGCCCCTGCAACCCCCCCAGGGAACTGTTTCTGGGGAGGAAGCAGGCGCGGCTCCCTTACAACCTGCTGAAACTCCGGGCGGCGTGGGACGTCTTCTGCTTTTGCAGAACAAGCCGACCTCAGGAAACCTTTAAAGAGCGAGGAAATAACTCAAATAAACATCCGCAATCCACCTGAACCCTGAAATTTTGAACTGCAAGTATTAGTCCTTTGCTGAACTTTTTTACTGAAGTGAAAGTCTCGGAATGAGTGAAAGTGATTGAAAAAATATGGCGCTCAGCAAATGAATTAGTGGGTGTGGATTGGTGAAGTTATCTTGTCTTGCTACAAAGTTAAAAAGTTGTTACAGAGTTGCTCCGGCTGCAACAGAAATAAGAGGAAAATCTCTCCCTTTTACTTGTCTTTGCTGCATTATAGCTTTGTCTTGAGTAATTCTGGGGGACTTTTTTAGAAGGTATTGTGGAGGTGGCAGAAGAGGCGGACCCTCCCTTTTTAAGAAAGCTAGCTTACGTGGCAGGATGGCTTCAAAAAAGCAGGAAGGCAAAACAGGGGGGGGATCCCCCCCACGTAAGCAGGATACGCAGTCACAAGCCCAAAAAAAAGATTTGGATATGGGAGAATTAAAAGAATTCATCTCAAATATTTTGGATGAGAAATTTCAAGACATGGATGATAAAATAAATAAAATAGATGAAAAAATTCAAAAGTCACAACAGGAAATTATGCAGGAAATGCAGCAGAGCCAAAAGATGGTGACCAAAAAAATAACGGATGTGGCGTCTGGTCTGGCAGGATTTATTATGAAAGTTGAGACAAAAGTGGATGAATTTAAATTAGAAGTTAATGCTAAGATGAAAAATAATGATCATAAATTTCTTGATGTTGATGACAAGATGCAGAGAGTTGAGAATGATATTGTTATGATGCAATTTCGTGCAATGGAATTTGCTATAAGGCTTCGAGGAATTAGAGAAGAGGAGAGACAAGATTTGAGACAGATCTGTGCCGAAGCCCTAGCTGTGATTTTAAAAGTTGAACCTGAGATGGTTTTTTGTAAAATAGATAAAATCTATAGAGTTAACTCGTGGGTGGCCAGACAAAGACAACTGCCTAGAGATGTGGTCATATATTTTACAGACAGAGCAATAAGAAATGACATTTTGCAAAAATCTTTTCTCACTTCTGTGCAAGTGAGCGGATCCAAGATTACAGTCTACAAGGAGCTCCCACCTAAGATGTTGAAATCTAGAAAAGAGTATGGTTTTCTTGTTAAAGAACTGCAGAGTAATCAAATCCCATTTCGTTGGGACGCCCCAACTGGCATAATTTTGAGATATAAGGGAGAGAAACACCGTCTGAATACTGTGGAGAAGGCGGAGCAATTTTATAATGACATCTTTAAAGAAAGAATTCCATCCCCACGCACATCTACAGTTTTGGAGATTAAAGAGAGTGATAAGAAGCAACCTCAAGAATGGCAACAACAATCTAAGCAGGAATTAGCAGAGTTGAAGGGTGCTGAAGGAGGTTTTCTGGATGAGCCTTTGCTGGAACCTTCCCCAATCTCGGAGCTGGCTTGGGCGGCTGAAGTTAAGGATCAGCGTATAACTCGAGCAAAAGCCAAGGAACTTAAAGAAAAGTTACAGCAGGAGAGACAAGACAAGGCTGGGGCTGTGGGAAATGCAGGACAGAGGATCTCAGATGAAATCCTAAGGTTCTGCGCTTCGCTCCAGAAGGAGAATAATGATGATTAAATGTTTATCTTGGAATGTGAATGGGTTGAATGTAACACAAAAAAGGAAGAAAGTATTTGCATATTTAAAACAACATAATAATGATATAATTTGTTTACAAGAAACGCATATTACAGTTCAAGATCAAAACTATTTGAAAAATTCCAAATTAGGAACACATTTTATATCTTCAACTAACCAAAAAAAGAATGGTGTGGTTATTTATGTAAACAAAAAATTAACAGCCAAACTTATAGAAGCTGATCAAGATGGTAGGTTTGTAGCAATTGAATTACTTTCTGCTAATAGTCAAATTCTTTTGATAGGAATTTATGCTCCTAATCAACAACAGGACTATTTTTATAAAATGCTGCATACTAAAATACTTCAATGGGATTATAGATCTATTTTAATTATGGGAGACTGGAATGGAGTAATTGACTCTAAATTAGATAAAAAGACTTTGGCAAAATCAAGAATTAGATTACCACAGACTTTTTTTGATATGAAAGAAGACCTGGAATTAAAAGATATTTGGAGAATATATAACCCAAAAGAACTGGACTATACTTTCTTCTCTGACAGACATAGATCCTTTTCCAGGATTGATTTTATTTTGTTGTCTGATGATTTACTTGTTAGGACAAAAAGAACAAAGATTCTGCCAAGAACTTTGACTGATCATAGCCCAGTCTGGATAGAAATTGAGACATGTAAGAATGAGAGACGCTCTTGGAGATTAAATGAAAACTTGTTTAGATATGAGAAAAATATAATAGAACTTAAAAAGCATCTGAAAGAGTTTTTTGAAATGAACTTGAATAAAGGCACCCCAATGGAAATTGTGTGGGACGCAAGCAAAGCTTATATGAGAGGGGTGCTTATACATATGAACTCTAAACATAAGCGGATTCGACAAAAGAAAAGACTTGAATTGGAAGCAGAAATAAAGGACAAAGAACAGTTACTTATTAAAAATCCAACAGATGAAAGAATACTTAGTGTTATAAAACTTCTGAAAGACCAATTTCAAATGCTTATAGCGGAACAAGTTGCAACAAACTTACAATATGCGAAGCATAATACATTCTGCAATGCTAATAAACCAGGCAGGTGGTTGGCTTACACATTAAGGAAGAAACAAAGCATACGGACTATTGATAGTGTTGATATTGGGGGGAAAGAAGTTTTTCAACAGAATTTAATAAAAGAAGCTTTTCTTCAATATTACACTAAACTATATGCCAGAGAGGAGGTGCAGAATGGACTTATAGAAAAATATTTGGACAATAAAAGAGTTACAAAAATCACTGAGCAACAAAAGGAAAGAATGGATTATCCCATAACAGAGGAGGAGATAATAGCAGCAATAAAACAATTAAAAACAGCCAAAGCTCCTGGAACGGATGGTCTGACAGCAGTGTATTATAAAACTTTACAGGCAGAAATGGTGGAACAACTCAGAGACTTATTTTGCAACATACAACAAGGGGGAAAAGTACCTCCATCGTGGACTACAGCTTATATTTCTTTGATACCAAAAGAGCAAGCAGGTCCTAAAAAACCGGAGAATTACAGACCAATATCTCTTTTGAATACGGATTATAAAATTTACGCAAAAGTATTAGCCAACAGACTGATGCCAGTAATTCAAAAGGTGATTCATGATGACCAAGCGGGATTTATCGAGGGTAGGCACATGAAGGACAATGTAAGGCAAGTAATAGATTTATTGGAATATCTTGAGAAGAATAAACAGATCCCTGCAGTGCTGGTCTTTCTGGATGCAGAGAAGGCCTTTGATAGAGTGGATTGGAATTTTCTATTAAAGACATTAAAAAAGATGGACTTTGGGGACCAATATATACAGGCGGTCTCAGCAATTTATCAAGAGCAAAAGGCACAGATCATTATCAATGGAAGTTTGACAACAGAGTTTAAAATTGAAAAAGGAACAAGACAGGGATGTTCACTGTCCCCATTGTTGTTCACTTTAACACTAGAAGTCTTGTTAAATACAATAAGGGATTCTAACACATTGAAAGGTATAATGATAAGGCAAGAGGATTACAGAATAAAGGCATTTGCAGACGATCTGGTTGTTACCCTAACACAGCCAATGGAATCGATAATCCAGATGAAGGACATTATACAAGACTTTGGTAAAGTTTCAGGTTTCAGATTGAATCAGAGAAAAACTAAGATGGTAGTTAAAAATATGACACAAGATCGTAAACTGGAGTTAGAAAGGAGGGCAGGTTTTGAGATTGTACCAAAGGTAAAATATCTAGGAGTTCAGGTTGCAGAATCAAATATGAAATTGTTTCAAAATAACTATGAGGCGTTGTGGCGAGAGGTGCAAAAAGATATGGAGACTTGGAAAAAACTGCAGCTGTCTTTACTTGGAAGAATAGCAGCAGTTAAGATGAACATTTTGCCAAGATTTCTTTTTTTGTTTCAAACGATTCCGGTGCTCAAAAATGATAAACAACTAAAAGCATGGCAAACTGGTGTCAACAAATTTGTTTGGAACGAGAAAAAACCAAGAGTAAAAATGAAAATTATGCAAGACATTCCAGAAAGGGGAGGTCTCAAACTTCCAAACCTACAATTATATTATGATGCAACAGCTTTGACTTTAGTAAGTGATTGGTTTGGAGGAAAAAAGACTGGAATATTGAATGCAGAAAGTTTTGATCTGGAATTTGGATGGCACGCTTACTTATTTTATGACAGCAAAGTGGATAAAGTATTTAAAAGCCATATACTTAGAGATTCTTTGCTGAGAGTTTGGAAGAAGCACCGAAACAACTGGAATTATAAAATACCGCTATGGCTGGATCTTGGTCATACCTTGTGGAATACAAATATAATGTCACTCGGGGGGTTTTTATATAAAGAGGTTCTTTTTACAGATGCGGGCAGATGGCAGCTGAAGACATTACAGACATTGTTGGCTGAAGGGATTAATTTAACTTGGTTACAATATAATCAACTGCAATTGAGATGGAAAGAGGACCAAAAAACTGGTATTATGATGTATGAGGAAGAATTAGTTAGACATATAAAAGAGAAAGGCCCAATGCATATTAAAAGACTTTATAATGTCTTGTTAGAAAGGGATTCAGAAACTGAACTAGTTAAAGACTGCATGGTTAAGTGGGCACAAAATTTTGAGGAACCAGTGATGTTGGAAACATGGGAAAAAATTTGGGTTCAGAATGTTAAATTTACACAGTCGCAGAATCTGCGGGAAAATTTCTATAAAATGTTTTATAGATGGCATTTAGATCCAAAAAAATTGTCGTGTATGTACCCTAGTGTCCAGCCTAAATGTTGGAGATGTGACTGCTTAGACGCTACATATTATCATGTTTGGTGGACCTGTAAGAAAGTTAAGGCTTTTTGGGTAAAAATTTGGTGGGTCATGCAGAATGTTTTGAAGAAAAAAATTCAATTTTCTCCACAACTGTTTTTATTGGGTATAGTCAAGGGTTTTACATTGGGGGAAACAAAATTGATATTGTACATGATAACTGCAGCAAGATTGTTGATAGGTAAATATTGGAAAAATGAAGCGCTGCCTACGATTGAGGAATGGACTTTGAAGATGGCCAGTTTTGCAGAGATGGCGAAGATTTCAGCATATCTAAAAGATTGTTCTCAAGAGACCTATGAATGGGAATGGAAGAAGTGGATAAATTATGTTCAGCACAAATATCAAACTAGGAAGTATCAAATAGCCTTTATTTAAAAATGTTATATAAGATAGAAACATTTTAGGGTTGAGGATAAAAATTTGCTAGAAAATGTTATATTAAGATAGAAATATTTTAAGGTTAAGGATGAAAATTTGTTAGAAAATGTTATATTATGATAGAAATATTTTTAAGGTAATCAGGATGAAAATTTATCTGAAAATGTTATACCAAGATAGAAATAGGTTAATGTAATGAAGATGAAAATTTGTAAGAGGGAGGGAGGGGTTCAAGTTTTATATACAAAGGAGGGTTTTTTCCTTTTATCTGACATGAGCATACTAGGAAGTCTGGGGGGAGGGGAGGGTTAGGGTGGGCTGGGGAGGTTGGGAAGTCTGGGGGGGGTAGTGGGGGGGAAAAAAGGGGGTGAAAATGTAATTGTAAAACTTTTGCAATAAAAAAAAAAAAGATATTGAAGTAGTGGATATCTTCTGTCTTCCAGGATCAACTAGCAACAGGAAACAGTACCAGCAGTTCAGAAATATTCCATAGAGTAGCACTTCATAAAGTAGCAATGAAGGTCTTTGAAAAGATGCGTAGATGTTATGATGTCTCTATATTTACAGCACTGAAAATGGCGCAAGCTCTAATTTTCTCTGTGACACTTAATGGGAATGAAAGTTGGATTTTGAAGAAACGGGATAGAAAGGGTATTTATGCTTTTGAATTTTTTTGTTGAGGAAAAACTCCAGGGAATACATGGGTAGTCAAGAAAGCAAATGGATCTTCAAACAAATCAACTCAGATTTTTTCTTACTTGAGGGACAAGTAACCAACCCAAAATTATAGGATGAAAACAATGTATAAAGATGTAATTCTCTAGAGAAGTTTATAATATTGGGCAAGGTAGAAGGAAAAGAAGAGAAGAGAATGATCAACAGCATGGTGAATAGACTCAGTTAAAATAGCAATGTGCACACTGTTAAAAGAGCCCAGTTGCAGACAGATAATTAAGAAGGTCTATCTGTATAGTCACTAAGAATTAAAAACCAACTTGATGGCATATAATCAATAATAAAAAATTCATTCCAGGAATAAATCAAAGCAGAACTTTCTTTCATCCTATTCTATTTATTTATTTTTCATTTATTATTCTGGTATTGTGAAAAAGACAGATTTCCACCCAACATCTCCATACATTTGCTATTTTGTTTTTTTTTTAACATTCTATTATGACTTCCCTTTAACCTCAACCAATACTGGACATTTTTAAACCCAGACAGTTTCATCACACTTTACGATACAGTTGTAGGGGTATGTTTTGTTGTTGGCTACTTTGTGTTTCTGTACGCACAATACGGCACACTCCTAGGCATATCTACTTAGAAGTAAGTTCCATGAAGTTCAATGAGACTAGTCCAGAATCTCTGGATTGTAGCATTAAATAAATCCTTGCACCCCGTGACTTGGCTTCTTTATCATTTTCACTGCAGAGAACAATTTGGGAAATGCAGGAGAGAGAACTGAGGAGTTTAACTCTCATTAGCCAGTTACTGCCCTGTTCCCTCTCCCTTTTTTAATGGTTATAGTAAAATGAGAGGCAAAAAGATAAAAAAAAATCAGATGAAAATTTGAGGAAGGAAATTAGGAGAGAAGAAGAGGAAATAATGGATTCAAGCAAAGCAAAAGGCATCAGAGAAATGTGGATCAGCTTTATTTAGCTGACAAAGAAATAAATTAACACAATGTATGTTGCCACACAATGCCATTTTTTCTTTGGGCTTATTATCCTGGGCAGTCTTTCCAATAATAATAATAATAATAATAATAATAATAATAATAATAATAATAATAATAATAATCATCCTCCCCTCTGAGGAGCTCTACCTTGTCGTGGTGGAGGGGCTTGCGTGCTCTAGTGATCCTAAGGGCTATGCTGAACAGGTGCTACCATATCAGACAGACCTTAGGTGAAGGGCCAGACAAAATCTGCTCCACAACCCATTCAAACATGGTGAATACAGAAAAAATGAAATTTATGCCGGCTGAACCGTCGCCCGGATTAACAAGGGTTCCGTTGGATGCTATGGCTCCTGGGCATTCTACGCAAAATGAGTTACAGGGCTCAACTCCCTCTGCTAGGCAACCAGGGCATGGAGCTGACAAGCTACTGGAAGAAAAACCCAAAAAGCGAAAAATCTGGACCAGGGAAGAAAACACCTCTATTATGGAAGCTTACTATCAGTCTGAGCCAGCAAAACATGGATTTCAAAAAAGAATCAGATTTGGAAGATGAACCATATGGACTGTGACATCAGTGAACAAAGGTTAATGGACCAACGACGTGTAATCCTAAACCACAAATTTTTCACTGCAGAAGAATTAATAGCAATAGAAGAGGAAGCAATTAATGGTCTGAGTACAACAACAAAGAAGAGTAACATCAAGAATGATTTCCAGACTCAAAAGCAAGTTGAGGAAGAAAGGGAAGAAGAGGATACTGAAATGGATGAAGATAAAGAACAAGGAAGCACTAAAGAACAAACACCAACAGATAGTGCTCAATTAGCTGGAAAAATAAAGCACCAAATGGAAGATGCTGAAAGAACACGTTTGCCAAAGCTGAACCAAGTGAACCAGAAAGAATTGAGAAATGTACTAAAAAAGGTCAATGAGGCTGTGCAAACTATTCGAACCACTACATTAGCCGAAACAAACCAACTGATGTATGCAGCAGCTGTCATTACCACCAAAGAACTGGGGTTGAAAATACAAAAGAACCAAAGAGGCAAGAAGGGGAAGCCTAAGTGGAAAACTCGGTTAGAATTGAAGATCAAAAAAGTACGTGGAGATTTGAGCAACTTGAAGAACCTAAGGCAAGATCAGCTAAAGAACAAGCAGGTCAAAAGCAGCCTGGAAGCAAGATATGATCTGAGGAATAAGGAGATTGCGGTAGTAATTGAAGAGCTGAAGCAGAGGGTTGTTGCCATCGCTGAAAAGATTAAAAGGTATGAAAACCGAGTAACTCAGTTCAAGGAAAACTCACAGTTCAGAGCAAATCAGCACCAGTTTTATAAGAGTTTAGAAAATGGAAACGGGGGGTAACAACAAATGAAAAGCCTGATAAAGAGAAAGCTCTGAAATTCTGGAAGAATTTGTGGGAAAACAACAAGAAGCACAACAGAAATGCAAAATGGATCAAACAGGTTGAGGACTCTATTAAAGTGCATAAAATGGAAGACGTGAAAATAACAAAAGCAATGGTGCAAAGACAGTCAAGAAAAGTGAAGAACTGGAGTGCACCTGGACCGGATGAGCTGCATGGCTTCTGGTTAAAGGCACTTACAAGTCTGCACAAAAGATTGGCAACCCAGATGAACCAGATCCTAAAAAGACCTGAAAATGATGAATGGATGACAACTGGAAGGACATTTTTGATCCAAAAAGATAAAGAAAAAGGACCCTGGAAACTATAGGCCAATCACCTGTTTGCCAACAACATACAAGCTTCTTACTGGGATCATTGCAAACCAAATCTATGGATACCTGGAAAGAAATAACTTGCTTTCTGTAGAACAGAAAGGATGCTGCAAAAGCTCAAGAGGAACAAAGGATCAATTGCTGATCGACAAGCTAATCCTAAAGAACTCAAAGAAAAGACGAACCAACCTGTTCATGGCTTGGATAGACTATAAGAAAGCGTTTGATTCAGTTCCCCATAGCTGGATCAAGAAATGCCTGGAAATCTTAGGCATCAGCAGCAACATACAAAAATTCATGGAATCTTCAATGAACCTCTGGAAAACGAAACTTATGGCTAATGAAGAAGAACTGGGTGAAGTTGAAATTAAACGAGGCATTTTCCAGGGCGATTCCCTTTCACCCCTACTTTTTATACTGTCAATGCTACCACTGACAATCATTTTGAAGAAGATGAACTGTGGATACGAACTTGCAAAGAAAGGACTGAAAATCTCGCACTTGATGTACATGGATGATTTGAAGCTGTTTGGTAAAACAAAAGCTGAACTGAATTTATTAATTGAAAACACAAAAGAATTCAGCCAAGACATTGGTATGCAGTTTGGAATTGACAAATGTGCAACAATAGCAACCAAAGCAGGCAAAATCATAGAAGAGGATGGAATAGAACTAGAGAATGAAGAAATGATAAAGGCAGTAAAATCAGAAGGCTACAAGTACTTGGGGATTTTAGAAGCCTCTGACTTAATGCATAATAAAGTCAAGGAATTAACTTCAGCCAAATACATTCGGCGAATTCGTAAGATATTAATGTCCAAATTGAGTGGAGGAAACATCATAAAAACCATAAATACCTGGGCTATACCTGTGATTAGATATTCTGCAGGAATAATTGACTGGACCCAGATGGAGTTAGACAATTTGGACAGAAAAACAAGGAAGCTTATGACAATGAATCATGCCTTGCACCCTAAAAGTGATGTTGACCGATTATATTTACCAAGAGCAGAGGGTGGTCAAGGACTCCTACAAGTAAAGCAGACTGTAGAAGAAGAAAAATGCAGCTTGAATGATTACATCCAGAAAAGTGAAGAACCAATGATTAAGGAAGTAAATAAAGGAGGCCTTTTAAAGACAACTAAAACAAAAGCAGAATATAAGAAAGAAGTAATTGAGCAGCGAGCTGAAAATTGGAAACACAAAGCTCTGCATGGCCAATACTTGAAAAGTATTGAAGACAAATCTGACCAGAAACTAACTTGGAACTGGTTAAGATCGGGAGTACTGAAAAAAGAAACAGAAAGCTTTATTTTGGCAGCTCAAGAACAAGCCCTAGCCACAAACTGCATGAAGGCAAAAATTCAACATGTTACCACCAACAGCAAATGCTGCCTCTGCAATGAGAAAGAGGAGACAGTCGACCACCTGATCAGTGGGTGCAGCAAAATTTCACAAACTGACTACCTACAATGCCATGACCGTGTTGCTAAGATCATTCACTGGAAATTGTGCCAGAAGTTTGGATTTGAGTACAGCAAAACCCACTGGGAACATCAGGTTGAGAAAGTTTTAGAGAATGAGAAACTCAAGATCTTGTGGGACTTTAGGATTCAAACTGACAGGCACTTGGTCCACAACACACCTGACATAACAATAGTTGAAAAGAAAAAAGTATGGTTCATTGACATTGCAATACCTGGTGATGCACGGATTGAAGATAAGCAGCAAGAAAAAATCACAAAGTACCGGGATTTGCAAATTGAAGTTGAGCGACTGTGGAAAAAGAAATTGTGTGCTGTCCCGATTGTAATTGGAGCCCTTGGAGCAATACCCAAAGGGCTACCCCGCTATTTAGAAATTCTAAATTTGCCAGACTTGAACATTTTGACTCTACAAAAAACCACCTTACTCGGAACAGCTTACATCCTCCGACGATACCTTAACAGTTCCTAGGTCCTTGGTTAGGACTCGAGCTGCTGAGCTATTAACCAGCCTCAAAGGCTGTGAATCTCACTAAAGATTAAATAATAATAATAATAATAATAATAATAATAATAATAATAATAATAATAATAATAATAGAATAAGAGGCGGGAAGTAGAGCACGAAAGAAAAGGAAAGGGAAATGGTGAAGCAGTAATCAATGCTGCCCTTTATGCTGCCTGACATTTGAGGGACTTGTTATCCACAATTGCTGCTGGCTTTATCTAAATGTATCTCCCCAGCTGCCAGGAGCAAGCCTGATAGGCAGCTGCACGTGCTGATGGCCTCGGCTGATACAAACTACCACGCAATTTACCCACACGTGCTTCGGTGGCAGGCGCCTGATGGCTCCTGTCATTCTGGTGCTGACACTTTGGGCCTGGCTGGCAGAAGTGGGCAGGAGGTCAGAACCCACGGAGGACAATTCTCATCCCCAATGCTTTTCTTTTCCAGTATTCACACAAAGCACCCTCCCTTTGTGGAAAAGAAAGGAAAGGAAGGCGGGGGAATGAGCCAAAAGAGCAGCAGGCTGAAGCTGCTGGGGTTGTTTCCTCATTTGCTTTTTATCTCTGCTTCATCTTAAGGCTGATTCTGTCATTAAAAACTGACTTGCGAGCCCCCCCCCCACTTTTCTTTCCGTGATGGCTTGGAATCCTTCTGAAGAGTAACGAGCTGAATCCACAGCTTAGCTCTTTAGTTTGTCCTTTACTGTACAAAAATCCTTCTTTACTTTTTCATAATGCATGCTCTCCGATCTGAACCAACATAAGATGTTGCTTCTGTTTGAAATACATGTCTGTGCATTTTTGAGTTGCATGGGTGTGCACACGCACAATATATCACAATCTGGAAGGATTACAGTTACATCTAATCTAGTTCTCTGATCAGCTGGTCCCAATCTACTGAACAAGCAGAAGTAACCCTAATGTGTAAGAGGGCTAGCTTCTCATATACTGAAGCTTATGAAGTAAGCTGACAAACTCCCTAAGATTTGCTGCCTGAGGTTTGCCCTACCTCTCTTCTTCTTTTCTCCCTCTGAGATCTTTTCTGACTTCAACAGCACCACCATTCAGCATCCAGCCAGTTACTGGTTGTTCACTATTCAGATATCATTCTGAGGGGTCATCAGAATGACATATTGTTATCTAGCTGAGGTGACCTCTCATTTGAGAAGCCACTCTGGCCAGTGCCCAAGGACCTGCTCAAAGTATCAACAGTCATATCAACTAGTCATATCAAGTAATATCAACTAGTGGCTCAGTGGATAAGATACTGAGCTTGTCGGTCAGAAAAGTCGGCAGTTCGAATACCTAGTACAGGTCTCCTGCGTGAGCAGGGGGTTGGAGAGATGACCTCCAAGGTCCCTTCTAACTCTGTTACTGTTACAGTCCTGACATCCAGGGAAACAAGCTACTTTAGAAAGCTTGTGATAAACCCACACACAGGTAGACAAGATAAAATTATTTATCTGAGCACTATTGTGCATAGATTTCAAATGATGGTCTGGAGCTAATGCAGAACCTTGAAAACTGTAAGAGGAATTTCCCAGCCTCATTTATCTTGTGTTAATTAACTCAAGGGTTAATTTAAAGGGTTTGAGATATTCCTTCCTAGGTCTCTTTCCTCCAAGGATAAGGTGCTATTAATCAGATAGGGGTGGGGGCGGGATGACTCACACAGTGCCTCTTGGTTATTTAGGAAACTCACTTTAAAGCCATTGTCTATTATCGAATTGCATCATTGCCTCTGCTCCAAAACAATACTGTTAGCCCTGTCAATTTAATGGTAGTTAACTGAATGACAAAATGCATGTCAAAGTTAATGCAGATTGAGATAACGGGAACTCTCTGCTTTGCCAGGTAGAAAAACTCCTGACTTGAAATGAAAAATGCTTTTTGTTAAAAGCAAAAACAACACCCACCCACCTCCAGATTTTTAAAGGAAACTCTAAAGTGAGATTTTGCTAATCGCAGAGCATCTCAGTCAAAGTAGACAGACAATAGTTCTTTTAGGAAACTGCAAATATTTCCTACCTCCTTTGTGCTTTCAATGGTAGAAATATCAACACCAGAAAAGAAAGTTCTGCATTGCGTGCAGTTTGAAATGTTACCACCTGATTTTTAAATGTGAATTTTTAAATTTGAAATTTGTATGAGAGAGGATCAGCAGAACTTGAAATGTGAATGCCTTAACTGATTTGTCGCTAATGTCTTGATTATTTTGAGTCAGGGAGGAGCCAACCATAAAATGTTAGAAACTGGCAAGTTTTACATAGTCTTCATCTGTTGGTGGAATTGATTCTTGAAATATTAGCCCAAATATTTGAGATCAATTATTGATCGGAAAATTTTAGACCAATATCTCTCTTGAATACGGATTACAAAATTTTTGCAAAAGTACTAGCCAACAGACTAATGCCAGTTATCCAAGAGGTGATTCATTATGATCAAGCAGGATTTATAGAAGGCAGATATATGAAGGACAATGTGCGGCAAATTATAGATTTATTGGAATATCTTGAGAAGAATAAACAGATCTCTGCAGTGCTGGTGTTTTTGGATGCGGAAAAGGCCTTTGATCGAGTGAATTGGAACTTTCTATTAAAGACTTTAAGAAAGATGGATTTTGGGGATCAGTTTATACAGGCGATTTCAGCAATTTATCAAGAGCAAACAGCACAAATTATTATTAATGGAAGCTTAACTACGAATTTTAGTATAGAAAAAGGCACAAGACAAGGGTGTCCGTTATCCCTGCTGCTGTTTATTTTAACTCTAGAAGTCTTGT
This sequence comes from Arizona elegans, assembly GCA_022577455.1. NCBI lineage: Eukaryota > Metazoa > Chordata > Lepidosauria > Squamata > Colubridae > Arizona > Arizona elegans. Next base: position 259,670,856 of record JAKOOJ010000001.1, read on the forward strand.
TGAACACAATACGGGACTTGAGTTCTTTGAATGGAATAGTTATAAGGCAAGATGATTACAGGACAAGGGCATTTGCAGATGATCTGGTTGTCACCCTAACACGGCCGATGGAATCAATAATCCAGATGAAAGACATTATAGAAGAATATGGTATGGTATTAGGATTTAGATTGAATCAGAAAAAAAACAAGATGATAGCTAAAAATATGACAGAAGATCAAAAAAAGGAACTTGAAGGGAAGGCAGATTTTGAAATAGTATCAAAGGTTAGATATTTAGGAGTTCAAGTTGCAGATTCAAATATAAAATTGTTTCAAAATAATTATGAGGTGTTGTGGCGAAAGGTACAAAAGGACATGGAAACTTGGAAAAAACTGCAGCTGTCTTTACTCGGAAGAATAGCAGCAGTTAAGATGAACGTTCTACCTAGATTTTTATTTTTGTTCCAAATGATTCCGGTGCTTAAAAGTGATAAACAGTTGATGGAATGGCAAAAAGGAGTGAATAAGTTTGTTTGGAATGAGAAAAAGCCAAGAGTTAAACTGAAAATTATGCAAGATGTTCGTGAAAGGGGCGGCCTTATACTTCCAAATCTACGATTGTATTATGAAGCTGCAGCATTGATACAAGCAAGTGATTGGTTTGGAAGGACAAAGATTGGAATATTGAATATAGAAAGTTATGACCTTGAATTTGGCTGGCATGCATATTTATTTTATGAAAATAAAGTGGATAAAGTATTCAAGAGCCATATACTTAGAAACTCTTTGATGAGAATATGGAAGAAGCACCGATTCAAATGGGATTATAAAATACCGCTATGGTTGGATCTTGGTCATATCATACGGAATATAAATATAAAGTCACTCGGGGGGGGTTTATACAAAGAAGTACTTTTTATGGATGGGGCAGATGGCAACTAAAGACATTAAATACTCTGTTGGAAGAAGGGATTAATTTAACTTGGTTACAGTATAGTCAACTTCAATTGAGATGGAAAGAAGATCAAAAAACTGGTTTAATGTTGCATGAAGAAGAACTGGTTAGACAGATAAAAGAGAAAGGCCCAATGCATATTAAGAGGGTTTATAATGTTTTGTTAGAAAGAGACTCAGAAACTGAATTGGTTAAAGATTGTATGATAAAGTGGGCGCAAAATTTTGCAGAACCAGTTATGATGGAAACGTGGGAAAAAATATGGGTCTAGAATATTAAATTTATGCAGTCACAGAATTTGAGGGAAAATTTTTATAAAATGTTTTATAGGTGGCATTTAGATCCTAAGAAATTGTTGTGTATGTATCCTAATGTTCAACCAAAATGCTGGAGATGTGATTGTTTAGATGCTATATATTATCATATATGGTGGACATGTAAGAAAGTGAAGGCTTTTTGGATAAAAATCTGGTGGGTTATGCAAAATGTTTTAAAGAAAAAACTCCAATTTTCTTCACAATTGTTTTTATTGGGTATAGTTAAGGATTGTTCATTGGGTGAAACAAAATTGATACTGCATATGGTGACAGCAGCTAGGTTACTGATTGGTCAATATTGGAAAAAAGATGTTATGCCTACTATTGAAGAATGGACTTTGAAGGTGGTCAATTTTGCAGAAATGGCGAAAATATCAGCATATTTAAAAGACCGGACTCAAGAGACTTATGTAAAGGAGTGGAAGAAATGGATAGATTATGTGCAGAATAAATATCAAACTAGGAAATATCAGATAGCTTTTAGCTGAATGTTGCGTAGAAATGTATTTTATATAGGGGGTAGAATATCTGAATGCTAAATGAATAGAAGAAAATGTATAGTACACAGGCAGGAGAATAGAAGGGTGGTAAAGTATGATATAATAAAATGTGGACGGATTTCACCCTGGGGAAGTCAAGGGCGGAGGGGAGGGTTGGGGAGGGTTGGGGAGGGAAGGGGGGGAATGGGGGGAAAATTTGTATTTGTAAAACTTTTTCAATAAAAAAAATTATTGATAGACAGTTGTTATGTACCCATTTACACAAATACAGAGGATATCTCTAGACTTTGAACGGAGTGGTTCTGAAGCAACTGGAGTTCTGAATCCAGTTCTGTATCCTTGTCTATTATCCTGAGGAATAGTATCAAAATGCATTTTCCCCTTTTGTCTGAATTACACAGAAGCCATGTGAAAAATATGCTAGTCTGGTTGCAACTTGAAACAGGAAGAACATTTCATGCTGCAGCATTTTGCTGCAGGTTCCACATGCACGTTCAACCAGTTGAATTATGGGGAGTTCATGAGGAGTAGAAACACTGGTGAATAATAATCTCCAAGTATTGGCAGGTATTAAACATTGTACTGAGAGATGAGAATAGGAGGAATTTTTCTATAAAATAATAACAGTAGCTTGTTCAATTTTAAAATTAATAGTTGAGGTAAAGAAAGATCTACAGTGGCTAAGGAAGTTACATATTGACTACTCTTATAGTACAAAGAGCATAGTTATCTGCTTTTTATTTAAAAAAGCAGCTTAAATTGCCTGTAGCACTGAAAGGTTTTAGATCTATATGGAAATGTCAGTTTATAGGTTTCCTTAGAAATATTCGCTTTTTGCTTAGCAATAATGAATCCGTTTTAAAATCTACATGTAAAGCAAGGAGTGCAAAGCAAGTGTATCTGAAAATTGTTACTCTCAGCAAGGAAAGTGGTACAAAAAATGTATGCAGCATATATACTGTATATATTTCATAAAGCACTGTATATATTTCATAAAGCTCTCTATGAAAATACAAAATTGTTACCAGATATAGTATTTACTTGCTAATAATTCTCTACAAACACTTTGAATTGGACTGAATAGTTCGATTATACATCCACCTTCTCAAAATTTATATTTTAACCTCATTGAGGTAATTAATCACCTGATAGCCAGTATTTTTTTTTTTAATAGTGGACATTTTTTGAACTAGTCCATTTAAAAAACCGCACTCTCACAAGACAATAGCCAAATGACAAAAAACAATGCAATAAGTTTCCTCACTTTTATGTAGCAGTTGAACTTTATGTAGCAGTCAAATGTTCCACAGTAAAATGAAAGATTGTGCCTATTTTTGCAAAACATGATCTCTTCTCTAGCTTGAGGAATATGAAGGCCTTCAAAACAGACCATATACTTAAGCATATCATGTGATGGACAATTCACCAACAACATTGAAGGGCTGACTCTAGAGCAGGGATGTCAAACTCAAGGCCCACGGGCCAGATGCGGCCCACAGGATGTTTATATCTGGCCCATGGGGCCACCTTGGAAACAGTGAAGGTGTCTCTCCTAGTGAAAACGGACCTCAGACAGGCCATGTGCGGCCTTCCCAAGCTCTGTTTTTGCTGGCAGAAGGTTGCAGGAGGCCATCGCAGCTGAAAACGGAGCTTGGGAGTCCATTTTTGCTGGCAGAGCTCTCAGGTCACCACAGGCACCACCCACACGAGTGACGTTGAGGTGGCCATACCCACCCTAGCCATGCCCCCCCGCCCTCCCGAGGTCAAACACAACCCTGATGAGGCCCTCAATGAAATCGAGTTTGGCACCCCTGCTCTAGAGAAAAGGTCCAGATTTTGTATTCATTTTTATTAATAATCCCAACATTGTATAATCCATTGGCACAAAACATGTCTCCTACAAAGATTCTCAGGGCTCTCTACCACCCAAAAGAATTCTTTCTTCCAATTACAAATACCATCCTTTGAATAGACAACATTTTGTTCTCATATGTAATTGTTTCAGAAACTGGAATAAATTCACTTTGATCGCAGTGGCAGTAGAGTTTGCTATCTTGAGGTCATAGTCCAAACATAGTCCAAAGACAGGTCTTTGGTTCAAACAGCCTTTCTAATTTGAAAAGGTGACAGAAAATGTACACTGGAAATACCCCCATTGTCGATTTTTAATAATTTCACCAACATGCTAGCTTCATTTAGGGAGTTATAGCCTTTTTGTTTGGTTGAATATTTCAATGAAAAAAAATCCTTTCTTCCAAATATACATGTACCATAAAATGGAATACAAATGCAACCCACATTTGATCAACATAAAGAGAAACAAGAAGGAATGTATAACTGTTACTATCCTATCTTCATCCCAAGTACACAATAGAAAAACCCAGTCACATTTTTGGGATTTTAACCTAAATAATTGCACACTGAATATAGCGCTTGAGTTCAGTCCGTAGACATTATCTCATCCCAGTGACACAAATGAAATTTGTTTAACAGTATTATTCCACTACACCACCAATTTATTTTGATGGGAGCTTGGTAGAAGTATTCTCAGTGGCTTTTGGCTCATTCATTCGGAATAGTTTTGAGGCCAAAAGGCAGATAGAAGAAGAATCTCTGTTCCTTGATCCTTGTCTGTGCTTGTTAACTATACAAATTCCTTTTGTCTTTCCTTCTCTATTTTTAATACATTTTAATGCGCAGGCACACTCTGAGAAGAAAGCAATTCAAACAATGTATCCACAGACATTCACACAAGCCATAAGCTTCTGGAGAATTTCAGTTTCTGTGGAGCCAAGGAACATTAGGAAGCCAATTCCTCCCAAGAGCACGTTTATATCAGTCTAAATTTCATTTTGGTTGAAATATTTATGATTTTGGGAAGGGAGGGGAGGGCACTGGAGCTCAGTTCAGTCAGATCAAGTTAGCTGAAGCTGCCAGCATTGACAAAAGTAGAGCTTACTCTCCATTCCCTCCTTCGTATACTTAAATGTGCTTTTCTCCAAGACTCCTTTCTTAATGCTGTATCATAATTCATTAGGGCAGCTTTAATGAGTTAATAATTAGTTTGGAGGGAGGGTGTAAGGAATAGGTATGTATATGGGGGGAGGGAAGGGATGAGAAATGTTAGACAAAGTCAAGAAGGCTAGGCACCATAAAGAGTCCTAAGGGAGCTTTTTGTCAACAAAATGGATCTGCCTAACAGGCAGTAAAACTTTCAAATGACCTTCATGTCAAACTATTGAGGGCTCTATGTGTGGGTATGGGTGTGTTGTACACACATACTTAGGTATACACACACATATACATACACATTTATACATTTGTGCATGAATGTATACATAGAGATAGAGATAGAGATATGTATGTATATAACATTTCTCATACACACACAAATGCATATTCCGAATATAGTAAAGAATGATCTCCAAGAGTTTCATGTTCTCCCTTTTATATCTTTTCTTTTTTCTTTTAATAAGGCAAAAGCACCAGGTTGAAAAAAAAAATGACACAAAGAGCAGACTCCTCTTTCATTTTCCAAGTTGCTACACCGGGTGCTAAAATGTACATAAAAGTGTCTAAATCTGCAGATAATGCAAGGAGCTGTTAGCAAGGAGTCTCCAGCTGGTGCTAGAAAATGGCCTGTTCAAGTTTCAGTTAATATGGCAAAGATAGAAATGGCCATGGTGGTGATATTTGATCTGCAGTATGATTTAAAAGATGCTTGCAGATGTTATAGATATGTTATGGGAACAACTTCCTGAATGGTGAGGAATTAATAGTTCCTTTTACTGAGCGATAAATCTTTTCAAGGTTACAAGCTACTAAGCCCAATAGATGGAATGTGTGTGCGGTTGGGGGTGAAGGTGAGGTAGAAGCTGAATATTCAGATTGTCATCTGTTGAGTAAGAGCATTCGCTTTGCCATCACTCAATAGTGTTGGATGCAACCTAAAAGTATATAATGTGCACTTTTTCTACAGATACTTCATTCAAAGCTACTAAGCTATTACTTCCTTAATCATGGTTTACTGACCTGAGCCACAATGGGCTAAGTTCATGCATTATGCTACGACATAGTTTGTAAATTGCAATCATTTGATTAAAACTTGTTTATATCTTCTGGTTAGTTCTAAATGAAACAAATCATATGGTGATCTCGATTATTGGCATGATGTAAACCATTGAAAGTTGGTTCCAAACACCTGGACAAACCCACATACATAAGATACCTGCAGCAGATGTTATGAATCCTAGTTGTTCCATCTACCTGTAGCTGAAACTTACTGTATTATTTCAAAATACACTATTTCTTTAGAGAGATTTCTCTCTATCAGCCCTTGCCTCACCGGGGTCACTCCACTTCTTATATCAATTGGTAGACGCTCTGTACCGGGGTGTCAAACTCACGTCATCACGGTGGCATCACATGACGTATCGGGACTTTTCCCCCCTTCACTAAACTGGGCGGGGGCATGGTCAACATGTGTCACATCCGGTCCATGGGTCGGTAGTTTGACAGCCCTGCTCTGTGCTGTGCCTGCAGTGGCCTGCAGTGAATCAAAGCAACAACCCAGCAAACATTTTTACCTTTTCTTCCCATGCACAGGTCTTTCCCATCCCTAGGATTTTATATCTTTCATTTGACAATATCAGATAATGGGAACTGTTGAATTTGGGATTCCAGACAAGCCAAGCATATGCTCTGTCACTAAACCACAGCAGTGGTGAAATCCAATTTTTTTTTACTACCGGTTCTGTGTGCGTGGCTTGGTGGGCATGGTATGGCTTGGTGGGTGTGTCTTGGTGGATGTGGTAGGAGAAGGATACTGCAAAATCTCCATTCCCACCCCACTCTGGGGCCGGCCAGAGGTGGTATTTGCCGGTTCTCCAACTTACTCAAAATTTCCACTACCAGTTCTCCAGAACCTATCAGAACCTGCTGGATTTCACCCTTGAATCACAGCCACATTTTTTCACTGGCATCATAGATGCAACAGCAGTTTGAATTTATGATACAAATTATACTTTTAGGCTGCTTTATCACTGTTTATGGGTGATTCAGATCAAAGCAAACCTGCACCAAAACCAGGGAAAAAGAAACAGAGTTTCTCAGAAATTGTTTAAGGATGCAGGTTATATTAATTAAGGTGATACATCTGTATCACCTTAACAGATCCCCCCCCCACTGTTTAAACACATGTACACAATGATGTAATTCCATTCAAGGTAATTTGAGATCCATAGCCGCCCTGAGTCCTACAGAGATAGGGCGGCATACAAATTATATTAAATAAATAAAAATAAAATAAATTCCCCCCCCCTTCATGTCTGAGGAATGATACTGTTTTAAAGATAAATGATAAATGATAGCCCAAATTACGCTCCCATTCTAGTGCGGCATTTAAATTTTGCTACACAGACAGCCATCCAACATGCCCCTATTGTTGAACCAGCTCTACTGGTTGTACATATCTCACTCTCTCCCTTTACTGTCAGCTCTGGTGCTGCAGAATTGTATCTGACGAAATGAACCCATGAGTTACTGGGCAAATGAAAGAAAAGAAGAGAGGAGCATCAAAAGAACGACAAGCCATGAAGCTTGCTGTATAAATTGGGGCCAATTTGCTATTATTACCTTGGATAATAATAAATTGGTTGCAAATGGGCTTTTTTTTTTTAAAGAAAACTATAGCAATTGTAAACCCCTGAAAGATTGTATATTTAACAGAGAGATTTAAGTAATCTTCATTTTGGCAGTGGAAATGACTCTATAACCAGCATTTTAAGGAGACTAACTGTTAAAAAGATACCGTAAAAAAGTGGTTTGATACAATGTCAGATACGAATGTGCTATGTAAGAATGACATCTCATGAAAAGGATGTGATCAATGAACCTTTGTTTCTGAAATCCATTGAGACACATGGCTTTGATCACATGGTGTGGTTTGCAGAGCTTCCTAACACAAAATCAAGCCTGTACAATTTGCTCCATGTTTCTGGATTTGCGGCAGAGATAGAAGCATTCTGTTACATTAGAGAAGTTTAATCTGCTGCAGTAGACTCCAGCATTTGTTTTCTTTTCAGGTTAGCATGAACAGACTGAGATATTTTGTGGTATGGAAAAAGAACAAAATGGTTTGTTCCACTTACATTCCAAGAACAAAGCCTGCTGGATTGGCCATTGAATCTTTTTCAATACTGAAACAGTTGCTGTATCATGCCTGGGTTGGTGGCCAGAGACAGAAAGAGAAAGGCCAGAGGAAATGGCATCAAATATAAACACTGACACTTGTACTAAAATGAGGTTATTATGCTACTATCAGCTGGGGAAAATGCTTATCTAAATTAACTTGAGGCAATATTTTAACACATCGGCAATTATAAACTCATTGAAGTTTATATATTCTCTGGAGATATTTTTTTTTACACTAATTTTATTTTGTTTCTTTTTTTTTTTATTGCAAAAGTTTTACAATTACATTTTCACCCCTTTCCCCCCCCCCTCAACCCACCCCAAACTTCCCAACCTCCCTAACCCTCCCTAACCCTCCCCTCCCCCCAGACTTCCAATATACTCACATCAGGTAAAAAAAAAAACCCTTAATATAAAACTTATATATAACTTGAACCCCTCCCTCCCCCTTATAATTTTTTAACTTCATTATATTAAAATGTTTCTATCTCAATATATCATTTTCAAATAAAAGCTATTTGATACTTCCTAGTTTGATATTTGTTCTGAACATAATCTATCCACTTTTTCCATTCCCATTCATAAGTCTCTTGTGAACAGTCTTTTAAATATGCTGAAATCTTCGCCATCTCTGCAAAACTGGCCATCTTCAAAGTCCATTCCTCGATCGTGGGCAAAACTTCATTCTTCCAATATTTACCTATCAGTAATCTCGCAGCTGTTATCATGTACAATATCAACTTTGTTTCACCCGAAGTAAAACCCTTAACTATACCCAATAAAAACAATTGTGGAGAAAATTGAATTTTTTTCTTCAAAACATTCTGCATGACCCACCAAATTTTTATCCAAAAAGCCTTAACTTTCCTACAGGTCCACCAAACATGATAATATGTAGCATCTAAACAGTCACATCTCCAACATTTTGGCTGAACATTAGGGTACATACACGACAATTTTTGGGGGTCTAAATGCCATCTGTAAAACATTTTATAGAAATTTTCCCTCAAATTCTGCGACTGTGTGAATTTAACATTCTGAACCCAAATTTTTTCCCATGTTTCCAACATCACTGGCTCCTCAAAATTTTGTGCCCACTTAATCATACAATCTTTAACCAATTCAGTTTCTGAATCCCTTTCTAACAAAACATTATAAAGCCTTTTAATATGCATTGGACCTTTCTCTTTTATATGTCTAACCAATTCTTCCTCATGCAACATAATACCAATTTTTTGGTCCTCTTTCCATCTCAATTGTAATTGATTATATTGTAACCAAGTTAAGTTAATCCCTTCGTCCAACAGTGTCTGTAGTGTCTTCAACTGCCATCTGCCCGCATCTGTAAAAAGAACCTCTTTGTATAAAAACCCCCCGAGTGACATTATATTTGTATTCCACATAATATGACCAAGATCCAGCCATAGCGGTATTTTATAATCCCATTTGAGTCGGTGCTTCTTCCAAACTCTCATCAAAGAGTCTCTAAGTATATGGCTTTTAAATACTTTATCCACTTTGTTGTCATAAAATAAGTAGGCATGTCATCCAAATTCAAGATCAAAACTTTCTATATTCATTATTCCAGTCTTTTTCCTTCCAAACCAATCACTTGCTAGAGTCAAAGCTGCTGCTTCATAATATAACTATAGGTTTGGAAGTTTAGGGCCTCCCCTTTCTGGAACATCTTGCATAATTTTCAATTTCACTCTCGGTTTTTTCTCGTTCCAGACAAACTTATTCACTCCAGTTTGCCACACTTTTAGTTGTTTATCACTTTTAAGCACCGGAATCATTTGAAACAAAAAAAGAAATCTTGGCAAAATGTTCATCTTAACTGCTGCTATTCTTCCAAGTAAAGACAGCTGCAGTTTTTTCCAAGTCTCCATATCTTTCTGCACCTCTCGCCACAACACCTCATAATTATTTTGAAACAATTTGATATTTGATTCTGCAACCTGAACTCCTAGATATTTTACCTTTGGTACAATCTCAAAACCTGCCCTCCTTTGAAGCTCGTGTTTACGATCTTGTGTCATATTTTTAACTATCATCTTAGTTTTTTTCTGGTTCAATCTAAAACCTGAAACTTTACCATAATCTTGTATAATGTCCTTCATCTGGATTATTGATTCCATTGGCTGTGTCAGGGTAACAATCAAATCATCTGCAAATGCCTTTATTCTGTAATCCTCTTGCCTTATCATTATACCTTTCAAGATATTAGAATCCCGTATTGTGTTTAACAAGACTTCTAATGTTAAAATAAACAACAGTGGGGACAACGGACATCCCTGTCTTGTTCCTTTTTCAATTTTAAACTCTGTTGTCAAACTTCCATTAATAATAATCTGTGCCTTTTGCTCTTGGTAAATTGCTGAAACCGCCTGTATAAATTGATCCCCAAAGTCCATCTTTTTTAAAGTCTTTAGTAGAAAATTCCAATCCACTCTATCAAAGGCCTTCTCTGCATCCAAGAAGACCAGCACTGCAGGGATCTGTTTATTCTTCTCAAGATATTCCAATAAATCTATTACTTGCTTTACATTGTCCTTCATGTATCTACCCTCGATAAATCCCGCTTGATCTTCATGAATCACCTTTTGAATTACTGGCATCAACCTGTTGGCTAGTACTTTTGCGTAAATTTTATAATCAGTATTCAGAAGAGATATTGGTCTATAATTCTCCGGTTTTTTAGGACCTGCTTGCTCTTTTGGTATCAAAGAAATATAAGCTGTTGTCCATGTTGGGGGTATTTTACCCCCTTGTTGAATATTACAAAATAGATCTCTAAGTTGTTCCACCATTTCAGCTTGCAAAGTTTTATAATACACTGCAGTCAAACCATCCGTTCCAGGAGCTTTAGCTGTTTTTAATTGTTTAATTGCTGCCATTATCTCCTCTTCTGTTATAGGATAATTCATTCTTTCCTTTTGTTGATCAGTAATTTTTGTAACTCTTTTATTATCTAAGTATTTTTCTATAAGTCCATTCTGCACATCATCTTTGGCATATAGTTTAGTATAATAGTCCACAAAAGCTTCTTTAATTAATTTTTGTTGAAAAATTTCTTTCCCTCCAATATCAATACTATCAATAGTCCGTATACTCTGCTTTTTCCTTAATGTATAGGCCAACCATCTGCCCGGTTTATTGGCATTACAAAATGTATTATGCTTCGCATATTGTAAATTTGTTGCAACTTGTTCCGCCATAAGCATTTGAAATTGGTCTTTCAAAAGTTTTATACACCACGTATTCTCTCATCTGTTGGGTTTTTAATAAGTAGCTGTTCTTTATTCTTTATTTCTACTTCCAGTTCAGATCTTTTCTTTTGTCGAATCAGTCTATGTTTAGAGTTCATATAAATAAGCACCCCTCTCATATAAGCTTTGCTCGCGTCCCATACAATTTCAATTGGGGTACCTTTATTCAGGTTCATTTCAAAAAATTCTTTCAAATGCTTTTTAAGTTCTATTATATTTTTTTCATATCTGAACAAGTTTTCATTCAATCTCCAAGAGCGTCGCTCAATAGGACTCCAATAGGACTCAGGGCGGTGAACAGCCAGAGTAAAAAACAGAACATACAAAATTTAAAAGCAGTTTAAAATAAATATTTTGGCCGTAAATTAAAACAACCCAATTTAAAATCAATTTAAAATTTAACTCAAGCCAGCCCAGCTAGTTGAAATAAATAGTTTTTCAGGGCCCGACGAAAAATCCGGAGGTCTGTTATTGTACGTATCTCTGTGGGGAGGTTGTTCCAGAGGGTGGGCGCCGCCACAGAGAAGGCTCTCCCCCTGGGGGTCACCAGCCGACATTGTCTGGCGGACGGCACCCTGAGGAGGCCCACTCTGTGCGAGCATACTGGCCGGTGGGAGGCTATTGGTGGCAGAAGGCGGTCTTGTAAATATCCTGGCCCTAAGCCATGGAGCGCTTAAAGGTGGTCACCAACACCTTGAAGCGCACCCGGAAGACCACCGGGAGCCAGTGCAGCAATGGCATTAGCAGGCTATTATGAGTGAATCTTTCTTGCAAAGGACCTAGAAATGTTAGTTTGTACTCTGGTCTCTTTTAGCAAGCCAGGATTTAAGATTATGTCTCTGAATAATACAGCAATGTTACATTTTTTCTGCATAATAAAATATTGTTGTTGTTAGTTGCGAAGTCATGTCCGACCCATCACGACCCCATGGACAATGTTCCTTCAGGCCTTCCTGTTCTCTACCATCCTCTGGAGTCCATTTAAGCTCACGCCTACTGCTTCAGTGACACCATCCAGCCACCTCATTCTCTGTTGTCCCTTTCTTCTTTTGCCCTCAATCTTTCTCAGCATTAGGCTCTTCTCCAGTGAGTCCTTCCTTCTCATTAGGTGACCAAAGTATTTGAGTTTCATCTTCAGGATCTGGCCTTCTAAAGAGCAGTCAGGGTTGATCTCCTCTATGACTGACTGGTTTGATCGCCTTGCAGTCCTAGGGACTCGCAGGAGTCTTTTCTAGTACCATAGTTCAATTGTACTCCTAGGCTATTGGAAGAGACAGAGGGGATAGCAAAAGAGAATGATTGAATTATGTGAAAAAAACCTTGTTTATTAACAACTGTTTGCCTGCAAGAAGAGACGGGAAGGGAAGGGAAGGGAAGGGAAGGGAAGGGAAGGGAAGGGAAGGGAAGGGAAGGGAAGGGAAGGAAAGGAAAGGAAAGGAAAGGAAAGGAAAGGAAAGGAAAGGAAAGGAAAGGAAAGGAAAGGAAAGGAAAGGAAAGGAAAGGAAAGGAAAGGAAAGGAAAGGAAAAGATTCATAACCATTATAAGATTTTGAATTGGCAATGATTTTCTTTTGGAAAAGCTGGATGGTTCCCAATAACATTAAAAGCACTGGCGGTCAAGCACAATCATGTTAATGCATTTGCTATCTTCCTCTGAAAGGATGAAGACATAATTTAATTTGGAGGCTCTCATTCTGTATTCCCCTTGTATATTGACACTGCACTTCACCAGACAGTTTGTGCTTGTGTCCTTTAAAGGTGACCCATTAAAGCATTGGATGAATGCAAAGACTCCTAATCAGTTTGATGGGTTTCTTGGAATTATGTGCCAGGATGGAATACAGAGAGCAGGACTTTGATTCAAAACTTGAAATTGCAAACAAGCAAAGACTATAATCACACTGCCCTTTACTTCATCCTCCTCTATATCCTCCTGCCTCAAAGATCTTTTTTGGTATTTCTCTGCTACGTTCATATTCAACACCAATACCTAGATTAGGTAAAATAAGATTAAGTTGTCGATATATATGTATTTTATCTAGACCTATTTTTATTGTGATTACAAAAGCCTTTGATAGTTGTTGATTTACAAAGTCTAATATTCAGAGAATTATGATGTGTTAAACCTCCACTTGGTTTAAACTCAACCCAGCCCTAAAAAAGATATAAAATGTTCACCCTTTTCTTTCCCATTACATCATTATATCAGCTCAATCACTGCTCGTCATAAAAAAGAAAGGAAAAAAGATCACTTTATATATACTCACTGGGAGTATAGATATAATAAATAAATAAATTGCTGGTTATTTAAAGCACTGATTTAACTGAAAGAGGAAAAACTCACAGCTGTTACTTGAACTATGGCCTACACAGTTTTTCCTTCCATAACCATGAAATGAATTCTCTTCTTTACAGATTATTCCCTCCCAAACAGTAAAAAATGAGAAGGTAGGATGGGATCAGCAAATTAAAGAAACAAATGCATAGACGGTGAAGACTTAAAATAATACTCAAAAATAGGAATATAATTGCTACATGAAAACTGTCTCATGCATTTCAACAATAATTTCCTAAGGGACAAAAGGTTTCCATGTAACTTGCTTAGTACACAAGCAAATAACATTATTGAATAAACTGCTTTTTAACTGATATATTAAAAAAAGATAAATTGAGTTGTAGCCCCCGAAGAACATCACTATAATATTGAGCAATTAATTTTCATGTAATCATGAGCTACTACTAAGTTTGGAAACCAGGGTAAAACTTTATCTCCATTCCCTGCTTATTTTATTTTTAAAAAATTAAATTTACTGATTTTATCTCTTAGCAGTTAATCACCTCTAGTCTTCATCTTCAGTAGTAGGTTCCTCTTACCTTCGCTACCGGTTCAGAACCAGGAATGTGCGCGCATGAGTGCTTGTTGCTCATGTGCAGCGCTTCTGTGTATGTGCAGCACTTCTGCGCATGCGCAGAATCTTCTGCGTATGCACAGAGCACCCATGATGATGTCCAGGCAGGTGGGTGGAGCCTCCCATCGCCACCACTACCGGTTTGCCCGAATTGGGGCGAACCGGTAGAAACCCACCACTGTTCATCTTCATTGCATTGTTATAGAACAATTTACATACGTACTTACACACATTTTAACACACTATAAGAACAAGGAACAAAGATATGCACATGAAGAGTCAGCATTCTGGTAATTATTTATTATTAAATGTATATGCCCAAGATGGCGAACCTATGGCACGAGTGTCACAGGTGGCACGCAGAGCCATATCTGTGGGCACCCGAGTGTTGCCCTAGCTCAGCTGCAGCGTGCATGTGCGCACCGGCCAGCTGATTTTCGGGCCTTCCAGGCCCATCAGAGGGGCATCTAGAGGGCCTCTGGGTGTGTGTGGAAGGCTGTTTTCACCCTCCCCAGACTCCAAGAAAGTCTCTGGAGCCTGGGGAGGGTGAAAAACAGGCCTACCAGCCCACTGGTAACCTTTTTGCCGTCACGTGCCAAAAGCGACGGGAGTGTGGGGCACGCATGTGCGGGGGGTGGGTGGGTCACAGGGGCATTGAATTATGGGTGTGAGCACATGTATGCGTGACCCCCCCCCCCATGCTCCCCACGCTTTTGGCACACAATGGCAAAAAGGTTAGCCAGCCATCACTGGTATATGCCAACCATTTCATGGTCAGGTGACTATAATATGTACAGATTAATAATAAAATAATAATCTTTATTGATTAGTCATTGGACTGTATCAAAAAGCTATAAAAACAATACAAAGAAAACAATAGAAACTGTTAGAACAAATCATCACCCTTGCAGTCAACTCCAAACTATTCAACGTATCCTATCCTTCTCAAAATGATCTTTGATATGAAAATTGCAGTCTTGCTAGTAATAGGTAAATCTGCCTTCTGCAAGAAACGTGGCAGTTTACTTTAAGTGTCTCAATATTTCTTAGTTTTTAAATAAGGATCTGAGAAAATGTCCCATTCCATCCAATGTAGTTTGAAATCAAGCAAGATACAATATGTGTAATATCTTCAGAGCTGGTATACACAGCCTTTCTGTGAATGAAACTCCATTGAACCTCCCCTAGCTTACTATGGAATCATGTTGTTCTAAACATGTTTTAAAGAAATCTGTCTTAGATTGATGAATTGATAAAAGGTGTTGAAGCTACAGGAACTTTGGGAGTGGGAGAATAATCATGCAATATTGGAATTGAACATTATGCAAGCACAAGCAATAGAACAAAGTCAAGCTAGAATCTTGGACTTTAAGAGAACTAATTTCAATAAACGTAGAGCTCGGGAAAGATTCCATGGATGAGAATCCTCAATGGGAAAACAACCCAAGAAGCTTGGGAAATTTTGAAAAGTGTGATTATAAAAGCACAGTCTAACACAATACCAATGAAGAAGAAAAATAACAGCTCTCAAAAGAAACCAACCTTGCTGCATAAAGAACTCTCTGATAAATTGAAAGACAAAAAGGACAAAAAAGACTAAAAGTGGAAAGGGGGCACATAACTAAAACAGAATATTAGTAAATAGCCTAAGCCTATAAAGATGAAGTGAGGAAAGCTCAAAATGAACTAAGGCTTGTGACAAATAACAAAAATAACAACAACAAAAAAGCTTCTCTCAACATGTAAAAAACAAGAAAAAAGTCAAGGAAATGATTGATCCATTAATGGGAGAAAGTGGCAAGAAAGTGACAAGCAACAGGGAGAAAACAAAACTGCTTAACTTGTTTTTTGCATCTGTCTTTACACAAAAGGAAAAAAAAAACAATCCAACCTATCAAAACAGTACTGTAAAAAACAGATTAGGCATACAAGTTTAAATAGGAAAATGGTAAATGAGAAGAATCCATATTGTGAGATGGCATTTGTAAGATGGTCCACCCTAGAGGCGTTCAAATCATCAGGACTGGATGGATTACACCCCAAAGTTCTGAAGGAACTGGCAGACATGATCTCAGAACCACTGAATTATAACTTTTAAAGATACTGGAGTACTGGGGAACTTCCAGAGGACTGGAAAAGAGTTGATGTAGTTTCCATCTTCAAAAAAGGGAAAAAAATAGATTCAGGAAACTATAGACCCATGATGGCGAACCTATGGCACATGTGTCAGAGGTGGCATGCAGTGCCCTCTCTGTGGGCATGTAAGCCGTCGTCCCAGCTCAGTTGCACAGCGCATGCGCGCACATGCCTCCCACCAGCCAGCTGGTCTTTGGGTCTCTGCCATGCATGCATGGGGGGAGGGGTGCATGTGGGGGGCCACACATGCATGTATGCAGGGGCAGAGTGCATGCATGGGGGCCAGGCATGCATGGGGGCGGGGCCCATGTGTGTGGGCTGTACACATTGCATTTTGGGGGTACAAGCTTGCACACTTTGGGCACTCGGTCCGGAAAAGGTTAGCCATCACTGCTATAGACCTATCAGCCTGACCTCAATATCTGGGAAGATTCTGGAAAAGATAATCAAGCAACAAGTCTACAAACACCTACAGGCAAACAAAGTCATAACCAAAAGCCAACATGGGTTTGTCAAAAACAGATCATGCCAAATCTGATTATTTTATTTGACAAAGTGACAAATTATTGGGGTATATCATGTGGTGGAATCTCCAGCTAGATTTAAGGAAGTGGTTAAGAGCAGAGGTTAAATCTATTTTTTTTTGCTATTGGTTCTGTGGGCGTGGCTTAATTAGTGGGTGTGGCTTGGTGGTAAAGTGACTGGGAGGGCATGGCTTGTTGGTCAGGCGGGCGTGGCCAAGTCAATGTTACTTCTTTGTCCTATTTTAACCTACAAAACACAACACAACACAACTGGCTCACCCACAATATAAAAGCAGCTGTGCTAGACCCAAAATGGCCCCTGCAACAAGCAAGAACCTCACACAGCCCCAAAAAGCCCCAAAAACAACTTTCACACTTTACACACACAAAATTCCACATACAGCTTTGTGAGATTTTGTGTGTTTGTGTAGTTAGAGTGAAACACTACAGAAACACACTAAATCTCAGAAAACTGCACAAATATTATTTTATTTTATTTTTATTTTTATATAAAAGCAGCTAAATTTAAAACTTCCTAAACTTTAAATGGCTAGGTCTAAAAAAAGAACAACTAAAAAAAACCCCAATTAACTATTTTTTTAAAGCTCCCAAAGGGGAAAAACTTACCCAATAGAACAGGGATCTCCAACCTTGGCAACTTTAAGACTTGTAGACTTCAACTCCCAGAATTCCTCAGCCAGCTTTGCTTTGCTGGCTGAGGAATTCTGGGAGTTGAAGTCCATAACTCCCTGCCTGCTTGATTGCAGGCAGGGAGATTCAGTTTCTTGCTGATGCAATGGATTTGCAGGGATTACAGCAAGATGTTGCAACCAGCAGCTAAGGTAAGCAATCGTCAGAGCCATTTAAAAGGAAAAAGTTTTTTTTCTTTTAAATGGCTCTGGCCATCCAAGCTGAGTTGCCTGATTAGCAGGCAACTCAGCTGGGATCGTCAGAGCTTGGCTCGTTAGAGCCATTTTTTTTTTAAAAAAAAGGCTCTGATGATTGCACGGCTCAGCTGGGAATGGGGGTTGGGGGCAGGGATTTTTGCTACCGGTTCTCCGAACTGCCCGCCGCCATCACTACCTACTCGCCCGAGCCAGTCCAAACCGGGAGCATTTCACCCCTGGTTAAGAGGGACCCAAGTTTGGATCAATACACTGCAAAAACAGCACATGTCTGACTTCCCCCAGAATCTTTGACTCTTATTGGGTGGTTCTGGTTGTTTTCACCTGACATATGCAGTTTTCAGTACTTTGTGTGGAGCCACCATTTCAAGGATGTTTGTTTAAGGGATGTCAAGGATGTATGTTTAAGGGATTCAATATCAATCTGGGCAGCAGCGTCTAAGATCCTTTGTTTGAAACTTTTCCTTGCCTTCAGATATGGTTAGCCTAGGCATTGAACAGAGAATCTATATTGTGAGATGGTATTTGTAAGATGGGCAGCACAAATTTAAGGAAACATATTAAATGTCTAGTGTTTAAAACACAGCCTGCATAATCTATCTGGGTTCATAAATAAGGAACTTAATAACCAACTGAATTGAATACTTTAACTTCTAGGTTTTTATATAGGGTATATCCAGCTCTGCCCTTAGTGTTGGGATTGGTGTAGATTTGCCCACTCTCAAGATGCATTTCAGGAAAGTGGATTGTATATTTCCCATCAGGGGAACATTTATCTCCATAGTACTGCACTATTCCATCTTTGGAACTATTTAGAATTATATACCTTGATTAATAGAATTAGTGAATCAGGGTAGCCATGATTGCTGAGCTAATTTATGGCACTGGCTGTAATCTTTAAAGAACTCATCTTGAAATATGGAAGTCAGAAACCCATTTCCATGAAAACAATAACTAAATATAGATAAGATTTAGCCTGTCTACATCTAGCCTGTTCCCTGTGTAGGTTCCAGTGATACCAACTATGTTGGTTTGGGATTTATTAATATTCAGATAGTTACGTACACTCTACAAGCTAAAGTTGTACAGCAATCTTTTCATCTCTACCTGGCTGTGTCACGTCAATTATCTGTGTAAATCATGGTGTCAACATGTTTATTTTTTTAGCTTTAGGTACATGCATATTGGTTGATTGAAAGATTTTTGGGATATCCTTTATTTACAGACTAGGAATTAATATGCATTCTCATCTGACCTCTTTTTTAGTGCTAATTATCCCTGTTAGGGAACTGTTCGCTCCTATGTGTACCCCTAAGCAGGAGTTTAAATATAACGCCATAATTAAAGTGAGGAGTCTGAATTCCATGTTCAGGGCCATAAATTTCCTCCAATGTCCCTATTTATTGAATTGAATGCCACACTAAGGCCTGTGCAGGTTGCAAACAGTTCACTCATTTTAGCTGTGTATTTTTCTATAAGGTGATGTAAAATGAAGCAGTTATCATTGGTGGAGTGGCCAGGCCTAAACCCAGATTGCTCTTTAGTTAATAAGCCCTTTTCAATTACCCAGCCAGGGTCTTATATAAAGGATATTTGACATACAGGTTTGCTACAGTGTCAATTAGGCTTCTCAGCCTGTACTTTGAAAGATCACCCTTGTCACCTTTTTTTTTTTTTTTTGTAAATGGAAACTGCAGCAGAGAGTTTCTAGCTACCCGAAATTTAGCAGGAATTTTTGATAGGAGTAAACATATCTGCAAAAAAGGAACCCATCAATCAACTTAATATTTAAACAGTTCAGGATAGGTGATCTTCCCCAGAAGCCTTATTAGACTTCAGAGTTTTAATGACTCCTCTAATTTACTGTTAGCCCTCCAAGGTTGTCCAGAATGGAAGCACTACTAAGAGTATTAGCACTGACTTTATTGCAAAGTTACAGTACATGATCTTGCAGGTCTGAAAGTACTTCTCCTCTCCTCTTTTTGGTTTTTGGAACACTAGGGAAGATGTCTTCTGAAATGCTTTTTATGCTTCTCCTACACCTGCAGACTGAGCTGCCTCTCAGATTATTGCCTAGGCTGCATGTCTTCCTCCTTTCTCCCAAGGTCATTCTCACATACCATTAACATCCCATCCCATCCATTCAGTCACTGGAGGCCAGGGTTGGGAGGGGCTTCTTTTTTTAGGTCATTATGTATGTTCTCTAGTCCATTGTGGTTAGGGATGACAAATAGTTAGCTGTAGTATTCCTTTCACATGATGGTAGGAACAGGGATGTTGACAGAGAATCTACATTCCTGCAACTGAATGCTAAAAAGAGAGTGGGTTTAAGAATTTGCCACTAGCTTTAAATCAAATTAGAAAGAAGACAAATGGCAAGACTTCTTAAGTCTGATAATTTTCTTGTCTTCTAAGCTCTAGCATGGTGACATGGTTGTTATCTAATAGATCAGTGGTTCTCAACCTTCCTAATGCCGTGACCCATTAATACAGTTCTTCATGTTGTGGTGACCCCCAAACAGGGGTGGGTTCTAAATTTTTTTGCTATTGGTTCTGTGGGCATGGCTTATTTTGTGGGTGTGGCTTGGGTATCATGTGACTGGGTAGGCATGGCTAGCTGGTCATGTGACTGGGTGGCCATGGCTATGTATATAGGGACTACTCAGAGGGCTGAAAAAAGTCATTTCTGACAGATCTTCGCACTTTTGACTTGTCCTCACACTTATGACCATCCTCACATTTATGCCCGTGCAGCATTCTTAACAACCATGTCACTCATTTCACAACTGCTTCTCCATAGTGATAAGATAGGGCAAAAAATGTAAAATGTGAGGACAGTCGTAAATTTGAGGACTGGTCAAAAGTGCGAGGACCAGTCAAAAATAACTTTTTCAGCCCTCTGAGTAGTCCATGTGCACAAAAGGACTACCCAGAGGGCTGAAAAAAGTGATTTCTGACAGGTCCTCGCACTTTTGACCAGTCTTCGCACTTATGACTGGTCATCATACCCATTGTAGCATTCTTAACAACCGTGTCACTCATTTCACAACTGCTTCTCTTCACCATGGTGACAAGATAGGGCAAAAACGTAAAATGTGAGGACCATCGTAAATTCGAGGACTGGTCAAAAGTGCAAGGACCAGTCAAAAATAACTTTTTCAGCCCTCTGAGTAGTCCATAGGCATAAAAGGATACAGCAATAGAGAGGGATGAAGGAAGGGAAGGGAAATTAGAGTAGGAGTGAGGGTAAGAGAGGGAGGAAGAGAGGACGAGAAGGAGAAAGGAAGAGGAAGTAGGAAGGAGAAGAAGAGGGGGGAAGAGAAAGTAAGAAGGAAAGAAAAGAGAGAGGTGGTAGGTTTGAGGAGAAAGATTGCTGTACAATAAAAAAGATGAAAGGGAAGAAAACCAACCCCAAACAAATATAAAGATATTAAGATAAAGAATGAATTGTTAAACTTTAAAGAATAAAAGAGAACAAATATGAATAAATAGCAATAATTAGAAACACACATACAAACATACAATGTATTTTCTTTGAACAGAGTATTTGGCCGGTTCACAAATTTAACCAGTGTTTAGTCATTTCAATTAAATTTACAATTTCTATATTTTCTTTTTGCCATATTTATTCCTCATCTATTTTTTTTAAAAAAATCAATATTACCCTTCATCCTCATCTCTAACCTTAATCAAATTCAATTTTTCCCTTCTATTCTATATTATACCCCTTCCCATTGTCATCTATTTTTATATCCATCCTCACATTGGTTAATTATGTAATTATGTAATACAGTTGTTTAATACAAATTCAACATTTTAATATAAATCAATTAGTTATGTAACTATCTTTTTTGTATATCAATCAATATGAACATGAATATTCCAATTATTTCCATGAAATCCAATTTCTTACAGATCAATTAATTATATTTACCAATAATAATAAACCAAATAATTTCCCCCATATATTCCTCCAAAGCACAACTTAACCATTTCTGCTTTCAACACAATATACAATTAATAGTATCTCAATTATTACAATTCCCTAGTTAAATAGAGCTTTTTTTCTTTTGTGTTTTAAAATCTTGAACTCTTTTGCCCTAAATTTCCCATTATTTGCACCTACCTTTTTTGGTGAGGAGAAAGAAAAAGAAAAAGAAATCTCTGTGCCTCATTTTGTCACACTGCAGCAGAGCCTGCTTTACTTTCAGTTTCCTTTTAGCGAGGGAAAAAAAAATCTACTCCAGCAGCTTGCAAAACAAGAGCTTGTAAAAGAGCCTGCGCAAAACAGCTGAGAGCGAATCAGCTGAGAGTCGGAGGCCGATCTAATCACGCTAATTAACCTATGCTGAAGCTGAAAGAGGCTGTTTTTTTCTATTTTTGCAGGCAACGGTCTTCTCATTTGTTTTCTTTTAACACTGATCACCTGTAGGGCGGCCCTTTGAAGCCCCACAGCAAGAAATTAAATAGTTTTTTTTCCTCTAGCCATCAGCTGGGACTCAGGAGGCAGCAATAGATTGGGAGTGGGCGGGGTAAGCGAACGGCCGAAGATCCAACAGAGCAGAGAGTGAGGGTGAGTGAAGGTGTGGGGGGGCAAGAGAGGGCTTTGGCGACCCCTGTGAAATGGCCGTTCGACCCCCAGGTTGAGAACCGTTGTAATAGATGGTTCTGGCTAGGCAAATAGCTAGCCTTAATCTCCTTCTCAAGGAATAAATAAATAAAGGGCATCTGTGACCTGGGAAGCGGCATTTCAGTTAAAAACATTCTTTGTCCTGCTTTCTTGTCCAGGCTTTCATAAACTATGAAAACAGAGGTAATGTCTGTATAGGTAATGTAAGTGTGTCTACCAGAGTCAAGGCTTGATCAGAATTCAGGAGTGTCAAAATGGTGGCCAGCAGGCTGGATGCGTCACACACAGGCCACGTCCAGCCCCGCTCTGAGAAGGGAAAAACACCGCAAAATGTCATGTGACGGCAACGTGACACTGCGAATTTGACACCCGTGATATATGTAGTCCAGGGCCATAGTATCCATTTTATTTCACTTTTCCTTCTATATTTGTGAACCTCGAAATGAAGTGAGAGCCATTTATCATCTGAATTATGGGCTACATTCAAGGAATGTAGGATAGGGGTGATGAACAGCATGAGAAAGAAGTGTTAGCCATGAGTTACCTCAGTAGCGTTCCCAGTAGCCATTTGGTCTTCCACAATGAATAAGTGCCATCTATTATAAAGAAGGAAAATAAATATTCTGCATTCGGAGGTCATAGCTATGCTAGCTATATTCATTCTGATCCCTGGCCCTGTTCCCAAAATATATTTAATCCAATCATCCAGTAACTGGGTCAAATTTTCTTACCAGCAATTCTAGCAGAAAATAATCCTATTTAGTCCAAACAAAACCCACTATTTTCAGAATTCCCAACCATTCTCTCTAGAAGTGTCTGGTATTTATGAACCTTTGACCGAAGAGAGAAGTGGCAAACCTTGATACCAAGTCTAGTCCTATTCCATTAATTGTCCTGGAAGGTTATAGGAAGGTTATAGCAGCCAATCTGTGCATTGAGAACATCTTGTGTAACCAAGATTTTGAAATGAATTCTTTAAGAGAGTAGGTTGTTTTTCGGGAATATCTCTCTAGATTTATTTCTTAGAAATTAGGTTTGCAAAATGGGATACAGTGTTAGTGTAGTGTTAGTGTTTCCTTGAGAGAACTAATTAGGAGGAGGAACTTAATTCCCTGCAAGATGGGGTTTATTTGTGTTAAACTGTAACACCCATAACATTAATTCATGAGGTTAACTACTCCAAACATACCCCACCTCAGTTACATATGTTCTGGAAAATAGATTCCCTGTTCCCACCTAGAGGAATTTTTTTTATGGATCCCACCATATGGGGTATACATAAAAGATTATTACAGTAGCTAAGAGCCAAGCATTTCTTCATGCACAACATACAATATCCATGTTTTCAAGTATTTATCATCTACTTTGCCTGATTTTTCTCAAAGTTCCTATAGGTTATGTGGTTGTTTATTTGTTTTTTGTAGTGAAAGCAGCTTCTTCTACATTGACCATTAAACTGTGGAAGTAAAATAATAATCCCAATTATTAATAACTTATTTGATTTCCACTGTATCCTACCTTAGTTTTTCTCAACTTGCTTCCCTTTTGATGTGTTGGATCTTTAAGGATGCAAATTCCCGGTCTCATCAAAACTTGAATTGATCAATTAGAAATTCTGCATTATGTGATCCTAACATCTGGAGAAGGTGGACTTGTTTTCTTTTTCAACCTTTATTCTTTATTTTGATGCAGCATGCAAAGACAGGCAATTATAGAGACAAAAAACATCAGGCAAAGAATCTGGAGTTAATTTTTTAGTACATTAAGTGGGGGAGGTCTAAAAAGCAAAGCTAAACAAATTTCCCTCCCCCTCCTCCCCCAAAAAAGATTGATAATAAGAAAAAAAAGACATTTGGGCCATTTGATCATAAATAGTAGAGTTCACTAGCACAAGAAATCATGCAGATTGTGCAGGGAGACATAAAACCACTGAATTATGTATTAATATGTCATATAAAATGGAAAAAGTACTAAAGAAATATTGTAGGAAAAATAAATAAAGCAGCATTAAAAGTGAACATGTCCCATTTGGTCAGTTATGCCAAACATAAAACAACAAAAATTACAGCTTGGAAGTTAACAATACTTTTAATTTTAGTACTAACTTGCTTCCCTGTTGCAAGCCATACAGAGGTGTGGTCAGAACTTAGCATCAAGGATTGATTTTCTGTCAGAGCTCATCTAAATCAATATGTCTGGGTGCATGCATGTGCATTTGTGTGCGTGTGTGCATGAGCAGGTGACTGTGTGTGTTTAAATACAACCTGGAAACCAAGAGATGTATGAGATTGTTGACATTAAATTAGAACTGACACAACCACAAAGGGGATTTCTGAATGAAAGTAGCCTCAATTGAAAGCTTCTTGTACTGATATGGAGCTTGTTTGGATTCTCTCCCCCCCCCCCCCCTCACCCTTAGGCTTGCCACATGTTTCCAAAGGGCTAGAATAAAAGCTACATGAAGGCTGACAATGCAATACCAGAAAGAAAAATAATTTTGAATTTAGATTACGGGTATTCCTCGCCTTACGACCACAATTGAGCCCAAAATTTCTGTTGTTAAGCGAGACATTTGTTAAGTGAGTTTTACCCCATTTTACAACCTTTCTTTCCACCGTTGTTAAGTTGAATCACTGTAGTTGATAAGATTGTTAACCTGGTTGTTAAGTGAATCTGGCTTCCCCACTGACTTTGTTTGTCAGAAGATTGTAAAAGGGGATCACATGAGCTCAGGACACAATGGTCATAAATAGGAACCAGTTGCCAAACATCTGAATTTGGATCACGTGACCATGGGGGAGGGGAATGCAATGGTGATAAGTGTGAAAAACGGTCAAAAGTCACTTCTTTCAGTGCCGCTGTAACTTTGAACAGGCACTAAATTTATTTATTTATTTATTTATTTATTGCTTTGATTTATATGCCGCCCTTTTCCGGAGGCTCAGGGCAGCTTACAATGCATTAAGCAATAGCCTTCATACTTTTGTATATACCTGTTTAGTAGGGCTTTCACCCCCCCCTCCAAGTGGTGTTTTTTTTTATACAAAGTCAGCTTATTGCCCCCACAAACCGGGTCCTCATTTTACCTATCTCGAAAGGATGGAAGGCTGAATCAACCTTGAGCCTGGTGAGATTTGATCTTGCAGTAATTGCAGGCAGCTGGTGTTACTTAACAGTGCTTTAATTTGCTGCGCCACCAAGGCTCTTAAATGAACTGTTGTAAATCGAGAACTACCTGTATTGTGCCAGAAAATAATTATTTGAATATTTCACAAATCAACTTTCCTCCCTTCTGCTTTTTTTGCAAGTAGAGCAACAAGAATATTTGTTTAGAAATTTCCTGACAGTAAGAACAATTAATCAGTGGAGTGACTTGCCTGCAGAAGTTGTGAGTGCTCCACCAACACTGGATTTTTTAAAGAAGAGATGGGACAAACATTTCTCTGAAATGGTATAGCATTTCCTGCCTGAGCAGGGAGTTGGACTAGAAGACCTCCAAGGTCCCTTCTAACTCTGTTATTCTGTATCCTATTCTGTATATATGAGGAGAATAATTGGGGATTGAATTAAAAAAGAAATATAGCAAGAAAAAGTGAGTAGGTTGAGAGGAAGGGGAAATCTGCAAGAGACATGGTATAATGGATGTGATAGCACTTCAAAAAGAGAGCTGAGAGGCTTAAAAAAAAAAGAGTATGAAGCAGTATCTGAACTTGGTAAAATCAAGGTTGATTTGCAAGGATAGAAAAATACAAAGACAAATTGAAAATAGCATTAGTGCAAACTAAAGTATTAGATTTCCTCTTTTCCTCCCTTATATTTTGCTTTAATTTCTTTAAAGTACATCTTCTTATTTGTTGGCTTTATTTTATACCCCAAAGGGATTAGCAAAATGGCTATGTGTATGTATCCATCCCCAACGACTCCCTTTCAGTCTTTCTTTAGTTTAGAAGGCAAAGTGAGAGGATGAAATACCAAATTTAGGAAGGTTAGTTTAGCCCATAGTCACCCAATGACTGATCACATGGGGTTGCTATTCTCTACTTCAATCTGAGTTTAAACAAAATCCCTTGCTTTCTATATTGGCATCATTTTTTTAAAAAAAGCAAACGAGCAAACCAGTTTAGCTTTAAGAAAATTCTTTCATTGCTAATGTCAAAGACTGTGTAGGCAGGCATCATTCATAAAAGACAACTGTTCATTTTTTGGGAACACGGAATTTGAATTTAAATTCAAATTCAAATCTTTGAATCAATCTTCAAGAATTAACAAGATTCTTTAGAGGGGAAGGGGTGTTTTATTGGGAAGTGAAAAAGTGTAGAAGGAAGTGGTTGTTGCTTGTCATGTATTCACTGGCCATCTAGTTTAGACCAACATCTGAAATGCATGCAGGGTTGACGGTCACGGATTTCTTTGAGAGACTTGTGCTATTATTTGTGAGTTTCTGTCTGGAACTTGCAGGAGTTCAACAATATTTATTATTACCCTCTGTACATCCTTTTGGAAAGGGCACTTATTTTTAACTTAGCAAGATTGACTGACTGCTTTCTAAAACAGGAAACAGATATCTGGGTTGTTGAGTGTTACTGGGCAGATGTCAAAGTCTATTGTTATTCCATTTTGCCTGTCTCTGAGATGAGATTAGGGGCCATTTATGGATATCCTTCAGAGGAAGTTACAGGCTTAATGCTCCGTTTCAAGAAGAAGAAAAAAATGAATGGAGCCAAGCACTGATGAAATAATTTAGCTGACTTCGGTTTTTGTTCATTGAAACAGAACTGGCAAGGTTCTATGCCATATGGTGTCTTCCTCCAGTTCTTTCACTGGCTGCAATCAGCTTCCCCAAAGAGCTTCTGTTGTTCTGCATTTTGTTTCATTTGATGCAATCTCCCCAGAACTTTTTGAGTTCAAGTCTATTTGTGACTAGTCTCGGCCAAATTCATTTAAGGAAGAAAACAACTAATATATCTGACTCGTTCTGCATTTGGCATTTTACACTTACAGATGGAGGACTTTCTGTAGATAGTATCTGGCTGATTAATCTCTTAAGGATAGATAGAATAAGATGGGATGGGATGGGATGGGACGGGATAGGGCGGAACGGAACAGAACAGGAACAGGAACAGGAATGGACCTGAACTGACCTGAACTTTTTATTGGTTGGACACACAAGGAATTCATAAACTCAGTGTACATTCAGTGGAATGAGATGCATATGCATCAAGCATCTCTTGGCAACTTAATATTAGTGCAGCATTTGGGATTTGGTCAAAATGAAGCCCAAAATTTAGGGAGACGTTAATATGGAGGAGAGCTGAATGTGGTTCTTCATTTCTGTTGGATATGAAAACCCTGTGCAGTAGCAGTTCTTTTGCTTCTTCTGGCAATAGGCCATGGAAGACATGTCATACGAGAAGTAAATACAGATCAAAAGTATCATCATAAAAATAGAGATACATACCAACAGGCATCATTGGCACCGAAGTGAGAAAAGCACAAGGACAAGTGTAAAATCAAAGGCGGGGACTTGCAGAGCTATTAGTTCATGCATGGAAAATGCAAGTATTCACAGAAATTGGTATTTACTGGTGATATTACTGCTTTTGCTTTGGATTCCTTTTAGTCCAGTTCTCCTTGAAGTGCTTTGGAAGAAACACAAGCTCTGCTCTACTACAAGGAGGGCCAAACCTGCGTTGTCATAGTGGCGTCACATGACTTATTGTGACTTTCCCCCTTCGCTAAACCAGGCATGGGCGTGGCCAGAGCATGACGCATCCGGCTCACAGACCATGAGTTTGACAGCCCTGATCTACCACATTTTTACTTCATCCTTTTTTCATTCTTCTGAAAAAATGAAAGCATATAGCAACATAGTATTTGTGCTTCCCTGAGCATCAAAAAAGGTTCTTCACACACCTCTTCCTTAAAGAAGCAATGTATTTCTTTAGAATAGCACAGCTAATGCACAGGTCAGGCGAATATATGTCTGCTTAAGTTATTATAGACAAAGATTATATTTCCACTTTCGTGTTCTTGAGTCAAACTGACTGCATATTTCTTATTATACTCCCAAAGATAAGTGCCCATTTCAATTGTTTGTAGGTCTATTTTTAACAACAATCAAATCTTTATTTTCTAAATACATTTCACATTAAGGGGACCTTGTTCTACATACCTGGAGTCCCAATGAGTTCATAAACACATCCAAGTTATTTTCCTAACAACAATGCAGCAAAGTTTACTACTGCCTTCTTCCAGATTTTTTTACTTTCCCAAATCTTGCTGGGGCTCTGTTGTCTCTTGATGATCAGCCATTCAAGCACTATCAAGGTCCATTCTTCTTAATTTTTTAAAAAACAGCCAAAGCCATCTTAATCAGTGGCCTTGCAAAAATCTATTACCGGTAGTAAGTGTTTTACTTTAATAAATGTTGTATGAAACACCTTTTCAAAATGTCTTTAACTCCCTGCTTCTAAATGGAAGCTACCACATTCTTTTGCACATCTCCACTTTTGAGGCCTGCTCCAACAAGTCTAGTCACTGAAAGTGATCCTTGACTATGCAGAGAAGTCTTTTGGGGCTAATGGAAGAGATTGTCAAGGAGATACTATGAAAATATTGCAGAAACCATAAAAGGTTAATAGCCTAGAATGCCAAGAAACCCAGTATTTGCAAACTGCAAAATAATACTATGTGATCTGGGCAATGGAAAAATAAAACTTCAGTTAGTTATACCAAGAACCAAGTTGAGGAATGTTTTAAAAATCAAGAGTATTAAGAACAATCCCCATGTAATTTAATGGCAGTAGCAAGAAAGATGCAGCAGAGAGCTTCAGACGTTGTATTAAATGTAGGACAGCTGGGTTCCCTACAGCACTCTAAGTTATGGCATCTGTGTGGGAAGGTACAAAACGCAGTCTGGTAAATGCTTCTGTTGTTTCCTTAGCTATTTGGTTGCCACTTCAATAATTGTTTCCCCTATTGATTTATTAGTTGCAGGGAGCTAATTGACATAAGGCTATCCCTCCACCTGTGCTTTGGATCTAGGCTACCTTTTTACTTGCATCTGGCTATTCCAACAGTTATGGGAAGGGACAGGATGCAATATGGCCTGCTGTCAGTGGGCACTTCTTCACAACATCAGATAAATAGTAGTGGGCATGCTTGGTTGTCCTTAGCAGGATAAAAGATATGGATATTCCCTTATCTCATGGCTCTTGTATTCATTCATTCAAATCATTTAACATGGAAAGTGGGTTATTAATTTAAAGAAAGGATTTATTTCATAGAACACTGAGGATCACTGTCTCAATGAGAAAGAGAAAAATATATGTTTCAGGAGGAAGCTTTAACTTGTTATGTCTCAATCATCACTTATAGAAAGAAATCCTCTACAGCAGGGGTGCCAAACTCGCAGTGTCATGTTGTCATGTGACGTATTGCAACTTCCCCCCTTCGCTAAATTGGGTTGGGTGTGGCAAGTACATAACACATCCGGCCCAAGGGCTGTGAGTTTGACACCCCTGCTCTACAGGTAATCCTCAATTTACCTCCATTCACGTAAATCAAAGTTACAATGGCCTAGAAAAAGCTTTACGGATTATATTCAACTTCCCAGTCATGTGATGGCAATTCAGATGCTTGGCAACTGGTTCACATTTATGACCAGTTGCAGTATCATGTGGTGATCACGGCAGCAAAACTATCCATTGGGAAAGATGGATTTGCTTAACAACCATGTGATTTGCACAATGACTACATGATTAGCTTAAACTGTGAGCTATCCAGGAGCCTGGATAGCTCACAGACAGAGCACTGTAATTTAACACCAGCTGTCTGCAATTAAAGTAAAATCGAATCTCGCCAGGCTCAAGGTTGACTCAGCTTTCCATCCTTTCTAAGGTAGGTAAATTGTGGACCCAGTTTGTGGGGGCAATAAGCTGACTTTGTATAAATATACAAAAGTATGAAGGTTATTGCTTAACGCACTGTAAGCCGCCCTGATAAGGGCGGCATATAAATCAAATTTAAAAAAACCCCATAAAAATGGTTGTGAAATTTGGTACAATAACATGGTGATTTATGACTGTTTTGATTTATGACTAAAATTCCCACTTGTGGTTCCAAGTCAAGGACTACTTATATTTAACTTTTATATTATGGCAAGAGGTTTCAGAAATGGGATATGGCTATGTTTTCATGGATTTCTCAAATGGCCTGATCATTATTAGCTTACTTCTTTTTTCCATGACATTTTATGTGAATTTTTAATGCACATTCACTCC
This sequence comes from Arizona elegans, assembly GCA_022577455.1. Taxonomy (NCBI): domain Eukaryota; kingdom Metazoa; phylum Chordata; class Lepidosauria; order Squamata; family Colubridae; genus Arizona; species Arizona elegans. The sequence continues at coordinate 259,701,456 of JAKOOJ010000001.1, forward strand.
TTATGAAATAAATGCATTCCAATTTCCATATCTATAGTTTCTCTTACCACTTTACCAGCTTGGTACAAATATGCCTTTAACTTTTTTTTCTTTCTGAGTTTTTAATTTCTATCAGATAAACTGTCCTAGAGAACTTCAAAAACTGCATTTCTTTTGTAAGCCTTCAGTTGACTTATTAAATGTATTATCCAATGAGTATTTTTTGAAGCTTGTTTGGCTGCTTTTGCCTTTAAGAATAGATACTGGAAGGCCAAAGGCCAAGCAAGCTATTGTGTTGAGCACAGTGGCTGTGTAAACATGTTTCTAAAATAGCTTGCATTAAATAGTTACAGCTGCATGCAGTGTGAAGCAAAGCTTACATTCTTTTTGATGTATACAAATCTCTTTGGATTGCATTTCAGGGTTTTCATTATGGGCCTTCAAGGATCTGTTTGGCTTCAGTAGGTCTCAGTTTCAGCTGCTTATACATTCTTTAACTGCACTATGCCATTCTTCTACTATGCAGATTTTTAAAGAGCCACTTTGTAGTGCCCACTGTTTGAGGAGAGATCTCCTTCAAAATAACAAAGAGTGTGTTTCTTCTAATTAAGGGCCCCATGACTTGGCTCTATAATAGAATGTTCAAAGAGAACCAATTGGTCTAGCATACGGATGTCAAACTCACTGTGTCATGTTGCTGTCATGTGATGTTTTGCGAAGTTTTTCCCATATGTGGAGATGGGTTGGGCGTGGCCTGCATGTGACCTATCTGGCCCGTGGGCCGTCAGTTTGACACCCCTAATCTAGCGGTTAAGGCACCAGGCTAGAAACCAAAAGATTATGAATTCTGGTCTTACGTTAAGCATGAAAGCCAGCTGGGTGACTTTGGACCAGTCATTCTCTTTCAATCCAATCTACCTCAGAGGGTAATTGTTGTGGGGAAAATAGGAGGAAGGTGAGTTCGATATGTTTGCTGCCTTGAGTTATTTTTAAAAATAATAAAGGTGGATAAAAGTTATAAATAAATAAAATATGCCTTTCATACATGCTACCAGTTGTCAGGCCACACCTAAGTGGGACAGATTGTTTTCTGCCATGGTAGAACAGTGCAATAGGGCTTTGCTGGGGTAAACAAACTGCCTTTTAGCCATGCTGATTCCAAGTCCCATTAGTTCCACCCAGCAAGGAAATGTTGGAAGAAATATTCAGGTCCAGTTCCAAGGCGGAAGAAAGGCACTGGAAATAAAATGGAGGCTGGAGGCTTTATTGATGAAGCAGAACCACCAACCACATGTGATTCTAGGACAGCTGACAAAATGGTTGAATGAGTGGATGGATCTTTATAGGTTTCTGTGACTTTGATGTTTGAATTGTTTTGGGGGTTGTGCAGTGAAGGGGATTGTGTCTTTTGCTAAATGGTGGTGGGTTAATCATATTATGTCCTAAACCTAAAGGGTCATGTCCTGTTCTCAGAATTTGGGTGGAGTAGAATGTAAATTTTAATCCCATCCCTGGAGGTGAAGGTCTTTTGTTTTGTGAACAGGCTGGCCCAATCTTTCTTAATGGGCACAAAATATCTGCTGGGGCTATTAAGAAAGACTGAGTCTGCTTTCTGTCTTTAAGAGCATGTTTCTCCATTTCTCCCTTAGGGGAAATATTCTATCCTGCCTTTTTAATATTCCCCAAAATATTCCATTCTTTGGGATAGAGGGGTGGGCTTCCCACAGAAAGCTTTAAGCATTAACATGGCACTTCCTTTGGTGTTGCATAGATATACTGGACTCTCTACCAGGCAGGATATAACTTGGGCTGCAATATGAGATCCTCTCCATTTCTTGTATTTTTTATGTCTTTGAATATATTTTGAAGTATAGCATATGTACCTTAGTATATGCATCCCAGTAAATACATTTTCTGTAATTGCATTTCAAAATTTAATAGAATGCAAAGAAGGATGTTGGCGCTTTAGTTCACATACAGATTCGTAAAGTGAGAATTAAGAAGATTTGCACAAAAGTGAGAATCAAACATGTTTTTTTTTCCTTATCCCTAGATGTTACATTGGCAGAGTGATCTTATTATCTGATCCCACACATTTATTTGACAGAGTAATGTTTCAATTTTCAGTTCATAAGTTCTTATGCTTGTTATATATTAATGAATTTTTTAATTCATGTGGAATGATATATGTGCAATTGAATCCTCACATCCAGATATATTAAGGGACATCAATTTGTCTCCAGATTATATGGTCATAAAACATGGTTTCCAACTCTGCATAGAGCATGCCCAATTCAGCGTTTCCAGTAGCCATAAAAGGATACAGGATATAGCAATTAAAATGAAACATTGGTAATGATGGGGGAAAAAAACTATATTGTTTCTAAATTGTTTGATCTTCTTCAGCAGTAATCCAAAATCTATTCCCAGATTTTTTAAGAGTTTAAGCTGCATTCCTACATTCTTATCTGGGAGTAGGCCTATTGAACCTAATGATTCTCTGTAGCATATAAATTGTAATGGCTAATGCTTTTTGAAGGTTTTTGCTTCGTACAGGACAAAATACATTAGCATCTGAACACTGGTTGTTTTTAATCTCTCCACTCAATTGCTGCAATGACAAGGCCAGAAATTGCTATCTTGTTTGAAACCCAAAACTGAAATTGACAAGAATGATCACTGCTTCTATGGCTTCCTTTTCTTATCAGTATTTTCTCAACTAGGCTCTGGGGGAAATCCTTGACGAGAATAAAAAGAAAAGAAAACACTTTTTTTTTAATGTGTAGTGCAGAAAATCCCTACTGAATATTCTAGTTTATTCAGCATGTGGAGTTTGGTGGTATATGGAGAAAGAATAAAAAAATAAAAGTAGCACTTTGTGTTCAACTACATTTTGAGTGCCTTAGAATGGAATCTCTTCAGTCAAAATAAAATATTTTTATTTTATTTTATATATATTATAAAATATTTTAAAATATTTTATTTTAATAAAAAGCTTGTTCTTAAAGAGAGAAAATATGTTTTGCAGCTAGATAATGAGACAATGTGCCAAGGTTATCATTCCTTGAAGGAGATCAAGAAGCCGAAATACAGTACCTTTTGCAGTGCTGATATTTGAGGCACTCTATTAATAACAAACTAATTTGACTGATTTTTCCCCAATACACAAATTCACTACCTTTAAAAAGTAATTTAAGAAAATCCTAACCATGCTTTTCTTGTAAACACTAATATTACCTACTGTTTCTGTTCCAGCAAGCAGTCTATCAAGGGGTGTCAAACTCAAGGCCCGTGGGCTGGATTCGGCCCATGATGTGGTTGGATCCGGCCCATGGATCCTGGAAAATGTAAGGGGCAGGCCTGTGTCTCTTTGGCCCACTCCACCTGCGTCACTTCAAACCGGTCTACCTAATGCGAAGAGGAAACATCTGGCCAGCATGGCTGTGGCCAGGTCTACCCAATGCAAAGTGGAAACATGCCAGCAGTTTGGGGAGTGGCATCAAGCTGGCCACACCCACCCAGTCGGCCATGTCCAGTGAGTGGCATCAAGCTGGCCATGCCCACCCAGTCGGCCACCCCCACCCCCGAGGTCAACTACAGCCCTGATGCAGCCCTCAGTGACACCCCTGGTCTATCGTCAACAGACCGACAAATCACATCTTCAAAACACACACCACACATTTAGTAAAAGCACTGCAAGGATCAAGCAACAAGATTTCAAACTACAAGTTGGTGGTCCTATGAAAGGGATAAGCTTTTGAACAATTTCTGAATTTTCCGCTCCTTGGATCAGTGGGACAATTATTTTAATAGGCATGTGCTACCACAAATCATGCATCATCAGACTTTATTTACCTGGTACCCTTCAGCTGTTTTGAGGTCTATAACTCTAAAATTAACAGCCACAGTTAGCCTGAATCACTCTTTGGCATTAGTTAATGCGAAGTATGAAATATAAACTGTTGTGTTCTATTTTGATAGCTGCCTTTCTATTCAATTTAGGATGGCCAGTTCTGTCAAACCTGCTTGCTCTTGATGCACATTTATGTCTAAATGCATCAGTGCACCCAGGTCAGATACAGGCTAACATAAACTACATTAACACCTGCCATTTCCAAATGCTTGAGAAAAGTTGAACTTCTGCAATACTTCTGTTGCAATATAAAGAAGGAAAAACATGAATACAGTGCAAAATGCATTATGATAAAGCTGAGTTTGAACTTCAGGACTGAATAAGCGGGTGGTTCGGAGAACCGGTAGCAAAAATCTCTGTCCCACAACCTCTTTAGCTGAAAAAATGCTTTTAAAAGTTAAAAAAAAGCCTCTGATGATCGCGCGGCTCAGCTGGGATCGTCAAAGGCTTTTAAAAGCATTTTTTCTACAACCTCTTCAGGATCTGATGATCTAAGCTGAGTTGCCTGACAATCCAAGCTGAGTTGCCTGGTCACCAGAGGCTTTTTAAAAAAGCCTCTGCCGATCAGGCAGAAAAGATTTTTTCTTTAAAAAAAGAAAAAAAAACCCCTTTTTTTCTTTTAAATGCCTCTGACAATCCAAGCTGAGTTGCCTGATTGGCAGAGGCATTTAAAAGAAAAAAAGCCTCTGCCGATCAGGCAACTCAGCTGGGATCGTCAGAGCCTTTTGAAAGCATTTTTTTACAACCTTTTTGCAGAAGAGATTGTAGAAAAAATGGTTTTAAAAGTAAAAAAAAAAAATGGCCACGCCCACCCAGTCACATTACCCCCCCAAGCCACGACCACAGAACCGGTATACCCGTGGTATACAAGAAATGTTTGTTAAGAGTCTGTTTTGACATCATTATCATCATCAACCTCCATGACATTGTGTCTATGGATGATCATCTAGTGGAAACAAGGTTCTGAACTATCAAGATGTTTCCCACAGGTATAGATCAATCCTCATTTTATTTCTTTTTCTTCTCCTCCATTTGATAAAGTATCACTGCGTTATAGTGCTATCCAGTGGTGGGATTCAAGTAATTTAACAACCAGTTCACTGCCCTAATGATTTCTTCCAACAACCAGTTTGCCAAACTGCTCAGAAAGTTAAAAAGCGGTTCTCCCGAAGTGGTGCAAACTGGCTGAATCCCACCACTGGTGCTATCCACCAATCCTTGAGCCCACAAAAAATGACGCCAGCATGAATTTTACTGCCTTCATTACTGAAACCAAGGACATGCTAATGAGCAAGGGGGGGGGCAAATGTTCTAGCCCTTTCCACTTGCACCATGGCGTCACATGCAAGCACATAATGAAACTTGTGTCATGTCATCACAATACAATTATTATTTTCATGAAATGTTGGCTTGCTTCAGAGCCCCCCCCCCCTTAATCCTTATTCTGCATAGTAATGAGGCTGACAAATGATGCTGTTCTTACATATTTAATGCTGGCCAAGTTAGTCAAAGTGTTGGGTGAATTCTCTTGGCTTCATTTCAAGCGAGGAGGGAATAATCTGAGCTACAGTAGCTCAACCTTTGAATAATGCTGCAAAGGAATGCCGTGCTGGCAGCAGGTGACCAATAAGTCCAGTTCTGACCTTCTGGTGGACAGTATTCAGATGTAAATGGTGGTCAGCCAAAGGAAACGTGCATTTGCCACATGTAATAGCACTAGCCAGCGTCATGGGGCCAAAGCTGTAATGGAAGACCCAAAATGGTGCCTCTACCCCCCATTAAGGGGAGCCTGAACAGCTAGAGCATGAGTGTCAAACTCACAGCGTCATGTTGCCATCATGTGTCCTTTCGTGACATTTTCTCCATTCATGGAGCTGGGGTGGGCATGGTCTGCGCATGATATATCTGGCCCGCTGCCCACCAGTTTGACACCCCTGAAGAGGAATTAGAGCTTCAATGTACTAGTCTGAAGAGTATACAGTATACTGTTCTTGGGTGAGTACAAAGAAATAATAATAGTAGCGAAAACAATTTTTAAAATGGTCGCGTGAAGTCTTTTTCAGCAGAAGTAGGAGAAAACCTGTGATGCAGCCAATGATAACAGAATGACTAATAGAAATTGACTTTTCTCCAGCTTTAATTCAACCCTTACATTTTAACCTACAGATTCTATGGTTTTAGGACATTCAGTGCAACTTTCTAAAGAGAGTGTAGATGTATTTTTAAGAACATGTTTAGTACTCTGTCAGAAGAGTGTTAAACTTATACTTAAACAGATTAACAATCCAGGCCTAACACTTTTTCAAAAGAGCACTAACTCTGTGCTTATAAGTGCCCTACATATGTCCTGACAATTGGTTTGGAAAGCACCAGTTAAGCAGAATCTGGTATCTGGTCTCTCCTGCAGCTTAAGTCAAAATGGCCATAGAGGGCAAAGTTTAAGGACCAATGGGGAGAGAGAGCATGCCCTCAGCAGCCTAAAATGTCCAATGGAAGATGGGCAGATTACAAGACCTCATTGCAAGTGTAATAATTGGTGAAGTATGTCAGATTGTATCCATAATAAATTTAGCTGAGAATGACTTTAATCTGCCTCAGATAGGGCCTGAGAGTAAAACAACAATAACAGATTATAACTATCAAGGAAAATAGGTGGGCATGGAATGTTGTAATACATCAGAAAAAAGAGCATTGGAAGAATATCTGAAGGACATGAAGAAGAATGTACTGAAGCTAGTATGTCAAGATCGCTTACTGATTTCCTGGAGAGACCAAACTGGCCTACAAGAAAAACCAAATGAGGAACAGCGTGGAGGCATGGGAAGATAAAGCATTACATTGCCAGTACATTAAAAAAATAGCAAGGAAAACAGGCCTTAGCTATAGTTAAGAGTAGGAAAGTTAAAGAAAGAAACAGAAAGGTTAATTCTGGCTGCAGAAGATCTAGTCTTAAGACCTGGCATACAAAGCCAGAATTGAGAAGATAGCAAATGCTGCCTATGCAAAGAAGCTGAAGAAACAGTGGACCATTTTGCTAGCTGCTGCAAGATCACACAACTGACTACAAGCAACAGCATGACAAAGTAGCAACAATGGTGCATTTGAAGATCTGCAAGAAATATCATTTGCCTGTAAACAAGAACTGGTGGGACCATAACATAGAGAAAGTCATAAAAAAATGAAGAAGCTAAATTTCTCTGGGACTTCAGAATTCAAACAGACAAGCACCTGCCACACAACACCCCAGACTTAACAATTGTCAATAAGAAAGACAAAAAAGTCTGGATAGTAGATGTATCAGTACCTGGAGACATCAGAATAGAAGAGAAATAACTCTTGGGCCTGGTGGCTCAGCAGACTAAAAGCATTGTGATTAACACCAGCTGTCTGCAATTACTGTAAGTTCGAATCTCACCAGGCTCAAGGTTGACTCAGCCTTCCATCCTTTCTAAGGTAGGTAAAATGAGGACCCAGTTTGTGGGGGCAATAAGCTGACTTTGTATAAATATACAAAAGTATGAAGGCTATTGCTTAATGCATTGTAAGCTGCCCTGAGTCTCCGGAGAAGGGCGGCATATAAATCAAATTAAAACAAACAAACAAAAAACAAAACAAAACTGGAGAAGATCACAAAATACAAAGACTTAGAAATAGAAATAGAATGACTATGGCAGAAGCAAGCAAAGGTAATTCCAATAGTAATATACACCTTGAGTGCAATCCCAAAACAACTGGAGCACCACTTGAATACCATTGGCATTGACAAATTTACCACTAGTCAATTGCAAAAGGGCGACTTTACTCAGAACAGCTTACATCCTATCATAATATCTGTAACACTACCAAACATCCAGATTTGCCTATCTCAGATCCTTGTTATTCTGTTAAACAGAGTTGGAAGTGATCTTAGAAGTCTTCTAGTCCAACCCCTGCTCAAGCTGTCCAATCTCTTTTTAAAAACCTCTAGGGATGGAGCACCCATAACTTCTGACAGCAAGCTCTTCAATAATTGTTGTTGTTAGTTGTGAAGCCGTGTCTGATCCATCATGACCCCATGGACAACATTCCTCCAGGCCTTCCTGTCCTCTATCATCCTCTGGAGTCCATTTAAGCTCACGTCAACTGCTTCAGTAACTCCATCCAACCACCTCATTCTCTGTCATCCCCTTCAAACAAAAAAATTGCAATAAAATTAATAACCCAAAAAATGGTAAGTGTGATGAAGTAAGGCTTTTCACTCTCCTTAACCAAGGATACCAAAGCCTGAGTAAAGAGCCAGGTGTTCACAACTTTTCTAAACAACAACAGAATTGGGGCCATCTGGATCTTGGTAGGGGGAAACCTCATTCCAGAAGGCAAGAAGATATGAAAGGGAAAAATGGTCACCAGGACATATTCTGAGTAGAAGTAAGGGAAGAAGATGTCCTCATGTGGTATCAAAAAGTCAAGATGGCAACCCTGACTGCGTGATCAAAGCTTTGCTCATTAGATATCTTGATTTTTAAGCTCCCCTTGTGATTGTTGCTGGCCCATGCCTGATAGATAAAGTGTCAAAGAATTATACAAAGGATTGTATAATCCATTCACAGTGGATGTTAGACATTCTGTTTCCAAAGGACTATGAAGTGACATGAGTGTGACATCTTATTTGAAACACATGACATGAAATCCCTAAGCATTCACCTCCCCTATCCAAAATTGGCAAAACTCTATGTTTTAAAAAGAAATTATAGTAAATGCTAGAACACACAGTAAAAGTGCACTTTCAATATAGCAAAATTCAAATGAAAGAGCTCAACGTTGTATCTGTTAAAGAATTAAAGCGAGATAGTTTACATGGAAAAAATCCTATTCCTGGGCAATTAGAGCTACACAAATTAGGAGAAGATGAATGCAAGTTGTTCAGTGTTAGGAGACATTGCAGATAGAAACAATTATGACATTTTCTACAGTAAAAAATCCTGTCAGATCAGAATACTGCCTTACTGACACAGACAATAAAGTGGATTAGATGTTTTTGCTGAGCCATATATCCTACTGGTGATGTGGAACAAAGTGATAAAAAAGCTTAGCACAAGGGATGCTTAAGATGAATAAATGGAGCAAGGATAAGTGGAGGAAAACCCACCAGTTTTCTCATCTCTTGCTCAAGCTAAATCTCTTGCTTTTCTAGCTGCCTCTCTAGAGGTTCATTGAAGAAATATCTTCATTACTTGAATTATTTTTTCATGGAACAATTAAGAGAAACCAGGATCAACAATAGCACAAACAATACAGTACATGAAATACTTTCTAGAGTCATACGGTATAAGCTATAATGCCCACCTGAAGAAACAGCTCTGGCCAACTTTGGCATGGGAAGTGAAGTATAAAGTTCACAATTACAGGTAATCCTCAACTTACAAAATTTTTTAGTGACTGTAAAAAAATTATTTTTTATTTTATTTTATTTTATTTATTTATTTAGTTTGTCAAACATGTACGAGATAACAGGAATAAGTATAAACATCGATATTAATACAGGAAATGGGGACGAATAAATGGGGACAGTAGGACAGGGATGGAAGGCTTATAGCGTGCACTTATGCATGTCCCTTACAGACCTCTTAGGAATGAGGTGAGGTCAACAGTAGACAGTTTAAGGTTAAAGTTTGGGGGGTTTGAGGATGTAACAGCAGAGTCAGGTAGTGGATTCCAGGCATTGGCCATTCTGTTGCTGAAGTTGTACTTTCTGCAATCGAGTTTGGAGTGGTTTACATTGAGTTTGTATCTGTTGTGTGATCGTGTATTATTGCAATTGAAGCTGAAGTAGTCATTGACAGGTAGAACATTGTAACAGATAATTTTCACACTTCACACGCAGTGTCCTGAGCTCATGTGATCCCCTTTTACAATCTTCTGACAAACAAAGGCAGTGGGAAAACCAGAATCACTTAACAACCATGTTACTAATTTAACAACTGCAGTGATGCACTTAACAAATGTGGCAAGAAAAGCCATAAAATGGGGGCAAACTCACTTAACAAGTTCCTCACTTAACAACAGAAATTTTTGGCTCAATTGTGGTCATAACTGTATTCACTTACACAAGTGAAATATCAGACAAAGGCATTGTCAATGATGGTTGGAATTTGAGATGGGTTGCAGGAGCTGAAACCAAGAAAATCCAAGGAATTCCTTACCAGTGCAAATTTAAGTGTAAGGTTTTCATGGAGATTTGAAAATGTAGTTACTACTAATATACAGTTTTTTAAAGATATAAAATAAGACAACAGTGAATATGGCAGGTGCAAAAGTTTGAAGTTATACTAGTCAGTTCTTTGTCATTCCTCCTTGGGTAGAAGTAACAGTTCAGAAATATTCTTAGAGCTCCTTGTAACTCATGCAGAGATTTTTCTCAGCTTCTGGTCTCTTGGGGATTCATGGACACATACAGTGCATTTAGAAAGTATTCAGACCCCCTTCATGTTTGTCAATTTTGTTATGCTGCAGCCTGATTCTATAGTTGTTGGAATTCATTGTTTTCTCATTAATCAACACTCAGTACTCCATAATGACAAAGTGAAAACAGAATTTTAGAAATGTCTATAAATTTATTACAAAGAAAAAAAACCTGAAATATCACCTTGGCATAAGTATTCAGACCCTTCACTCAGTACTTTGTTGAAGACCTTTGTCAGCAATTACAACCTCAAATCTTTTTGGGTATGATGCAACAAGCTTTGCACAGCTGGATTGGGGGATTTTCTGCCATTCTTCCTTGTAAATCCTTTCATGCTCAATCAAGTTGGATGGTGACCATCGGTGGACAGTCATTTCCAGCTCCCTCCAGAGATGTTCAGTAGGGTTCAAGTCAGGGCTCTGACTGGACCACTCTAGGACATTCACAGAGTTGTACCTAAGCCACTCCTGTGTTGTCTTGGTTGTGTTGTTAGGATCGTTGTCATGTTGGAAAGTGAACCTGAATTCCTGAGTGCTGTGGAACAGGTTTTCATTGGTCAACTCTGACCATTTTCCCAGTCCCTGCTGCTGAAAAACATCCCCACAGCATGATACCGCCATCAACCATGCTTAACTGTTGGGATGATATTGGGCAGGTGATGAGCGGTGCCTGGTTTCCTCCAGACATAATGTTTAGAATTGAGGCCAAGCAGTTCAATCTTAGTTTCATTGGACCAGAAAATCTTGTTCCTCACAGTCTGAGAGTCCTTTTGGTGCTATTTTGTAAATTCCAAGCAGGCTTTCATATGTTTTGCACTGAGGAGAAGCTTCTATCTAGCCACTCTGCCATAAAGCCCAGATTGGTGGAAAGGTGTAGTGATGGTTGTCGTTCTAGAACTCTGTCCCATCTCCACACAGGATCTCTGGAGTTCAGTCACAGTGACCATCAGGTTCTTGGTCACTTCTCTCACTAAAGCCCTTTTCTCAAGATTGCTCAGTTTGATGGGGTGACCAGCTACTTGTTTTGCTAAACTTCTTCCATTTGAGAATAATGGAGGCCTTTAATTTCCCTTCTTTGGATTCTAATAATTTATCCAATCGATTTTGTTTTAAATCTATTCCTTCCTCCTCTTGGTTCTTTCTGTATCTTACCATTATCTGCGAGTAGGGCCACCAGTCTATTACTATTCCTTGTTCTTTGAGCTCTTCTCTAGTTTTCAATTTCCCCTGAACATCTATTATTTCTCTATATCTTAAAATCTTTTGTTTTGTTAATATGTTGGGGTGAGTTATAGCTTCTATAGTTGATAGCCAGCCGGGAATTTTCATATAGTGTTTGTGTTTGATTTGTAGCCATGTGTTAATTAAAGATTTCCTAATGGTGTGGTTATTAAAATGTTTATATATTTTATTTCCTGAACTCCATATAAAGGCGTGCCATCCCTTCATTAAGTCATGCCCTTCTAGGTTTAGCAATCTTTGATTATCCAAGGTTATCCATTCTTTAATCCATAATAAGCTGGCAGCCTTGTAATATTTTTCCCATGCGGGGAGTCCAGATCCGCCTCTAATTTTATCGTCTTGTAATATATTCAATTTTATTCTTGGTTTCTTCCCTTCCCACACAATTTTTTTAGTTATTTTGTCCAAATTATCAAAAAAATTCTTATCTAATTTTATTGGAATTGTTTGGAATAAATAAAGGAGTCTTGGAAGTATGTTTGATTTTATTGCTGCTGTTCTCCCCAGTAAAGACAATTTTAATTTTCCCCATTTTTCTAAATCTTCCTTTATTTTCTGGACTAAGGGGTCATAATTATCTTCTTTTATTGTTGCCGTTCTAGCCGTCAAATTTATCCCTAAGTATTTTACTTTTTTAACTACCTGCAGTCCAGATTCTTTTACTAATTTCTCTACTTATTTTGTTGTCATATTTTTTGTTATCATTTTTGATTTATAAAATTTATAAATATTTACTTGAATACGATTTGGCAGAAGAATTGGTTAAAGGGCAGATGATAGCCTGGGCGAGGAACATAGGGCACAATATACAACTGGAAGATTGGGAAACAGCATGGGAAGATAATTATAGCATGACAAAATCGGTGGCCTACAAAGAAAATCACTATAAAATGTGGTACCGATGGTATCTGCCACCCGCAAGGTTAGCAAAAATGTATCCAAATGTGAATCCGGCTTGTTGGAAATGTAAAAAAACGCAGGGAACTTTTTACCATGCTTGGTGGCTTTGCCCAGAAATTAAGAAATATTGGAACAAAATAAAAACATGGATATTAGAAATAACAAATTACGAAATTGAATTAACACCCGAAGTCTTTTTACTAGGCATGATAAATAAGAATATTAGAAAGGACATAAAATACTTAATACTCCACATTATAACGGTGGCTAGATTAGCGTTGGCACAACTCTGGAAAATAGACCGTTTGCCAACTGATCAGGAAGTAATACAAAAAATCTATATATGCGCAGAGATGGATAAATTAACCCTAGAATTACAGGATAAGGAAGACTCAAAATACTTTAAAATATGGAATAGCTGGTACCAGTGGATAAGTCAGAGGAGGGAGAATGGTTAGAGATGAAATTTAGGAGAAATTAATGTAAATAAACAACTGCACTGTCAGAAAGATATAGAAGGAAATAAGTCACTGTGCGTATGTATGTATGTATGTATGTATGTATGTATGTATGTATATATATATATATATATATATATATATATATCATTAGAAAGTAGTTAATAGATGAAGTTGAGTACTATATATGTACTGTATATGTATATGTAATTTGTATGTTTGATTAAGAGAAACTTGTTAGTTTTTCTTATATTTGTTTTAAATGTCTTTTTTTAAATACGAATAAAGTTTGTTTTTAAAACTAAAAAAAAATAAAATAAAAAAAATAAAAAAAAGAGAATAATGGAGGCCATTGTGCTCTTAGGAACCTTCGGTGCAGAACAAATTTTATTGTAGCCTTCCCAAGATATGTGCTTTGTAATAATTCTGTCTCTGAGCTCTGCAGGCAGTTCCTTTGACATCATGGCTTTTGCTCTGCTACAGTATGCATTGTCAGCTTTGAAGCATTCTATAGAGAGGTGTGTGCTTCTCCAAATCATGTTCAATCAATTTAATTTAACACAGGTGGACTCCAATTAAAGTATAGAAACATGTCAGCAATGATCAAGAGAAATGGGAGGCAGTGGAGCTAAATTTCAAGTGTTGTTGCAAAGGGTCTGAATACTTATGCCAATGTGATATTTCACTTTTTTCTTTTTAATAAATTTACAGATATTTCTAAACTTCAGTTTTCATGTTGTCATTATGGGGTACCAAGTGTAGATTAATCAGGAAAAAAAAAAGAATTTCAACAACTGTAGAATCAGGCTGCAGCATAACAAAATTGACCAAAGTAAAGAATACTTTCTGAATGCACTGTATAATCTGACTAAGAGTCATAAATATTTGCATGCAGATGCAATAAGTAGTGGGTAAAGCTAGTATATGGGCCTGCCCACTCTCGTTCAGTACTTTAACCATATATACTTGGGGGTAAGTCTCATCAACTGAAGTGACATTTTAAATTAACCACATATATAACAGGGTGAGCTCCCGTTACTTGATTTGCCAATCTAGCAATTTGAAAGCATGGAAATGCAAGTAGATTAATAGGTACCACTTTGATGGGAAAGTAACAGCATTCTGGGCACCTTTGGCATATGGCCATGCTGGCTTCATGACCATGGAAATTGTCTTCAGACAATGTTGGCTCCCTTGGCCAAGAAACTGAGATGAACACTATGCCCTAGAATTGAACACAACTGGACAGGGAAACCTTTACCTTATTTAGACATAATGCTTGGCTATATAATATAGAATGTTCTTTAGAAATACATCTTTAGCAATCTGGTTTTTTCTGAATGTATTGGGACCTTGATTCTACTGGATGGAGATCTTGGGCTATCCTAACACTGCTGAAGGGATGCTGTGGCTCAGTGGCTAAGATACTGAGCTTGTTGATCAGAAGGTTGGCAGTTCAACGGTTTGAATCCCTGGTGCAGCTTAATGGAGGGAGCTCCCATTACTTGTCCCAGCTTCTGCCAACCCAGCAGTTCAAAAGCACGTAAAAAATGCAAGTAGAAAAATAGGGACCACCTTTGGTGGGAAGGTAACAGCGTTCTGTGCGCCTTTGGTGTTTAGTCATGATGGCCACATGACCACGGAGATGTCTTTGGACAGTGCCGGCTCTTCGGCTTTGAAACGGAGATGAGCACCTCCCCCTAGAGTCAGGAACAACTAGCACATATGTGCGGGGAACCTTTACCTTTAACACTGCTGAAATAAAGCAGGCTGTTTATACTAAGGTTCATTATATGTACTTCTTCAAATCAAATTAATCTTCTAGGATAGTGTTTCTCCTCCTGCAACAATTATAGCTGTAACATTTGATATTTGTTTAAGATTTAGTTTCTGAAATGAGATTTTGCTACAAAAGAACAGAACTGAAAATAACTGAAGCTATTTTGTTTTTCCTTGCTTTCTCCATTATTCTCCAGCTGAAACCTCCCAAGAGCATAATTGCAACTGAGTCACTGATGCATTCGAATCTTGCTATTCTGGCTTAATAAAGGCTTAAATTAGCCATAGGTCTCATCATCTGAAGTAACATTTTAAATTAAAAAGTCCTAGCTATTCATTTAATATAGATTTAATAAGACATTTGTTCATTAATAAAAAACAGCTCATCACTGCATATTAAAACATATTAATGTTGAAGTTTACATATATAGACACAATTGATTTACAAATCTTGAAAATGTTTAAGTGTCTGTTGGTATTAGTTATGGTTGGTTACTGTAAACATGTTGAAAGATTCACAGCTTTTGTGAATCTGAATGAACCACTTTTCAGTTTATAAAGCAGTTCAAAGTGTCTGATATAAGTATTATTTAACTGGAAAATCTATAACATTAAAAATGGATGAAAGGAAGGAGAAAAGTAACTGGAAGAAGAAATGCCATGAAATTAGAGGAGGCCATCAAGAGTTGACTTTGATTCAAAGAGACTCTCTTTCTCTGTGAGAATGAAACGGTTTGATCTTTATATATTTATTTATCAAATGCATTAATTTGAACAGTTCCCTGGACATCCTTTTGAGCACCAGACTCACTTAATGCTACTGCAAAGAGCTAGTTAGGACTGTCACTCAGATGTGAAATTAGCTTGATTTCCCAGTTGAATCTTCAACTTGGATACATAAACATATTTTATGTTCATAGGTATTTTCTCATTTGAATAGGCCTAGACAATTTTGGTGAAATGCACAAAAGACCTTGCAAAACTGTAACTGGCTAATGCCTTAACTGAAATATGTGGTAAGATTAGGTTTTTGAGTATGTGGACTTGCATTTTCCCCTTGGCAAAGTGACTCTGTGGTGCAGCATTGAACGTTCATACTTTACTTCAGTGTTTCTTAATCTTTGACAATTCCCAGATGTGTGAATTTCAATTCCCAGAATTCTCCAGCCAACATGCTGGAGAATTCTGGGAGTTGATGTCCACACATCTTAAAGTTGCCAAGATTGGGAAGCACGGCTTTAGTTTGTTGTACTGTATGTTTTCAAAGATCTTGAAGAAGTGCTTTGATTAATGGCATGCTTAGCAAAATCTTATGATGATACCCCCAAAAATAAAGGACAAGTGAAACTGAGCAGTGCACCATAGGCACATGATTTCTTGAACTGACTCGATCCCATTGATAGTGAATCTTATCAAAATGCTTCAAAACTGTAGAGAAGAAAGTTGAAATTCTAAACAGTCAGGAGCTGATGTATTGTTTTTCTCCCTCCATGGAAATAATAACTACTACATATTGCTCATATTAATGCATGCATCAAGAGCCTTGGTGGCGCACTGGTTAGAGTACAGTACTGCAGGCTACTTGTGCTGACTACTGGCTGCTGCAATTGGGCAGTTCAAATCTCACCAGGCTCAAGGTTGACTCAGCCTTCCATCCTTCTGAGGTGGTTAAAATGAGGACCCAAATTGTTGGGGGCAATATGCTGACTCTTTAAACCACTTAGAGAGGGCTGTAAAGCGCTTTACAGTGTTGTAAACAACAAAAATGTTTAGTAGCAAATAGTCTGTAGAGATTCTCAGTCATCCAGGTCATGATTATCCCAAATATGGTTTTTTTAGGAGGCAATTGGACTTTCTTGTTTTTTCCTTTTGAAGACATTTCGCTTCTCATCCAAGAAACTTCTTCAGCTCTGACAAGATAGTGTGGAATGGAAGGATTTATATTCCTTGAAGACAGCTGTTCCTTTGCATCCTTTTAGAGGGTCGTTGAAGCACTTGGAGTTTTATCTGTGTCCTCAGGGTCACCTGAGTAGTGTTCCTGGTCCTGTAGTCTGCAATTTTTTCCCTGGAATTCCTATTCCCACACCATTCAAAGGGTGTTCATCCCAAAAGTTGTCTCAAAGGTGCTTTTTCAGGAGGCAACTGGACTTTCTTGTTTTTTTCCTTTTGAAGATATTTAATTTCTCATCCAAGAAGCTTCTTCAACTCTGACAGGATAGTGTAAGTAGCACTTAGTAGCAAATGTTAACATGTATATGTATTATTTGTCATACATATAGATGGCAGTTTTTCATAGAATTTGGTTTGAGGAAGTACTTCCTTTCCCCATATGTATATCACAATGATCCTCCCTTCTATCCCTGCTATTTCTTTCTTTTTAAAATCATGTGTGCTGTTGATAATGTCCCTTAGCCTGTATTAATTCAGTCAGAAGGAAGATCCAGCCACAGAAAAAGATTAACTGACTCCAAGCCAACGGTTACCTCAGTCCATTATTGTTGCTTCCAGTGAAAAAGAGCTTGATTAAAGGAAGGCTGTGTTGTCATTACAGTTGCCGTGCATTTCATTCTACAGTCCTATTGTTTTCCTCCAGCTCCTCAAAAGGGTGAGGAAGGAAAGGAGCCTGGGAATTCCTGTCAACATCCCCGGTTGGCCTGTTTTCCCAACTTATGCTGAAGCATCTGCTGCCAAGGATGAATACACCCCTCTGTCTTAGTAGATCAGTGAATGCTCCAGCAGTTTCCTGTCCTTGCATTCAACTTTCCCATCCAGCTTCTAAGGCAAGCCCTGGCGAGCTGAACTGGGCTCCAATGGTGTGGTTTTTCTTTGTGTGCTCTGAGCTGCCAGACCAATGTTGTGAACAATCTTGCCTCAAGGGCAGTGCATTCTTCTTGTACTGTCTGAGAGGGTCTGCATTATTCTAGCTTTTTATCATGTTTATTTCACTTTTCATTCCCATCTTTTTGATTGTTTGCCTTTGGGCAGATTTCTGTTCTCTAGCTAAAGATGCAGCTTCACATTGAATTAATGCATGTCTCCCTGCCAGGTAAGGAGGCGTCTGTCTACCACTGAAGAAGCTAACAAAATAAAGAGTAGATGTCACTCTTTTGTTAATGGTGGGAATTTGATGACAAGCTGCACCAAGTTACAGCCCCACTCCCCGAATCTTAACCAGCTTGATTGCACTGTAGGCACTGTTATTTCGACAGTCTTGCTCACCAGCATCTGGTATAATTGGAAGCAGCAGCCAGCAGGTATCAAATGTC
Source organism: Arizona elegans (assembly GCA_022577455.1). Lineage (NCBI taxonomy): Eukaryota > Metazoa > Chordata > Lepidosauria > Squamata > Colubridae > Arizona > Arizona elegans. The sequence goes on from JAKOOJ010000001.1 coordinate 259,719,434, forward strand.
AGTATGAATTGTCTCCTGCTGCGTGAGCATTGACTATGAAATTGATTTGCTGTCTCTCTCTCTTCCCCTCTTTCTCTTTTGTGCACTTCTGTAATGATGGTACTGCAAAAAGTCCAATCGGTGTAAGGCTACAAATATCTGGATTGCAACTAGATGGCATTGAAATGATACAGAAAATGCTAGGTTTTGGCTGCCATCTAGAGATAATCCAGATTTGTGCAAATATGCATATGTACTTTCTCATCACATAATTCCCTTCCTGGGTAAATCATGTTATACAGAGTACAGAAAAAGAAGAATAAGAAATGGGAAGCCAAGAAAATAACAGGCCTGAGATACAAAGAAGAAAAGGAAACATGGCTGAAACTAACTTTCTGTTCCTTTCTGTGCTTGTAAACCATCCTTGCTACTACCTGTCTATACAGAGCTTCATACATTTCCTTTTGTTCTTTAAACTTTTTAAAAACTAAACTAAACTTTAACGTTTAACTTGTCTAAAATAATCTCTTAGATGATTTCAATCATCTTTCCACACCTTTCAATCTCCCATTTTTTCTCAATTTGTTTATCTTCCTTTCTGTAGTTGTTTGGAATTTGATTTCTGTATATAGGATTGCTGTTTTGTATTCCGTCTACATTCAATAAATCTATTTATCTGACTTTCTTAAGCCTGCTCAGGTGTGCAGAGTTAAATTTCCATACGTGGTATGAAGTTTTTACATATGGCACTGCCAAAAAAATGGCCTGTCCCCATTCAGAACCTCCCTTGCAATTTTATTAATTTTCTCAATTTTTCATTATATATAAATCATGTTTGCATATTATAATTATATTTATTTATTTGCCATGTGTATGTATGGATAGATTTAAGCTACATATTCAAAACAGACCTCTTCCACACCAGATGCCCAACAAATAACCCCATTCTGGTTTATTCTTGGATCCCTGAGTGGCCTGATCATGTTTTCTGTACTCTTTCATTTTCTTTTGACCATTTAGGTTATCTAGTAGAGCATTTATTCAGAATGTTGCATCTATTACTAACCTATGGATAGTTGCTTTCATATTCAGCCAAACAAGTAGGTTAGTTCATACATTATGACCTACATCTTAGCCTTTTCATTTATAATTTAATCCATGGACAACATTCCTCCAGGCCTTCCTATCCTGTACCATTCTCTGGAGTCCATTTAAGCTCACACCTACTGCTTCAGTGACTCCATCAAGCCACTGAATGGAGTCGTTCTCTGTCATCTCCTTTTTCTTTTGCCCTCAATCTTTCCCAGCATTAGGCTCTTCTCCAGTGAATCCTTCCTTCTCATTAGGTGGCCAAAGTATCTGAGTTTCATCTTCAGGATCTGGCCTTCTATACAGCAGTCAGGGTTGATCTCCTCAAGGACAGACTGGTTTGATTATCATGCAGTCCAAGGGACTTGCAGGAGTCTTCTCCAGCACCATAGTTCAAAGGCCTCAATTCTTTGGCACTCAGCCTTTCTTATGGTCCAACTTTCACAGCCATACATTTCAACTGGGAAAACCATAGCATTGACTATACACACTTTTATTGGCAGGGTGATGTCTCTGCTTTTTAGTAAGCTATCTAGATTTGCCATAGCTTTCCTCCCCAGGAGCAAGCGTCTTTTAATTTCTTGGCTACATATACATATACACAGTGCACTTATATACAGTTAGGATTTTTGCAACCCAGATATAGTAGCTCTAACTCTAGGAAAATTGACTGTTTGAGAGGTTTAATGGAAATAATTAATAAATTATTTTAAAGTACACTACTGCTGCTGAAATACAACTGTCTGAAAGCAGAATATGACATACCAAATTTGATTGCTATTAAATAGCATCGATGATTCTCTAAAAAAAAGTAAGATTCTTTAGCACTATTGCTAAGTATGGTTAGGGAAATATCTGCCTTTTATTATTAGTTTCATATGCTCTCACTTGAAGCTTCTGGGGCATTGAAACATAAAGACAGTCACTAGCATCTAGAAACATGCCAAGAAGAGAACTGTATTTTTAAGCTTTCCATTTCCAGAACAAAAATATCCTTCAGCTACTTAGTTCTCCTTCAAATGGTTAATCTCACTTATTTGGCCCTGGCCAAATCAGGCTGTGGATTCTTCTACAACTGAGATTAACCCTTTTGATCCCAAGACTCTTAGTAGTTCCTGACACTCAGTCCAGTTACAATGGCATGACTTCCTGCTATTCTGAGGCAAGAAACAGATGAAAATTATAGTGTATGTCCTACAATAACCATTGCCATTAAGCAAAGAAAAGCTCTGTTTCATGCTCCTAAATTAAAGACATTATAGCAAATCATCATCAAGCAATTTCATGGTGTAGTGGTCTCTGGATGTTGTGATCTGCCAGCAGCCTGCGGAGCTGACAGCAGAGTCGGACAGCGATGAGGCTGAGGAAGAACATGGGCCAGTCCTGGAGGCTGGGGAAGGTCTGGATGAGGGCTCTGCGTCAGAGGCAGAGATGGGGCCAGGGCCATCGTGGAATGATGTGCGGACTTCAGAGCCTCCAGAGGCTGACAGTAGAGAGGCAGAGGAACAGGGGGAGCCTGTTCCTAGTGCACGTATGAGAAGAGCTGCCAGAAGGCAGGAGCAGCTAAAGCAGAGAGGATGACTCAGGAGTAAGGCCAAGAGATGATTGGCCCCTCCCATAAGACTTAAAAGACCAGCAATGGCTCTTGGCCTCTTTGCCGGAAAACAACCGTTGAGAGAATTGGTTCTTGTTTGGCTGTAGTTATTTCTTCTGTTCCTGAACTGTTGCCAAGAAAAACCTTTGGCAGTTTGCCTAATTATCCCAAGATCAGAGATAAACTAAAGACTGATGTTTTAAGGACTTTGCTTTCATTTCATTTAGAATATGCTGAGAATGAGTTAATTCTTAGCTGTTTTAATAAAATGTGTTTGTTTTTTGGAACTGTTTGCATTTAATATCAACTACGTGGGCCTGGGTCACAACACTGGACTCTGAATCCAGTGATTTGAGTTCACATCTCAGGGAGACCTTACCTTCCTATTTGAGAGCCAGCATGATGTACTGATTAATTACTCCTTAACATCTAGTTCAGTAAAGGATAAACAGGCTTTATTCTATCTTCAGCTGTGGAAACTCACTGGATAACTTTGGGTGAGTCACACTGTCACAGACCAACCTACCTCACAATTTCATTCTTGTGGAGAAAAATAAGAGGTGAAAGCACTATCCACACATCTTTGAGCTTCTGAATCAAAGCCTCTTCATGTGATTCCCTCCCCTTTCAAATATTAAATCTTTAATTCCTCCCTCCCTCTCCACCAGCTAGGAAAGATGTATCCTCTCTACTTTCAGGCAACATTCCCAACCAGGTGTTCTTTGACTTTTTACAGTTCACATCACTCTCAATTGCTAACTCAGATTAATGATTGTTGCCAACTAGGAAATTATCTAAAAGACCCTAAATTCTTCTGTCTCTGGTATAACATGATTTTATAGTTTGGATTTTGCATCATGTTTTGCAGGAATCCCATTTGTATTCCAACTAGCAAAGGCAATGATTATCTTTTCTTGTAACCATGCACATTTGAGAAGATTCCTTATGAAGCACAAATGCTCTTTTTTCTTCTTCTTGCATCGCAAATGTGTTTGTGGTTCATAAAGAATCTTCACACGTATACAAAGTTCCATTCTGAATAATATGCATTCCCCCCCCGCCCCACAAGATAATCATGATCACATAGACACCCATCAAATTTCACAGAAAGGGCTATAAACCGTCTGAGAAAAACCGGAAAGAGCATTGATAATTGAATTCTCTCTGTTCAGAAAACGAGAACATTGGAGAAAAGTGGCAAGAACATCTGGTGTATTCAGCTGGGCCTTCCTGCCAGAGTTTAATTGTGTTTCTGCACCAACAATTAGTTGCAAAGCAATCTGGGAGTGCATGATGGGACACATTATATATCCCATCATACGTTATATAGGCATATAATTGCCCAAATAGGCTCCCCTTTTGTTAACTGCTAAGGTTGAAGTCGAGACTGTTTCCCCTAAAATTCAAATCCCATGCAAGCAGCTGCAATTCTGACAATAAATCTGATTGCTTGCAACAGTTTGGTGGATCTTATGCTGTGCTACAAGTTATTTAGAATACTACACTGCCAGGATCAAATGGAGTTTAAGCATGCCAGGTCCCGCATTTTGAAAAATTAGCCTATTCCCACACAAATTGAATAGCAGTTGTTGGACTCTTTTCTATTAGATGCACATAAAGACATCTATAGAAAGTTATTACTTGACTTCTTTCACTGTCAGTCATAAAACACATTATATTTCTGTATACTGATTTGCTGTTGGGGATTCAATATATCCCCCAAACAATAGTAATCTTCAGATAAAAGGCAATGATAGCCATGATCAGAAGGAAAGGAAGCAAAGGGACTGGTTTTCAACAAATCAACCTATTTTAAACAAAGTCACACTGTTCATATGACCCTGCATAAGAAATTATGTAATCAATTATCAAAAGGAATGGGAGCTAAAAAGCACTTACGCTGTAACCATCCAGTCATAGCAAAACCAAAAGCAATATGTTGTAGCCCATTTAAATTTCGCCATGTCTTGATTTTCTACATATTATCAGTTTTCCCAAGAGCTGATCACATCAGATGGATTATGCTGCTGCCATCTGCGAATCAGTTGCTGGGTTTTATAGCAATATCAGAAATCAAGTCATTAGATGAGGACTACTACACTAAAGGAGCTACTAAGGACTATATGTACAGCCAAAAATGACCTGGCAATATCTTTATTTCTGCTGAGTACCCTGTTACGTTGCCCTCAATGTGACAGGGAATTCAGTAATATAACTGTATTACTATTATCCTGTATTATTATGTATACTGTACTATATTATACTGTATTATTAGGTATAATACTATTATTATGCAATGTAACTGTATTACTATTATCCTTCTCATCGTTTCAATTACCTTCTATTATTGATATCTTATGATTATATTACTTTGTTGTTTGTATATACACTGAGACTTATGCACTGAAAACAAATTCCTTGTGTGTCCTACCACACTTGGCCAATAAAGAATATTCCGTTTTATTCATGCCATTCCCAGCCCATAAGTGAGACAGTCTTAAATTGTCCTAGTGATGCTGTCATAAAGAGCCCTGGTGGTTAGAATGCATTATTGCAGGCTAATTCTGCTAATTGCTGACTGCCAGCAGATCAGCAGTTTGATTCTCACCAGTTTAAGATTAACTCAGCCTTCCATCCATCCTTTGGTAAATGAGGACCCAGATTGTTTTGGGCAACATGCTGACTTTATAAATTTATTTATTTATTTATTTATTTATTCATAATTAAATTTATATACCGCCCTGCTCCCGAAGGACTCAGGGCGGTGAACAGCCAAAAAAATAAAATATACATAATACAAATGTTAAAAACAATTTAAAATACATTAAATACTTTGGCCAGATTTAAAACACCCCAATTATTAAACCAATTTAAAAGCAATTAAAAACGGAGGTTAGGCCAGACCAGCCTGCTGGAATAAGAATGTTTTGAGGGTGCGGCAGAAAGTGCGCAGATCCGAGATCCTCCGGATCTCTGGGGGGAGCTCGTTCCAGATGGCAGGTGCCCCCACAAAGAAGGCTCTCTCCCTGGGGAGAGTCGACATAGTTTGACCGACGGCACTCTGAGAAGACCCTCTCTATGGGAGCATACTGGTCGGTGAGATGCTATTGGTGGCAGAAGGCGGTCTCGTAGGTACCCCAGTCCTAAGCCATGGGGTGCTCTAAAGGTGGTAACCAGAACCTTGAAGCGCACCCGGAAGACCACCAGGAGCCAGTGCAGCTTGTGCAGGAGGGGAGTCACATGGGAGCGCCACGTCGCTCCCGTAACCACCTGCGCGGCTGCATTCTGGACCAGTTGGAGCCTCTGGGTGCTCCTCAAGGGGAGCCCCATGTAGAGAGCATTACAGTAGTCCAGATGGGAAGTGATGAGGACATGAGTGACCGTGCGTAACGAGTCCTGATCCAGAAAGAGACGCAACTGAAGGATCAGGCAAACCTGATAAAAAGTCCTCCCGGCCACAGCCGTCAAATGCTCTTCTAAAGACAGCCGTGAGTCCAGGAGGACACCCAAGTTGTGAGCCCTCTCCGTGGGGCCCCCAATAGTCAGTGATGGCACCAACTGACTATATAGGGATGTCAGAAACCACAGCCACTCAATCTTGGATGGGTTGAGCCTGAGTCTGTTTCTCCCCATCCAGATCCATCCAGATCCGTACATCAGATCCATACAGATCTGTACAGCCTCCAGGCACTGGGACATCACTTCAAGGGCATCATTGGGGTGATCCAGGCACTGGGACATCATTTCAAGGGCATCATTGGGGTGGAGATGTACAGCTGAGTGTCATCAGCGTACTGATGGTACTTCACCCCGAAACCACGGATGATCTCACCCAGCAGCTTCACATAAATGTTGAACAGAAGGGGCAAGAGGACCGACCCCTGTGACACCCCACATACAAGGGGCCTTGGGGTCAACCTCTGCCCCCCTGTCAACACAGACTCTGACTGGTTGGAGAGAAAGGAGGAAAACCACCACAACACAGTGCCCCCCACTCCTAACTCTTCCAACTGGTGCAGCATGATACCATGATCGATGGTATCAAAAACCGCTGAGAGGTCTAATAGGACCAGGACAGAGGAGCAACCCCTGTCCTGAGCCCTCCAGAGATCATCGACAAATGTGACGGATGCCATCTCTGGGCTGTACCCAGGCCTGAAGCCCGACTGGAACGGATCTAGATAAGCCGATTCATCCAGGTACTGAGGAAGCTGTCGCTCTACCATGTTCTCAACAACCTTCACAACAAAGCAAATGTTTGAGACTGGACGATAATTAGCCAACACTGCCGGATCCAGGGAAGGCTTCTTGAGGAGAGGCCTCAGCACCGCCTCCTTCAAGGTGGCGGGGAAGACACCCTCACTCAAGGAAGCATTAATAATCTCCTGGAGCCAGCCTCGCATAACATCCTGGGAGGCCAGCACCAACCAGGAGGGACACGGGTCCAATAAACATGTGGCCGAGCTCAGTCTACCCAGTATCCTGTCCACATCTTCGGGAGTCAGGGAATCAAATTCTTCCCAGGTAATATTCTCAAGACCTGCCTCCATCATCCCCCTGAATCTACCCAGTCAGAGTCCAGGTGTTCCCGAATCTGAACGATTTTGTCATACAGATACTGTACAAAGTCCTCGGCTCTACCCTCCAAGGAGTCCTCCCGCGCTTCCTGGTAGAGCAGGGCAGCCGGGCGATTATCTGATGATGCAATAAGAGCAGAAAAATCAGTTAGAGAGGGCTGTAAAGCACTGTGAAGCAGTATATAAGTCTAAGTGTTATTGCTATTGCTATTTCCCTCTTATTCTAACATTTCCCAATGGCAGTCTCAAGGTGTATAAAATATGTAGCATTAAACTGGGGGAAAATAATGAGCAACAGTGACTGGGAATAAAGTCAAGGCAGGAGAGGGACTGAGGTGTCCAGAGGGGAAGATGAAAAATTCATGTTGGCAGTATGATTGAAGCCACATGCTTTTGACTGCTTCTCATGGATGCTGCTATGTAGGGGTCAGGATGGAGACAGTAAATTTTATGTAAGGTCATCTTCTGCTGGCTGGGAAGACTGGTCCTAAGTCACTGTTTTCAGGGCTGTTGTAACTTTGAACAGTTGCTAAACAATGGTTGTAAATCAAGGATTATAAGTATTAGGATCAGTGCAAACACATATGATATTCAGGATCTAGCCAATATATACCTTGATATTTATATATTAAGCATCTATGGAGATTCTCAGTCATCCAGGTCATGGTGAACCCAAAGGTGTTTTTTCAAAAGGCAATTTGAACTTTGTTTTTCCTTGAAGACATTTCGCTTCTCATACAAAACCCTTTTACGAACATATCAGCAGTAGAAAAAAAATGGGAAATAAGACAAGAAGTGATCCCTCCTTTATACTGCACAATGAGATCAGTTTGATAGGTGGTGCTGTATTCAAAATTTTCTGAGTGTATACCATCCTTTTAAGGAAGATTCCTGATTAAGTTAGGAAACAGATTGCATAAAACTCTGGAACTGCATAAAATTCTGGAAATCTTCTGTATTGGTATAGACTATAGTAACACATTCTGTTACCATAAAGTCTGCCCTTCCTTTCCCCTTATAACCCAGAGAGTTAAGGGGGAGTCAGTTTTACTTTCTTTCTAATGTTGTCTTCATTTCTCAGGCTTAAAACGTATTTTTGTAACTGTTTAGTTTCTCCAAGATCATCTCTGTGACTCTCTGAAAATAATTCATTACACAAGATTTTGGACAACATTAAATAACTATGGTAATTCTTCTCCACTCAAGAGGAGGATTTAACATTTGCCCTAATTCAGCCTAATTCTAGGACTGTTTGGTTGTTGTTTTCTCCGCATTGCAAGATTAAGCCAGGAGAGCAGCTTATCCTAACTTGCACTTCAAGATCCAGAAAAGGAAACTTGGTAGGATTAAGCCGGAATGAGAACTCTCAGCTGAATGCTGGTCAGGCTGAAAGAAGACTCCTTGACATTGTTTCTATATCAAAGCCATGTCTGGGAGAGCATTTTGCCTCCCACTTCCTCTGCCCTTCAACTTCTTGTTCTTTGGGCAAATTTGCAGCAAGATTGGTACCACTAGATATTCTGCTTGCAAGCATCTGTTTGGATTTTTTGGGAAATGACATAAATATGAGCGAAAGGGATGCAGAAACTACCCATTAACATAGGCTCACTTTGTCCATATCTGTGACCTGACCATGTAGTACAAAGAATTTCCTACTTAACTCTGTGCAGCTGTTTCACTGAAAAACATGTGAGCAAGCTTTATTTGTTCTGCTTCCCGTCCAAGATCTTCTTGGAATGGCCTCCACACATTCCTGACAAGGCCACGGTCTATGATATCACCGTTCAGGCTTTTGAAAGATCTCAGACTACTCGGACGTGGCATTCACAGAGTAGGACTGCAGTAGAGCACACAGTGTTTTGAGCCTTAATTCATCACCATGAATTGCTTTTATAACGGGAAATCATTTGAGCCAGGCACTTGCACTGAATGCTAGAGTGAAGCAGTAAAGATAATCTCTCATCATGCCCGCATAATGCAGATTAGCTGGGCATCAATCATAGAAACTCTCAAAACAGAAATTCAGTCTGGCCTTCATATTGCTGTATCGCTTTTGATAAATTGAAAAACAGGGTTTTTATACATATAGACGCCAATTGCCTCTTACCAAGCACAACTCACAAATCTGCCTAATTTAGAGAGGAGTCAAACACAATTTTATGTAAATAGGTTGCTTTAAATACAGCCAAAAAGTTTTTGCATTTTTAACAGGAAGATGTTTTGGTTATTTTGAGGGAGATTACCTCCAAATCTAATATTTCTTAGCAATAGCCCCCAAATAAATTTATTCCTTCATACATTTTCTTTCAACCTACCTCCCCCCTCCCAATTTTCCAATTTTCTCCAGATCCTCTTTGGCTACTGAATTATTAACTAGATAGGCCCAGCTATATCCTTTTATAACTTGAAACCCAAATATATTTTATTACAATATTTGAAGTATCTAACAGTAGATAGTTGACAGTCTATACTATTTGATGTGCAAAAATATTTTAGCATTTGTCAGTATTGATGGCTGATCCTGAGTGGTAAACCATAGTAGTTTTCAGATTATTCTACCTTCAGGAAACACTTTCAAACTGTAGAGAAAGATCGATAGTGCGCCGCCATTCTCTATCCATCCTGATTGTTTTGCCTTCAGACATCCAATAACCTTCCCAGAAACTTCTTGTGATCTTTGGGAAACAGTTACAGAAAAAAATTGACCCATGGCTCATGGTTACCATGAAAATTAATATGTGGAAACTGATAATGAAATGCCACGGCTGAAGCTTGCTAATGTCAATCAATGGAGTGATTCCTGACAAGTAATAGAGGCAGAATCTTGACATGGAAATTTCATATGCACTAAAATTTTAAATTTTATGTTTTACTCTTTTATTCATTTTATTTATATCAGTTTAATATTTGAATAGAAACACTTTAACATTCACCAAAATGAACGTACATTTTTAACATATAGCTGATTAAGTATATTTTTATGTTTTCCCCTCAGAAGGGAACTTCTGTATTTTTACAATATACTAAATTGCTAAAGTGAATTTAATTATACTTTTTGTGTTTCTTCCTGAGGTAGATAATCAGCTAGAATCTTACAATGTACTTCGCTACTCAAGGGAAGAATAAGGAATGAAGAGGCCTGTTTTGTTTCAAATTAGGCCAGAATTTTAAAACTGAGAAAAGAAAATCCCTAATATCTGAAGAATGGAAAAGTGTATAGCTTGTTCCTGCTTACTTAGGGTGTGTCTGCATGTTCTTCTGTTTATACTCATTGTACTGGTTTTATACATGCTTCATTATTATTGAATTAATTCAATAGATTTAGATAAATAAAACAGAATTAATTACTTCCATTGGAAAAAAAACCCACATAATTTTATATCAGCTTTAAGCAAAGGTCTAAATATTTAGTATTCCCCCTAGATGATTTTCAGTAGCATCAGAGCAGTTTAATCATTTTCTCTAGAAACAAAAATTGTCCTTGCAATGTCTATGGAGAGCCTCATTCATCCAAGTTATGATTGTTCCAAAGGTGCTGAAGAAGCTTTAACAGATTTAACAGATTAACAGAGTTGGAAGGGACCTTATAGGTCATCTAATCCAATCCAACACTCAAGCAGGAGACCCTATACCATTTCTGACAAATGGCAGTCCAATCTTTTCTTGAAAGACTCAAGTGATGAAGCTCCCACCACTTCCGAAGGCAAGCTGTTCCACTGGTTGATTATTCTCACTGTCAGAAAGTTCCTCCTCATTTCTAGGTTGAATCTCTCCTTGTTTCCATCCATTATTCCTTGTCTGGCCTTCAGGTGCTTTGGAAAATAGCTTGACCCCCTCCTCTCTGTGGCAGCCCCTCAAGTATTGGAACACTGCTATCATGTCTCTCCTGGTCTTTCTCTTCACTAGACTAGCCATTTCCAGTTCCTGTAACTGTTCCTCATATGTTTTAGTCTCCAGTCCCCTAATCATCCTGGTTGCTCTCCTCTGCACTCTGCACTCTCTCCTTGGCTTTCTTAGCTGTACCCTGAGAAGATGATTTGTAAAAGCCTGCTGTGAATGAGAAGTGAGCATTACAAGTCCCTTAATTCCCCTGTCTAAAAATAAAATTTGATCTGACAAATAATTCCTGGCTTTGCTTTCCCCGTCCTGTCAGCACTCATCATCCTCCAAACCCACTGCACTTTACTTACCTGACCACTAACTGCAATACAAGCTCTACTGAATAGTTGGGGAAAGTCTGTCCTTTCTTTCTCTTCCCCTGGTTTCATTGCTATGCAGAAGAAGCAGCATGCGGGTTCTTGGGAATTGTAGTCCCAAAGGGTAAAAAGGCTACAAAGTCCATGGGCTAATATGATAGGACAAAAGTGAGGCATTAGAAAAATTATCCAGCTTTTACGAAGTGAATTCAGATAATTTCTGAAACATTTCAGAGTAGAATAATAGAATCCCCCCCAAGTCTGTTTACTGAACTGAAAACATTATGGTTACCTTGACAACTTCTCAATGCTACCCCTAATTTGATTATAGTATATGGAGGAATAAAATATATGGGAATCTGATGCAGTAGTTTGAAATGCAGAGGGAAGCCGCTCTATGAATGTAGACTATGTCTTGGGAAGGTCAGATTCAAGAGAATGGCAAATGGCTATGGAAACCTTTAGATCAGCTGAGGTCTATGCAGATGATTATGTGTTTTAGATCTCTTGTTGTTGTTGTTGTTGTTGTTTTTTAAGTCTGTCGATATATTCCATGAACCAGTGGAAATTCTATCAATTACTGTGGAGCAGTTTTCAGCAATTTATAATTTATCTCTAAAATATTTAGGCATAATTGCATCACCAAGCAGACTCATGACCTTTTAGTGCTAGCAGTAAAGACGGGAGAATGGCAATAGCACTTAGACTTATACACTGCTTCACAGTGCTTTACAGCCCTCTCTAAACTGTTTACAGAGTCAGCCTATTGCCCCCAACAATCTGGGTCCTCATTTTACTGACTTCAGAAGAATGGAAGGCTGTGTTAATTGTGAGCTGGTGAGAATCGAACTGCTGATCTGCTGGCAGTCAACAATCAGCAGAATTAGCCTGCAGTACTGCATTCTAACCACTGTGCCACCATGGTTCTTGTTCCCCTCCCCATTGTAAATCAGAGATCTTTTCTTGTTTTCTCTGATGGGTTGTTGCGATGAAATGTGTACTTGGAGAATCAGCAAATAAGATTTTTGGCAACAGAGGGCTTTCCTAGAGAGAAACCCAGATTAAGAGATTGCAGTCCTGAGCTGAATGGAAGAGGGGGAAAGAAGTTTAGGGTAGTCACACATTAGAATTACTCAGGATGTATCTAGTAGGTTAGAAAGTTATAGCTTGGCAAGATTCTGTCCATTGGATCAGAGCAGTGGTGGGTTTCAAAATTTTTTACTACTGGTTCTGTGGGTGTGGCTTGGTGGGTGTGGCATGGCTTGGTGGGCATGGCTTGGTGGGCGTGGCAGGGGAAGGTTACTGCAAAATCCCCATTTCCTCCCGATCAGCTGGGACTTGAGAGGCAGAGAATAGATGGGGGCGGGGCCAATCAGAATTTTTACTACCGGTTCTCCAAACTACTCAAAATTTCTGCTACCGGTTCTCCAGAACTGGTCAGAACCTGCTGAAACCCACCTCTGGATCAGAGTTCCTCAACCTTTCTGGCTTTGTGGACCAGTGGGGGTGTGTGTGGAGAGGGGATGCATAGATGCATAGGTGCATAGCTCCATTTCCATGAGCAGCAGGCACACATGCACATGGCTCGTGCAAATGGAGCTTGTGTATTATTTATTTATTATTTATTTTATTAAATTTCTATACCGCCCTTCTCCGGAAGGACTCAGGGCGGTGAACAGCCACAAGATAAAACACAGAAGTACAAAAATTTAAAATAAATTAAAAGCAAATTAAATAATTTGGCTGAATTTAAAATACCCCATAATTTAAAACAGATTAAAATTTGTATTTAAAATTTATATTTAAAAGGGGAGAAGATTTAGGCCAGGCCAGTGTATGCTTTCCCACTGCTCACACAAGTAGGGATGCATGTACGCACATGTGCGTTCACCCACCACTTCCGCGGCTCAGTTCCAAAGGGCTCAAGGCCCAGTAGTGGGACTGGATCTGGGGTTGGGAACCCCTGCATCAGATGAAAGCAAATATAGGATGGACTTCATTAGATTTCACTATGTCGTCTTTAGGCTTGGGCCTGACAGTTTTACAGTTATAACCTCTCATAAAGCTCTGCATTTCCTCATCAGAAAGTGAGCTTCTTTATTTTGAACACCAATTTTAATTCAAAGTATCTTGGATCAGTTCCCAGCTAATATAAAACATTTTTGCAATATTTATTTACATGAAAATACAGCCCTGGAGATCTGATCATAGCTAATGCAATTTGAATAGAAAAAAAAATCACTAAATTAATATTGTGCATGTTAGATAATGTCAATGGGAATTATATTGAGTTAAAATAAACTGTTGAAAATGTAAATTGGGGAATAGATACTTGCTGCTTTGTTGATTTTGCAAACAACAATCTACTCACAAACTTTGCCGCATACTTTTTTGTTAATTTTTTTCCCCTAGACCCTGCCTATTTTCAATATGCAATATAATAATATGCTGCTGTCTGGTGAAAATGGCCTGTTTCAATATTCCTATTTAAAAAGATAAAGTCACCTTGGAGTAGAGCTTGACTTCTAGTTAAAATCCATTGAATTTCCTTGGCATGAATGAGAAGTAATTTCCTATTACCATTTTATGGGATTATTATTTTTTTTTTATTACCAATTTATCCATTTATATATTTATGTATGCTTATATTTATTCATTTAGCTTTGGTGCTGTTAAATTCTGAAATCCCTGGCTACCTTTCTTTATAGGCAGTGATGGCTGGAGACTTTCAAGCACGAATAGGAAAATCATGTTCACTTCACACATAAGATTTTTTCGGTTTCTTTTATTATTATTTTTTTATAATTACCAGGGGCTAGAACAAAACAAATCAAATCAAAATAAAGACTTCTATGGCCAAAGATTAAGATGCAAAATGCAACAGAATTCAAAGCATTTCTATATCTTCACTCAATTACTCCAAACTTTCTCCATAATAGTTGTATAATGTAATAAGGGAGAGATCATATTGCTGATGTCTATATGGTCACCGAAGGACTCATGAGCCATACTACGTTCCTTAAAGTATTACACTGAATACGCATCTGTTTCCAGTAGAAATTCAAAGTACTAATTATTATCATTAAAAAGTGCTTCAGGTTTTATGAGAAAAAGTCTGCCGTCTAATCTCTACTAAGCAGAAGAAATGAGCTGTACTTTTTTCCTTAGGTTTACTGTATTGCAGCTGCAAAATTTAAATTTTGCATAGGAGTTGAATGGCCAAAATTTAAATAAATAATTTATTCATATATGGATAGCCATTGTTATGGAACTGATTTACAATTCGATTGTATGTTGGACATTCTAGATATGGTATTAGTGGTGAAATTCAGCCGGCTCTCTCTGGATCGCGTGATCTGGTAGCGCCGGTGGCAGGAGGCTCCGCCCACGCTCCCGGATGTCATCTCGTCCTGTTTTTGATCCTCTGCGCATGTTCACATTTGCAAACCGATAGCGAAGGTAAGTGAATATGATCCCTATATGTTATTGTTTGAACTGGTGTATCCCCAATGCACTTTTGGGGATGCACCAGAGCAATTTTATCAGAGCAATTTTGTTAGCAGTTTTATTAGTGAGGAACTGCATAGACAGTTCACAATGGAGTTCATATGTGTGTAATATGGAATTGTTGAAAACTAAGAATTTTCTGTATTAAAATATGAATCTTACTCCAAAATTTCTTTGCTTTATCACATGTCCACCATAAATGATAAAAAGTCCCTTCTTTACTTTTACACTTCCAACATTGACATACCTTTATACATTTTAGATAACTGTTAGATTTAGATAACTGTTAGATGGTGTTAGATACAAGCGATACATCATCTTATAAAAATTTTCTTTTAAATTATAGCTTAGTGTAAATTTTAAACCCTTCATCCACGTATTTTCCCATTATTCAAGCATCACATTTTATCCAAAATTCCTTGTCCACTGAATCATACAACGTTTTACATGTTCACTTTCCAAATTCAATTTCAATAACATTTTATAAATTTAAGCAATAATATGTTCATCACTTCCACACAATGAGATTTCCAATTTGTTTTTAACAAAATCAAACCCGTAACTCTTTTTATCCAATTTAAATCTTTTTTAGTTGAGTACTGAATGGTGGATTTCATGGTGTTGTTTGAGCTTGGTTGTTTGCTTGCAGATATTTTATTACCCAATAAGTAACATCACCACTTAAGTAGGAGCCAGTAATGTGTCGCAGCTGCCAAAAAAAGTAATGCTGTCCTAGTTTGCATCAAGAGAGGGATAGTTTCAAGATCATGCTAAGTGATAGTATTACTTTATATTGCACTGGTGAGACAACACTTGGAATACTGTGTGTCTTTCTGGTCACTACAATATAAAAAACATGTTAAGACTCTAGAAAAAGTGCAGAAAAGAGCAACAAAAACAATGAATCTAGATATTAAACTATATGATGAATGATTGATCGAATTAGATATGTCTAATGAAGAAAAGGACTAGAGGCAATGTGATATCATTCTTCTAGTACTTGAGGAGCTGTCATAGAGAATAGAGGGTCAACCTATTTTCCAAAGCACCAGCAGCAGGACAAGAAATAACAGGTGGAAGATCATTAAAGAGAAATCCAATCTAGAACTAAGAAAAAATTTCCCGACAGTGAGAACAATTAATCAGTGGAATGCCTTGTCTTTGGAAGATGTGGATGCTCCATTACTGGAGATTTTCAAAAAGAGATTAGACAGCCATGTGTTCATAGTAGTATAGGGTCTCCCGCTTGAACAGGACATTGGACTAGAACCGTGATGGCGAACCTATGGCACGCGTGCCACAGGTGGCACCCGGAGCCATATCTGTGGGCACGCAAGCAGTTGCCCTAGGTCAGCTCCCCAGCTGATTTTCAGCTGGCCCTGCCCATACCATCCCTCCCCTCCCAGGAGTCTCTACGCAGCCCATTTTGGATGACAGGTAAATACAGGGTTCGCACAGAGGCTCTGGGAGGGCATTTTTGGCCTCCGAAGGGCTTCCAGGTGGGGCAGGGGAGGCCATTTTCACCCTCCCCGGGCTCCAAAAAAGCCTCTGGAGCCTGGGGAGGGTGAAAAATGGGCCTACCGGGCCTACTGGAAGTCGGAAACAGGCCGTTTCTGGCTCCGGAGGCTTCAGGGAGGCCTGCTAGGCCCAAAATGGGGCGCGGGGGAGGTCATATGTGCATGTGCGGGAGAGTGAGGCATGGGGGGCATTGAATTATGGGTGTGGGCACGTGTGTGTGTGACCCCTCCACGCTCCTCCTGCTTTTGGCACACGACGGCAAAAAGGTTAGCCATCAGTGGACTAGAAGATCTCCAAGGTACCTTCCATTCCTATTATTCTATGTTGTATATTATGTAGTTGAGTGTTGTAATGAAACTTTTGCAAGCGAGCAGCCAAGTTCAGACAACACCAAGATATCCACACTCAAATGTGTTTCTGGAGGTGCATGTCTGTGTTTATCTATTAAGACTGCATACATTTTGAAAATTCCTTGAAGAGATACTTTGGGCCCTGCACAAGTGCAACAGCCCTCTTCTATGTACTAAAGTAGGCAAACTTTTTAAAGGCTTGGGAATATGGAGCTTTAAGGGTCAGATTTATTTTAACAAGTAGATTCAATAAAGAAAGGGCACCGTCTTTTTCCAACTCATGCAGAAGGCTGAAAAAGTCTGGCTACTTTTAAAACAACCCAACAAACAGCTGCTGTGCTTCTGTGAAGTCCAAAGAGCTTTGTCAAAATCTTTTTCATTGTTATGACAGCCTGTCTTTGAATGTGCACATATATACAAATATATATGTATTATGCATACATGTATACTATTGCTTTTGTTCAGCAACTGGGACCTGGAGAGAGATTTCAACAAAAGAGTATTTTTTTTTAATTGTACAATCTTTGAAGAGTCTCTAGAAGTCTTGGAATAGACTTTAATGCAACTAAGATATGTAGCAGATCTTGAAAGCCTGTCAAAGCCTTCAACTTATATATAATACTGCCAAGACAGACTTGTTTTGGGCTTTTTTTCTAATACTTACTTTTTTGCTGGGACTCAGATATTTTTTCTCCAGCAATTCAGCTTTCCTCTCTCTATTTGTGGAATTAAATCCCCATTCCTGCATATTACGTCACTATGCACATTCTTTCATCCCCCCGCCCCCTCCCCGCATTGTGATTACTACCAGATCAGTGGTGGGTTGCTCCCAGTTCTGTCCAGTTCTTTAGAACTGGTAGTAAAAGTGGCAGGAGGCTCCACCTACCTGCCCAGATGTCATGATTGACGATATGCACATGCGCAGAAGCTTTTATGCATGCGTGCTCTCCCATTGCGAACCAGTAGTAAAGGTAAGTAGAACCCACCCCTGTACCTGATATGTATTGTTGGATGACTTTAAGCTACTAATACTAAAACCATTTTGTATTTATAAACCTCATATATTTTCTTATCACACAAACACAAAAATCAATTAAAAAGGGAAGGGAACAATTAGCCAGTATATGCCTTTTTCCACTAACAAACATAGTGTTATCTAGAGTCATTTAAGCATCACTGTGCTAGTAATAAGGACAGAGTTTCTATCACTGCATTGACAGTTGGATGATGCTACAATGAGACTTCAATAGAATAGAATAACTTTATTGTCCCTTTGAATGTACACTAATCGGCATACATTAAAATGAAATTTCATTGCATACAGCTCTCAAGGGGCTTCCACCTCCAATATACAAGTCTTAACTACCAGGGAAGTGATCTTAATGAATTTTCATTCAGAAGAAATCCCTACTAACTGAGCAGTAATTTCTAGACTGTTTTCACTTCTTTGATGAGAATAATACTACTAGTCATGCAGATGGCTATCTAGAATACTAGTAGAGGGCTATATAAACTGTGCTGAAACAACCACAAAGTGAATTAAGACCTTCTACAGTCAGAGTACATGATCTATTATTAAGCTGTGTATTTTCCCTTATGAGCTAGTAGCTGAAAGCCATTTTGTGCACACTTCAGAATGCTATAATAATAAAATAATAATTAGCATTATTCAGTCCTCCACACATCCCACTAAGGTAGAATAAAACTAAAATAATAGGCATGCACTTCTCCCTGTGCTACACAAGAAGTACTGTTGATGGCCAGAAGAGCATATTACTGATTAGATCTGGACCAGCGACTCAGCCTGGGATTATAGTTTCTGCAATTTGCTTGAATTTGTACAACTTAAATATCAGATAACATTAAGCTCTATATTTTCCATAGAATGCTGTCTCAAGAATATATTGATTTCTGAAGTATTGGATTACTTCAGAGACAGAGCAGGTCAAAAAGGAGAATTTTATATTTTGTTTTTCCTGCTGACCTTTGAAAAACTGGATTCCATAATTACATAAAGAGGCCTGAATCACCTTCAACTTCATGAATTACACTTAAAGTGCACTTTAAATTGGATTGTAAACAATAGAGGGGAAAGTGAAGATGCAACTTAATTTGAATGGCATTTCTCAGTTAAAAAAAAAATAGAATGTAGAAGTGGGATTCAGAGATTTACTGAAAGTTTGATTTTTGTAGAGTCCGCTATCCAGGAAGAACTGGTTTCAATATAGTCCTGGTTATGTATTAAGATTATAAGAGGAAAATTTTCTTTAGATGTCCCTGCATTGGAGGCAAGACAGATGAATGGCCACTGGATGAATTTTCTAGATCTTTTTGCAATACATCATCATATTACATTCCAAATATTGCCTACATAGTTCTATAAGCTATAAGCCAGGGGTGTCAAACTTGCGTCGTCATGTGATGTATCGTGACTTTTTTCCCCTTTGCTAAACTGGGCGTGGGTGTGGCCAGCATGTGATGCATCCGGCCTGCACGCCGCGAGTTTGACAGCCCTGCTATAAGCTATAATACAATATGGCAGACCTTGCCACATGAGGTTTATTGATTCATTCAATTTCTATTCCACCTTTCCCTCCAGGAAAAAGCCTAAGTGGCTGACAAGAATAGCAATACCAATTAGGAGTGATAATATGGAAAAAAAAAATCAAATGATTAGAATGTTGCAATAAATTTATAAATAAATGCTTGGTTCAGTTTTATTAATTTATTTAGTAAATATTAAATTTATGAATAATAATAGAATAACTATTCAGGGTAAATATATTTATCTTTATAGAAGATTTCTGAGTAAACTTTTACCTTGTAAAAAAACATACTTTCTACCTAAATTACTAATCATCAATCTAATCAACAAGGATCACTTTTCAGAAAAGCAAAGAACTGGATACCACCTGATCATGTGGAGCTATTTGGAGAGATCTGAGATCTTTCTATGCTTGAGGTCACTAAGGAAACTTCTTCCCCCTTTGAATGCTATGCTGGGTATCACAGAATCAACTAAAGTATGCAATTTGCTAAAACTAGGATCAATTTTTAAAGGTTGGGAGTAACCTTTTGCATTTTGATTTAAAGCATTTTTCCAGTAAGACTTTCATTTAAATTTATAATGTCACATTTCCTCCTATTCTCTGTTTTATTTTTATTTTCTTCAAAGGTCTGACACTAACTATCTCTGTAGTTATCATTTTATATTATCTGGTAATATTTTTCCCCCTCCATAATGATGCACTGTGTATGCCATATCTGGGGCCTAAAAATGCTACAATAGCATAAATTAGACTATGACTATGGATGATTTAGGAGTTCTAGTATACTTTATCCTTATGAAATTTCATAGCTGCAGTTTTCAAACCTTTAACCAGACCTTTTATGCTAACAATGTTTTTGAAATAAACTGTAAATAATCCCTCAGAGGGGGTAAGCTCAGTTGAATCAGTATTTTGAAAATAATAACAGCAATTAAATCTTTATCAGTAAATAAATAAATAATATATATCAAGCAGCTGGATACTGTAGTGCCGTAGCTAGAACACCACCTTTGATGTGAAAGACTAGGGTTCAAATCCTGGCTGGCATCTATTGTACCAGTAGGGGTTTTGAATATAGACCCCTTAATGCAGTGTTTCTCAACCTTGGAAGCTTGAAGATGGGTGGACTTCAACTCCCAGAATCCCCCACCCAGCGCTGCTGGCTGAGGGATTTTGGGAGTTGAAGTCCACCCATCTTCAAGCTATCAAGGTTGAGAAACACTGCCTTAATGCTTCACCTGCCCACTTCAAATATGAGAGTGACATGAACTAAGAGAGTCATGCTGGCTCAGACACTGTAAATTAACAAGGTCCATGTTAGGACTGATTACAGATACAAGATCAAAAGTGGAACTACTTTCAGGCACCTCCTCTACATAAATGATATCGAGCTGTATGTTAAGAGTGAATGAGACATCAGCTCACTGATCCACTTGACACAAATCTACAGTGAAAATATATGGAAATGTGTGGCTGGATAGTAGCCAAGAGAGAGAAGGTAGTTAAGACTGAAGGAGTGGAAGACCAGCTACAAGTACTTGGATAGCCCAAAATTAATTAATTAATTAATTAGTTAGTTAATTAATTGGTTTGGTTTATATGCCGCCCTTCTCCGGAGGCTCAGGATGGCTTACAATGCATTAAGCAATAGCCTTCATACTTTTGTATATACCTGCTTAGTAGGGCTTTCAGCCCCCACCCCCCAAAGCGGTGTTCTTTTTTATACAAAGTTACCTTATTGCCCCCACAATCCGGGTCCTCATTTTACCTACCTCGGAAGGATGGAAGGCTGAGTCAACCTTGAGCCTGGTGAGATTTGAACTCGCAGTAATTGCAGGCAGCTGGCAGCTAAGTGCTACTTAACAGCACTTTAGCCTGCTGTGCCACCAAGGCTCTTTAACAATGGGTACCATGATGAGGAAGCAAGAAAAGCAGCAACATCCAAGTAGCAACAAAGGATAAGACAGTTCTTATCAATAGGAAAAACAGAATCCATGCCATCAGCCTGCATAGTTTGGCAGTATAATGAGGCAGTGATCACAGAACCTCAAGAACAGGCACTAAGTACCATATCCATAGAAGCAGAAGTCTACTACACAGTGGACCAAGGTGCAGATTATGCAGAGAGACCTTAGACAAATCCAATACCTAGTGGCAGGGTGTAAGATGCAGGCGGGAACAAGGTACACTGAATGGCGCAGCCAAGTAGTTGGCATTGTGTACAGGAACATCTGCAAGTGTATTGGCTAGATCTCCCAAGTCTAGATGGGAGATTCTGCAAAAGATTGTGGTGAATAAGAGGGCTAAGATCCTGTGTGACTTTCAGATTCAGATGGTGCTGGCCAATCAACTGGGCCCCATGGTACTAAACAAGGACTCAAGGAAGTAGTGCTGATAGATGTAGTGGTACCTAGTGACAGCAACATCAGGAAGAAGAGTATGAGAAGCTGAAAAAGTACTAAGGCTTGAACTAGGAATTAGAGGGGATGTGAAAAGTAAAGGCAAAGTTGTCCCAAGGGTAGTAGGAGCACTCGGGACTGTGACTCCTAAGCTAGAAGAGTGGCTCAAATAGATCCCAAGAACAATATCAGAGCTCTTTATCCAGAACAATACAATGTTAGGAATAGCTAAGATATAAAGCCATAACTACTTCACTGAATAACTAGTATGTGCAAACATGTCGCTTTTTAAACTGGTTTATCATTTAAACTAGGTAGATAAAGGCTTCAATAGGACACAAAGAAGTCATATTAAAGCCTTGAAAGTTGTTCCAAATTGCTCAGCAAGTCCTTTGTATTATGCATAGTGAAGCTGCTGCAACTAATTTCCATACCAACACCCACATACTGTGCCCTGTTCTGATACTCCAACATTGTTACACATTTATAATGAAGTATGCTATTAATTATGAGTTAAATCTCTTTCATCTATGTAGCTTGATGGCTAGTCATAGTCACATCAATCATTGTCACATCAATAATCTTTGCATGTCTCTAGATAATGTGGGGATCCTACAGGCCTCCTCTGAAGCATTAATTTTTTCATCAAACTCATGCTAATCTTATTGATTGTGTCCCCTTTTTAATATATATCACATCCCTTACTTTTCATTATTCCTGACATTAATTACTTATATTTTACTCATTTTTTTCCCGTGGTGGCTGCCTGAAGAAATATAGGATTGGTTTTAAGTCTGTGCAAAGTAAAATGGAACTCACTTGGGCAAAGCAATTCAGGCAATGGAAATAAAGTGCCTTGCACCAGAGACGTGAAAAACTTGCATTCTGATAGCCACTTTGATCATGTTCTGTGGAAAAATTGACTTTTCTCACCCTTCTGCCCAGGAACAGACCAAAGTAGTTTTGGGGTTCTCCACAGTGTGCACCAGTGCTGCAAACCTACAAAATCATTTGAGTCTGTAGTTCTTGTCCAAAGTTCTAGTCTGGATGAAGCACCACAGAGTAAAGCACAACAGTAGGAAAGATTAAGTGACTCTTATCTTCCCTCTACCCCCAAAAATGATGTTTGTGGCATTATGTAAGATTCTGCAGGGTTGTGTGCAGTGTGTGCTGGAGATACCCAGCCTGAATGATTTTTGGTGACTTCTAAATTGATTCCAAAATGGCCACCTTAAGCAGGAATTACTAACAATGTATGTTAGCAAAGACTGCCCAGCCTGGGAACATCTTGAACTTTGATGGACAAAGTTAAAGAAGTAAAAAGTAGAGGAGAAACATGATTAAGGCTACATAAGAAGCAACATGGTTAAGAAGTTCAGGGCTGTAAAACTGCAGACAAACACTTTGCTGCCATCTAGCAGTCACCTGGATCAGTTGTGGTATTTAGCTGGTTCTATCCGGTTCGGGAGAACCGGTAGCGATGGCAGCAGGACGCTCCACCCACCTGCCCGGATGTAATCACTTCCCATTTTTGATGCTCTACGCATGTGGAGAAGGTCCTGCGCATGCGTGCACATGCTCACATTTGTGAACCAGTAGCGAAGATAAGTGAATACCACCCCTGACCTGGATGGTGAATGGGTAATCCTAAGGCGGTTACTCTGTTTCCTTTTTAGATGTGAGGGGAACCACAATGCTTCATAAACTAGCTTTGGCTAATGCTTATTTGAAGCTTCTTGAAAGCCAATCACTCCTTTGAAAGTTTTGCACAGCCTTAAATATTTTTCCCCATGAATTCCAGTTCACTTGTGCTTCTTGTGAATATCCAAATATAAGCTTAGTTTTTGAAATACCATCTGAAAGGACAGCTCTTTCTTCCCTCTGCAATAATTCTGTCCTGCTAAGATAGGCAGTGAGCCACAAAAGGTTGATAACAAAATTAGTTCATTTTTAAGTTGACACGAGGCTATTTATTTATTTATTTTTGCAAGCTGCTTAATTCAACCCTTAAGTTGCATTAGCCAGCTGGGAAGATAATGCTGCAGGGTTGAACTGTATCTTTGAACAATTGTAGCACAACTGACTAGCCATGTACCTGTGAGCTACTTTAGAAAACTTGGAATGACCGTCTCAAAAATAAAAAAATAAATAAAAAGTTTATTCCAGAGGATTTGGACTTTCTGAAACTCAAAGATTTACTTCATATAACATTAAATGCAAATTCTGAAATCTGTTCCCAGTGTTGAATTTGGTGGTTGATGTGGAAAACTTTCTGGATCTCAATTTTAGTTATTCACAGAATGGGAAAAAAATGGCTGTTGTGATTTATTTGTCTTGGGATTAAGTTTATGCATGCTTAATTCTAAATAAAGATTAACAAAACTCAAGTCGACATAACATGTCAATTGAATTTCCTAGAACATACTGGAACACAAAGTATGCCTTTTCATTTTAGCCTGGCATAGCATGTTTTATAACCCAGCACTTGCCAAGGAAACTAATGGATTTTAAAGGTTGCCAATGAATCTGCCACTGCTGAAGCTACTACCTTTGAATGTTCCTGCAAGTTGATCTAGTCAGGCTACAAACCAAACTAGCCAATCAAAGAAGTAACAAGGTTGACCCATTAGCTTGTGAAGCAGACTCAAAGTCAAAAGTTGTATATCCATAGCAATGTATTTATTTATTTGCATTTTACACTGGAACCTCCATTCAAATACATAAAACCAATTCAAAAAAATATCAACTCAACTCAGCATTCGGAATCCTAAATTCAAGATGACTATCTTGATATATTAAAATTTATGCAAAATAGTTCTGTTTTTATTGCCTCCTGAAATTCAGCAAGGAGGGTGCCATCTAAATTTTCAGTGGAAAGTTCTTCTAGAGAGGTGATGCAATAAAAGATAAACATTGTTCTCTGGTCATCTGTAGAAACCTCATGAACGAAGAGGCATCCCGAGTCTCCCTGCTTAAGATGAATGGACTAGATTGCTTGCTTCTACTTGAAAGAGTTGGTCCTGGAGATAGCTGGACACCAAACCATATATGACTTTATAGGTAAAATCAGCACTTTGTGCTGTACTCAGAGATCTATTGTAAGACAATGCAACATCACAAAAACCAGTGTTAATCTGGTTGTAACAGCTCTGGCCTACCACAAAGTGAACTGACTGATGCATTTATATTACCCATCCCAAGAGGAATAAATGAACAATTGGCATTGATTTCAAAGTTTGACATGGAGGAACACTTTCTTCTAATACTGTTTCCAACTATCTTCCTGATTCTGAATCAGTTCACCTATTATAATATACAAGTGCTTCAAAAGAACATGGATGCTCTGGAGATAGTTCTCTACTCCTTTTGTTATAGAATGGAATAGAACAGAATTCTTTATTGGCCAAGTGTGATTGGACACACAAGGAATTTCTCTTTGGTGCATATCAGGGGTGGGTTCTACTTACCTTTACTACCGGTTTGCAACGGGGCTGCGCGCGCTCGCTTTGCTCGTGCACACGCACACTCTTCTGCGCAAGGGCAGAAGCATTCTGATGATGTCGGGGTCGGTGGGTGGAGCCTCCTGCCGGTTTTACTACTGGTTCTATAGAACCGGTGTGAACCAGGGGCAACCCACCACTGGTGCATATGCTCTCAGTGTACATAAAAAGACAAGATATATTCATTAAGAATCATAAGGTACAACACTTAATGATAGTCATAGGGTACAAATAAGCAATCAAATCATACTAGAAAACAATATCAATATAAAACCTAAGGATACAAGCAACAAAGTTGCAGTCATGCAGTCATAAGTGGGAGGAGATGGGTGATAGGAACAATGAGAAGACTAATAGTAATGCAGCCTTAGTGAATAGTTTGACAGTGTTGAGGGAATTATTTGTTTAGCAGAGTGATGGTGTTTGGGGAAAAACTGTTCTTGTGTCTAGTTGTTCTGGTGTGCAGTGCTCTATAGAGTAGTTTTGAGGGTAGGAGTTGAAACAATTTATGTCCAGGATGCCAGGGGTCTATAAATATTTTCACAGCCCTCTTTTTGACTCGTGCAGTATACAGGTCCTCAATGGAAGGCAGGTTGGTAGTAATTGTTTTTTCTGCAGTTCTAATTATCCTCTGAAGTCTGTGTCTGTCTTGTTGGGTTGCAGAACCAACCAGACAGTTATAGAGGTGCAGATGACAGACTCAATAATTCCTCTGTAAACTGGATCAGCAGCTCCTTGGGAAGTTTGAGCTTTCTGAGTTGGCACAGAAAGAACATTCTTTGTTGTGCTTTTTTGATGACGTTTTTGACGTTAGGTGTCCATTTTAGGTCTTGAGGTATGATAGAACCTAGAAATTTGAAGAACCTAGAAATTATAAACTTTACCATTAACTTATTAGGAAAAAAATAAAAATATAAAGAATAAAAAGAAAAGAAAAGAAAAGGATTGAATTCAGGGGCAAAGAATTCCACTGGTAATAGCAGTGATATGCAATAATACATCTCTTTGAACTAATCATATCTTTTGACAAACTATTGAAAGAATCCAACAACTGTATACAATATTATCTCTGCTTGAAATAAAACAAGATGGAAGGGTTAATTCTGAATGAGATCTGAACCGATCTGTGAACAAGGACTTCTTTCTATTCCATGGAAAAAGTTTGCCATGAATATTCATAATATCCTTTTTATACATATATATATTTAAAGACTTGATTTTAGAAGAATTATGATAGAAGCAAAAGAAGTCCAGAAGGATACCAATAAAAGTGATAGGTAAATTTATCACGAAGGTATCCGACATCCTTAGTAACATTTAAAATCCCTCTGAAATTGTCTTTTCTTTTTCTTCCACTACCTATTAGTATATAAGATATAATATTAGAATAGAAAAGCAGAATATGTATTCAGTTTATAAGGAGAGAATCTAGACCATTCAAGGACACTTGTAAAAAAAAAGACAGTTGAGTATGTGAATATGGATATTTCTAACATCAATACAGTAGCTAAATTAATGACAGTCACATAATGGTTTATGGATTGAAATTGGATCTTTGGAACAAAAATGAATGGATTTTATTTGTATAACTAAAGAAAAGAAAAAGGGAAAAAACTCAATGCTGGCAACAGTCTAGCCATACCTTATTTATCCTTGTAAAATTTACATAAAATTAAGCACAACATCCTAAGACCACCTCAATAATGGTAAGATAATAATATTCCTGAAAGAGCCAGTTTGGGGTAGTTATTAAGGCATCAGGCTAGAAACCAGGAGACTATGAGTGGGTGATCTTGGACCATTCACTCTTTCTCAACCCTAGATAAGAAGCAATGGCAAATCACTTTGGAAATCCTACCAACAAAACTTCAAGGGTTTGTCTAGGCAGTCTCCAAGAATCTGGCAAGATGGAACGGAAGAAAAAAAAATCCCAAATTAAAGCAATTGTTAGAGATTCTATCAGTAATTTTAAAAGAAATTTAGAAAAATCTGATCTCAGTGAATTTTTACATTTTCACTTACTATTGAAATCAGTGGGAAGAAATCTGTTGCTATACAGATGATCCTCAGTTAACGACCATGCTGTTTAGCGATCATTCAAAGTTACAGTGGTGCTGAAAAAGTAACTTTATGACTAATCCTTGCATTTATGACCACTGCCGTGTCCTTGAGTTATGAGATTGAGATTCAGCCACTTTGCAGCCACTTGGTTGCATAAGGGCATTTATGATCATTGCAGTGTCCCTGTAGCCATATTATCGAGATTCAGCAGCTTCACAACTTGTGTATGTTTACTATCATCATAGTGTCCTGCAGTCACATAATCACTATTTGCGCACTTCACAGCTGGCTTCCAACAAACAGAGTCAATGGAAAACATGACAGTAAAACATTTTTGAATTGGGTATCTTTGCTTGCTTCTTCAGGTGACACAAAATATTCTAAGTAATCTAAAAAAATTGTGCCCTGCAATAGAACAGCATCGCTAAAATAAAAACTAAATTAAACTAAACTATAAAATAACATAACATAAAATATAAAATAAAATAAAATAAATAAATAAATAAATAAAATAATAAAATAATAAAATAATAAAATAATAATAAAATAAAATAAATAAAAAATAAAAAATAAAATAAAATAAAATAAAATAATAAAATAAAATAAAATAAAATAAAATAAAATAAAATAAAATAAAATAAAATAAAATATAGCTCATAGCCAATACAGGTACAGTTTTCCATCCATCACTTTTCCTCCTGCTTATCAGTTTGGATTGCATAGACACTGAACTTTTCACATATGCCATGAACTTCTCTTTTTTCCTAATGATTCTTCCAACTGTGGAAAGATTCATGTTGTAGGAAAGTGCCATGTTTGCCCTCCCCTCCCCCTCCCTTTTCTTCAATTTCTCCACCTTTGTCTGCATCATGATGAACTGGCACTTCTTTGCACTATTCCCCTGCCCATTATCACTCTTCAGCTTAATTAAAAACACGCACAGTCACTACACACCACCCACAACTAAACAACAACCTGATCCGCAAACAGTATACAAGCAGAAGTTGGGAGAAGGCAGAAAAAGTTTAATTTCTAGCACACAACATATGTATGATTATCCTTTCCTGCTTTCTCCTGACTTCTGGGACCTGCTGTATGTGAGTTGAGACATGTTTAATTGTATTGGCAAAAGTTTGCAACTTGAAAGTTCGTTGAGTAATATTTGTATATATGCATAGAATTATAGTCTCAGAAAAAAAGATAAATTAGAGCCTCATTTACATATAATTGAACGTAATTTATAATCTTAAATTTTAGGTGAAATGAAACAGGCATGAATAATGTATCAGACTTCACTAGGGTTTGACTTACAATGACAATTGGAGCCATGATTTTCCTTCCCTAAACCATGTTGTCATAAAGCACAGTCATATTGCTTAGTGATGCAATTGCTGCAGTTCTGGTATTTCTGCATTTCTTTTTTTAAGACATCTCTTTATAATGAATAACTATGTTTTTTTTTTCAATTAACAGAATAACAGAGCTGGAAGGTGACTTTGGAGGTCTTCTAGTCCAACCCCCAAGCAAGTAACCCTATACCATTTCAGACAAATGGTTGTCCAATCTCTTCTTAAAAACCTCCAGTGTTGGAGCATCCACAACTTCTGGAGGTAAGTCATTGTGCTGATTAATTGTTCTAACTGTCAGATAGATGTGCAGCTGCTTTAGATGTGCAGCTGCTTTAAATTAGATGTACAGCTGCTTTAGCATCTGTAGCAAGGAGGAATCGCAACCAAGACACTCTTCTAGGTTGCCCTAATTCATAATTGCTGTAGAAGTGTAGAGCAATTCATATCATTTATAGAATTTTAACTGTCATTGTTTCTGTAAGGGAATGAAGCTGCCTGAGAAAAACAGCTGCAGCCATGCAGAAATGTTTACCGCCCTCATATCCCTAAGAATAGCCTCAGCTCATCCCTTTTCCTAAAGAACAGTAGAAGTTTTGGAAACTTGAGTGTAGGTGGTTTATTCATTAATTCATTCTCCTTCCCCCTTACAGCTTACTCATAAGCGTTCACACCTGTGTTCCAGGTGTCTGGCTAATTGAGCCACACCTGATGTTTTTAGGAATGTGCTGATGTTCATAGGCACCTCACCCTGCCCCTTAGCTTTCAAAAGTGTGGGTGTGTCGATAGAACATTAAGAAGACAATGGGTAGATAAGGAAGTGACGTCTGAAAATGTACAACTACTACAAACAACAGCCAGAACCACAAGCTCATTGTGGTGTGATTCCGACCTGGTGTTTGGCAGCAATCAGAAGAGTTGTAATCATGTTGAGGCAGCACCTAATTCCAACAAGAATTTTTGGAGGGAGGCAAAGGTTATATTCCACTCCACAAACTTTACATTTTTTACTTGATGTAAGGAATATCCATCAAATACTTGCATCAAATTGCAAAACCTAGGGGGGATAGAGTTAACCCAAGGCAGTTGCTTGTTGAAGGTGCGTGCTACAATAAAGCATTGTGTAGTTATCTGCTGCGGTGTGTCCTTGGAAAATAAAGAGCCCTCACAGTTTCCTTCAGATATCTGTGAGGAATAATATTAAATGATATCAATACTGAAAATTCATGGAAGAAAATCAGTGTAGGATTATTTAATTGTCTTTTCAACGTCATTTAGTCATATTTCTAGAATATTATATATTTGTGTCAGGAATCATGAGTTTGTCTTGTTTTGCATCCTTTTTTTTAATATGATGACTGACCTTTTTTCCCCCTCATGTAGTAGTAGACTAAAATATTTTCCATAACTAACTTGAATATGTATAAAAGCATACGAGAAAGAGAAGAGAGAAAAAGAAATGAGAATGTGTAAGGTTCACAGAAAATACCCTGATTCCCTGAAAATAAGACATCCCTGATAATAAGCCCAGTTGGGCTTTTGAGTGCATGCGCTAAAATAAGCCTCCCTCTGAAGATAAGCCCTCCCCAAAAATATTTAAACGCAGAGCTGGAAATCAGGTAAGATGGCAAGAGGAGCCCCATCTTGTCCACACACCCCAAAATAATAAGACCTCCCCGAAAATAAGGCCAAGTGCTTATTTCGGGGTTCAAAAAAAATAAGACAGGATCTTATTTTCAGGGAAACACGGGTAATATATACCTACTACTCTTTAGTGAGCACTTACCAATCATGAATGATAGTTCCATAGTAATCTAGAATGACCATATCAGGACAACCAAAGACATTTTACTCTTAAAAGTGGAACAAGTTGATTCTCCTTCCATTGTATGCAGAAAGCTTACTGAGTAATAATTAAATCTTTCTGCTACAGGAATAATGGATGAACCTTCTCCATTTGAAAGCAGTGAGGAAACATCTATTAACTGAAGGAGTGTGACAGTGCTTGATCCAACAGTGACAGTGACAGTGATTAATCCAACATTAGTCCCAACAGACTAGCTGAGTGGCAACCATTGATCTTGCATCTTCCACAAATGTGAACAGCCACAATGGAAATAGTGAGGAATACAAAGCCAGAACCCGATTCTCTACTGTCCAATTTGGACCAAAAAAACACACATTCTGATGCCCTAAATAGCTCCCCAATCCCCTTTACTCTACAAAACCATATGCATCTCCAGTGCATCTCAATGATTCCTCAGTCAATCCCAACAAAAGCAGCAACCCAAATGGCATGAGCAATAGAGACCTAAAATCTTCCTCTATTATTAAAGGAATACACCTCTAAAAACCAATGCCAGCATCCCACATATTCACATGGTAAAGATATGTATCAAATAAGAGTCTTATTCTGCAGCATCTTGAAAAAAAAACATGTTTGTCCTTTTAAGTGCATTCCTTTTCTTCACTTCTTTCCATACTTCGCCGTTTCCCTTCAAAGTGATGATTGCCCTCCAACTGTCATGAAAATCTTTTTATTTTCAATTGCAATCATTCCAACGCTAACCGAGCCTTACACATATAGGCATGATCTGTTCTCGCTTGATCAAGTAAGTTCAAAAAAGGGGGGAAATCATTGTTATAGGGTTTCAGCAGTAGAATGATTGCTTGGCATATGAGCAGGCAATTTGAATTTCTTCTTTATTCCATACCACTTCCAGTGACAATCAAAGAAATAGAACCACTGCATGGGGACAACCTTCATCTACCAGCTCCCACC
Source organism: Arizona elegans (assembly GCA_022577455.1). NCBI lineage: Eukaryota > Metazoa > Chordata > Lepidosauria > Squamata > Colubridae > Arizona > Arizona elegans. Next base: position 259,750,881 of record JAKOOJ010000001.1, read on the forward strand.
CACAGTCAACAATACCAAAAGCTATTTAGAGATCCAGGGATATTAATGGGATCTCATTTCCCCATGTCTCTTCAAAGATAGATCATCCATCCTCTTATAGCCTCTATCAATAATGTCAACTCCCATGAAGCTGGGCAAGACTGAGGAAACAAGAATTATACAGAATTTAATAAGGTACATTTAATGCTCATTTGAGGTAACTGCAGAATCCTAACAAGGATGAATGGAAAGCATCTCGCTTTTAAATGAAAAATTCTCCTTTTAAATAAAAAACCCTCCTTCTTTTTAGGTCCTGAATTAGGTAGACTTGCTGTCTTCTTCAGGTGAAACAAAATATTCTAAGTAATCTAAAGAAAATTTTGTACCCTACAATAGAGCAGTATCACATAAATAAAATCTCATAGTCAGCTCATAGATGCAGTTTTCTTTTACAATGTTTGCCATGTTCTGTTCTCCATCTAGATATACCAATTGCCGCTGAAGTGTAATACTTTACCTATTATTACTGGACTATGATGTGCTATTTTTTAAAAAAAGAATATGGGCATTCCCAGTGAGAAATCATTAGGACAGCAAAAGAAGTAGATATATAACCAAGCTTTTCCCTCCCAACAATCCTGAATGCCTTGGCTGCAGCCGCCATCTTTATTATTTCATTTTAAACATTTTATAAAGACATCAACTGTAAAAAAATTACAGTTAGCACATAACTTTAATATTATTATGCCATCAATTAAGCAAAAAAAGCAAGAACCTTAATAAAATTAGTTGAAATAAGTGGGGAAAGAATGAAAGGGAAAATATTAATTTTTAGTTTTAAAAGAATTAGAAGTACACAAGAAAACAAAATGAAACCCAAGATTTCATTAGTTTTGTATAAAGTTTTTGGTTTATATATTTACAGAAGAGTTAATTTTGTGTAATGGTTAGGGTACCAGGCCAGAAACTTGAACATTGAGTTCTACTACAACTTTAGGCATGAAGCCAGCTGGGTGATTTAGGCCTGTCTCTCTTTCTCTTACCCCTAGAAAGGAGGCAAAACCAACTCCAAAAATATTACCCCATAAAACTGCAGGAATTAGTCTAGGCCAGGGGTCCCCAAACTTGGCAGCTTTAAGACTTGTGGACTTCAGCTCCCAGCTATGCTGGCTGGAGAATTCTGGGAGTTGAAGTCCACAAATCTTAAAGCTGCCAAGTTTGGGGACCCCTGATCTAGGCAGTCATTAGGACTCAACTTTGACTCAAAATTCCTCCTCCAAAATTATATGTACATATAATTACAATTCAAATTTTAAATCCTGACTTAAATCTTGACTGTCCCAATCATATAATCAAACTTTATCTCTCCATAGAAATAATGTCTACTCAGAAGCCAAGAATTATGGCTGCCATTCTATTCTATTTCACCTTAAATCTACCACGATTCTCAATTTAACATCTACTTCTGATTCCCTTTCCTGGTGTGGGGAATCCACACACAGTTTTTAATTATTTATTTAATAAATTTATATGGCCGCAGGTCTCATATACATAATTCTTAATCATCCCTGTATGACTGATACTGGAAGTGCAATTATTTTCAAAGGCCTTCAATTTTTTGGTTTCTGCTCAATGAGATTTCTTTTAAGTTCTGGTGTTTTTTAAAAAATTTCTATTTTTTACTACACTAATTGACTAATAATAGTAAATGCAAGACAGTACCATAGACTTAATGTTGAACATTGGGTTGATTACAAGAAATCAACCAGAATCCCAAATAATTAAAAGCATCAAGCTTGAAGAGCAGGCAAATTGTTAATATCTTTGAATTGAAATTAGCTATTCTTTAGCAGGTTTTAAAGTGATTTCACACTGCAGGGAGCAAGGTAATGAATATCTAAAAAATAAATAACTTGGTGACAGAATTTTATAAGCACATTCATGGAATTCAACAAGTTATTTGTTGCTCTCACTCACTTCGCTCACATTGAAGGTGCATATTCAGTCTTCAGCACTTCATAAGTGCAAGAGAAACAGATAAAGGATTTATTATGTGTGTCTCCCTTTGTTTATCCCTATATCTGTTCTTTGTTTGAAAGGCTGCTAACATAAGATTAGTTCCTTTAGCTCAGTGTTTTTTCAATCTTAGCAACTTTAAGATGTGTAGACTTCAACTCCCAGAATTCCCCAACCAGCTGGCTAGGGAATGCTGGGAGTGAGAGTCCAAATGTCTTAAAGTTGCCAAGGTTGAGAAACATTGGCTTACTCTTTCTTCTCAGGAACACATTCCCAACACACATACTTTTTGTTTTTTGTTTTTTGGGTAGAATTTGGGTGTTAGCCTTTGCCTGTTCCTATAATATATCCCTTATAAATTAATATTTAGTTATATTTAAAAACCTACTTTACTAATCTGTTACATGCAGAATGCCTATTGTAATTGACAGAAGCTTTCTTAAGTTCTAGATATGTTACTTTTCTAGCCCATGTGAAGATTCTAGAGTATGAAAAGTGTGTGTTCTCCATGAGCTGAACATCTCACCAGAGGTCAGAGATTTTTATTAGACAGTTATAGCTATGCAAAAGAAATTTTCTGTGAATGATTTCTAAAAAAAATCTAAGTTTTATTAATTTATCAAAATATAAAATACAGAAATACAGAGAAAAATGAAAATAATGGGAAAATAGGGGAGGAAAAAAGGAAGAGGAAAAAGTGTAGGTTAAAGGAAAGAAGAAAAAGCAAACCATTGACTTCAGACTCCTTTTGGGCAGTAGAATAATGTAATAACATACTACCTCAACTTCTTACTTTTACATAATAATGTAAATTAGCTATTTCTATAACACTCTGTGAGTAATTTCAGTTAGGAAATTAGCACTAGTTTATGAAAGAGAGGTGAGCAGTCTGTGCTAAAAAGCCCAACAATATTCTTGCTTGCCTCAGATTTTAACCCCACTAATCATAGTATTATCCATGGGGGAATTTATCTTTAATTGTTCTACTTATCTTATTCAGGGTGGACATTTGCGTATCAGTTTGACTTCTGTATAGATTTGTTTTCTGTCAGTGTTTTCTTTTCCTTATAATGTTTTATTTATGTATTCTTGCTCATGTTTGTATCCCCAAGAGCCTTTTAAGTCTTTTTTGCTTTGCTTTTGTATTTGTCTACTGGGGTGGGGAGGCAACTTGGGTATCAGTGGTAATTTGTTTTATCACCTGAACCTCCTGGAGTGCCTCACATTTAATTACACCATCACAACAAAGTGACTGCATGACAAATATGGCCTTTGGGTCTTCCATGAAGGGAAAGAGCAATTCTCATCCTCAATTGGATCAGAGAGAAAGAGAGAAATTTGCCTGGTAGGGGAAATCTCACTGATCTTGCATTCAGTCCCCAGGAAAAAAAATATATCTAAAACTTAACTTCATGGAAATCAAGAAAGGGACATAAGGGAAACATCTTCTCATTTCCCCAAACAAAGGTAAACCAGGAGGCTGACATCTGGAATATACCACCGTGTAATTAAAATGACTGCTAAATAATTACTTTTGTACTGATTTTTCTACCCACAGCATGAAAATGAAGGAAAAGCATAACAATCACATCGTTAGTCTTAGCATCATTCTGCAGTGGGATATGCACTTTCCCCCCCTTCTGTTGCTTGTGTTGTTTATAGCTTTTTGATTTGTTGCTGTTTTAGAGGTTGTCCTTAATAGTCAATCTGCAACCCTGTTAGCTAATAGCAAACTGAAATAACTAAGAAATGACATCATATAAGAATGGCTATTTTTGTAAAGATGGATAACTGTGGCTTAGCAAGCCAGGCTGATGCAACAGAAACTGTGTGCATTGTAGAAACACACAGGTACAGAGTGTCTGAAGATATAAAGGTAAAGATAAAGGTAAAGGTTCCCCTCACACATATGTGCTAGTCATTCCCGACTCTAGGGGGTGGTGCTTATCTCCGTTTCAAAGCTGAAGAGCCAGTGCTGTCCGGAGACATCTCCATGGTCATGTGGCCGGCATAGCTCAATGCCAAAGGCGTACAGAACGCTGTTACCTTCCCAGCAAAGGTGGTCCCTATTTTTCTACTTGCATTTTTTACGTGCTTTCGAACTGCTAGGTTGGCAGAAGCTGGGACAAGTAACAGGAACTCACCCTGTTACGCGGCACTAGGGATTCGAACTGCTGAACTGCCGACTTTTGATCAACAAGCTCAGCATCTTAGCCACTGAGCCATCACATCCCTTGTCTGAAGATATATACAGTAAAAAGTCAAATGGGCATTGCCCTATTAACTTTCTGGACCCTCCCTGCAAATAACCTCAGACAGCTAAAACAGTGCTACAGCAAGCCGATGGTCTTTCTCCCTCTTACACATTTTAATATTTTAAAACTTATTTGATGAATATTTTGACTTCCTAGTGAAGTATTCAATGTGGCTAACAAAATTCAAACAAGATGTTATGGGAGGCCTTTTAACCATATTTATCAACTGTTGTTTGGAAGGTTTCTGGGCATTACCTTTTCTTCGCTGAAAATTTTTGCACATACATTCTAATTGGTTCCATTTCCTTGCTACCTGTCCATTTTTGGTTCCCCCCCTCCCTCTGTCATTCTGCAGTCATGATCTTTTTCCCTACTTCTAAATAGACATGCTACAGACTACCGTCTATTCCATCTTTTCAGTGAAGTGCATTTTGATGAAGACTGAAAGACCAAATGTTGAAACTAATATAGAAAGTGATATTTTACCAAGCTTTTACTTACTGTATATACTGAAAATCAAGGCAGGAGATGAATTGCTCTGCAAAATGAATGCAGAAACTAAAAGCATTTATAGCTTACTCGAGCAAAAAGATATGTTAGCAAAAAGAAGAAAAAGAAGAAGAAGAAGAAGAAGAAGAAGAAGAAGTAGTAGTAGTAGTAGTAGTAGTAGTAGTAGTAGTAGTAGTAGTAGTTCAGAAATGGCACCATGTGAGTGCCTGGTGTTTTAAAGGAAGGTATGTCCTATCATTGGAGGATATTTGGGCTTTGTCCTCATTCCTAGACCCCAGATTGTTGCAGTATATTACTGTGATTATACAAAGGCACAATTGATAATGTATACCACTAGAAGTGTGAAAGACAATGAGGTTTATCTCTATACTAAGAAAAATTACAGTTTGCCAAACAACGAAGGTTTATTTATTTATTTATTTATTTATTTGATTTATATACCGCCCTTCTCCCGAAGGACTCAGGGCGGTGAACAGCCAAGATCAAATACATAAATATAAAAATTAAAAACAATTTAAAACCAGATTAAATACTTTGGCCCATAATTAAAAACATCCCATTAAAATCCAATTTAAAATTTAAAACCGTTAAAATTAGGCTAGCCCAGCTTGCTGGAATAACAAAGTCTTCAAGGGCACGGTGGAAGGTGCGCAAGTCCGGGATCCTCCGTACCTCCGGGGGCAGCTCGTTCCAGAGGGCAGGAGCCCCCACTGAGAAGGCTCTCCCCCGGGGGGTTGCCAGTCGACATTGTCTACCCGAAGGCACCCCGAGGAGCCCCGCTCTGTGGGAGCGTACTGGCCGGTGGGAGGCTGTCGGTAGCAGAAGGCGGTCCCGTAAGTACCCAGGTCCTAAGCCATGGAACGCTTTAAAGATGTTAATCAAAACCTTGAATCGCACCCAGAAGACCACTGGGAGCCAATGCAGCTCGCGCAGGAGAGGAGTTAATATGACAATAGGAAAATATGACAAACCACTAGCAATTTACACTTTTATTTTTCTGAAGAAGGAGTAGGTTAAGATGTAGTTATTAGATCACAAGCACACACTGATTGTCTGACAACTCTCTGTGCACTGCTGTTGGCCAGAAAGGGCAAGTACTAATTGGGTGGAGGTGCTTTGGAAGCTTTACAAACTCAAAACTCATAAGCGTGACCATAACTATTTAGACATATGTCAAAATAGAGTTTTAATTGTCAAAACAGCCTGGATTAATGTGTCATTTTATGGGAGTCGGGGAGTGTGCCTTCTCTGTTGTAGCTCCTGCCCTCTAGAATGAACCTCTGTCCAGAGATTCATACAATTCCCATACTAATGATGTTCAGAAAAAGACTTACAAATTTGATTATTCTCCCAGACCAACCCTAGGATATTTGTAGAATTCTATAAATTTGATATATATATAATGTGTTAAAATTATATTTACTGACAAAGAAATAAACAAGATTCATAAGTATTCGAGAAATATTTGTTATCCAGCAGTGTTTTCAGTATCACTTTTAATGAGGATTAATGAGGCATGTTTTCTTCAGTTGTAAATTTTCAAAACAACAACAACAATTCAGTTTCAGATTTTGCTTTTACTTGATCTTTCAATTTAAGAAACACAATAAGTTTAAAAACCTGGCTGATTAGAATTTATGATTTTAACCAATCATCGTGTCCTTGTCAGTCAAAGTCTCTGGACAGGCTTTTTTTAAGTAGGAGGATTCTTAGCAAAATTATTAATAAAAAAAGTATAACATGAAACAAAAATCAGATTTCATTCATTTCTAACGGCAGACATGTAGCAAAAGACTCTCATTCCTGTCTTTAAACTGGAATGATTGATTTAGTTGTAATAACTCTTCTGAGAGACTTAATACCATGTTGGTTGAGAATTTTTAGAGCTAAAGTTGCTAATACAAATTGCTTCTCCCCTCCTTTCCATTCCCTATGTCGACTATTGAAAAAAGAAGCAGAATGCTGAACAGTATACTAATAACAAATGCAAATTACTCTCGTTTATACCTTTAGAGAATTCCTGGGACCTGTCACTTTATAAAGGTGTTAAAAGTGCTTTGTGAGGAGGCCCTATCTCTTTAAAACAAGCAAATCCTACACAGAGCTAAGTGCTTAGTAGTCCTTGAGTTCAACTCATAACACGTGTGAAATTGGATTACATGTATTGTGGAGACATTATTTAAAAAGCAAAATGATTTGCTATCCCCGATGTGCTGACTGTTTGTTCATTACCTTGAGTTGTATAAAACTAAGGCAGAATATAAATACAACAGTCTTTGGTATCATCCTACATTTAAATAAACAGGAAATCCAATCTTAAATCCAAGACTTGGAAACAGAGAGTTTGATTCTGGAGGATTGCCTTTCCTGTTACACATCTCCTTAGAATAAGGTGACCAGACGTCCCGCTTTTGGTGGGACAGTCCCGCTTTTGAGCAATTTGTCCCGCGTCCCGCGGCGTTTTAAAAAAGTCCCGATTTTTCATTCTGCCTCCTGAATCCCCGCTGATGGCTAGAGGGAAAAAAAACTCTTTAAACTCTTGCTGTGGGGCTTCAAAGGGCCGACCTACAGCTGATCAGTGTTAAAAAAAAAATGAATAGACCCATGCCTGCAAAAATAGAAAAAACAGCCCCTGTTAACAGCTTCCGCTAGGTTAATTAGCTGCAAAAAGCTGCAAAAAGTTCCTGGAGCAGATTTCCCCCCCCCTAGCTATACTGAAAACAAAGGTGAAAGCGAAACTAAACCTGCAACATGACAAAATGAGGCAGAGAGAGATTTCTTTCTTTTTCTTTTTCCTCACCAAAAAAGGTAGGTACAAAACTGCAAACAATGGGAAATTTTGGGCAAAAGAGGAGAGTTCAAGATTTTAAAACACAAAAGAAAAAAAGCTCTATTTAACTAGGGAATTGTAATAATTGAGATACTATTAATAATTGTATATTGTGTTGAAAGCAGAAATGGTTAAGTTGTGGTTTGGAGGAATATATGGGGGAAATTATTTGGTTTATTATTATTGATAAATATAATTAATTGATTTGTAAGAAATTGGATTGCATGGAAATAATTGGAATATTCATGTTCATATTGATTAATATACAAAAAAGATAGTTATATAACTAATTGATTTATATTAAAATGTTGAATTTGTATTAAACAACTGTATTACATAATTACATAATTAACCAATGTGAGGATGGATATAAAAATAGATGACAATGGGAAGGGGTATAATATAGAATAGAAGGGAAAAATTGAATTTGATTAAGATTAGAGATGAGGATGAAGGGTAATATTGTTTTTTTAAAAAAATAGATGAGGAATAAATATGGCAAAAAGGAAATATAGAAATTGTAAATTTAATTGAAATGACTAAACGCTGTTTAAATTTGTGAATTTCTAATTATTGCTATTTATTCATATTTGTTCTCTTTTATTCTTTAAAGTTTAACAATTCATTCTTAATCTTAATATCTTTATATTTGCTTGGGGTTGGCTTTCTTCCCTTTCATCTTTTTTATTGTACAGCAATCTTTCTCCTCAAACCTACCACCACTCTCTTTTCTTTCCTTCTTACTTTCTCTTCCCCCCACCCTCTTTTTCTCCTCCCTACTTCCTCTTCCTTTCTCCTTCTCCTCCTCTCTTCCTCCCTCTCTTACCCTCACTCCTACTCTAATTTCCATTCCTTCATCCCTCTCTATTGCTGTATCCTTTAATGCATATGGACTACTCAGAGGGCTGAAAAAGTTATTTTTGACTGGTCCTCACACTTTTGACCAGTCCTCGAATTTATGACTGTCCTCACATTTTACATTTTTGCCCTATCTTGTCATCATGGTGAAGAGAAGCAGTTGTGAAATGAGTGACATGGTTGTTAAGAATGCTGCACGGGCATAAATGTGAGGATGGTCATAAGTGTGAGGACCAGTCAAAAGTGCGAGGACCTGTCAGAAATGACTTTTTTCAGCCCTCTGGTTAGTCCTTTTGTGCATATGGACTACTCAGAGGGCTGAAAAAGTTATTTTTGACTGGTCCTCACACTTTTGACCAGTCCTCGAACTTACGACTGTCCTCACATTTTACGTTTTTGCCCTATCTTGTCACCATGGTGAAGAGAAGCAGTTGTGAAATGAGTGACATGGTTGTTAAGAATACTGCACGGGCATAAATGTGAGGATGGTCATAAGTGTGAGGACCAGTCAAAAGTGTGAGGACCTGTCAGAAATTACTTTTCAGCCCTCTGAGTAGTCCCTATACACATAGCCATGGCCACCCGGTCACATGACCAGCTAGCCACGCCCACCCAGTCACATGGCCTCCAAGCCACGCCCACACAATAAGCCACGCCCACAATGGTGTCCTTCTTACCAATGTTAAAATCTGTTCACCTTACCCTATACGCATAGCCATGGCCACCCGGTCACATGACCAGCCAGCCACACCCACCCGGTCACATGACCAGCTAGCCATGCCCACCCAGTCACATGACCAGCTAGCCACGCCCACAAAATAAGCCACGCCCACAATGTCCCTCTTTACCAATGTTAAAATCTGGTCACCTTACCTTAGAACCCAAGTCTATGTTACACCATCTGGTCATATAAACACACTCAAACCCGTGATTCCTGTATACTCTGCTCCCTGAAACAATCTAAAAGCTATTTCCAATTGATTCCAACACAAATTAAATGCTTCTGATCTCACATCTCAGGAATAGCCAGGAAAACAGGAAGATTTAAGAACCTATGTTACAAATTTATTTTGACAGAAATTCTTTTCATACCAAAATTCAATATCCTTCCAATCCCCAATCACTCAGTGAGGAACACTTAGAACAAATTGTTCAATATATTGATTATTCATGGGACTGAATAAATCAGTTTGAGGAGTGTGTTTACCACTTTCTAAAGCCATTTGGCATATGTTCATTTCATGTTTTTGACAAAAAGAGTTATCTTGAAGAATGATTTCATCTCATAAGTGGACCAAAGTAAGACCCTTGCCTATAACAGTAACGTAATGAACCAGTGTGTATAATAATTAAAAGTGATGCACAAACTTGTTTATTGATCTCATCTCATCCCTACAAGAAATATTTCATCCCTACTTTGAAAGACTAATTGGCTCTTTGGCTTATTTATTCATTTTGGAATACATTTTTTAAAACTACTCAGTGCTGTAGCAAGAATCTCCTAAAATGAAGATGTAGAATATTTCACCTTGGATTAGAGCAGCCTCTTCCAACATATTGCCATGTTGGACTGAGAATTCTGGATTTTGCAATCCTAATTGGCATTAGGATTACAAAACCCATATTGAGGAATCCTTCAATATTGAGAAAGAATGAACAGGCAAAAAGTATAACGTCTATAATTTTGAATAGTACACAATATATATACATCTCGGTAGTGCTATTCAGTGATGCCAGTATCATAGTTTAATAAAGGGACCCAATTCAGGTTACCTCTGCTCAATTCAACCCCCTGTTCCCATATTTTGTTCCACTTTCTTCTGAGCCATACCCAAAGCAAAGCAGCAATGAATACAGGTTAAGGATAGAACATCCTGGAAAAAGTCTATTCAAGTTTTTGCTAAGAGTCAACAGTGACTTGTTAGCATTTAATAATATACCCAAAACACATAGTAGACTATTTCATTTCCCTTGAGTCCATATATGTTCCTGATGCAGGAGAAAAATCTACATTCTCCTTCCAAAGACATGCCAGATCAAGGACACATAATAGATGCTAACTAGTGGTTTAACATGCAAAGGTAACAATATCTATTACGGAGTAGTGAACTGAGAAACATTTTGTCAGATTAATGGCCTACAGTATGAATCCATTCTCTTACTTCACTTCAAATCAGAACTCTTTGAATCATCTGTGTGCAGAGTCTACCATTAAATGCTTAATCCTTGCCCATTGAAATATTTTGTCATCAGTGATATTGGATTTTGAGGAAAACCAAAAATATTTTTTAACTTGTCAATTTGATAATATTGAGGGAACCAATGGGAAACACCGATGACAAAATATTGCAGATATCGTATCAATACCACTTCCAATTTTAGAAAATCCCAAACCTAACAATCTGCAAATACACTGGATTATAAACATTGAGAGTTATAGTTGGGAGATGCTAGTTTAGAGAAATCTTTTTTTTAAAAAAGAAATAAAAATCAGAAGTAAACCTACAATTTAAAAACTGTAGTTAATTGTGAGAAACAATATTACACAAAAACTCACAGCTGCTTTGAAACAATCTTTTAGCTGTGTTGCAGGGTATGTCACCTTGACCTGATGAAATAAGTGATTCTATTGGATACACCTTTGGGACTTTAAAGTATGTTTGATTGGTTGAGCTTTGAAAAGATCAGCCTTTGGAATGATGAAGTTTACAAATCCAAACAACCAAGGCCAGAAATATCAAAGGCAGGTACTTGGGTCTTGGAAGACCTGAATAATAAGAAAAATGTTATTGTTTTGAGATATAATTTGTATGTTTCACATTTTGAGAAATTCCAAGCCTCAGTCCTATGCAACCAGGTAACTTTGAAATTCTGCCAATTTGTGTAGAGGCAATATTGACCAGAATAGATAAATGCTCTGAGTCAGCGTAAGGCACTTTCCAATATTCCTGTCAGTTCAATGTGAGGCTTATTCCCAAATTAGTGTGTATAGGATTTCAGCCTGAAGGGGAAGACTGATTTGAATCTCCCCTCCACTAAGCTAAAGCACTTGAATTTAAGTGGTATTAGTCCCATTAAACTAATCAATGGGATTGATCTAGCTTCTGCAGCACATGCTTGCATAATCAGGTTTGTGGATTGCAAGCATCATCATCATGATCCCTCATTGAGGAGAAAACAGTCCTAAAACTATTAAGCACTGCACAACAGTAATTAAAAACCACAAGTATACAATCTAAAATGGACCCTTACTTGTAAGAAATGGAGTGGGTTCTAAGAGGTAGCTGTAACTTCTGGCATTTTATGCCCTTCGTGTGTAAAATAATGAATGCTCTGAATGTGAGTCTTGCAAATTACTTTCTTCTAGCATCTGAAGCCATTGCTTTATTCAGTCACCAGCTGAAGATACCTCTGACAGGCAAGGAATTTAGAAAAATTATTAGTTGGAAATATGCCACGTTGCAGAGTCAGAATAATGTCTATGGAGATTGTCAGTCATCCATGTCAAGATTGTCCCAAAGGTGCTTTTTCAAGAAGCAACTTTCTGGTTTTTCTTTGAAGATGTTTCGCTTCTCATCCAAGAAGCTTCTTCAGCTTTGAGCTTTCTCTTTGGGTATGAATAAATTGACTGCCTCTTGATAATTCTCTTTTTGTTACTGTTAAAATGCTTGGTTGCTACTGTTTGGTGGAAAAATGCACATGGACCATATGTGTGTTAACATGGGAAGTTTCTTTTGCCAGAATAAGCCTAACATTAGCTAGGACTGGTACCACAGGGCTGTGTGTTTTTGACTATAGGAGAAAGCAGAAGAGGGCCAAAGCAGCAAATTGATACAGAATTATAGCCCCTTCAATGCAGAATAAATCCCGCTGCAGTCAGTGCAACTTAAAAGTAGGTAAAACTATGCAGGATTGCACTCTTAACATCCTTATCATCTTAACAGTGTTAAATTAGTTACCAGAGAAATCATGGGTCAGATCCCCCCAATAATCTCAGATATTCATAACAGAATTTTCTATACTCTCTGTGGTTTTTTAATAGCTGGATAAAGTATTCCTCCATCACCCCAAAACAACCACTAAGAAGTGAAATAGGTTACCTTGCTTTTACTGGAAAACTACTCCACCATTGTCTTCTTTAAACTATTCTTTTGATTTTGATTTCCAAGTATTTTTTTTTCAAAAATATAAACTGAAACATGATATTCATCAATTTAAGCTTTTTTATAACAAGAGCCTTCTAAAATTTGAAAACTTTTAAATTAGTAAAAGAGTGTGTGCACAGCAGAGTTAGAGATGAATCTTACCACATATACTTATGTGGTTTGTAACATAGTCTTTAAAAGCTTATTGATGATAAAGGTTGCTATAATTCCTATACAGGAGTTAATAAGCCAAATAGGGTACATATAGAAGCAGGAGAATAATATTGCTTGAACCTGCTTTGTCTTTGGAATGAAGAATTATCTGGCTTTTATATATGTATACAACCATGAAACAAGAATAATTTCCTTTTTATTATACTTTAACCCCCTTTATTTTTTATTCTTAATATTCTTCAATTAATATAGGTAGTAAAAGTTTGCTTTACTTGCAGATTCTTTCAAAACAAGTCAATTTGGAGTACAATCTTCAGAAATTTAGAGCAAGAACAGCTTTTATTAAATAGGTCCGACATGTTGACTTTCATTCCTTCATCAGTTAGGAGCATGTCATGCTTTCTTATCCTTTCTTTCTCCAATCGACAAATAATTTGTGAAAAACTAGTGTTGTGATTATAAATAATGGGGGAAAGACACCTATCTACATCTGATTTTCCCACTGTCTATCCTTACCATCTTGTAATGAAGAATGATGTAAATGTAGTATTAATATTAGTAGTAGCAACAGCAGCAATATATAGTATCTATTCTGATCCTTGAAGATGTTTCAGCCATGCCCTTTAGTCAGATATTATTTTATATATAAATTTATAGTAGAATTGTTGAGTTTTGTAATAGAAATATTGGACAATATTAACATGGTTCTATAAAGTATTTCTCTCTCACAGACAAAACATTTCTATTATTAGTTCTCTGTGGGGAACTTTTTTATTTCCTTAGTTCTGCATTATACTGAATATCCTAGAAGAAAGTTGGTGGCATCTTACTGCACTGGCTTGACCTTGGTGTCTGTGGAAGAGGATGGCAAAAGTATGTAGTTTAACAAGCCATAACTTATTATCCATAATTTTAATTATGCTGAGAGGAATCAGCTGTGAAATACAACTACCTTCTATCAGACAGTTTAATCTCAGTAGATGTGAGACTAGTGATGCATACATGAAAACTGTTTTCTTTTCTTTTTAAATAACCCTCATCATATAAAAAAAGTGATTTTGAAGCAGCTTGCTTTTAAAAACAAACCCCGTAGCATTCCAAGTATTGAGTGCCGACAGCATAAAAATTAGCAAAATATTAAGTCCTTGATCTATTTTGCAATGGAAAATGTGTTCATTTATGCATTATTCTTTCTCTTTGGAGGGCAGTACAAAGGTGTTTTCACTTAAGTGTCATCTTTTTCTTTTTCTTTTTCAAGGGTCTAGTTTTAACAGCTGCCTAAGCAGTTACAATTTAGCAAGCAAAACTTTTCCTCCCACTGCTACATCTGAATTCAGGCTAATAGCCACCTGTTGCATTTCAGATTGTTGGGTAAATATGAAAAGAACACCAGTCCTGCTTTTCTACCCAGTCTCCAACTCTCTTACTTTGGCGATTCTACTTTCATTTAATTTAATTCAGCATTAAGCTGGAAGATGTGGTAATTAATTTTTCTACTGATTTGTTTTGGCTGCAGAATGCATTCATTTATCTGAGTAAAGCTACTGGCCTGAACAAAACTAATTATATGAATATAATTCTAAAATAAAATTCATACAATACTTGGAAGTCTGCGGACTTGCTGCTTTACAAATCAAATTCATAAAATAAGGCTGTGTCTGATTTGAAATTCCTTGCGGCTTATGTCAACTGAGTACAATATTTTATGAAGTTCAAGTGTTATATATCAAGGGTAGATTAGTGTTTTTATAACATTTTAGAAATATTTTAACAATAAACTAACTAAACTGACTTTGCTAGTATACCTCAGTGTTTTCTTTTCCTTCTGTGGTCATGTTTAATTTTTCAGAATGACTGTGTCTTTCTGTGTCTTAGTTGAAGCATATTTTTATTATTCCAACAATTGCACATTTTTGATGGTTGTGTTTTCTAAAGATATGACCCCAGAAATTCTTATATATAATTACAAACAGCCTAATGGTGATTCTTGCTGATACATTAATATTTGCTCTTGATTTTTATTTATTACCATTGCAAATATTAGCTATATGAGAAATAGTCGTATTTGCATACTGAAAGGAAATGAGAACACTATGGGAAAGAATTCAAGCCAATCTTAGAAGGAGTATTTGAGTCTAAGATTCTTCTGTAATATGTGCATACATACGCATAACATATGTACATACAAAGAACAGATTAAGGAATGAAACATCTCCACAAATAATGAATACACATAAATTCACTATAGAACTAAAGTAATATATATTGCATATATGCACTCTATCTGGGCTTATCTTTGAGGAGCATTCAAAATCTAAGCTGGGGCAGAGTGTGCCAGTGTGGACAATTTTGGGACCCCAAGAATGGGACCTGTAACAACATTATTCCGTGGGCTGCATTTGTTACTGGTATGCTTCCAGGTGCAATTCAAGGTGTTGGTGATCACCTTTAAAGCCCTTCATGGTATGGGTCCAGGTTACTTGAGGGACCATATCACCCACTGGGATTGGTCTGTCCCACTCATGCAGGCAGACAAGGCAGGCTAGCAGGTCCCATCAGCCCAATTATTCCAGCTGGGGTCCAGGAGGAAGGCCTTCTCTGCCTTAGCCCCTTTCCCTCTGGAACATCTTGCCTCTTGATGTGAGGTTGGCCCCAACTCTCCTATCCTTTTCTAAGGGCCTATAGACCTGACTCTGTCAGTTGACCTGGGGTTCCCCAATGGAGGAACAGCAAAGTGGGAGGTGGTTGATCAAGTAACAACAGATCCCACCTCCTCACATTCTGCCCCCACTCTCTCCACATGTCCTTAGATTTTAACCTTTGGTTTTAATTTCTTTATCTTTTAATGTTGATATATTTTTATGACTGCAAGACACCCAGAGTTAATTTATGATAAGATGGGTGGCCAGTACATTGGGTTTTTACCTTGTAAGCCACTCAATCACTGAGAGTTAGTTGGGCAGCCATACACATTTTCTTAAATAAAATAAATATTTTTCTTAATTATCTCTTTTCTTTCTTTCTTTTTTTTGCAATTTTGCCTCCTGTATGCATCCAGTACCCTAGACATATCTCCTATTTGGGATACTAGGAATAGTATATTGGCTTGGAAGGTAGTCTCTAAATTAAATAACTTAATGAGGGCTTTGAAAAATGTTAAAATGTGGCATGCTTATGGAGTAGAGGGTTCTGCCCTAGCTCTGGATTTCCGACGATATTGACACACACCAACGGTCCTTATCAAATTTATTAAGTAGCAAGAATAAACAAGACCGGCAAAGGTTGGCAACAGCCCAGAAAACAAGATATGATAAACCAAAATACTCTGATAATAATATGAGTTGTTTCCAGCAAGAACACACTAGCATGCGACTTAAATAAAGGAGTGGCCAATTATCCTCAAACCCTACTCTCGAGTAGACCTCCTCCTCCTGAGTAGCCACTCCTCCCTTTTGGCAGCCCTGCGTGCTCAAGCATTGCGGAGAGGCTCCTCCACTTCACTCTCTCCACTTGAAGGAGCCTCTGGAGGTTCTGAAGGCCCTGGCTGAGTCTCTGCCTCTGGCACCACATCCTCTTTAGCCTCCTCGCTGTCCAACACGAGCGCCGGCTGCGCAGGCTGCTGGCGCGACACCACACCAGCCTCCTCTTCGTCGGGATCAGCTACGATCCGCACAGGCCACTGGCGGGCCACAACATAGAGGAGCATTTTTAAACTATGTGAAGTTTGCATCTGTACCTGTGGATTGGCACAAACCTATCCAATGATTAGCTAGTTCCTCTTTGCAAAAGGAAAAGGTACTAAAAATGAATTTTAGAAAATGATACTGGGAGTGCATGTGCTAGTATGACAGGATTCTGATCAAGAGAACACAGAGTTTATAGTGAACAAAGTTTGAGAAGCCTAGTGTGGCTTTATGTTGAAGTATGGGTGTACAAATCAAATTGGATATATCAACAGAATAGATGATTCAAAAAAAAATCTAAAGGGTCTTTATTGATTTAAAAATGCTTATGATAAAACTCATAGGCTTATCATGGAATGTTTGGCAGTAGAGATTGCAGGGACACAAATCTGAAGAGGAATGATATTTTGGATGGGCTGTGGGCATCATCTTTGTATCTGTTGTAATAAGGAGCAGCTCCTTAAAAATCCATGTCTTCTCGGGAGCTTGCGGTATAGTCACATGGTTCCGGGAAAACACGGGTTTTAAATAAGGAGGCATTGAAGTAGACCCAATCACATATAATTCTAATAGAGCAGATAACTATATATTTTATCCCTGTTCTAACTTTTCATTTATAATCAGGAAAATTTCCCAAAGGAGTAAGGTGTAGCTTTGATAATGCCAATCTATATAAGAAGGCAACCATCTCTCTCTCTCTCTCTCTCTCCTCCCTCCCTCCCTCCTTCCTTCCTTCCATTTATATACCTCCCCAACTCACAAAAGTGACACTGGGTGGATCCTCAGGCCTGATGCAAAAACCACATCTTGGAACTTTGCTGGAAGGCCAATAGGACGGGGGCTAGTAATTGTATACTGCTCAATGAATCCTTACAGTGGATCAAATGAGAAGATATTTTGACTGCAAAGCAAGCAGGCTTTAGAGCTGGAGGGTCAACATTTGATTACACTCTTATTTTGCAGCATCTGGCTGAAAAATATACCTTAAGGACACGATCAGTGCTATATGTAGCTTTTATCGATTTCAGATTTGCTTACAGTGTAAATTTAAGAATTCTACTACAGAGTTTTGCCTTGGTGTCTGTTTCTGTTTTTATATAAAGGCTATAAGGACTTGTGTTTAAAAGTTAGGTTCCCTGAGCAAATTTTTTGTCATCAAAGGAGTAAGACAGGGTTGCATCTTGGCACTACTACTGTTCAATGTGAACAGTATCCTCCAGTGGCCAAAATGAATAATCTAGCTAATCATCCCCTGAAATTGAAGGATAGACACACTGCAATCCCCATATGTGTGGATGATTCTATAATGTTATCTCAGACACCAATTGATCTAATGAGAACTTTATGTACTTTGGCTGCATATTGTAGGACAGAAGCATTTGAAATTAATTATGGAAAACTAATGCATTAGCATTTGCTAAGTGTCCTAAAATTCATGCCTGGCAACTGAATAAGCACCCAATTGAACAAAGCAAAATCTTTTAAGTATTTAGGAATAGTGTTTTAGAGTAATGGTAAACGCAGAGTACACATGGAGTATATTGTACAAGATGCTCAGAAATCAGCAACAGCCCTGCAGTCCTTTCATAACGCATTTTCTGTGGGTGTCTTTGAGTCAGCATTGATTCCTACTGACTGCTTGGACTAGTCCCTGCAGTTTTCTTGACAGGGTTTTTCAGAAGTGATTTGCCATTATATCCTTCCTAGAACTGAAAGAAAGTGACTGGTCCAAAGTTACCTAGACTTTGAGCCTAAAATGGGACCAGAACTCATCATCTCCTGATTTCTAGCCTGGTGCCTTCACCACCACCAATTATAATTAATTAATTACCATGATTGCTGATATTTTAAACATTTCTCTTTTGGTTAATTAGAAACACTCTATGTCTACTAAAACTCTCGCCATGACCTTTAACTGGGTGAGACACTGCATTATAGAACATTTTTTTTAAAGCAAGATACTTCAAATGGACTAAGATAGCAATAAAAGTCAAGGAGCTCAGTGGAACCCCCTCCCCCATGAGTTGAATGACCTCCACACTAGTGGTGTTTTAAAGGGCTTGAAGACATGACTCCTTACCCAACCCTTTGGTAAGTACAACTGAAGACCCTGTTTCTTCTGTTTTCATAGTTCCCATCTGGGTTTGTTATCTCTGCCATCTTTGTCCTTGTTATTTGTTTTCTTCTTTTAATGTTTTTAACAATTTGCAAAATACCCAGAGTCTGAGAATTTGGTGGGCATACAAATTTAACAATAACTAAAAGATTAATATTATGCACAAAAGAGGGCAAAGTAATTCTACAGCAACCAGCCATGGAACTGAAGATGTTTCAAGTGGCAGATAGTTTCTGCCTTTTAGGATTAATTATTAACAGTAAAGGAATCAGCTTTCAAGAAATACACTAGCATTGGTAGGATAGCTATGAAGTCTTTGAAAAAGATATTTAGATGCTGTGAAGTGTGTATACAAAGGTGAGAGTCCCATAGGTGATAATTTTCCCTGTGACGATGTATGGAAGTGATAGTGGGACTTTGAAGAAGCAAGTTAGAAAGAATATTTATGCTTTTGAACTTTGATGCAGCAGATGGCTCCTGAGAATACCATGAACATCTAAGTAAACAAACAAATGGATCACTAAAAATGAACCCAGAGTTCTCAGTCATGGCATATGTGACCTGGCTCAAATTATCATACTTTGGATATATTATCCCATCTTCCTGGAGAAGTCTAAAATGCTGGGAAAAGTTGAAAGAAAGGCAAGAAGACAACCACTAGCAACAAATGGATGGACTTAATTATAGAAACAGCAGATGCATCATTGGAAGGCACGATGGACCAGGTTGGAGATGGATCATCTTGGAGAAAATCCATATGGACATATGGAGTTGACACCCATATGGTGGCACATAATCAGTCAATCAATATTAATTTGCACTGAAATAATGGCCAGAAGTCCAAAATGTAGGACCAGAACTAAATCTACTCAGCCTTTAAAATCGGCCCAATGAACCTGTTGGTCTTCAAGTTCAAAAGAGACATTACTTTAAATACGGGTTCTTGTGTCAGGAAGGCAAATTCATTGAATTATTCTAGGGACACAGACCAATGTCTTAATATTCTTCATCACATGAACTATAACTATAAATAACAAAATAAAATTAAAATTCCTCTCTCTAGAAATACTATCTCAGGGAAGAGTAGAGGATAGAGCATGCAACTATGATATCGGCTCCTCTCCTCTATACAAGTACATAAATATGTCTGAAGAGTGAAGTTTAACACCTTTTAGAATGTATAGAACAAGTGCTGCCAAAATCAATGACACCGAGAATATGTTTACTTATTCTTAGTAACCAAGTGAGAATGAATATTTCCATGGTATTGATTGTGATGTCTATAACTCTTACTCTAAGTTAAAGTGTATTTGGTATATTTATATGAATTAATTTGAAATATCAGCATCACATTTTAAATTCAGACCCATTTATTGAAACTCAATCATTTTCAGTATCATTTTTTTAATGGCATTATGCCCTAGTGTGACCATTTTTTTTAAAAAAAATAAACAATTGTATTATTTTACAAATTTTGTCCTTTAGCTTCATAATGAAATCTGATCATGGACATGGGTATTAGGTACATTGAGCTGTTTTCAACTTCTGGTTTTAAATATATTGTTACAGGGAATCCCATCTATGATATCAAGTTCATCACTCAAAAAAGTGAAAAGCATCCCTGTTTGGTGACTTCCTGATAAAACTATAGTGAATGGAATTTTTCTCAGTATCATTAAGTTATAGATCCCAATCCCTAATATCCACACAAAATATCTCTCTCCCTCCCCCCCCTCTCCCTCCCTCCCTCCCTCCCTCCCTCCCTCCCTCCCTCCCTCTCTTTCTCTCTCCTATCTATCATTTTTCCTGATAACAGTGGAATATGTACAGGAGTAAAAGCAAAATAAAGCATGTCCCAAAAGTGTTTTTTCAAAAGGCAAATGAGCTTTGTTTGCTTTTCCTTGAAGATATTTCACTTCTCATTCAAGAAGCTTCTTCTGAACTGAAAAAGCTTCTTGGATGAGAAGTGAAATGTCTTCAAGGAAAAACAAAGAAAGTCCACTTGCCTTTTGAAAAAGCATTTCTGAGACAGCCATAACCTGGATGACTGAGAATCTCCACAGATAAAATTAAGCATTCTCTCTCCCTCTCCCCCCCTCCCCTCTCTCTCTCACACACAACACAAAAATGTACAGATGTTTGTTTTATATGTAGTGGGAAACTTTCTGAAATTACGCTGATGTACCCTGATTGGGTAATGAAACTGAAGATGTTTCTAGTTGGTCACTGAAGCATCTGCAAGAAAACAACCAAGCTCAGAGAGCACCAAGGATGTGAGAAGTTAAATTGTACTTGCCTAAAAATCTTTCTGGCATCCCAAAGACATGAACTACAATTTAGGTAACTTTTAGTACATGTCAAAAATAGTATTAAGGCCAGCTTAAAACTTAGTGATTCTTCTACAACACCATGACTGTATCCTGAGTCTGATCTGGAGTCTCATCTGGAAAGAAAGATTGCCATCAGTTCTGATGCTGTCATCTCAGTGGACAAAGTTTAGACCAAATTTCAAAGAGAGGAAAAACATGGAGCACAGAACATAAAAGCAGGTTCTGGGTTTTGCATCAAATTCCAATGTTTTTAATTTTAGTCTTATTTTTTTAAAAGCAGTATTATGGGTCCGAACACTAAAAAAATTGCTTACAGTTTTTGAAAAATGGACCTGCTAATCTAACAATGCTGCTTGTATCTGTCCTGTTCTATGTTTTGCATCCAATAGAATTACATTCTTTGCCTAAGCTGGCTTCCTATTTTACAACAAGAGAAGGAAATAAAATTAAGGGTGTCAATTAAGCCTTCCATGTTTCTTTGATCTCTGCTGTATTTTAAGCAAACCATTTTATCTGAATGACATTGCTATAAATTGAAGGACCTTAGGAATAAACGAGGCTTCTCTTAAATCCATGAAAAACTAAGGGATAAAACAGCCACAAATAAAATGAATGATGTAGTAAGAAACATACTACAGTGTGATCATTTATAACTTCAGACCACATTCTAATATAGCAATTTTTAAAGAACATCAAATGGTTCTACTAATACAGATATGAAAAGGCTGTCCAGGTTTGCCCAAATTTCCATTGATTTAAATGTTATAGCTTTCAGTTCTTGTATATAATCTTGCCAGCAAAATCAATGAGACATTAATCTCTCTCTTTCTCCCCCTCCCTCCCTCCCCCTTTCTTTCTCTCTCCTTTGGATAGTCTTAAAGGAATATACTTTATAAAAAAGTAAAAAAAAAAAAAATTAAAAAATGCTACCAGTTCATCTGAACCAGTATTTTCAAAGATCAGCTGTGCTGCGCAATTTATATTCACTAGAAAGCAGGATATCGTGCGGCACAGCTGATTTTATTATTATTATTTATTAATTCAATTTATATGCTGCCTTTCTCCGAAGACTCAGGGTGGCTTACAATCCATTAAAAAAAACATTATAAAAACATTTAAAAATTAAAACATTAAAACCCATTCATACCATTCATGGCAGGATCTCACAAGATTGCAACAGCGAGATCACTGGCCCCAGGCCTGCTGGAAAAGCCAGGTCTTCACTGCTTTTCGGAAGGCCAATAGGGTGGGGGTGGTCTGGACCTCAGGAGGTAACTGGTTCCAAAGAGCTGGGGCAGCCACAGAGAAGGCGTCCCCCGTGGGCCCACCAGCCAGCGTTGTTTAGCTGACGGAACCCGGAGGAGACCAACTCTGTGGGATCTTACCGGTCGCTGGGAGCTATGTGGTAGAAGGCGGTCTCGAAGATAACCTGGCCCTGAGCCATGTAGGGCTTTAAAGGTAATAATCAACACCTTGAATTGTGCCCAGAGACCAATATCCCCCTGATCCCCCTGATCCCCCACTTGCTGTCCTACTTACCTTCTTAAGCCTCCTTTTTCCACACAAAGTGTGCATTTGGTGCGCATGCACATGCGTCGGCAGTGAACTGGTGGCAAACCGCGGAGGATTTCACCACTGCTTTTATTGATAGCTGAACGTTATATTCCTGTGAACTGCAATAATGAATTTCAAGGAAAATTATTCATGCCTGCATTCAGAGAAAAATAATAGTCTTGGCCAGAATGAATAGATGAATGGAACAATATAAGAAACTATAAAAACACAATTAGGCCATTCAGAGACCCAAAAATAAATGAAAATTGTGATGGCTGGTGAGGACTTGCTTATAAAAGATTTGTTCTATGTAATTTAAGCATAAATCCTGTAGTATACAAACATGGAAAACAACAAATATGAATCTAAAAATGTGATAGCTTTGTTGTATTATTGTAGAATATTGAGAAATTTAGTGAAGGATACAAAGGTAATGAGAGATTTTGAATGTGGGATGTACTATTATTTGGACAAGGCAGAAAATGAAAGAAATGTCAAGAGAATGCAGAAATTTTAATGGAAACAAAAATTGTTTTGAAATGGGTGAAGGATCTCTAGCAGAGTGAATAGAACTTAAAAGAAAAAAATGGGATGAAACCTACATGTGGCAATATTCAAAAGAATGTTTTAGAGATGTGCAAAGGAGTGATAATTATATGCAGAAAGGAAAATGAAAACAAATGCTATAAAGGTTTAGGTATAAGAAAATTAAAAAAAAAGGACATGAATATTGTGAGAATGTTGAAAAATAAGACTCCTGATATAAATGTGATACTGGAAAAATGTTAAAATATGGATATAGTGTGTTTATGGAGTGAACATGCAACTTATTTAATAAGTATGGAGACTTGCATATTGGCCTGATGATTGGAAGAATGTTAGCTTTCTTCTATGCTAAAGGAAAAGTAGGAAACATTATTGTGAAATGGACAGAGGGATTTTTAAATAGATCAAGAAAGGTATTTGATATATTCTGATCAAAAAGGTATGCGGGAATTACAATGATTTGGGAGGTACTTTATGGCTTTATTTGAAATATTGTTTGAGATTTTTTTTTTTTGCTGGCCACATGACCACAGAGAGTCTTCAGACAGCATTGGCTCTTTGGCTTTGAAACGGAGATAAGCACCACCCTCTAGAGTCAGGAACAACTAGCACATATGTTTGAGGGGAACCTTTACCTTTAACTTTTACAAATTAATGAGAAGTAGATTCGTGTGATAAAGTTTACTATACATTTGTTGATAACAAATAAAGCTTATGATAAAGTAATTTGCATAAAATGCACTACGGTCTATACAGCTATGATGATGGCTGGTTGCTGAAAAATTAATATATGGTGAAAGTAAGAGAGAAAGAACCAGTTTGACCTTAGTGGTTAAGGCTCCAATGGTAAAACATAGGAAATTTTGAGTTGTAGTCCTACCTTAAGCATTTATATATATATTTTAAATGTTTTTTAATATTTGTATTCTATGTTTTTTATCTTGGCTGTACACCGCCCTGAGTCCTCAGGGAGAAGGGCGGTATATAAATTGGAAATTAAATTAAATTAAATTAAATTAAATGAAAGCCAGCTGGGTGATTTTGGGCCAGTCCCTCTTTCTCAGCCTATAACAACAGACTCAGTCTATAAGTCAGTTGATCAATTCTTAACACATCTAATAGAAAACGGACCCTGTGGGGAAAATGTTAGGTAGAAAGAGGATTAATCCTTTATAAGGATTAAAGATATTCTCAGATTCATCATTGATCAGAGAATAATAGGACATTTCATGTCTTTTTTTTTTAAATCAACCTAATTGAATTGTATTTGCACATGGTGTATTATTGGCTGGGACTTCATTATTTGCAATGAAGATTAGATAGATTAAAAGTAGACAATGCAATGAAATGTATGAATTTGGAAACAAATGCACCAAAAGGTCAAGATTATTCCATCTGAGAGGAATTATACCCAATTATAGGTATGCACAAATGATGAAAAAGAGTTAATTAATAGATGTAGGTGTTCTGATAGAATGTTTACCTGGGATATATATATATATATATATATATATATATATATATATATATATATATATATATATATATATATATATATAATTTATATTTCGCTGATAAAGAAATAAAGGGAGACTAGTATAGATCTATTTCAAGCTATTTAGCTCTCATCAGCTAGCCTTACTTGGATTTGAGCTTGGGTTGCCTGCATATTAGGCAGCTGTATTAACCTCTGAGCCACAAGTTCTCCTTCCTTCATCAGCTTGAGCCAGGGGAGAGATTAAGTGTTTTTTTTTTATCGAGGCACCTGGTCTATCCCAGCATGTGGTGCAGCATGAATCTAAGTAAGGGTATAGCTAGCTGATGAGAGCTAAATAGCTTGAAATAGATCTATACTACTATATACTATATATATATATATATATATATATATATATATATATATATATATATATATATATATATATATATATATATATATATATTTATGTAAGTTTTCACGGGTATGTATGTGTGTATAGTTAATATTTCGGGTTTCTTTCCGTGTAATTGTGGATATATCCCTAAAAGGGTAGAAGCGACGTTTCGACAGAATCCCATCTGCCATCATCAGGCTTATGTCAGCAGTCATTTTGTACTAACTGCCATTGGTATTTCAAATCTAGTGCTGGTATTCTGGTATTGGTATAAACTCTGTTGCCAAAACATTAACCACAAGAACTAAACGTCTGGCTGATGAAGCACATTTACAAACAGAATTATATACACTAATTAATGTACTGACATCAAATGGGTTCTGTAGAAATAAAGTCATCAATATGATCAAACATACAACACCAAGACAGAATAAAAAACAACAAGAGGAACAAAACAATGGGAAAGCCATCTTGCCCTATATAAGGGGAACAACAGACAAAATTAGCAAAGTACTACATAAACACAACATCAAAACCATATTTTGCACAGATAGAAAGATATCGTCCATTCTGAGAAACCCCAAAGACAAAATAGAATTAGAAGATCAAGGCATATACGAAATCCCATGTGCTTCCTGCCCATCAACATACATTGGACAGACCAACAGAAGAATGAGTGTGCGCATCGAGGAACACAAAAACTCAATACAAAAACAAGAACACACATCATCATTAGTTCAACATATAAATACAACAGGACACAACATTAATTTTAATAAAACAAAAACAGTTGCAAAAATAGAACATCTCAATGGCAGGATAATCAGAGAAGCAATAGAAATGGAAAAAAGACCATATTGCATGAATAAATGGGGTGACACTTCATGTCTGCCTACTATTTGGAAACCTGCTCTCATAGATAGACGAATCTTAACACCATATATAAAACATAAACCAAACATTAATCAAAAAAATCCCAACCAAATCATATTCAAACCAGCCACAAAGATGAAGCCCTGCCACCTAGTGGAGAAAAACCGACCATACACCCGAAGCCAAGCCAATAAACACATACTGGGACTCCCAACCAATCAGAATGAAAAGGTGGAGCCATCCCAGAATACCAGCACCAGATTTGAAATACCAACGGCAGTTAGTACAAAATGACTGCTGACATAAGCCTGATGATGGCAGATGGGATTCTGTCGAAACGTCGCTTCTACCCTTTTAGGTTCTGGGCTTTTTTTCCTTTCTGGCAGCCAGCAAGTTCTGGTGCCAGGTGAGAGACTTATATAGATCTATTTCTGGTTCATTAGCCATCATCAGTAAGCCACACCCACATCTCATGTATCCTCCCTGTAAAGGTACAGTATCTATTTTCTTACTTCTTTGTAGGATTTATGTGTGTTTTTCCTCTAGCCAGGTTTTCCTACGTAACCAAGGTTTTTCTGCAGCCCTAGCTGCTAGAGGTTAGAGGAAAAACACACATAAATCCTACAAAGAAGTAAGAAAACACACACACACACACACACACACACACACACTAAGATATGCAAATACTGTAACTGGGCAATACATTACACAGGTATATTGAATTTATGAAGAGAAATTATATGAGTCTGCTTCTGCCCACTTTGATAAATGCAAGTGAGAATTAGGTATGTAAGCAAAAAGCATGTAAGCAAGCTGAATGAATGGGAAATGTGTACTTTAGAAGTTGTTTATGGTAGAACAAGAGGTAAGAATAAGGGGGAGGTAAAATGAATGTTGATGGAAAATAAATGTAATGAGTACCAAAAGAGGTATATTGAGGTTGTCTGATTCTATAGAAATATTGAATGAGGAATGAATCATAAAACAAACGTAGGAAAAAGTGAATAGGTCAAGAGGAACAAAAAGACCAAGAAAGTAGATGAAGTTGATGAAATCCTCAGAAAGAAACAGATGAGTACTGTAATTTAAGAAACAAAAAGTAGTATGTGGTGGAAGCAAGGATAGTTTGCAAAAGGAGAAAAGATGGATAAAGCTATAGAAAATTTTGCTGAGATCAACTAAATTTGGCTACATTTCCTTTTCTTTTTCTTATTGAATGCTTTTAATTACTTTGGCTTACTATTTTCTATTCCCTTTTGACATGTTGCATAATGTTGCTCATCTTGAAAAGGAATATTGTCGTAGCCTGATTTAGGTAATTTCTGAGCCAATAAACAAGATCATCTGATCAACTCTCCCTCATCCATTTTCTTTTCTTTGGTTCTTGCTGCTGATTGTGTTCCAAGAGAGCAGACTGATAAACCTCTACTAAGGATAATGGAAGTAGAGTTTGAAGTCTCTTATTAGTCCAGCAGTCTAATGAATTTTGCTGAAGTAATTGTTCCATTTGGATTCTTAGGTAAAACCATCCATTAATGACTGCTTATAGCTTTTAAACAAGCTTTAATTGATATATAAAGATAGCTTTCTGAAATATAAAGGTTTCCTGCCTCTCTTTCTTTTACTCCATATTATAGAATTTAAGGGTAATTTTGCTCTTTGTCTAGCTAAAGAACCTGTGCTGCTAGCACTGAAATGACTTGATGGACACTAATGCAATCTCGTGCATTTCTTTTCAGAGATAAATTCCACCCGCTTCAGTAAGACTTAACTGCCAGCTGCCATGTAAAAGTGGATAAGATTGCCACCTAAATCAAAATATTTATGGAATGTAATGGAAAGGGACAGAGGAGATGGACATTCCTTTCTAAATATCTGATATTCCATCATTTTTTAAAATATTGTTCATGGCTTTATGTTTCTAATGTTTACAAATGATTTTAAATTGTTATTTTTAAATTTAGAGAGAGCTCATTTCTTGGCCTAGCTTCAAAGCAATCATTAGTGAAACAGATCCTTCATATAAATACTGGAATATCACTGAGCTGATATGATGAAAGTTGAGCCCGCAACTTGAAAATCATATCCTTAATTTTGTGATTCTTTCATACGTGTCTGTGCGAAGAGAATTTTTCCACTGAGGGCTCTTTCCTTCAATTATTATTATTATTATTATTATTTAATTTGACTTATATGCCGCCCTTCTCCGGAGACTCAGGGCGGCTTACAATGTGCTCAGCAATAGCCTTCATCCTTTTGTATATTTATACAAAGTCAGCTTATTGCCCCCACAACTGGGTCCCCAATTAACCTACCTTAGAAAGGATGGAAGGCTGAGTCAACCTTGAGCCTTGGCGAGATTCGAACCTGCAGTAATTGCAGGCAGCTGGTCTTAATAACCAGCTTAATAACAGGGTGCCTTACACCACTGTACTACCAAGGCTCTCTATTATTCTCTAAGAATACTGTTTAAAATTAAAATATCAGGTTTTAGTCAGGTATTTACCCCTGTATATTAGATCTCTGCCTATTTGAACAAACTTCATCATGTATTTTCATTATGATAGTGGCTGGTAAACATAGCAGGCAGAATAATAATCAGCTACAGTTTGTAAAGTTTCTGAAATATAAGATTCATTTGATGACACTTGAGTTTGTAGTGCCATTGTTGGATTGTGAACTGGCATTCTTTGTAATGTCATTGTTAAAGAACAGCTGCTCCAGCTACCTGTTCCAAACCCTGAGAAAAAAAAAAGTTAATTCAATTTTAATTTTAGGAAACCATGTCTATTTAATGTTATGCATCTATTTTGTCCTAATTCCTTCCACCTCACTTTTTAAAAATCCCCAATGCACTTCTCAAGATATTTGTTTGTTTGTTTTTTTAATAAGAATTCAACATGAAAAATTAAGTTTTGAAGATTGTAGAATGCGATGACATCTTCATATGCATCACCAATAATAGTAATGATCTTCAATATCCTGTGATCACTCAAAGGATCAACGTTTTGGTGGTAAAGAGTTTTTTTTAAGAGCAGAAAATAAAAGATAGTGAGAAGGTTGAGAAAAAAATGGGAAATATGTTAGACATATACAACCAACAGATATTAGAGTAGATTGATTTAGTGCAGCGCTGGTGATGCAGTGGCTAGATAGAATGCAGTACTGCGGACTACTTCTGCTGACTGCTGGCTGCCAGCAGTTTGGCAGTTCGATTCTAACTGGCTCAAAGTTGACTCATCCTTCCATCCTTCCAAGGTCAGTAAAATGAGGACCCAGATTGTTCAGGGCAATGTGCTGACTCTGTAAACTCCTTAGAGAGGGCTGCAAAGCACTGTGAAGCGGTATATAAATCTAAGTGCTATTGCTATCTGATCAAATCAACTCAGTCTACAAAAACCAAAAAGTAGCATTTCAAAACTTTCAAAGAAACTCATCTTAATGTGCTTACTAATTAAAACCTGGATGGAGGTTTCTATCCCATTTTCCAAGTTTTGATACCTTACCCTTAATTTTTGTATTAAAACTCCCCATTGAAGTCAATATGGTTCTTGTACCATTGCATATGAACTGCTCTACAAGGTTTGACCTGAGAGCACCTTGGTTACATTCCTTAGCTTCTCCCAATTACAATGTCTACCTCCTTTTCTCTTGAAGGGCAGCTTTCTGAACAGCCAGCCAAGTATATTTTTAGATGGTTTTTAAAAGATGATGAGAGATTTTCATTAGTTTACCTTCCTCAGCCCATTTCCCCCCACCCCCCTGAATAATCCAATTATATTTCTATAGTCTAATTGTATTGTAGTGGCCTCAAGAAAATTCCCTGGTACCTATAGTTTAAAACAAAGCCACTGTAGGGGATGGGAAAACTTTACATATTACACCAAGGAACAAAGCTGAACTACCTGGTTTGGAAGGCTAATGTTTTGATATAGTCATCACAGCCTTAGCACTTGCAGTGAGCAATATTTACTCTCTTCAAGCTCTACTAAAAGCAAGTTGTCCTATTACTCCTATTAGTCCACTCAATTTTCCACCTGAAGTACCACATTAGCCTAGCTGGGGGTTTGACATCTATTTTTCAGGGGGTTCTGCCTTTTAATCACAAGTTTTATTTAATTGTGTGTTTGACTTCTCTCAAAGAATGTGCCAGGCAATCTGTTATGCATTGTCAGCAAGCTCAGATTCACTTGGCTGCACCCCTTGTGTCTATTATCGCTGCCCTGATAAGAAGGCATTTCTGAGTGTGCATCTGTGTGTGTTGAAGTGTAATTGTTTATCTGTTCCACAGCAACTTTATTTAGATTGCAACACACTGCGGTGTCCCTCAGAAGTACGGGAAGGTTGTACAGACAGATTGTTCGCGAGCACAAGCTTTCAGGGAGAATGAATAGCATTTTTCCCCAAGTAGACCTTTCAGCTTTGCCACAATTATAATGTACACCATTATATTTCATTATATTTCAAAGATACATGCTGTATCTATATGTGAGTCCAATTAGTCTGAGACAGAAAATAAAAACAGACTTTAGAGGTTGGGAAGATTCCATGCTATCTTAGCGATGCTTCTCCCTCTGGAAAGGAAATAATGTTTACCAGATCATTTTCGAGCCCTTTCCTCTGTGATTCATCTTCTCTAGAAGATCAAGAGAATCTCCAGAGTAAGCACTATGTATATAGAAAAAGCAAAACAAAGTGATAGCCACTAGATCTTATTCATTTGCACAAATTTCTTTGGACTTTTTGGGTTCCCTTCTGGTAAATGAGATTTTGGGGGCATTGCCTCTGATCACAGTCTTTCTGTTGCAATTATTGTTAAGTATACCCATCACATGCTCCCAATATTCCAAATATGCCTTTGCTCCTGAAACATTGCCCCCTGCCTGTAAAGCGTGATGGGAAACCATACTGAAGGCTGCAGAGAAGGAGAAGTCAGCAAAAATAGTCCCAGTCCATTTTCTTCCTGCAGAGTTCTCTGCTGGGTTCCTAGCCCTGGAGATTTGGTTTCAGCAGGAGTTCTTATTAGGTGATGTGGTCCCAAGCATATGTAGAGTGCTAAAAGAAAACTGAATAATTAAATTCAATTACTCCTATTTAAAAAGAATAAATAATATAATGGATTTGGATGCCAGATATGGGCTTAACCCAACTACCAAGGAATGCTACCAGAGATAACAATATATTTATTAAATCTAAATAAAATGTAGCTACACAGGAAAGAAAAAGCCTTACCTCTATTTATACTATAACTGGAATAGAGGAAAGAGAAAGGGGGTGGGTGGAGGGAGAGAGAGAAGGGGGGAAGAGATATTTCGTGAAACATATTAAGTATACTAAACATACTAACAGCAATAATAGCCAGAAAAAAAATAGGAACAATATGTGAGGTCCCGTGGCTTCATCTATTTCTTGCCCTCTGCCCTATGATCAAATGAGTTATGGGTACAAAGAGAAAATGTGGTGGTCAACAACCAACAACCAACAACCAACAAGCTGTTCATAAGCAGAAAGCCAAGTGTAGATTCATTGTATCTAAAGAATAGATCTGTAGCTAAACCTTCATAACAATAATTGTTGCAGGGGTGAAATGCTCCCGGTTCAGTCTGGTTCGCCCGAACCGGTAGTAAAAAAGGCTACTGGTTCACCAAACTGGTAGTAAAAAAAAAAGTTCCGATGATCAGCTGAGTGACATGTGATCGTCGGAATTTTTTTTTTTTTTTACTTTTTAAGCATTTTTTTACTACCAGTTCTCTGGAACTTGTAGTTAAAATGCTTTAAAAAGTTTTTTTAAAAAAGTTCAGAAGTTCGCATGTCACTCAGCTGACTGTCGGAACTTTTTTTTTTACTTTTTAGGCATTTTTTTTACTACCAGTTTTTTCTCCGGAACCAGTAGTAAAAAATGCTTTAAAAAAGTAAAAGAAAAGGCTCTGACAATCACAACTGTGGCACACGATCGTCAGAGCCTTTTTTTAACTTTTAAAAGCATTTTTTAAAGAACCTATTTGGCCGAATAGGTTCTTAAAAAGTGCTTTTAAAAGTAAAAAAAAAAGGCTCCAAAGATCGCGCATCACAGCTGATCACCGCCCCCCCCGCATGCTGTTCTACTTACCCCATTCCTCCTTTTGGCATGTACCGCGCGCGCACATGCACACCTCACATTTGGTGTGTGGTGGGCACTGTGCGCAGCCAACGAACCAGTAGTAAACTGGTTCAGATTTCACCACTGAATTGAGTAATATTTTCACAGCATAATGTCACGATTGAATGAAGTTTCTCCCAGATCAGTGAGTATGGAAAGGCAGCCTTTTGGCAGCTTTTTTTCCCCCAAAAAACTTTTTTTTATTCATGGTCTCTTCTAGCCACATTCTCTAATTTGAGTTAGAATAGCACAAGTATAACCATTGTTTTTATTACATATGAATAACCTTCGGAAGTAAATTCTAGTAATCTCTGTGGAACTTTTAAGTCAATCTCTGTTTTCAAAGAACTGTCTTCAAATGTGTTAAGTAGGTCTTATTTATAATTATATAAACTTTTAATGCGTTATAGTATATAATAGCAACACTCAAATAGGCCACAAAAATACAAAGCATCACCCAGGGAATGATTTGGAGCCAACACTGACTGCTTTCAGAAGAAGAAATTAATAGCATGGAGCTGTATATATATAGCTGCTCCAAAGCCAGCCATGTAGAATTGACTAGGTGCAAGAATAAGTCCTCTGAAGGGTTACAGCTTTAAGGATATTTTAATTCACTTGCTGAATATAGCTGGAGTTTCAAAAATCTAGGTTTTGCCAGACTGTATCTGTTGTGTTTTGTGTTACATTCTACTAAGGCCCTAAATGTTCAAGGATGAGATATCTGAAACATCTTTCAAGCTAACACTTTTTGATTAAATAATTAACACTTTTTAATAAACTGTCACTCAATTTTCATCTAATGAAGTGAGTTGTAGTTCACAAGAGCTAATGAGGGCTAGCAAACCTTGTTAGTCAGAAAAGATGTCATAGGACTTCTCTTAACTTTGGGCCTCTCCTCCTACAGCGGTAAAATATTAATAGCAATAGCACTTATATACCGCTTCACAGTGCTTTACAGCCCTCTCTAAGCGGTTTACAGAGTTGGCATATTGCCCCCAACAATCTGGGTCCTCATTTTACCGACCTCGGAAGGATGGAAGGCTGAGTCAACCTTGAGCCTGGTGAGATTTGATCTGCCAAACTGCTGGCAGCTGGTGATCAACAGAAGTAGCCTGCAGTACTGCACTCTAACCACTGAGCCACCACGTCTCATGCTTGAAAATGATATATCAAGATATTCTAAATTGATTTATCTAATGTTATCACATACCACTGAAAATAGGGTTGATATAGATATACTGCTCAAAAAAATAAAGGGAACACAAGCAGAAGACATCCGAGATCTGAATGAATGAAATAGCCTTATTAAATACTTTGTTCTTTATATACAGTAGTTTATACACTGCTCAAACAACTAAAGGGAACACAAAACTACTGTATGTAATGAACAAAGTATTTAATAAGGCTATTTCATTCATTCAGATCTTGGATGTCTTTGGCTTGTGTTCCCTTTATTTTTTTGAGCAGTGTATATATATACCCATACCCGTACCCATACATGCATATACATACACATATACACAGACGTATACACAGAGTTTGTGTGTATATGTACAATACACACCCAGACACACCAACAGACACACTGACACACACACACACAGTTTTGTGTCTATGTGCACAATACACACCTAGACACACTGACACACACACACACACACTATCTATCTATCTATCTATCTATCTATCTATCTATCTATCTATCTATCTATCTATCTATATGTGTGTGTGTATCAGTGTGTCCGTGTGTCTGGGTTTGTATTGTACACATACACACAAACTCTGTGTATATGTTTTGTATATATCTGTGTGCATCTATATCTATATCTCTGAGACAGCAGTTATATATATGCATAGATATACATTAATATATTTAAAAGAAGCACTGAACTTTCTATCTTTCCTGATTCTTTCAGATAAGAATGAAGATGTTGAATTTAATCTGATTTGGGCAATGACTAAAATAAAGTTTCTTACATAACTACATTTCTCAGGCCTACAAGATCCTTTAGTCTGATTATTGTTTTTGTGTGCCCATCCCTGTTCTACACGTAGGGAAAGGCTAATGAATTGTGAAAGGAAATATTGATGGCTAACCCATCAGCAAAGAGCCTTGGTAGTATAGTGGTCTAAGGCACCCTGTTATTAAGACCAGCTGCCTGCAATTACTGCAGGTTCGAATCTCGCCAAGGCTCAAGGTTGACTCAGCCTTCCATCCTTTCTAAGGTAGGTAAATTGAGGACCCAATTGTGGGGGCAATAAGCTGACTTTGTATAAATATACAAAAGAATGAAGGCTATTGCTTAGATCATTGTAAGCCGCCCTGAGTCTCCAGAGAAGGGCGGCATATAAATCAAATTTAAAAAAATAAATAAAATTATGGCAGTTAAATTATTTCAGAGTGCCCAATAAAATTGTGCTTAGTTTCTGTTTTCTTTTTTCCTTTTAAAAATCCTGGACAACAGGAAAAGCTACTATAGCATGAAAATATGGCAAAATTTTAACTAAAAATCAGTTTAATTAAGAGATACTCTTGCCTTCTATTTCCTGGGGGGAAAAAACACTGTACATTTGTTGCTAGTAGAAACAAAAACAGATCTAAACAAATGTGTGGCTTGCTATTCAATAGCCATTTGTGTTGTAACAAATTAAATTAGTTGATTCTTATTAATGTATGTTTTTATTTTGTACAAAATGCAAACAGATGCTTTCTACACAGAGCAACCCAAATGGATGGGCCTCTATCTGATTTCATTTGCATGCCGCCAAGGCAATGCAGAAACAGAAGAAAAGAAATATACATAACAAAATTTGCAAATACATGACTGAATATTATGGGGTTAAATATATTTCTAAATGGCCTCAATTTTGAGCTTCCCCAGTGAGCATTCGTAAAATAATGACCCTGAAAATAATGATTTTTAGAATGAACAGGAAAAAGCACAGGAAGAGTTAGTTAGCAAGCTGAAGAGTAGTATTACTGGATATGATCTGTACAGACTGGTTCATTTAGAAGAGTGTGAAGTAAACATCTTTTGAATGGCTCCTTGCCAGAGGGAGCCATCTATGGCATCTCCACACAGCCTTCGTGAGACGTATGACTGATTGGATGCATAGGTCAGGCTTGGAGATATCAAGGGCATGCCACATCCTGTTTTTATCTTGCAGCTGGATCCTCAATTTCAAAAGCTCTCAGTTGGGCCATAAATTGGATGAGCTGAAATTTAAGGATTCACTTTTTCTGAATAGGACTACAGCCAGGTTTTCTCCCTTCTGGTACAATCTGAAATAAATTAATGGGGAAGCTATTATTTCTGTAAAGGCTAGAGGTGTCTGTAGTCCTATCTATGCATATGTATAGGGTATATGTATAGTTGTATTCTTGCTTATAATTTAGTAATTTATAATTTAGTAAATATTATTTCAACCTTTAAAATTAATTTATTTTATTTTATTGTTTATGTCTAATAAAGACATAATAGACATAATATATAGAAAATTATTGTCTATAATAGTAGGAATGATTATTATTTGTCTATTATATGTAGACATTTATTGTTGTCTGTAAGTGGCTAACTCTACTTTGGTAGAGTTATACTAAAATAAGCTATATGTATACCCCCAGGAATATGACTGATCCCGGACCTCCGGACCTTCCGCTGGGCTCTGAAGACTTTTTTATTTCAGCAAGCCGGGCTGGGTTAAAAATCTTTTAATTGGTGAATTTTATGGGTAAGGGGTTTTTAAATTGGGGGAAGCCAAAGATAATTTTAATTTTGTTTTATAGTATTTTAATGTTTATATTGTATGTTTTTTAATTTTGGCTGTTCACCACCCCGAGTCCTTCGGGAGAGAAGGTGGTATAAAAATTTGAAAAATAAATAAATAAATATTTAAAGTCTTCCTTAAATAAGAAGCCTAGCATTTAGTGTGATTAAGAATGAATTTCAAATCAAATCCCCTATAAGTATTTTTAATAACTATTATGAATATTTATAATGCCTAGTGATCTCCAGATAGCAAATTATCTCAAAGCAAGTAGGAACATGCTAAGAAATAGGGGAAGCCAGAGTGCAACTTCATCTCTTTTTCATCTTTTTTAGGTTCTTTGCAGTAATTCTGCTGGGTCCATTCGTTTCTTCAGTGGCCTTTTTTAAAGATGAAGACTAAAATGTTCTGAAACATGATAGCAGGAGGCTGATTAAAAGACCTTTGAAAACTGACCATGATCAGAGATCATGTTAGTAATATGGCTTTTCCAAATTTCTTGATCTCCTGAACTGGAAGTGAGAGGTGATATTCACAAGCTCTGTATATGCTCACCAGAATTAAGAGACATCTGGGAGTATAGCATGGTCTTCTCCTGACTTAAATGGTATGCATATAAGTCTATGTGTATGATGAGCCGCGGTGGCGCATTGGTTAAAATGCAGTACTGCAGGCTACTTCTGCTGACTGCTGATTGACTGCAATTTGGGAGATCCTATCTCACCAGGTTCAAGGTTGACTCAGCCTTCCATCCTTCCAAGGTGGGTAAAACGAGGACCCAGATTGTTGGGGGGAATATGCTGACTCTGTAAACTGCTTAGAGAGAGCTGTAAAAGCACTGTGAAGCGGTATATAAGGCTGGGGCCAGCCAGAGGTGGTATTTGCCGGTTCTCCGAACTGCTCAAAATTTCCGTACTGGTTCTCTGAACTGCTCAAAATTTCCGCTACCGGTTCTCCAAACCGCTCAAAATTTCCGCTACCGATTCTTC
Organism: Arizona elegans; assembly: GCA_022577455.1. Lineage (NCBI taxonomy): Eukaryota > Metazoa > Chordata > Lepidosauria > Squamata > Colubridae > Arizona > Arizona elegans. The sequence continues at coordinate 259,787,523 of JAKOOJ010000001.1, forward strand.
AGAACCTGTCAGAACCTGCTGGATTTCACCCCTGCTTCAGAGTCATAAACCCCTTTGAAGTCATTCTGTGAAGCAAAGCAGCTTCTCTAAAGCAAAGCTGATGGATTGCTCCATTTCAAGTCACCACGTCTCTCATGTCACCATGCCTGCCTCTTTACAGCCTACTCTGGCATGCCCAGGAGCTAGAAGAGAAACTAAAATCTGGTGATTCTAGAATGCTAGAAATTTTCCCTTATATAGACAGAAGCTTCTATCAACTATTTGAATGTGCCTGAGGAGGCAGGCATGGTGACATGAAACACAAATAATGTCCTTTCTGTGATATATACCTCTTCTTGATGGCAAATTAGGCCACTTCACATAGGATTATCTGGATGCCCCCATTTAAATTCTCTCTTTTTGGAATGGGCTTGTAAAAGAACTATAGGAAGCTGATCTATAGTGAGTGACCATTACCCAGTTTACTCACTGTGATGCAGCTGAGTGATAGTGCCTCTCTAGGGTCCTGAACAAGGGTTCCTCCTAGATTTAACTTGGCTGCCAGGATCTGAGTCACTTCTCTGAGCAAAACTTTAAACTTACTAGTAAGCTATATCTTTCCTGTAGAGGCTTATAATACACTCGGAGGATACTTCCACATCAGTGCTTTGCTCCAGTTTGTTTGTTTATTTATTTACTTATTTTATTTTATTTATATACTGCCCTTCTCCCCAAGGACTCAGGGTGGTGAACAGCCATAATAAAACAGTGTACAAAATAGAATTTAAAAGCAGATTAAAATAATTAAATAATTAAATCAGTTTGGGACCAACTCCAGACTTGATTGTCCAGATGTGGTTATTATTTTCAGGAACCGAGTCCATTTATGTCTGACTGATGTGATTTATTTGAAATTGCAAAAAAAAAAAAAAAAAAAGTTGGTATTTTCTTTTGAATCTCTGTAGCTTTGCAAACCTGGGCTTTCTGTTTTCCACTGGCAGAATTTCTTGCTAGATCTCACTTTTCATTACCAATGCTCAAACCACCCATTACTCTTTCTCTCTCTCTCTCTCTCTCTCTCTCTCTCTCCCTCTCTCTCTCTCCCTCTCTCTCTCTCCCTCTCCCTCTCCCTCTCCCTCTCCCTCTGCCATGGCAGTTCAGCATTCTATTCCTGGCATTTTATCTTCCTGTGTGTAGCATTTAGAATGTATCTCCTTCCCCAATCCAGCTGACAGAGCAACCAGCAACCATAGTCAGAGCTATTGGAAAAGCATCTGACTGTAAGATTGCTAACAAGCTATTGTTTCACCTTTAAAAGTCATAAGGTCATTTAAATGCAACAGAAATAGCAGCAGAGTAGCCAGGGGATTGTCTGAAGGTTTGTAGTATGTTCGTGTACATTTTTCGTCAACAAACTTCCCATACACACTTCCCCTCACAGCAATCTTTCAGATTTTTTGGTTTCTTTGATTGTTCCAAAGAAGCAAAGGCACCTAAATACATGGATTAGAAAACATGAACAGTAGTGGTGGAAGTAGTTTTATTCTCCTTTTTGATACGATTGAGGGTGAGGGATTTTTTATTACTCTATGACCAGGAGAAGCTCAAGTGGTGGAACTTGACTAGATGAATTTCCTTGCAGTTGTAAACTGATTCGTGAGGCTTTCTGAGAATTGGTTTCAAATGGATTTGTGAGGGATTTGGGGATGAAAAAGCTAGTCGAGGCAAATGTTCAAAGTGAAATCATTTTTAGATTATTAAATATTAAATATTAAAATAATATTTTAAACTTTCATGTTTTCAACAGGAAATAGTAAACACGATGAACTTTACCATATGATAGTGTTGACCATAATTTTAATTTTAGCATTGAAATAATGGAACTTTTAAAAACTGGTTGTAAGAAGATTATTTCTGTATTATGAGAACATCTAATAATAGAAACCTTTTTGCTGAAAAAAGGAAAAAAATGAACTTGTGATATATGGGTTTGAAGATTATAAAGTATATTTTATGGACAGAAGAAAATTATAATGCAAAAGTATAAATGCATTTCTTACAGTTGTCAGAAAGAGTGGAAGTTGCCTCTTTAGCATCTTTTCCTTCCTTCCTTTGGTTGTTTTCTTGCAGACATTTCATTAGCCAAACTAGGTAACATCATCAGTGCTAGAGCAAGCTCAGAGAAAACAACCAAGCTCTGAGAGACACCAAGGACCCCTCATTTCAACCCTGAGCTACAAATATTCTCCTTTACTGACTTATAAGCACCGAGTTAGCAATAGCAATAGCACTTAGATTTATATACCGCTTCATAGTGCTTTACAGCCCTCTCTAAGCAGTTTACAGAGTCAGCCTATTGCCTCCAGCAATCTGGGTCCTCATTTTATTGACCTTGGAAGGATGGAAGGCTGAGTCAACCTTGAGGTATTCGGAATCGAACTCCTGGAGTGAGCAGTGAGCTAGCCTGCAGAACTGCATTCTGACCATTGCGCCACCACAGCTCTTTTTTAGGGTTAGATAGGCTTCAAAAAATATATGTGGTCAGTAAGAATCAACACACACTCATAATCAAGTAGAGTATTCCATTTGGTAACCTATTAAACCTCCAGTCTTAAACTTCCAAATATAAGGGTATGGCAGTTGCTCTCCAGCTGGGATGGGCTATACTATATCTAACTGCACATAGATATGTAGACAGTGTATCCAAATATGACTGTCCTTCCCATCTTGTTGACCTGTGGCTATCAAGGGTTATATCCCCTAATATCTTCTACTGTAGACAAGCTAGCTTGGCATTAATGACTATTAAAATTCACCTTATCATGGCAATAAGTTCAGAAAAGCGGACATGTGTATTCTTCAAGATCTTGAGAGCCTCTATGGAAATTTTCATTTCATTCTTTCATTTATGCAATTGCTGACATATGAAAATGACATTGCTACAGCTTTGCTAGTGGTAAAAGTTGACGTCTCTGTATCCTATAAGGTGTGTGCATATGGAGGGGAAAAAAAAAACCCAGAGCTATTTGTGAGTTAACTAAGAGGTTTAATGGACAATAGGTATCTTAGATGGACTTGAACAAAAAAAAATTATTTAATGTCTTCATATGTCTTCTACATCATAAGCAAATTTTAAGGAATTATAACAATAGGAGAGACCTACTTAGGTCCAGCATTTCATTAGAATAATTACTTTGTTTTTAAGATATTTTTGTATTGGTCGTGGTGGCTCAGTGGCTAAGACACTGAGCTTGTCGAGTTCAGCTATTCAAATCCCTAGTGCTGCGTGACGGGGTGAGCTCCCGTTACATGTCCCAGCTTCTGCCAACCTAGCAGTTCGAAAGCACGTAAAAAATGCAAGTAGAAAAATAGAGACCATCTTTGGTGGGAAAGTAACTGTTCCATGCACTTTTGGCATTTAGTCATGCTGGCCACATGACCACAGAGACATCTTCGGACAGCGCTGGCTCTTCGGCTTTGAAACGGAGATGAGCACCGCCCTCTAGAGTCGGGAACAACTAGCACATATGCGTGAGGGGAACCTTTACCTTTTAAAGATATTTTTCCATTTGCTCCTCCTTCTATCAAAGGTGTTCTTTGCAATATGAATTCAGGGAAGTGCTAATGAAATCTCTTACCATCCTAAGAGCAAAACAACCAGAGGTTGATTAATGGGTGCAATACGTGAGAAACAGTAATTCTTCTTCACTTTTTATGATGTTTGCTACATAACACTGTACCCTGTAGCCAGAACAGAATAATTTTAGCTTGGTTTTTTTGTATATATAAAATGGGCTATGAAGCAATGTAGAATCTAATGGGACAGCTCCTGAAACAGAATGGTTAAGGAAGAGACAAGCCAATAAATCATGAAACATACATGGGATTGACCAAAGAAAGGCAAGCAGCTTCAAAATATAATCTCAAGAATATAATATATGGATGCGAGGGGTGGGGGTGGGAGGAAAGCTTAGATGGTGATAGTTGTTCCACTAATTTTTTTCTAGGTTTCCTCCTGACAAAATATTTAATCAGAAATCCTTGCATTTCTACAAGCCACTCTCCAAATTATGACATGACCCTGAGCCCCTGCTTGTTTTCAGCTTTGCTTTTCATTCTCTACAGCCAAGTGTTTTCCATATTTTCTACCACTGATGTTCTTAAGAGTTTCCATTAAAAATAATTACATGCAACCTCCAATACAGAAGCTCAGTGCCACCAGATACTGGAGAGGAGCCAAGTAGTTGGGAATTCTGGGAATTGAAGTCCAGGCACTAGATTAGGGAATGATGGCTTTGACCTATTGTTGTCAGTTTCCTTAGCACAAAGGATTTTTGTTTTATGAGCTCAAACTAGCCATTGCTTGGCTTGTAGGTTGAGAAAACAGGCACAGCATCTGCTAAAGAAGTGGATTTATCTGCAATCTTTTGCTTTTCATCTCACTATCTCATTCCCTAGTGAGGTCAGAATATCACATTTATGGCATTCCATTAATAATAAGGCATCCATTTTAGTCACATATTCTGAACTTTTTTAAAAAAAGAGGTTGCCTTAAAAAAAAAAGACCAATTAAAGTTGTGGTACCAACCATGGAGCATTTGAATTTTTCAGGGTTCTGTATTTTTTTTTTTTTTTTTTTTGTCAGCATGTCAGTTATTTGGTGGATATCAAGAAGGTAATTTAATATCCAGCAGATGTTAAAACAGATAAAATGAAAGCTTGAATTTCAGGGTTTGGATGCCACTAAGCATTAATAGAGAAACATATTAAAATGGGAACCTCTAAAAGACGGTACTGCAGAATGTCATCATTTCAGTAAAAGTACATGATCACTTGTCCCCAAGTAGAGGAATGGTCTATCTTGTTCATTACCCTGTCCTTGACAGTGATCGATGTCAGTTGTTTTAGGGGGTAGAAAATATAAATACAACAAGGCCTTAGTTATACAGATGGGTCATCAGAGAGATGGATTCATGACCCTAGGGGCTAATGATCAGCAAATGCCAAGCAGCAGAAGAGAATAACAACACAACTGTATGTCTCTATTGCTGCAATAAGGGAGCAAAGTTGTACAATCAATCTGAGTTGTTATCTCCCTTTCCCCCATTTTCTGCAGCATGTGTAATCTCTGGATATTGCATGTGATGCAGTGTGAATGATTTCACCAGAGAGAATTCATAAACTGAGATGTAATACACATTGTTTATAGATTGAGCAATTCAAACATTTTTTAACCATAGAAATTGCCATAAATACTTAAGTGGAAAAATCTCTGGGAGCTAAAAGTGATTTTTTTTTTTCACCAGTTGTGAAAAGCAAATCAAACCCTACTGAATGATAGAGATTATTTTCTAGTAATGGCATCAGTAGGACTGATTCTCTGTGTGGGGAGGACATTCTTTTTTTTTTTATTTTTTTATTTTTTATTATTTTTTTTATTTGTTTATATGCCACCCTTCTCCGGAGACTCAGGGCGGCTTACAGTGCGTTAAGCAATAGCCTTCATACTTTTGTATATTTTATACAAAGTCAGCTTATTTCCCCCACAAACTGGGTCCACAATTTACCTACCTTTGAAAGGATGGAAGGTGTTAAATTACAGTGCTTTAGTCTGCAGAGCTATCCAGGCTCTTAACTTCTTGGCTTTTCTGAAGCGCCAACAATATGGTTAAGCAGACATTTATCTAGGAATAAGTTCCAATTATATTCATAGGGTCTCATCTGCTCTTTAAAAGCCCATGTTGTATTATAATTAGAGTATAATTATACTCTAGTACCAAGTATAAATACTAACACAACCATGAACACTACTGAAGATTCTTGGCCCACTTGCTATCCTTCAGCCTCACAGGCTTATTGTAGATAAATTAGGAGGGGGGCAATATTCATGGAGGAAAGATTAGATAAATAATCTAAACTCCGAAGAAAATTTGCATAGATTGTGTTGTGCCACAATTGCACCTGTTGCTAGAGGCCTTGATGAAAGTCATTCCTGCCTTAAGTCACCTCCCATTTGCCTTTAGAGTCCTGGAATCAAGATACTGGTTGTCATATAGACACCCCTACATGGCATAGGGCTATCTTATTTGCTGGACTGTCTATGTTTCATTATCTTTGCTCATCCTACCACATCAGCAGGGAGGATACACTCTGTGTCTCCTTTAATATATATATATATATATATATATATATATATATATATATATATATATATATATATATATATATATATATATATATGTCTTTGGTTATTCAGGTTTTCTCCTGTGTAAAGTTGGAAGTGTCTTGGCGACATTTCGACGAAGTCTCATTCGTCATCTTCAGGCTGGTGTTTTCGGCTTCGTGCTTCTACATACATACATACATACATACATACATACATACATATGTAAAAAGTTAAAATCTCGGGTGTTTTCCCGCGTCATTAAAAGTCTGTTAGTTAAAATGCTTAAAATCTTAAAATCCTGGCTAAAATCCCAGCTCAAAATCCTCTAAAATCCTAACAAAACACTTTGTAAGGCCTTTTAAAACTTTGGCTAAAGTCCTAACCAACACTTTAAAGGTTTTTTCTGGCAACGTTTCGACAAGCTCTCTAACTTGTCATCATCGGGCCCCTACTTTCAGTTTAGAAGCTGTGGGTATGCTGCGAGGTCGGAGTTGTCACTTTTCTCTGTACGCTGCTGCTGACGTATTCTTATATATATATATATAAACTTGTTGTATCTGCTCTATGGCAGTGCCTGTGTGATCGAACAGCATCCCACCAGAGATCCAACTGGTTCCAACACCTATTAACTTTTAGTAAGCATTAAAGATTTGGTTATTCCGTCAAACATTTGGCTGGATGGTTGTGTGAACTCTAGTGATTAATGCTGTCTTCCTATAAATTGGATTGTAATTTTATATTCTGGACGTTATAGTTTGGTTTGCTAAATTGTTTTTCTTTTATTTTTGTACACTACCAACCCACTTTGGTAAAATAATTTAAACAATACAAATTGATTAAATAAATGAGAGGGAAAAATTTTAAAGAAATGAAAAGGTGGCACAAGAAATATTTGAAAATATTGGGTTTGTTAAAATGATGACACTTTCAAAATTATATTTCTTATTCCAAGTCTTACTGTTGAAATTTCGGAGGGACGGGGGGGGGGGGGGGGGGATGGGACCGCTTTGATGATATGGCAGAGAAAAATAAACACTTGTTTGTTTTAATGCCAAGAGCGTGTTTCCTCTCAACACGTTCATTTGTCTAATAGTCATATTTATATCCATCTAATGGTGGTACACATTAGATGGATATAAATATGACTTATGGATGCATAATATCTTAGTTTACGTAGATAGAACCTGGCTAAAGAGAAATACACATAAAACCTATGAAAAAGAAAGAAAAACAAATATGACTTATACTGCACATTTTACCCTTTTCTCTGTTACAATCTCATAGGCAATTTTATGAAATGTGTTGCTAAAGACAAGGAACACTATATCTACCAAAACTTTTCTTGGCAGTCTTGGATCTTTTGCACATTCCTCCATCCCTCTATCTCTTCCCCCTGGCTTTCTTTGAGTTCCTGGTAGGTTTCTTGTCCCTTTTCAAATGCTTTCTTTGCTCAGTCTAGGAATTCATCTTCTTCCCTGATTAGCTGGAGGGTGGATTTAGCTCCTTCACCTTCTCTTCTCTGAGGACAATGAGCCTGCATGTCCAGCATATGTAATTCTTGTCATCTTTAAAAGAAAAACTAACATGGAAGGTTTTCTGTGAGTAAAAAAACAAACAAACTCAGTTCCCATATTTCTTAATAGGTTAAAAAAAGGAAAGAAAAGGTGCCATGTGTGCTTCATCCTTTGACCTACCACACCAACTTCTGAGGGCTCTGTTTACTCAGAGAGCTTGCAATCTGCTGGACATTGGTTTCCTTTTATGCCACTGAAGCTCCCTCTTCTAGGTTGGATAGCAAGACTAATGTGTCAATCAAATACAATCAACACTCTTCAGGAATTACCAGCAGTCAATCAGCAGTAGCAAACAGTCAGCAGTCTCCTTCTCTTCTTGGTATTTCCTCCTCCTCCTCCTCCTCCTCCTCCTCCTCCTCCTCCTCCTCCTCCTCCTCCTCCTCTTCCTCCTCCTCCTCCTTCTTCTTCTTCTTCCTTTTCTTCAGTCAATGCCCTTATAAAACACCTGTTTGCTCACTCAGAGGAGGGGAGATTGTTAGAAAACACTTCCTAAATGTAAGAGCCATTTGACAGCAGAACCAATTTTACAGTGGGATGGTGGACATCCCTATGCTGAATGCATTACAGCAGATGCTGGGCAACCATCTGTTGGAGATGTTTTAAGTTGGGCTCCTGTGCTGAGCAGATGGTTGGTCTTAAAGGCCTGAATGGCTCCTTAAAGCTGTATGATTCTTTGCAACTTTTAACAATAAGCATATAGAGTAGAGACATAAAATACATTTGGTTGCTTGCTCACTGCTCACTGCACTACTGCTTGACACAGTACCATCGTTCTTCCTTTCGTCTCTCTAGCAGTTCAGTTTGTTTCAGATCTCCCTTTACAGTTTTCCTCTGCCAACTAATCTTTCCCTTTATCACATTCTCTCAGCACCTCTATTTCCTCTCTAAAATGTTTATATAAATATAGCTCTGCAACACTAGTTAACAAGCTGACTGCTAGTTCTTGGCTTTTACTTATCATCATTATTGGCAGTGATTAAGATATGATCAGCAGCATATGGAAACATATGAGATCTTGTTATACCAAAAGATTCTTGTCAACAAAACCAATAATAGCATTCACACCTCACAGGGGAGTATATGAATAGGACCATGCTTACTGATCTAATTCCTGGATTTCACTCCCGACATTTGATGAATATCCAGGATGAATAATGCCATAAGAATTAATAAAACCTCATGTTTTTTATCAGTTCTGTTTAGTGTATGGAACAATTTAAAAACCTCAAATCAGCATGCAATAAAATTGAACTAATCATATAATAACTATAAATATCAAAATATTTGCAATGTTTATAGGTGTCTTGGTGATTTGTTCTACAACTTTAATTTTTGATTAAATCAAGCTGAATTAAAACATGGAATGTGACCCGTCATTTACTTTGGTTGAATTATTATTATGGTTTTAATTCCTTAGAATTATTTAGGCTGAAAATTAGTTTAAAACATTATGGGCATGGAATTATCAGAGTTCCACATAAAATGCCTGATCTGAATTATTAGTAGCTATTGCTGATTTTTGATAATATGTTGGTCTTAATGTTATTAAGTCTATTATGATGAAAAATTAGTAGAAATATTGGAATCATAAGTGGTCTCCTCAAGGATTATTCTTGTTAATTCTCCCAATGTTGGCTAAAACTGCATCATCAGATTATCAAGATAAAAAAAAATAATTACAATTTCATACTTCTTTTTGGTCCCACTTTGGTGGGTGGTTTACAATTTTAATAAGATAGCTTTTTCTTATTTTGATTTTAAATATCTTATTAACAGTGTGGGAATTATAAACACTATAATAATTTGCCCACTTTCATATTTAAAATAATATGCCCTCTAAACATGTACATTCAAGATTTGTTTTTCTTTAGATGTGTAAATACCACATAATAATTTGCATCTCATGCATAAATCTCACTCCTGTGGAATACAGATATTTTAAAAACTATTCCTCTTTTTCCCTTCTGCTTCCTTATATTTATACCAATTTAGCTGGTTAATTTTTCCAAGGAGAATTTGAGGGAGGCATTTGTGATTTGTAGCTGAAAGCATAATATTTTCCTACAATTTTCTTCCACAGAGTATTAGACTTCTTATAGCTGATTATTAGACTTTCATCTGCACTTTATACAAATAGACTAAATTTATTTTTCCAAGATAACATGTATTTAAAAAAAAACTATATACAGAGTGTTACAAATTAATGGCACTGTTTTGGACTGCTGATATTTACACCACACAGTCCTTAGAGTGCCTAGCATACTGCAAGAAGTGGTATACGTGATGAGGGTTCTAAAAATATCCCATATCTATAAATATATCCCCATCATGTATGCTACTCAAGAGCCACATAAATAGGATCCTTGAAATCCCTTACAGCCATTACCTTGTGTAGTAGTCACTTGACTGCTGTCCCAATAATTATATAAGAACATTTGTCATGTTTCTGAATACAGCATTCACTGCAACTTTGCCTTAAATGACTGACAATATTATCCTATGAACTGTTGGGACTGGCAACTCCACTGCTAAGCACAGTGGTCCCTAAGTGGAGAGTCATAAAATTGCCACAGGCTTATGACATCACCTCCTCTTCTGTTGTTAAGTGAAGTGCCAAGGTCACTAAGGAAAACATCACATGACCACAACTTATGGTTTTACTTCTGCCTTCTCCTTGTTCTTCATCTAAGTAATTGCTAATTTAAGGTTTAGTTATTCTACAATCTCCAACAACCTTTTCTCCAATCATACAGTAAAGAAGTCACCAAGACAATGAGATCTGAAATTGTCCAATATTGAAGGGGCAATCCAACAAAGTTGCATCCATCATTGCTTAGTTGGAAGGCAGATTTGTGTTTTATTTTGACTCACCATCACTACAGCTGACTCACTTCTTCCTGAATGCAGGAATGGGTGTTGTAATCTTACCACTCTTATCCCATACCTATGTTTTCCATCTTCAATTCAAAACTATTTTTTCTAATCTAAACTAATTTAAACCCATTAGTTTCATTCTGTTCCAGAATCAGGCCCACCTCCAATAGACTGCAGTATCTGTCACTCCTACTTAGTGACTTGTCATTGCCTTGACTGCCACTTTGTTCTAGACAGCTGGGCTTGTATGTTCTCTGCTGATTGATAGTTTCTACTTTTAAATCTCTCTCTTTCTGTCTCCCCACTCCCTCCCTCCCTCCCTCCCTCCTCTCTCTCTGTCTCTTTCCATAAGCATAGTGTATATGTACATACATACATAAGTACATAAATATAAGTAGTCCTCTACTTACAATGGCAATTGGCACTGGGATTTCTGTCTCTAAACGATGTGGTCTTAAAGTGCAGGAGATGTATGAGAAGGGATCATGAGAAAAGTAAACATTTTTAAAAAATTTTGTCAACATCTTCGATATCTGTCAATTTTTTTTTTTAATTTAGATTTCCTTTGAAAATGTTTTGGGGGTTCCCTCAGGGGACTTTGGACCACACTTTAAGAAACACTATCCACTATCAACAAGCTGACCCTAGTAGAAAGGAACAACTTTGCTTGGAAACAAATGGTATTATGCTTGACCTAGAGTAATGGCTTATACAATTTCCATTTTAATGTTAGATCTATAGGACAAGGGGTAGAGTCTGGGGTGGAGTCAAAAGAGGAATCAGCCTGGAGTCTCTTTGTTCTCACAAGTGGTCTAAGACCAACCCCTCTTGAATTCTGTTAAACTTACCTAGCACCAAAATAGTGCTGATCCTTAGTTGACTAGATTCTTATGGTTTAAAGTACAGGGAGAGTGCACATATACATGAGCAATAAATCAGTTTAATTGGCACTTATGTGTGACTCTGGTATTTCGCACCTGACAAAATTAGGAAGGAACATACAGTAGCTTGATGTTGAAATTAATCAAATGTAGCATTTAATGCATTTATTTGTAAATATTCAGAAATCAGGTGTGGATCATCTTTTCTGAAGTTAAAATGGTAGCATTTTAAAAAGAATATATTAATACTTCTGTAATTTCTTCATATATTGTTAGACTACACATTCAAATCTTCCTGACCACTAATCATTTAGATTACACCTAATCAGAGTTGGCAGTTAGAACATTCAGTATGTCCCTGGTTCTTTATCTTTCTTTCTTTCTTATGGAAAGCTTCCATTATTCATGTATGTAGGTATGTGTACATGCATACTTCCATTTAGTATATGTATGTGCATATTATATATATATATATATATATATATATATATATATATATATATATATATATATGGAGTATAATATATATACAGGATCACGTGCTCCTGGAAGCACGAAGCCGAGAACACTAGCCTGAAGATGACGAATGAGACTTCGTCAAAACGTCACCAAGACACTTCCAATTTTACGTGGGAGAAGACCCGAATAACCAAAGACCTACATATATACATACACACATACATACTCTCTCTCACACACATACATACACACACATACATACACACATACACATATATTTACTGCAGAAATGTATACAACTACCATGTTTTCCTGAAAATAAGACCCTGTCATATTTTTTGATCCCCAAAATAAGCGCTTGGCCTTATTTTTGGGAAGGTCTTATTATTTTGGGGCGCATGGATCAAGATGGGGCTCCTCTTGCCATCTTACCTGATTTCCAGCTCTGCATTTAAATATTTTCGGGGAGGGCTTATTTTCAGGGGGAGGCTTATTTTAGCGCATGCGCTCAAAAGCCCAATTGTGCTTATTATCAGGGGATGTCTTATTTTTGGGGAAACAGGGTAGTACCTATGACTTCCTGTTTCCACTTGTCAGAAGATAGTTGTTTTGACATTAGGGATATTGCAGTATATTATTCTATTCAAAATAATTAGTGTTAATATTGAGTAAGTTAGGATTGTTGTAAGAATGCAAGACTTTCTTTTCTGTGGTTGGAAATGTTCAAGACTGAAATAGTCATGTTGTTATTGCTATATAGGAATTGCTATAATTCCAAAACCTTGTTCCATATAGAACAATGAATTATTTGTTGCTAATCGTAATGAAGATTAAAATTATTGGTTAAGGCCTTAAACCTTCTATGCAATTGAAAGTTTACTGCCTACTTAAGCTACAAGAACGAGATTACATTCCTCTGCACATTTATTTAGCAGTAAATCTCACTTAGCAGTTTCACAAAAGCTTATGACCAATTAAATGGTGGAATTCCAAAACATAGAATTTTGTACATTATCTGAAAAGGTCAAATTCTGGGTAGTTTTAAAATGTATAAATATTAAAAAAAATGAATATGTTTAGGAAAACAATGAATACCTTTTAAAAATAGTTTTTACAAAGCTTTGCATTTTAAAGCCATTTATCCATGTTCAGTTAAAAATAAATAAATAAATAAATAAAAATAAATAATGAGTTAAAGTGGAGCACAATGGGGATCAGAATCTGCCTATTTAATTCAGGTTTATATATCTGAAAAGATTTTTTTAAAAATATCCTTCTTTTCAAACTCACACAGAGCTTTGTTTCAGTTCTGCTACTGGAATTCATAGATGTTAAACACTAATTTATTTTCTTAATGGTTTTATACCTACACATACAGGAATTCTAAAGAATAGGAACCTTAATAAAAGAAAAAAGGTGGGGGGAAACAGTTTGTGTCCTGCTGGGAGGAGTTTATCATTCTTACTACAGCTGTTTTGTCTGCTGTTCTTTGAAACTAGCATGTGTCTATCACAGGTCCTTCTTCTGAATACTCCATGTTCAGATGCTTCTGTGTATTCTCTGGAGATGTACTGCTTGCTTTTCTGTTCAAGATGGTCTTTTATTGTACAGTTATTTTTTCTCCTATTACCAGATGCCTGGCTTGTCATCAAATGTATATTTCTCAGTGTAAGTCTATTGAAAATGTGTACATGTACACATATGCTGCCTAAAAATTATAGAAGTATCATGTTTGGATTTTTTGACTTTACATATTTTACAAACAAAAAAAACCCAAGCGGCTTCCCTTTTCAATCCAATTTTATCAGAAGTCAAGAGTTGCAAAGTTTTTATTTTATTTTACGTCTTCGCTGCAGTTTCTGTTAGTAGATCGTGTCCCCATTATACATGTGCTTGTCAGTTACCAACTCTGCAGGCAGAGGTGAATCTGGGCATGGAGTAGAACACAATTTTCTTTTGCTCAGACAGGACAAGATGACGGATAACACAATTCTGACCTCTAAAAGTCATGGACAGCTTACAGGGAGGTAACACGAGCTTCTGGTGATCATATCATAATAACACGCACTAGTTTTGAGCAAAGGCATTTAAGTGGTGGCAGTAAGGGGGGAGGAGGAGGAAGAGAGGGGAATTGATGCTAAATTAAACCTGCTTTGAACTTTTTCAGACCTAGAAATGTATTATTCAGCAAGAATGTGGGTGATGTACTGAGAGCGTGGGAGTGTCATATCCTCATTATTCATCCAAGGACCAACAAGGAGCCAGGATAGGGATGGTGGTGGGGGGTGAGGGAGAGGAAAGCAGAAATTATTTCAAAGCAGCATTTGTAAGCTAGAGAATTGTGGGAGGAAGGGAAGAACTAGTAATGGATTTCTTTTTTGTCAATGATTCTGTGTCATAATAAACAAAATGGTTTTATTTAAGGTTACTTGGTTAGTTACAAGGTATAAATCAGAAATTAAACATGTTATTTCAAGGTCTGAAGAATGTTCTGCTGGTCACTTTTTCAAAACTAAGGGGGCACTTATGATGAGAAATGGAATAAGAGTAAATTAAATTAGGCATGAAGGAAATCTGAAGGGCAGCAACAGAACATCCCTCTAAGGGCTTTATATGGTATGCTATGGTCTTGGGCAGTGGTGGGATTCAGCCAGTTCACATCACTTCGGGAGAACCAGTTGTTAACTTTCTGAGCAGTTTGACAAACTGGTTGTTGGAAGAAATCAATAGGGCAGAGAACCGGTTGTTAAATTACTTGAATCCCACCACTGGTCTTGGGTCATAATTTGGACAACAATCACTAACATGGAGGGTTTAAATAGGGCTAAATTCACAAAGGACAGGATTATTGAGGATTTTCAGTTTTGGAGACTCATTGACCTCTACAAGTTGGAATCAGCTTGCCTCCAAATACAGTGCAGAGAAACAATAGTCAAAAAGGGGTCTTCTTCTTCTCATACTTGGGAAAAATGGTGAACTAAGTTTAAGTTCAAATTCAGCAGGGCTTATAATAGATCTATGACTATCTCTACCTTTTCCCTAGCATTGTATCTTCTCACATATCTTCAACCTTTCCATACCCACCTATAATCTATGAAGTTAATATATCTGTGTTATAATCTTTCTTCCACCTTTCTCATGTCTTTTTACCACTATCAGTTCTGCCATTGCTAAAATGCAACTCTCAATATGGTTGCTTAGGTTCTGAAAGTGTTAACAGCTATTATGAAAATAATAATAATAATAATAATAATAATAATAATAATAATAATAATAATAATAATAATTTTATTTCTATACCTCCCTTCTTCCGAAGGACTCAGGGCGGTGTACAGCCTATTTAAGAACAGAATAGACATCGAATTAAAATAATTAAAAAAATATTAAACAATTTGGCTTAATTTAAAACCCCAAAAATTTAAAACATCCAATTAAAAATTATGTTGCTAACCCAGCCTGGCGGAACAATAGGGTCTTGAGTGCGCAGCGAAATACCCGGAGGTCAGAAATCTTACGAATTTCCGGGGGCAGTTCATTCCACAGGGCTGGGGCTCCCACAGAGAAGGCCCTCCCCCTGGGTGTCGCCAGCCGACATGACTTGGCCGATGGCACCCTGAGGAGACCCTCTCTGTGGGAGCGGACTGGCCTGTGGGAGGCTATTGGTGGCAGAAGACGGTCTCGAAGGTACCCGGGTCCTATGCCATGGAGCGCTTTAAAGATGGTGACCAACACCTTGAATGGCACCCGGAAGACCACTGGGAGCCAGTGCAGCTCGCGCAGGAGGGGTGTCACGTGGGCACAACGGGTTGCACCCATAACCACCCGCGCGACCGCATTCTGGACCAGTTGGAGCCTCCGAGTGCTCTTCAAGGGGAGCCCCATGTAGAGAGCATTGCAATAGTCCAACCGGGAGGTGACAAGGGCGTGAGTGACTGTGCGCAGGGCGTCCCGATCCAGAAAGGGCTGCAACTGGCGAATCAGGCGGACCTGATAAAAGGCCCCCCTGGCCACGGCCATCATATGTTCTTCTAAAGACAGCTGTGCATCCAGGATGACACCCAGATTGCGAGCCCTCTCTGTGGGGGGCAAAGATTCACCCCCAATAGTCAGCGATGGCACCTGCTGACTATATCGGGACGCCGGGAGCCACAACCACTCAGTCTTGGAAGGGTTGAGTCTGAGCCTGTTCCTCCCCATCCAGACCCGCACGGCCTCCAGGCAGCAAGACATCACATCAAGGGCATCGTTGGGGTGGTCTGGGGTGGAGATGTACAGCTGAGTGTCGTCAGAGTACAGGTGACACTTCACCCCAAAACCACGGATGATCTCACCCAGCGGCTTCACATAAATGTTGAACAGGAGGGGCGAGAGGACCGACCCTTGCGGCACTCCCCATGCGAGATGCCTCGAGGTCGACCTCTGTCCCCCTGCCAACACAAACTGCGAGCGGTTGGAGAGGAAGGAGGAGAACCACTGCAGAACGGTGCCCCCTATTCCTAACCCCCTCAACCGCCGCAGCATGATACCATGGTCGATGGTATCAAAAGCCGCTGAGAGATCTAATAGGACTAGGACAGAGGAACAACCCCTGTCCCGAGCCCTCCAGAGATCATCCACCAACGCGACCAATGCCGTTTCTGTGCTGTGCCCCTGCCTGAAGCCCGACTGGCACGGGTCCAGATAGATAGCTTCATCCAGGTGTCGGGGAAGCTGTCGTGCCACCACGCTCTCAACAACCTTCGCCACAAAACAAAGGTTGGAGACCGGACGATAGTTGGCTAATTCAGCCGGGTCCAGGGAAGGCTTCTTGAGGAGGGGCCTCACTACCGCCTCTTTCAAGGCGGCAGGAAAGGCACCCTCGCTCAAAGAAGCAGTTATAATCCCCTGGAGCCAGCCTCGTGTAACCTCCCGGGAGGCCAGTACCAACCAGGAGGGACACGGGTCCAATAAACACGTGGCGGCACTAATCTTACCCAGAACCCTGTCCACATCCTCGGGAGCCACAGGATCAAACCCCTCCCAGATAACATTCTCAAGACCTGCCCTCGTCTTCTCCCGTGGACTCATCCAATCGGAGTCCAAGCCATCCCGAATCTGAGCGACTTTATCGTGCAGGAATTGCACAAAATCCTCAGCACGACCCTGCAAGGGATCTTCCCGCACTCCCCCCCGAAGAAGGGAGTGGGTCACCCTAAACAGGGCGGCTGGGCGGTTCTCTGCAGATGCGATAAGAGCGGAAAAATGGTTAGATTTTGCCACTTTTATCGCCACTAGGTAGGTCTTGATATAAGACCTCACCTGTGTCCGGTCGGAATCGATTGACTAGTCCTCCAAATGCTCTCTAGGCGTCTTTTCCGACGCTTCATCTCTCTCAGCTCCTCAGAGAACCAAGGAGCCAATTGAGATTGGCATCGGGTCAGAGGCCGCAAAGGCACGACGTGGTCCAAAGCACCAGCGGCCGCCCTTTCCCAGGCGGCCACCAGCTCTTCAGTTGAGTCGTGTGTCAGAGTCTCAGGAAACGGCCCAAGCTCCGTCAGGAACCTTTCGGGGTCCATCAGGCACCTGGGACGGAACCATCTGGTCGGTTCCGTCTCCCTGCGGTGGGGGGAAGTGGTAGGAAAGTCCAGGTGAAGGAGCGAATGATCTGTCCATGACAAGGGTTTAATGTCTAGATCCCCTCTACCAAGATCATTCAACCACTGACCAGAGATAAAAATCAAGTCCAGAGTGTGTCCCCCTATGTGAGTGGGGCCTTGAACTACCTGGGTCAGGTCCATGGCTGTCATGGAAGCCATGAACTCCCGAGCCACCTCTGACGTCTCACCCGCAGATGGAAGGTTGAAATCCCCCATGACAATAAGTCTGGGGGTATCAACTGCCACCCCGGCAATGACGTCGAGTAGCTCGGGCAGGGTCGCTGCCACGTGGCAGGGAGCCAGGTACGTGGCCAGCAAACCCATCTGCACCCCACGGCCCCACTTCACACAAAGGGACTCACATCTGGCTATCTGAGGAACAGTGGTCTCCCTTGGACAAAGACTTTCCCTAATAATCACCGCCACTCCCCCACCCCTCCCCTGGGCTCTTGGCTGATGAAATGCACGGAAACCTGGCGGGCACATTTCGACGAGGGGGACCCCCCCCTCTTGGCCCAACCAGGTCTCCGTAATACCTGCCAGGTCTGCACCCCCCTCCGAAATAAGATCACAAATGAGGGGGGCTTTATTAACCACCGACCTGGCATTACATAACATCAGCCGCAGACCCTGGGCCTGAAACTCTGCGCAACCCAGGACACGAGTTGCGCATTGGGGGCCAGAGTGTGCAATCGCTCGGAGACAGCGCATGCGCACCCCCGACACTTGATGTGACCCCCTGCGTCCACCATACCTGCCCCTCCCACTTATCACATTGATGGAATTGCCCTTTTTTTCGCCACCCGGAGCCCCGGTTAGGTTACCCTTCTCGTCTCCTCCGCTGCGCCCAACCAACTCACCACCCCGCACAGTAGCTATATGGACCCCCCCGGTCCATCTCTACAACTCCCTCCCCCCTTCCCGGGTCCCCTTAAAAACCCCTCCCCCCTCCCAGACCCTTTTAAAATACAAAATGAAAATTTGACTAAAAAACCCCACAACCTCCTCCTCGCTACATGCCACCTCTCAGGGTTCCAAGACCCTTCATCGAGGTAGGCCCTCGATAGCGTAGAGGGCCAAATCTGCGAGAGGGGGGAATCTCGCAGACCAAGAAGTTCAGTCCTAGAATATATCTGGGGGACTGTAATGATGATAAATAGGCTGACATAGTCCGGGGGCTTCAAAAGAGGAAACTTCATCGGCTGATAACAAAGTCCAGGGAGAGGCGTAACAAGCGATGGAACAAAAGCCCTCCCCATTGCCCTCTCACTGCAATGGGGGAATCCGACAAATCAAGGACCACATGAGCCGCTCTCTCACACCGGTCATGTTGGGAGAACTAAAACCCCAGTCCTGTTGCCAGCAGGCAAGATCCATCAGACTGGTATATCATCCCTGGTACCTCCTGGAGGGGGGGCAGAGCAGAACATCCAAAGGCAGGATAGACAGTTCCATGTCAAAGACATGTCCAGATGGAACAAATGACAAAGACCGGCCTTTCACACCTCCACCAACCGCATCCCCAAAATACACCTGGGGAGGGGTGGTGGGAGGAGACTTGGGGAAACCCCCATCTGCCATGTTGACCCACTGTCTGGCGGCCCCAACTCCTCCGACCACCAGAGGGCCATACACAGCATTGATGGTATGGCACGGTCCAAGGGCGAGAAGAAAGCCAGGGGCACTCGGGATGGATTCTAGCGGGAATCTAGCGAGTCCAACGGCCTCCGCAACGACGCAAAGATGAAATAGCCACCGTAGCAACCTCGGCCACCTCGGGGGCGCCCAGCAACACTGCAAAAGCCTGGGGCAACCCCCCCATTCGTCCCCCGAGGCCACGGCCTCCTTGGTGCATCCCAAGCGCCGGCTCTCTCAGCGTTCTCCCGGCTGCCCAATTGCGCCGACCGCAGCTGCAGTCTCTCAGCTGATTATCTCAAATTCCACGCTGTTGCTGTTTCCCTCCGACGCTGGTAGTGCTGGTGGCGCTCCCCGACATCCTCACTAAGCCCGCAAATCATCGGGTCCAAGCCCCTAGATGTTCCGACAGCCAGGCGGGCCCTCAAACAGACGCCAGGACCCCCGAATCCCCTCCAGGGAAGCCAGAAGCCTCCCCTCAAGGTAAGCTCACCGGCGTTTCGCAGCCATCTTGGGGCATGCGCAGAAGGAGACTCCAAGGCTGATTATAGAAACCCCTCAGCACAATGAAAACCTATGCTGTTCCCATGAGAGTTCTGTGTATAAAGAAAAGACTTAACAAATGGAGATGGTGAAGATTTGAAGAAAATATTATACACTGAATTCATATTTCCAGTTGGAATGTCTCCTGAAACCATCAGTTTGAATCAGGTATCTCTGAATCATTTGGAGGCCTAAATTAAATACCTTCAAAAATTTGATTTGGATATCAAAACAGATTGATTTTCTGAACTGAATGAAAATACGAAATCCAACTGAATGACAAATTGAATCAAATCAATGATCTTGCCTAATTGTTTCTAAAATAAATATTTCCTTATAAATATTATATAAGGGATGTTTTTATGGATACAAGGATTATTAACTTTGCTTTTTGAAGGAACCTTTTGAGAAACAGTTCATTCCTCAGCAGTGTTCACTTCATATTGTCCAAGCCCATCTACATGCCAAATGATGCCTAGTCATCTGTAAGCGACCCCTGATTGTTTCAGCCCCAAATTAATTTTTAGAATACATAGTAGTGCTGATTATAAATTGATTATTTCTGCAATAAAGATGGTTTCTAATAAAAAGAACATATCTAATGATGATTAAACAAACAGGCTTTCCAATTTTATGCCAATGCTTGTTGTGGGCACAATGCTTTCAAAACTATGGACAGGGGATACATGCATATGTATGTGTGTGCACATGTATGTGTAGCAGTAGCAATAGCACTTAGATTTATATGCCACTTCACAGTGCTTTACAGCCCTCTCTAAGCGGTTTACACAGTCAGCATATTGCCCACATATTTACCGACTTCGGAAGGATGGAAGGCTGAGTCGATCTTGAGCCATTGAGAATCGAAGTGCCAAATTGCTGGCAGCCGGCAGTCATCAGAAGTAGCCTGCAATACTGCATTCTAACCACTGTGCCACCATGGCTCAGTCATGTACATGTATATGCACATGTGCATATATCCTTTGAAAAATCATACATTGCCTTTTTTATCTTTACCAGGACATAAAACAGTGGGGGGTTTTAATACTAAAGTGTCTAAAAATGTATGGAAGGATAGATAGGAATGAAACATCTTGGGGTTTGTCTTAGCTCTTCATGGTGTCAAAAGATTTCATTTCCATGACTACCTTTGAATGTATCTAATTTCTCAGACACCTGATGATTGGGGAAAAGTGTCAGCCCTGGAAGCCATCTTTTCTTTGGCTCTTCAGGGCTGCCACATTTAGTGCTGTGAGAAACTGGGAGGGGGGATTGTATGGAGTGGGGGAGATATCTAGCCATAATAACATTCTTTTCTCTGAGAGTCAAGAACATTCTGCTTGCACCTGGAGTGGTGTGACTGGGAGGCATCTCCAGTTGGGATGGTGCATTGATTGGACAGTGTGATGGAGTTGTGGGTGCAGGGGAAGGGACTTCGACTTTCTTTTGGGTGGGGAAAATCTGGAAGCTTTCATATTCGGGTTTCCCCAGATGTGCCAATATGACATCTCTAATAAAATGGAACTTTGAGGAATTTCTAGCCTCGGAGTCTTTTTTTGTTGGGAGTATTACTTGGACCCCTGACACCTAGGTGAAGTTCTTCCAGCTGTTCTTATGTCATAAAACCACAGAATAACATAATGATTTTTAATCAGTCATTGAAAAATCTGCTTCTGTGAATTATTTTTCACAGAGAAGTTTGCATATAATGCTTTCTCTTTTCCCATTATTTTAAGCTACTTTTTTCTACATTCTTTAAAGAAGCCAGAGTCTCTATTCCCTACTATAAACAATATCAGAAGAATCACTATATCTTACTTCAAGCATACACACACACACACACACACACACACACACACACACACACCCCTGCAGAGCTACAGGTTAAGTCAAGAAAAATTTGATATATTTTTAATAAAAATACTCAAGACTGATGAGGGTTGCAGGCCAAGGGCAGATGAAAGGGCAATAGGAATGGAACTTGTGGAGCAGAAATGGCAAAAAATTAGCACAAGTGGCATTTCTGTATCTTGCTAAAATGTTTACTAAAGTTGGAAAAATTGATGCAGAAATATGTGCAAATGCTGCTGGTATTAAGTCAGTGGCTAGTTATCAGAAATGAACTTGTGTTGAATGAAATAAAGATGGCTGTGTATGAGAGTGTCTTTCTGTCTTATATAAAAGTGAGAACGAAATAATCAGAAGAAACATGAAAGTTGAATACAATGGGAAGTAAATACTTTAAAAATATGTGTGGTGAAAAACAGAAAAAGAGTAGCTAAAGGCTTCTCGGAGTTCAGTCTTGGGCTAATCATAATTCCAAGAAATAGGATCTGAAGAAAAGCTAAGGATCAAAGAACACAAAATAATAATAATAAAAAAGAACCTGTCACTACATTGTCAGACTAGTGTGGCATCTGCGGTGGTTACATGAAGATTTCATATTTGTGAAGATAGCCTTATTTATGAGTAATTATTTACTCACAATTATTTACTCACATAGGCACTTTCCCCACCAAATAATTTATTGTAGCTCTGATGCATATGTCCAGTCTCACTTAGTTTAGAGCTTAGCTTCTTATAGTTTAAGATCCTCCTCTGATCTTGAGGGGATCTTAAACCCCTCAAAAGTTTAGGATCTGTCTCAGTGATGGGTAGAACCGGTAGTAAAACTGACAGGAAGCTCCGCCCACCGATCCCGACGTCATCAGGACGCTTCTGTGCATGCGCAGAAGTTTATGTGCGGCCCCCTTGTGAACTGGTAGTAAAGGTAAGTAGAACCCACCCCTGATCTGTCTGATTAAGTTTAAAGTTTCTACTTATGGTCTCTGGCTTCAGAGAACTCCATCTCTTCCTCCAAAGAGGAATCTTCCAGAGAAGGGTAAGGGAAATCACAGCAATGCTGAGAAGAGGACAGAGCTCTGATATTCTGTGCCTGCAGAAATAACTATTGCCACAGTCGCTTCTTCCTTTCAGTAAGGCCTTTTCAGTAGATGAAAAGTATTTCTATATTTTAGTGAGCTCTGATAATCTTGAGTCCTCTTCAGTTGTCATTGAAAAATGAACCTGATTAGCTGGAAAGCATCCCCGCACCGCAAGAGGGGACTGTCATGTTGACACAAAGCTATCTGAGTCTGCACTGCACATCGAATTAGGAAACACATGCAAAGCATTAGAATCTCCACTCTCTATTCCTGAAGAGTGATCAGTAATCATTACACTTTGCAGTTGGAAGGTGGACAAAGATAACCCAAGAACTCTCTGGTTAATTATTTTTCTTCAGTTCTCTGTAACAACACTGATGTTTTAATAGCAGGCAACCTTTTTTTGTGTAGAGAAGCCGTAGAGGTTTGAAATTGGCAAGAACAAAACACCATTTATCTCTTTGGACAATAAGTAATTGTGCTGCAAGCACTGAAATGAAGTAAAAATGGTTTGTTGGCAAGCTTAAGAATATCAGTTTTACTACTTCAGTCTCCCATGCTAAATAAATCCAAGAGCAGAAACCACAGGCTTGGACTGTGGCTTATGCCACGGTTTTCTGTCGTTGTTGTCTGCCACAAAGATTCTAAATTTGAAATTAAATGCACTTACCAAACAATATCTCTTTGAACTGTTATTTAAACATGGTCTTTTTTCATTTTTTATTTTAACTTGTTACAGCAATAGTGATATTATGTGTATTATACAATACATGTTAAAATCATCATCATCGTATTGTATGATGACAGTTTCTTCATTATTCATTATGATAGTAAGAATTGATAGTTGAACTAGTATAAGCGCAAACGTGTTATTTAATTCATAAATATAAATGAAAAGAAACTTACGGGGGTAACTCACTATTGGCTGATATGGTCACCTTTCTCTATGACAAATTGCAGTTGGGGGTGTGTTGTGCATTTTGTTATTATATCATTGGTCAACTCTAATGAATCTGAGATCAGCATTAGCAAACTCCAGAAATATATACTTTTTACTGGAATGTGTGTGTGTGTGTGCTTCAGTTTGTTTATATTAACAGACAGAAAATAATATGTATGTTTCTTCAGAAATATAACACAGTAGGAAGAAATAAAATGCCCTTTTTATTAACTCTAAACAGAGTATGTATTATATAAGGAAAGCAATGTAGGAAATCAGTATGTCTGCCAAGATAATTTAAGATGATGAAATGACTAGTTGGCATTTTAAAAGTCCATATAGGGAACAAAGAGACAATTTGATCTAAGGTTAAGGCACTAGGCTAGAAACCAGGAAAATGTGGATTCTAGTTCTGCCTTACACATAAAAGCTGGGTGACTTTGGAATAGTCACGCTCTCTCAGTCCACATGTACCTCACAGGGCTGTTGTGGGGAAAATATAAGGAAGAATAAGCATTAGGTACATTCACCACTTTGAATTATTTATAAAAATAATAAAAGCTGGATTTTAAAAAGTAAATAAACAAATGTGCCTTTCTGTATGCAAAACATATACAATTTAACAATACAAAGCAAACGAAGTTTAAGCCATGTGTGAGATGCACACACTGTACTGTGTAAATTTGTTAAATTCTGTGACCACCTACTACTCCTGTGGAACAGTTCCAGCGATTATTACTGAATCTACCTTTCTCTTTAGCCTACTCTACTCATTGGAGCCCAAAATGCTACTTTACAACATTAAAAAAAAATCTTTTAAAATGGCTGTACAGGCTATAGATCCACATACTGAACTTCATAACTTCACAGTCAAGTACAGTGTTTTTCAAACTTGACGACTTTAAAAAGTGTGGTCTTTAACCCCCATGCTGGTTGGGGAATTCCAGGAGTTTAAATCCACTCATCCTATAGTTGCCAAATTTGAAAAGCACTGCTCTACAGGCTTGAAAATTATTCTAAGGATATTATGCTTGCTTTAAAAATACTGAGGTACAGTATTAGTGAAAATGCAACCATCACCTATGATTTATCACAATGCAGCACCTGACAAGGCATTTCTCTCCCCCTGCTTTTGCCATTAAAATATATGGTATAAATGCTAACAGCTTTTAACAATAAATTTGTCTGGGCTGCATGTTTTAGCCTTTCCCATTTGGTTTTTCATCAGTGGTAGGCAATGAACAAAAACATACTTTACCTTACATAGTGGGGAGATAATTATGCAGTCTCAATTAGATCTTCTATCGCTAAACTATAAGCAGCTAGTGGTGCAGAACTCTATCGCCTACTTCATAACAGCAGAACCTTTTCTGTGATTTTAATTTCCACAGGGGGATTGTACCCTCATCTATTCAAAGAACTCATTTTCCTAAGAGCTGCATTGAGGGAATGATCCATTTAGTACTTTTGTATTATTTCCTCTAAACATTTTTGGTAGCATATTGCAAAAGAAGCTACAAATTATAACCCTGTCCAGCCCCTGCTGTCACCATCACTCACATGTGTCTATGTTTCTGCCTGTCCTACCTCTGAGGAACTGAGAGTAGGTTTTGAGCATAAACCAAGCCTATAAGTAAGCTTGTGCCTAAGAATTAGTCTACCCTACCATTCAGCTGGGATGAACTGATTTGTATATAGTCAACACATTTATTGACCCATCTAGCTCAGTATGTAATCTTACTGACAGTCATCCAGGAAGCCCATATTCATCTCAAGTTATTGAGATCTTCCAATTCATCCAGAGAAGATTTTTAGATTGAACCAAATTTTCCTTCCTTCCATCTATGAGTGGGAACATTTAACAAATGACCTCTGTTCATAATATGATTCAGTCTACTGTTCAATTATTGTCAAATTAGTTCTGCTTTTATACTTTTAATGCTCTTTTAATAATTATTATATTATGATTTTAAGTACTGATTGTTTTCTTTGTTTTTTACTGTTTTATTGGAGTGTTGTAACGCCACCCAGTATCACCAGCCATGAGTGATTGACATGTCATAATGAGAATGACATGTCATCATGAGAATGAGCCATTACAACCATAGAGAAAGAGAAGAGGTAACCCATGTGTCTGGATCATTTCAGGCTAAATTTCATGCTAAATTCTTTTGAGAAAACATGCTCAAGGAACTCAGATAAAGTTATAGTTGTCAGTCATCCCAACTTGGTCGGTTAGAGAAGAAAAACTCTCGAATCCATTGTTATTGAAAGTACACTTTACTAAAGCCAAGTGGTTACTGAAGAAGCAAAGCCATATCTGGGATTTTCACACCCAAAGCATATGGTTAACTTTTCCCTTGTTCCCCCCCCAATCATCTGTGAGTGTCCAATTAGGTGCTAACAAATTGTTTGGGTAACAGTCCCTGTCTTCCTGGGCTGGATGGTTCTGTATTCCATAGTGTGACCTTGGAATGGCCAGCAACTCTCACAGGACAGCACGATGCATAGTTTTGATTCCTTTCAAACTAACACCCCCCCCCCACCTTGTAGCAATAGCAAGAACACTTAGACTTATATTCTGCTTCACAGTGCTTTACAGCCCTCTCTAAGTGGTTTACAGAGTCAGCATATTGGCCTCAACAATCTGGATCCTCATTTTATCAAACTTGGAAGGATGGAAGGTTGAGTCATCCTTGAGCCGGTGAGAATTGAACTGCTGGCAGTCTGGCAGTCAGCAGAATTAGCCTGCAATACTGCATTCTAACCCCTGTGCCACCATGGCACTTATCCCACCCCACAGTCCTCCCACTCCCCACTGAGTATGGTAGGCTGATAGCAAGCAATGCATGATGTAGCAGGATGGTAGTCCTGACAATAGTTACCAGGTAGTTAAACTTGGATTTGTCTATGTGGTATAGAATAACCTTTATTCTCTGGCCATTCCTGGATAAACGTGGTGATAAATGGTGGCTGGAAATCTCAACAGGCCTTTGCTGACTGATAGCTCTTAAAAAGGAACCTTATTTTGAAATAATATTTTGATCTTTCCACGCTGAAAAGAGAAGTTGCTTCTTCCTACCCTATAGTAAATTTCACCTGTTGAATTCTACTTTTGAGATGTCTATCATTATTTGTTCTTGGTCAATTTGCAGTTCCAGTTTAAATGATGAGTGGTCCAAATTAGATTGCCAGCAAAGGTCACATTGCACATTTCCTATTTCAGTTTCTTGGCTTTGTTTTCCAGGCGAGTTTGCCCACCTGTCTTCCTACAGTTATTCTTCATGCTTTCCATTCCCTTCATGAATGGTTGGCAAGCTTAAAAAAAAGAAGAAGAAAAGGAGAAAATAAATCAGGAACTGCTCTTTGAGTGAAACATAGTTTTGAAACATGCCCGCTTGCCTAGATAAATTATGAAGATATACTAAGGTGATACAGAACATTTTAGGAAAGTGGAGGTGATGGCAGGAACATCCTTATTCTCTTGTGAACAATTTTTAAAAATGATATCTTACCTTTCCACCACTGCAGCCATTTTATGATCAAGCGAATATCTAGCAGCTATTCTCTGTCTTTGCAAAATAATGAAAGCTGCTTTGTTAAATCTCTGGTTTTGGTTTTACCAAATCCAATATAATAGTTGTTCTTAGTAAATAAATGTTTGATATATGAAATAATTCTCAAACCCTGTGAACCTTTAGAAAATATGCTGCAGATGATTCCTGAATCACATACCTGTGCAA
Source organism: Arizona elegans (assembly GCA_022577455.1). NCBI lineage: Eukaryota > Metazoa > Chordata > Lepidosauria > Squamata > Colubridae > Arizona > Arizona elegans. The sequence goes on from JAKOOJ010000001.1 coordinate 259,814,877, forward strand.
AGGACTATGGGAATTGCTTTGTCAATTGTTTCTTTCTTTAGCATTTCAAATAAAACAGTTTACCCCAATTGTTTACATATGTGAGATTCTTGCATTTAAATAGCTTATTATGCAAATATTCCAAAATATGTGTGTGTGTGTGTGTGCGCGCGCATTTTCCACTAAACTGAGAGTGTAAATATCTCAGTAGTATGGTACAGGTAATGGAATAAGTTATGAATGATTGTAAAGTCTATACAAAAAATGCACACTGATATAGGACTTCTGGGGACGAAATGATGAACTAAAGACAGCTCCCTTAAAAATAAGAAGGTACAAAGAAAAAATGAAAAGAAATCAAGTTCTAGGATATTATATGAAGGGATTAAAGATCAAGGTTGTTAGCAGTAAAAGAAGAAATATAAAGTTGGTTTATTTGATCAAAGTTAAAATAGATATGTTGTTATCTCTGGTAACCCTTAAAGGACTTTTGCTGATCAGGACTGAAATGATGAGGTTTTAAGGATTTGTTTATAGATTAGAGATGGGATATAAGAAGAAGAGATCATTTGCTTTATTTTAAGAGAAAGTGAACAAGAGCAAGAGAAGTTGCTAAAATTGTTTATACCTGTAATAAAAGGGGGAAATCATTACTTTTTTCTTCTTTACTGTATTCTTCTTTTTTCTTTCTTTTCTCTTTTATTTCTTTTCTGTACATTCTATTTTCCTTTTTTTTTTTTAATTGCAGTTGTAATTTTTAATAAAATTGTTATTTTAAAAAAAATCATGCTATTATATTGTGGAAAAGAAGAAAGGCAACACTATGACTTTTTAAAACTTTCCCCCAAATATTTTAATATTACATTTTAATGAGAAGTTATTGATACATATTGGGATCTATAGTAAACCAGAATGATACAAAAATAATACTGGTGCTGTAACATCATAATACAAATCACATCTTTACATTCCAAAAATGTAAGTCACACTATTTATGTCATAATTATGTTTCTTGTTTGCCATCTCTTCCCTTCTTCTTGCCCATACCACTTAAGAAGGTAATGAAAAACTTATGATATACAGAAAAACATTGCTATCAAGATAGATTCTGTAATGAGTGAGGTTCCCAGTCTAGAGTCTCTAATTCCACTGCTCTGCCAATACCTTATCTATATTGGTGTTGACTGCCATGTTTTGATGATTAGTACACTGACTGTCAAGTTGAGTCAGCCTTACCTGCTAATTGTTTCTCAAATTTGCAGGACAATAATTTTCTTAGTCTTCTTTAATTGAAATTGTCAATGATATTTACATGTTAAGGATTTATATGTTCTTTGCTCTGCCATCAATAGTTAAAACCTATCAAGATATCAAAAGTTATGGATTCTTTAACTAAGGAATTATGTGACATCTCAAAGAGAAATCTAAAGCTAATATACAGCCCTGCTGGTATGTATTGATGTGTACATTTATAATATACATATTAATACACATTGTTTATTAACATTTGAAGGAAGGAAGGAAGGAAGGAAGGAAGGAAGGAAGGAGAGAGAGAGAGAGAGAGAGAGAGAGAGAGAGAGAGAGAAAGAAAGAAAGAAAGAAAGAAAGAAAGAAAGAAAGAAAGAAAGAAAGAAAGAAAGAAAGAAAGAAAGAAAGGAAGGAAGGTCTAACATGCCCAGGTTTGGGAGTTGTTTTGTTTATAGCAAAATTTCCAGTCCCTTTCCCCTTCATTTCCTCCCCTTAAAAAAGGTATTGCTATGCTTACTGATTTAGCAATTATATCGATCCTTTAATGGTGTTGTAAGTATTAGGCTAATTAAATTAAAAATCCATTCAATTCTGCTAAACAAAAAAGTTAGAATTACTTGTTAATTTTCAGTAACAATCGGTAAGCGACTTAGAGTCTGAGTCCCAGATCAAATGTGAGATTCTGAATTAATTTAAGATTGTTTATGAAGGTCCGTGAGTCAGTTTGCAAACCCAGCCTTGTATTTAGCTCTCAACCCTTAGCTTGTGAATTATGAGATTTGGTTCTCATATTGATAAAGAGAATAGCAATTGACAATACAAATGCAAATTGTTTTGACTTCATAAGAGGAGAGCTGTGTCCCTACTGTACCAAAAATGCACAAATAAAAATGGACCAATAGTGTTTAATGGAGATGTGTTTAATTGGTTTAATGGAGAAAGAAAGTTCTCAACTGTAAACAGATGACTTGCTGGAATTTTTCTATTATAATCTGAATCTTCTGTTTAATACACATTACTGATCAGAAATCTGTGAAAATGTTGCTTGCATTAACTGGTTCCAGTCCAGACCACTAGAAGAGAAAGCTGGTGGAACTTTCTATGTACCTGTTATCAAATGAATACCATCTATATATTTGGATCCCTCCATAAGAGAATAGGACATTGATTTCATGTTTGTGAAGCTGAAAATTGATTTTTCTTCACCTCTAAACATGCAGGTTCCCCTAACAGCAAGATTGCTATCAAATTAAACACATCTATGAAATGGCTAAATCATTTCAACCTTCAAAGGAAATCCAATTAAGGGCTAATGTTGTCTTAAATATTCTATAATCATTACAGAATTCAGAGGTGACAAATATAGAATGACCATATGGTGGCAGATACAAGCATGACCTTCGTTGTTGTTTTTTTAAACACAATTGGCTTGAGTATGATGTATGTTCCCTTAAAAGTAAAAGAATTTTCCCTCTGATTTAGGAGCTTAGGCCCGGGATATTTGGGGGGGCCATCTGCAGCCAGCAACAGCTGCCCATCGCCCGGTGCGTTCCCCCAGAGAGGGCCTCCTCAGAGTGCCGTCAGCCAGACAGTGTCGGCTGGCGACCCCCAGGGGGAGAGCTTTTTCTGTGGGCGCACCTACCCTTTGGAATCAACTGTCCCTGGAGCTCCGGGTGGCCCCCGACCTCCACTCTTTCCGTCCTGACCTGAAAACGTGGCTGTTTCGTTTGGCTGGCCTGGACTGATGGGGTTTTAATTTTTAACTTGTTAGTCTTAATTGTACTTTTAACTGTTAAATTATGAGATTTGGATTTAATTTCTTTTTAACTTTTTCATTAGATGTTTTTTACTGTTGTGAGCCGCCCTGAGTCTGGCTGGAGATAGGGCGGCATATACATCTTAATAATAATAATAATAATAATAATAATAATAATAATAATAATAATAATAATAGCAGAAATTCCTTACTGGCTGAGTTTAGATAGCTGCTTCTATTAATCTCCATGAAACATATTTAGAAGGCACCTGTCCTTCAAAGTAATGTATGATTCTGCAGCTGACATCTTCCCACAGTTGTTCCATAGGAAGACTTTGATCACTCAGCTGTTATTTCCAAATAGCCTTGTTGTTATGGGATATCCCTCAACTGCCCTCCCTCCCTCCAAGTTCTCAAAGTAAGAAAAGGGTTCAGCCACTAGCCTAAGTTTCAGTGGGTTTTTTTTCTGAGTTCTAGGCCTATGTTTATTTAGTGAAGGCAAAGGATACTTACACCCCATCTTATTCTTACAAAATTAAAACAAATACGCACAAGTAAAATAAGCCTACCTCCCCAACAAAACGTTTACTGTTAAGAAATTTTGTTTTGCCTTTTTAATATGTGCTGCTGTTTCTTGAGGTTTTCTTTGTTAATTTAAGGCAACAGCTGAAAATTATATGCAGCATACAAGCAAAATGGCAAAAATTGTAGCAAAGAAGCCAGAAGCACAACTCATCATTTCCCATCACCAAGAACCTTGGTAGTACAATGGTCTAAAGCACCCTGTTATTAAGACCAGCTGCCTGCAATTACTGCAGGTTCGAATCTCGCCAGGCTCAAGGTTGACTCAGCCTTCCCTCCTTTCTAAGGTAGGTAAAATGAGGACCCAGACTGTGGAGGCAATATGCTGACTTTGTATAAATATACAAAAGGATGAAGGCTATTGCTTAGCACATTGTAAGACGCCCTGAGTCTCCAGAGAAGGGCGGCATATAAATCAAATTAAAAAAAAAATTCCTAACTACTTTATATAGCCCTTGTTCTATAGCATCTATTCATATGTGCACAATGCACCAACAGAGAGTCCCCAGGTTAATAATATCCAATTTAAGGACAGCCACTAGTTTTGAAGGGGCTGCCTGTTACTAACAGGATAATCTCCTTTCCCGAGTTAGCAAAGTGCTGAATTTGCACATTTTTAATATATAGCCTGTTTTCAGTGGTTCTTGAAAGATTGCATCGCTTCAGTACTTTATCAGCTTGAGGAAGGAGAACACCGTTCACCATTTTTAGTAATAGGCAGTCTGTTCATAAGTACAAGATCTGAGTTAAATATGAATTCAGACTTGGGGAACAGAACTCGTTCTTAACCTACAGACTGCCTGTACCAGAAAATAGAGAGAAATAATTCCTTCTCTGGCCAAGTGGATGAAAAGGAGTTGGGAGATTCTAAAATGTTGGAAAGACCTTGGTTTTTTAAACCTCATACTTCCACCTTTTGCACTCTATGGATCATAGCATCTGTGCTGGTTCTAAAAACACGGTTTCATGCTTTATTCTGGCCTTCCTTCTTGCTTTAATGTGTCAGGTTTTTTCCCCTCAAGGAAATAAAGCCTTTTTTAAAATTAGTGTTGGCCATTCAAACTTGTCAGTTGTTTTCCATGTGCCAGCTCTAAATAGTGTCAGTTGATAGTTTAGTCTGTATTCTTCAACTCCTTATAATGGAAGATGCATACAGAGTACAACAGGATTCAGAGAATAAGAAAAGGATACAGTACATACATCTGAGGAACCATCTCATCTCAATAGGATTGGCTTGCCCCATCCGTGCCAGCAGAAGGGACATGATATAGGCCTCCTCGGTCAAGGAATTTTGTCTGGCATGGTCCAGACAGGAGCCTTTTCTGCAGTGGTGCCTGCCCTTTGGAAATCTTGCTGCCAGAGGTGAAATCTGCACTCACCCTTCTGATTTTCTTCAAGGGCCTGAAGACCTAGCTCTGCTGGTTGGCTTGGAAGCCCAATGGGCTATATTAAGCTGAAGGTAATTGATGGGTTAAAAGAAGGCTTCACCACCTCCCCTGCTGATCCTGCTCTCTTTCTCCCCATCTTTTTAATTGTAATTTTGACAATTATTTGAAATATTTATTCTTCATGGTTATGTTGGCTTTTAATGTTGTAAACCTCCCAGAGTCACCCTGAAATGAAATGGATGGCAAGCAAATCTAATAAATAGAGAGATACAGTAGATAGATGGTAGATAGATGGTAGATAGATGATAGATAGATAGATAGATAGATAGATAGACGAATGATAACAGATTAACAGAGTAACAGAGTTGGAAGGGACCTTATAGATCATCTAGTCCAACCCCCCCTCAAGCAGGAGACCCTACACTATTTCTGACAAATGGCGGTCCAATCTTTTCTTGAAAGTCTCAAGTGATGAATCTCCCACAACTTTTGAAGGCAAAGTTCCATTGGTTTCTCACTGTCAGAAAGTTCCTCCTCATTTCTAGGTTGAATCTCTCCTTGGTCAGTTTCCATCCATTATTCCTTGTCTGGCCTTCAGGTGCTTTGGAAAACAGCTTGACCCCCTCCTCTCTGTGGCAGCCCCTCAAGTATTGGAAGATGGCTATCATGTCTCCCCTGGTCCTTCTCTTCACTAGACTAGCCATGCCCAGTTCCTGCAACCGTTCTTCATATGTTTTAGTCTCCAGTCCCCTAATCATCCTGGTTGCTCTCCTCTGCACTTTTTCTAGAGTCTCAACATTTTTTTTTATAGTGTGGTGACCAAAACTGGATGCAGTATTCTAGGTGTGGTCTTACTAGGGCTTTATAGAGTGGTATTAGTACCTCACTTGATCATGATTGTATCCCTCTGTTAATGCAATTTAGGATTGCTTTGGCTTTTTTAGCTGCTGTTGCACACTGCTGGCTCATTTTCAGCTGGTTGTCCACTAAGTCTCCAAGATCTCTCTCACAGTCAGTGCTATTAAGCCTGGTTTCCCCCAGTTTATATGTGTGCTTTTTGTTTTTCTTACCTAAATGTAGGACTTTACTTTTCTCTACATTGAATTTCATTTTGTTAGATAGGACCCAGTATTCATGTCTGTCAAGATCCATCTGAATCTTGAGCCTATCTTCTAGGGCAGGGGTGGGCAACTATGGCCCTTTTATGACTTGTGGACTTCAACTTCCAGAATTTCTGAGTCAGCCATGTTAGCTCAGGAATTCTGGGAATTGAAGTCCACAAGTCATAAAAGGGCCATAGTTGCCCACCTCTGTTCTAGGGTGTTAGCTTTTCCTGCCAGTTTAGTATCATCTGCAAATTTGGTGAGTTCCCCTTCTATTCCCTCATCTAAGTCGTTTATGAAGATAATTGAAGAGTACTGGGCCTAAGACGGAACCTTGTAGCACCCCACTGCTTACTTCTCTCCATGTAGACTTAGATCCATTAAGGACTACTCATTGACTGTGGTTTGTCAGCCAGTTGCGAATCCAACTGGTGGTAAAGCTATCTATCCCACTTTTTTCTTGCTTACGAAGAAGTAGGTTGTGGTCTACTTTGTCGAATGCCTTGCTGAAGTCTAAGTATATTATTCCACAGTATTTCGCTGGTCTACTAATTTAGTCACTATGTTGAAGAATGAAATAAGATTGGTTTGGCATGATCTGTTTTTAACAAACCCTTGCTGACTGCTAGTTATTACTTTACTCGTTTCTAGATGTTGGCAGATCTGTTTTTTTATTATCTTTTCCAGTATCTTCCTGATGATAGATAGCTAGCTAGCTAGCTAGCTAGCTAGATAGATAGATAGATGATAGATAGATAGAAAAATAGATAGATAGATAATATTAAAAATGATTATACATGCAATATATGACAGAAAATGCAACTATTTGTTTCATATCAAAACAAACTCCAAAATACCTTTGTTGAAAGCATAGCTTCTGATCTGGAAGCCATGCCAACTGATGCTAGTTATCTGTATACTAGCTTGATCACCAGAAAGGAAAATTCTATGAAAGTTCAGAGACACTGACTTTCACTGACAAATCACACGTTACATTCAGTTTCAGGACTAGGCCACAGTTTGGTCATTGCTAAAGCATTTCAGTCAGGGAGTTTAATATTCATTTGTAGTGCTTAATTTTGTAATCATTTTTCTCGAGTAAGTAGAAAAATAAGCACACATCACAGAGAGAGAGAGAGAGAGAGAGAGAGAGAGAGAGAGAGAGAGAGAGAGAGAGAGAGAGAGAGTTCAGTGCATTTTTATGTGTGTGCCTTTCTCTTTCCTCTGTGCCTTATATGCATAAACACACTTTAACTAAGTATGTAGACACCTATTTTCACAACTTAAAAATAGGAAATAAAGTTACAATCCTCAGAAATTATAATGGCAGGCACACAAAGACATAGTTCCTGGCATAGAATTCAATTAACAGATAGCAATCATCCTTGGGTGACAGCATGAGGTAGAAATATACAGGCATGCTAATAAGTAATATCTTAAAGCAAAGGCGTTTATCAGCTGGCAGCCAGACATAGGCATGAGAGCAGGCAAACAGTACTGCTCTAGGATATTTAATAAAATGTGTTCTCTTCATTTAAGAATTTTATGTTTAATCATTTGGTAGCATTTTAGAAAACATCTAGGCCAGGCAAATACCTCACATAGAATTGCTTAGGTCAGAAAACCTATAAACTTAATTACTGATATGAAAATAGCCACAGGACCAAAATGGACTTTAGGTAGACTTTTTTGAGAAAATACTTTATTGCCATCTCTGTGCCTTTTTAGCTTCTGCAGTTCACATGCTGTAGTCATCCCAGCCTTAGGAGGCAAAATGTGGTGAATTCATTTATTAACACTAGCTAAGCAAATCTTTTGTGTTGTGTAAGGGTGTATATGTATTGAAATGTTAACCCTTTGTGGGACGTCTGAAACACCTATTATTGCTCCTTTGACTTTATTTTGCATAGAACCTGGAAGAATTTAGGGGAACAGTGAAAAAAAGGGAGTGACCCCCCATTTCAAATAAATATCCTACAAAAAGCAAAGATTTCATGAACTTGATATAATTGAAAGAAGGAAACATACTTTTACTCCCATTCTATCTGTACATGCTCTAAAAAAATGTCTTAGGAACTTTTAGGGGATTTACTGGCAGAATAACATGGACAGAATTGCATGTTAGTATGCAATATTTTCAAATAAAAATGTTTTCAAATATTTTCAAATAAATAGTAATATTTAGTAATATTTATTAGTAATATTTTCAAATAAAAATGTCATCATTTTGTTGGATGGGACCCAAAGTTTAAGTGTAAATTTAAGATATTCTGGATTGCCATCCCTGGAATCCTTCCTACTTTACCCCCTTATCTAATTAAAATCAGGTCTTTTGGATTCCAGAACATAATCTGACTAACTTTCAGTTTTTTTGCCTTCAATACAGCAAATGTTATGATTACATGGTTACTCTTTCCAAAGATTCCTACAACTTCCTCACCTTTCTTCTCTGTTCTTCCCTGCCAATCCTCTGATTCATTTCTCTACTTGTTTGGACAATGAAATTGTTTGCAATCATCTCAAGGACCTATTAGTTTTTCTGCTTCTGAAGAATTTGATTCTCAATTGATTTGGGATTACTTAAAATACTCCATTACTATAGTGGTATGTTTCCTGGACACTTTAGCTATCTGAAGATGTGTGAAGATTTAATTGATAACTTCTTGGTTGGTGACCTGTAGTAACCATAAGAGAAGCCCATCTTTTATCAGAATCCCTTTCTGTAGATAGTATAGTTATGAGCCAAAATCAAAATTTTCTGGATGATATCATCCCGTCTGGACTATTGTAATGGGGCTCCCCTTGAGGCTCCCCTTGAGGAGCACTCGGAGGCTCCAACTGGCCCAGAGTGCGGCCGCGCGGGTGGTGACAAGAGCGACGTGGCACTCCCATGTAACACCTCTCCTGCGTGAACTGCACTGGCTCCCGGTGGTCTTCTGAGTGCGCTTCAAGGTTTTGGTTATCACCTTTAGAGCGCTCCATGGCTTAGGACCGCCTGCTACCACCAATAGCCTCCCACCGACCAGTACGCTCCCATAGAGAGGGGCTCCTCTGGGTGCCATCGGCCAAACAATGTCGACTGGTGGCCCCCAGGGGGAGAGCCTTCTCTGTGGGGGCACCTACTATCTGGAACGAGCTCCCCCCGGAGATACGGAGGATCCCGGATCTGCGTACTTTCCGTCGCGCGCTCAAGACTTTCTTATTTCATCAAGCTGGCCTGACCTAAGTCTTTCCCCTTTTTAAATGGAAATTTTAAATTTGGTTTTAAATTATTGGGGTTTTAAATTTGTTCAGCCAAATTATTTAATTCGTTTTATTTTATTTTAAATTTTGTATTTATATGTTTTATTCTATGGCTGTTCACCGCCCTGAGTCCTTTGGGAGTAGGGCGGTATATAAATTCAAATAAATAAATAAATAAATAAATAAATAAATAAATAAATAAATCAATCCAACAATTCATTTCCAAAATCTTCTTTTCCTTTCTTGGATAATGACTTTCAGCTGGAGTATGGATAAAACCATTACCTGTGTTGCAAACTCTTGCCTTCTCACCTAACCAGTGGTGAGATTCAAGTAATTTAACAACTGGTTCCCTGTCCTAATGATTTCTTCCAACAACCAGTTTTCCAAACTGCTCAGAAAGTTAACAACTGGTTCTCCCGAAGGGGTGCAAAGTGGCTGAATCCCACCACTGCACCTAACTCCTTGTAGTACCTAAATATTTTTGAGGATCTTTCTGACAGTGTCATTTGTCTCAAAAGGAAACAGATGAAAAAGATACTGGCCAGTAGATTTCCTTAGTCAGATCAGTCTCCCATGATATCCTAGATCTTTACTCCTGGAAGATGCCATACCTCCTTGCTTGGTCTGCAGATTGATGACTCAACAAAGAGTCACCCATCACCATCATATGCCTTTCCTCTTTGGAACAATTATTGAATTCCTCACTTCTTTGACAGCCAAGCTTTTCTCCTTCCCTTCTCTGGAAGGCTGGGCAAAATATTCTTGCTTCCAGAAGTCACATTCCAAGGAATGACCTAAAATTGATACTATAGCTTCAGTGACTTCTTCTGAGGACCAAATATTTCCATGAGGAGGTCAGAGATGTTTACAGTTTCAGTAACCCTGGTTCTTTAAATGCATGAATTCATGATAAAACTATATGATCTGAACAGGCAGTCTCCCACTAGGGACTGAAGTTCAGCTGCCAGATACATTTTGGATGCCATTTGCTGACTGAATAGCCTTTAGATTACAATAAAAGAGTCTTCTGACCTTTGTGGGGGCAGTAATGTAGTTTCAAAGCTTCTATTCAGTAGGTTATCTTAAAGCAGTAAGATTATCTTCAACCAAAATTAAGTTTTCTGCTGTGGGATGCTTCAGATGTGAAAACTCTTAGATGGGTTTTTAAAAATGGGCAGATAAAAGTAGCCAGAAAATAGTAGTAACATGTTGATTTGCATGTTTTTATAACCTTCCAAATGTGTGGGAACCAGTGGTGGGTTTCAAATTTTTTTATTACCGGTTCTGTGGGCGTGGCTTGGTGGCCATGGCATTGCTTGGTGGGCGTGGCTTGGTGGGTGTGGCAGGGGAAAGGATACTGTAAAATCTCCATTCCCAATCAGCTGGACTTGGGAGGCAGAGAATAAATGGGGGCAGTGGTCAGTCAGAGGTGGTATTTACCGGTTCTCCGAACTACTCAAAATTTCCGCTACTGGTTCTCCAGAACTGGTCAGAACCTGCTGAAACCCATCTCTGGTGGGAACATATATTGGTCAAGATACAATAATACTTGTACTCTGTCTTAATATTCGATTGGAAACTTATTTTGAATGCCTTCTCCAATCTTATTACTTACTTCAGGGGCTCAGAAATATGCCAAGAAAGAAAGATAGGAGAGAGTAATGAACTGTCAATCCTTAAAAAATTAATTGTTCCTAATGCGTGCTGTAACAAAGATTTTGAAAGGCTTGGCTTTAATAAAAACAAAGAAAGAAAGAAAGAAGTAAAAAATGGTCAGACTGAATAGAGATGGACAAAAATCCCATTGACATTTTAAAAAAATGCATGAACAGGCAAAGAAAACTTTTTTATTTTAAAGTCCTTTGGAGGTACATTTCTGTCTTTTTCTCCATTGTTTCCTGGAATGATCACACAACATTCCAGGAAGCAATAAAAAAAAACTGGCACTGTATGATTAAGCCCTGTTTATCAACAATTTTTCTCATCCTGGTGCCTCCCATAAACCTGGGACTACAAGTTTAGTAATTTCCAGATAATGCCATGCCAGCTAAAATGATCAAATCTGAAGACTTCTGGAAGGTGACAAATCTGGGAAAGCCACTACACAACTAACTGGATTTCTTATTTTGGGTTTTTCTTTGCATTTACCATCCATGCTGCACATCTTTAGAGATTGATTAATTGATTGATTGATTGAGCAGCCCAATCCTGGCTTTCATAGAAAAGCTAGGTCCCTGGAGAACTTCAAATGATCAGTTTTCAAAGTGTCCCGAAGCCCACCCCCCCCCCCCCACAGCCACCATTCCTTTCAAAAAAAAAAAAAATTAAAACAAAAAGCAAGTGCTCTTAGCTATTGTGCAGTGACACATGCTTCCTGTTAGAACTGATTTTGGGAGTCCACTGAATTCCTGGAGCATACTGTATGCAAGACCTCATTGTAGTTGCTTGAAAACAACAACAAGAGGGAATTGGAGAGAGAGGAAGTAAGTGTCTGTTCTATTTTTGTTACTTTCCATGAGGGGGTGGGGGTGGGAGGGTTTCCTCTTTTAATAAAGCAATAAAACAATTCAACTCAACTGCCACTCATTTGCATTTAGTTACATGCACCAAACTGCAGATGCCCTTTGTCAAGAATTGGTAGATGTACGAAGCTTCCTTGGGAACATGTTAAAGCTTCCTAGTTTTCCTGTGTTTGTAGTTCTACGGGATGGGTTTATTCCCCCCTCCCCTTCCTTCTCTGCAAAGCCATGAATGAGCCTGTTGTGCAGACAGCTGGATACATCAGATTCTAAGAAGGTCAGATTACATGCAGGGACTGCAACAAGGAAATTAAAATAGATGGAACAACAAGTTTGCTACTGTTTTCTTTTGCTTGCATTGGAGGAATGCTGATTTTGATTGGCTATGCTTTTCATGGCTTAGCATCATCAACTCATCCACAGCACCTTCCTTCCTTCCTTCCTTCCTTTCTCCCTCCCTCCCTCCCCCTCCCCCTGTAATTAACAAATTCCAGATTCACTTAAGATAAGTAGAATCTAGATTTATTTATTTTTGGGACTGGGAAACAATGCAAGGAACTATAGTGACTGCTTTATAGATTAGCAGTTAAGGAAAAAGCAGATAAACAGTGAAGTCTGCTATACCCAGAGGTATATACTTCAGCAGGTTCTGACCAGTTCTGGAGAACTGGTAGCAGAAATTTTGAGTAGTTCAGAGAACTGGTAGTGGAAATTTTGAGAAATTCGGAGAACCGGTAAATACCACCTCTGACATCCCCATCTATTCTCTGCCTCCCGGGAGGAAATGGGGATTTTGCCGTAATCTTCCCCTGGAGTGGGGTGGGAATGGAGATTTTACAGTATCCTTCCCCTGCCATGCCCACCAAGCAATGCCACACCCACCAAACCACACCCACAGAACTGATAGTAAAAATTTTTGAAACCCACCACTGGCTATACCACAAGCTTTCCCATTTGCAAAACATCCCAGTGAATTTTAAAGCCAAATTTGCCCTCACTATCTACATTTTTTTTTTTTAAAAAAAAAGCACTTTCTGTATAGTGCTGTCCATATTTGTTGGCTTTGGAGCACATAGCGAGTGTTCTTAAGCCTTATTTGTTGGTTGGCCAGATGACGTTTGCATGGGAAAATTGTCTTTGAAAAGCAAATGTAGTGAGAAGCTCTGAAAGCTTTCATGGAGCCAAAATAGCGAAGTGTTATTTTCCAGCAAATCCTTAAAAGTGTAGCATATCTGCAAATTCACATGCCTGGAAAATTGCATTTAAGGGCTTTTCCCCCCAAGTGAGCTAGGCAAAATGCAAGTTAGGGGTGGGCATGTCAGACAATCCCTATTGATGAGCAAACGCACACAACAAGTTGATTTTGTTGGGCTATGAGTTTCATCTTCCTCAGAAACAAAATTGGTTTCCTGAAGATGTCAAGAAACTCACAATTTCTCTCCAATGGTTTGTAGTCAATGTAATCTTACAGAGATTTGTAGAGCGCGTGCGCGCGTGTGTGCGCGCACGCATGCACGCACACACACACACACACACAAAGTCATATGTGATGTGATTCAATAAAAACAGATTAATTTCAGGTATACTTTTCAGCTCTTCATTTCTTTCAATTAATTTTTCCTTAATAAAATGAGCTTAAACTAAGTGTCTGCAGCTTGGCAAAGATCGGGATAACTTGCCAGCTGGCAAATCTATGTGCATCTGTGGCTCACAACTTTTCAATCTTTCTTTGATTTCTGTCAATATTTTGTGAGCTGATTAGAATGTAATCCCCCCCCCTTCATTTCCATTAAGAAAAGAAACTACACTTTGCACTTCACTGTTCCTTGACAGAAATGAAATAGCTTCAAAATGAATTGTATTAGTTGATAGTTTTCAGAACACAAAAGCTGATTGCATGTAAATCAAATGGGAATGAGATGAAGATATTCTGTGTAAGAGCTGAAAACTGACATCAAGTTTGGAGTTGCAAAGTATCTCTAATGAAAGCGAGGGTGACAGCTTTCTGTTCTGATTTATTTGTGTACCACACTATGGGAAATGGGAAAACTCCAGTACAAGTGAAAATTAAGTTAAGATTAGGTATAGGGTTGAGGTTAGGGTTATTTTTTTTTTATTTGTGGGGGGGGAGTCAAGGCCAAAAATTGGTGTTGCACATTTTTTAAAATTTATTTTTTATTTTATTTGTGAACCACAGTAAAATACATGGGAAATCCCATTCCCAATCAAAATTAAGTTAGAATTATGATTAGGGTTAGAGTTAACCCTGATTCTTGGAATCAGAACTGAAAACTGAGATCAGGATTAAATTTGCAAAGGCTCTTCAAAAAAAATGAAGCTGTGAGCTTTGCATTGAAACCTATTTTTGGATCACTATAAATTACCGTATTTTTTGGAGTATAAGACGCACCGGAATATAAGACGCACCTACCTTTTTTTGGTTGTTGTTTTTTTAAAGTTTTTTTAAAAATTTTTAGACAAGCACACATACAAACATACAATGTATTTTCTTTGAACAGAGTATTTGGCTGGTTCACAAATTTAAACAGTGTTTAGTCATCTGCTCTCACAGATAGGGCCTACTCAGGGTGCCGTTGGCTAGACAATGTCAACTGGCAAAACCTAGGGGTAGGGCCTTCTCTGTGAGCACCCCCACCCTCTGGAATCAACTTCCCTTGGGGCTCTGGCTGGCCCCTGACCTTCGCACCTTCCGCTGTGAATTGAAAACCTGGCTATTTATGTCCGCCGGCCTGGACTGATGGGGTAGTATATTTTAAATTTTTAAAAAACTTTTTTATTCTTTTGTGTATATTTGTTGTTTTTAACAGTCGCTTGGTCGACTATCATTGTGAGCCACCCTGAGTCCTCGAAGATAGGGCGGCATACAAATTTTATAAATAAATAAATAAATAAATAAACTGCAGACAAGGCAGATTCAAAATCTATGAGGCCTCCTAAACATGCTGTAGGTCTACAATTCCATTTTTAAACTCTACTTTAATCTCTGAATTCACAGAACCTTAACCCTAACCACAACACTAGCTCTAACCCTAATCAAAATCCTAACCATAACTCTAATCCTTACTCTAACTTTAAATGTATTTCTACTCCTCTGGGATTTTCCCATGTAGTTTACCAGGAAATGCAGATTAATCTGAGAGGTCACCTAACTATACCACCATTCTATGAATCCATTAGTAATCTCTTATTTTACTCTCCAAATTCATGGAGCTCTAATTTAATCCTAACCCTAACCGTAATTCTAATCCTAATCCTAATCCCAACCCTAACCAAACCCAAGACCAACCCTAATCCCTATCTTAATATGAGCCCAAACCTAGTCCTAATCCTAATGACAACCACAACCCTAATTCACCTCTAACCTTAACCCTAAACCTAAACCAATGTCTAAACCTAACCTTCAGCCTATAACTATAGCTAAACCTAAATCCTACTGTAAACTTAATAAACTGATTGTCCCATCAAGAAACTATCATACCTCTCTCAAACTCTCTCCTTCCCTCTCACCTGTCTCTCATCTATCTCTATCTACCTCTCCATCTACTAATCTCTAATCTCTAATCTCTAGTCTCTGTCTGACGCGAGCGCCGGCTGCTGGCGCGACCCCACACCAGCCTCCTCGTCGTTGGGATCAGCCATGATCCATGCAGGCCGCTGGCGGGCCACAACACCAACACCAACCCAACCCAATCCTGTAAAAGGCTCTGCAAAGTCCTTTTTCTACCTTATATTTTCTTACCTTATAGGCAAAGGTTTTTCCTCCCATTCTGTGTAGGTCACCATCCCTTGAGTTCAGCTTGATTCCTGATATATACATATATTGATGCAGTTTTCTTGAAAGCAGTACAGGAGTAGTTTGCAGGGGTGGGTTCTACTTACCTTTACTACCAGTTTGCAACGGAAGTGTGTGTGTGTGTGTGCGCGCGCTGGCTTTGCACATGTGCACACGCTGGGTTTGTGTGCACGCTTCTGTGCATGCACAGATCACAAAATATGACGTCAGAGGTGGGTGGGCAGAGCCTCCTGCTGCTTTTACTACCGGTTCACAAGAACCAAAGAGAACCAGGAGCAACCCACCACTGGTAGTTTGCCACTTCTTTCTTCTGACATGTATTTTGAACATTCTTACCTGGCAGGGGAGATACCTTGATCACGAACTATCCTAATTTCCTGCTGGCCTGCGAATCCCATGCTTGCTTATCATTGGAATCTTGTCACCTGTGCTATCAGTTACTGTTACAGTCCATGTACTAAACCTAACAAAGCTGACAGGAACAGGAAACAGGAAAACTTATTTCATGGCATTAGAGGGTTAAGGTTGAATCACAAAGGCACACATTGTTATTTAACACTTCACTGGCATTCCCTACATTTGATGCCTGAAATTTACCCCTTAATAATAAGTCTATTCTAAAACAGCTCCTAGTATTTTACAGCATAAAAAGATACGATTAAAAACATAGAATCAACATGAATAGTATGTTATCAATATAATAACCAGATTATATGAGTGTCCATTTACCCTTCAAATGCCATCTGGAACAGCTCTATTGACCTAAACTGGTGCCTTACTTTACCTAGTGGTAGAGCTAGACTTCTGTCTTATCTTATTTAACAACTGTTAAAATGGGGTTCACAAACACCATTAAAATGATAGAAGAGTAAAACATGTAGTTAAATCCAAGATGCATCAAATCATTTAATGAGAAATTCACCACTGAAATAACAAAACCCACTAGGAACATTCATAAACATTATAAATGTTAAAGTGCATGTAACCTTGTAGAAATACAGGAGAAATAAAACAGTCACCACATCAAAAAAATAAAATAAAATAAAAATAAAATCCTGGATGACAGAAACTAAAGGCACAGTCGACTAAATTCCATGTATTATTTTGTGGTGACCCTCACAATTCATTTTAAATACTTACACAAAATTTATTCTGGACTAAACCAGCTCTCATATTAGAGAAGCCCATTTATTTATGTAATGGATATTTGCTTATTAATTTTGTGAACATGTTTAAATCTCATTCTTCCATTATAAAGCAATGCTCAGGGCTATTCATGTAAAATTATAATAATCCACAAGATATTGAGAACATAAATTTCCTTGGGAAGGTGGGCTCTGGCACAGAAACCTGGAAATAATTGCTTATGTTTGTGTGTGTTTGTTTGTATGTATGTGTGTGGGTTTGTGTGTGCATGTGCACACCCACACCTATACACATCCATACGCACACACATACAAAAGCTTTGCAAAGAATGGTTGATAAGACCCAATTTATTCGAAGGCAGGTTGAGAGTATTTTTCCATCACTAAATGGAATTTAAAGGTGCATTAAATACTTAAGTAACTACTAACTTAAATAGGATGTCATGGCAATTTTTCATAAGGCCGTGCAACTATTTTTCACTTGATATTTTTGAGAAAAAAATGCCAGCTATATTTCCATGAAGGATGCTAGTGACTCCTAGGGACTGAAAAGAGATGGTTACTGAAGTTTCTCCCTTATTTATGGTTTTATAAAACAGACACTTCCAAGTTTTTTCGGAAATATATGAAGTAACACCAAGATAACTGTGTATCAGACTTGTCAAAAGAAAAAAAAAAGCTTCTTCGTAGCTTAGTTCACATTGCAGAAAGGAATATCTGTGTCTTTCTTAATTTGAATCCAACAGAAATTCAACAACTGTGGTTCTTCCAATTTCAGCAATTTACAATTTTTTCTTGCTATGCATGGACAGGCTTATTTGGCAGCTCTAGTATTTTACAACTAGGAAGGTTATTGAAAGCCTTGTGTAAGATCCAGAAAATAATAAATTAAGGATTCTGTTTTTTAAAAAATATTTGCTTATCACATTTCCACCATGCACAGTTTTCACAATTTGGTATGCACAAACTTACATGTACCATGTACAGGTATATTTTCTTATAAAACCCTCCCAGTAATTTCCTACCTCTGTAAGTTAAGAGCTTTTTGTCACCAATATGTATTACTACAAGCTAGCTTTTTTATTAATACCCTTTGCATGTGTTCCAAATACATTGCATAATTTTCTTTTAACAATTAGGTTAATGGAACACTTGCGTTACAGAATATAAAATGGTAAAAATGAGGAAAGCAGACATATTTTATAAGAATTTCTATTTCATAAACTGGAAACCGGTATGAAATACTTGCTAAGCTATAGATCTCAATCACTGATTTGCCTCTGAATCTTGAGTTTTCTCTTTATTTTATGGTTGTGTATCTTCAACCAGAGGGTGATTATCTGCCAGAGATATTTTAGTGGATCCTGAACTGAATAGATGATCTCTATGACAGATCATCTTATAGCTATTACAATTACTATGACCGCCTCCAAATCTATGATCATTTTCAGGAGATCACACACAAACGTGAAAGCAAATTTGGCAAAACTCGCACAAATCTAAAAATGTTAGAATGTGTAAATAATTGAAGAACTGACTCCATGAAGTGGAATTACTACATGGCTCATTGATGACGTTGGGATTGGAGCAAGAGTTTCCCAAGGAACCTTTCAAGCAACCCTGTATATCATACCTATAAAATTGTGACTCTTTCAAATTGCCCAATGTCTGGTTAATCCCCTGAAAATAGATTTTAGTCAAGGAACTGAAGAGGATGATAGTCTACCTAGAAATCTGGATCTATCTTTCCCTTCCAGGGCAGAAGAGAGCATGGCAGGATGGCAATAATATCAACAGGAGACATGAAGTTAGATTTTCAGCCCTTTTAGTTTTGCATAGGAAGTAATTGGGAAATGTCTAAAACGTTTCCTAAAGAAAGACTAGACTAGGCTAGATTAGACTATACTAGAACCATAGAACTGTAGGAGATGTTGGAGATCTTCTAGTCCCGTGATGACAAACCTATGGCACACAGAGCCCTCTCTGTGGGCATGTGAGCCATCACCCCAGCCCAGCTCTGCCATGCATGCACATGTGCCTCCCGCCGGCCAGCTGGTTTTCAGATCTCTGCCGCGCATGTATCAGGGGTGCATGCGGGAGATGCATGCGCATGCATGGGGGGCACACGTGGGGGTTGTGCGTGTATGCGTGGGGTCACGTGCATATGTGCAGGGTGTGTGCAGGAGTGCACGCAGGGGGGTCATGCATGGATGCACGGGAGAAGAGCACGGGGGGGGGGGTTGCACGTGCATTGCATTATGTGTGCACATGCACACGCACGCTTTCAGCACTCGGTGCCAAAAAGGTTAGCCATCACTGTTCTAGTCCAATCCTCTACCATGGCAGAAGACCTTGTATCACCTTGGACAAACAGTTGTCCAATCTTTTCTTGAAAACCAAGCCCCAAAACAGAACTTTGAGGTACCCCACTGCATGCATTCCACTGCATGCATCCCTCCATGGAGATTTAGTTCCACTGAGGACTACACAGTGTGGTTGGTCAGCCAATTGCAAATCTATCTGGTGATGGTACTGTCTATCCCACATTGTTCCATTTTACCAAGAAGTGAGTTGTGGTCTATTTTGTTAAATGCCTCACTGTAGATTTAGTATATCCATAACATTTCCTTTTTTTTTTTTTTTTAGTTTCATTGGATTTTTAAAAACATATCAATATCAATACATGAACAGTGTGGCCTCTGGGTATAGTTCATTTTGATACAAACAGCAATAATAGTAATAATAATAATAGTTGTTAATCAACTATTTATCAAACTTATGTAATATATATGATTGTTTTTTAGAGTAGGTATTCAATATTTCAAAGTTCAATTTTAATGCCAATGATATTCTTAAGCATACATAGTCATATCATCTTTCAACCTCTAAATATTCCCCCTTTTTCTTATTTCTACCTCTATCCTAACTTCTAATCAGGCCACCATTACTAATCCTAGTGTTAATGCACTTATTTATATTAAGACATAGTCCTTCATTATTTGGTTGTTCAAAGTCACAATACACTGGTACCAGTCATCCTATTATTTAAACATACCTAATAATATCATCTTTCAACCTCCAATCTTCCCATCTAACTCTTTACTTTATATAAAGGTGTATATTCTTATTTCTAGCTCTATTCTAGTTTTTAATCAGGCCATTATTTCCTTGATCCATTAATTTGATCACTTTATCAAAGAAGGCAATAAGATTTGATCTGTTTTTCACAAACCCATGTTGGCTTCTGATAATCACTTTGTTCATTTCTAGATGTTCACAAATACCCTGCTTGATTATCTTTTCCAGGATTTTCACAGGTATTGATGTCAAGCCAATTGATCCAGGGGTGGGTTCTAATTTTTTTTACTACCGGTTCTGTGGGCGTGGCTTATTTTGTGGGTGTGGCTTGGAGGTCATGTGACTCAGTGGGCGTGGCTAGCTGGTCAGAGTCATTTCTGGAAGGTCCTCGCACTTATGACCCGACTCATTTGTTTGCTTTTAACACTGATCAGTTGTAGGACGGCCCTTTGAAGCCCCGCGGCAAGAGTTTAAACAGTTTTTTCCCCTCTAGTCATCAGCTGGGACTCAGGAGGCAGCAATAGATTGGGGGTGGGACCAAATAAAAGGTAAGATTAACGTGGGGGGGTGGGGGGGGTGGGGGGGGTGGGCGGGTGGGCGGGTGGGAGGGCATGGGGGGGAGAACTGGTTCGGTGACATCATATCATCACCGCTACCGGCTCGGCCGAACCGGACCGAACCGGGAGGAACCCACCACTGAATTGATCTATAGTTTCCATGTTTTTTCTTCTTTTTTGTAGATTGGAACCATATCAACCCCCTTCCTGTCCTCTGACAGTTCCCCCCATGCTCCAGGAATTGTGAAAGAAGTTCTGAGTTCACATCTGCCGGCTCCTTCAGAACCCTGGGATGTTAATCATTTGGTCCTGGCAATTTGAATTCATCTAGAGTGGAAAGGTAGTTTCATAACAATTTCTTGCCTATTTTGACTTAACACAAGTTAGTTATTTTTTAAAAGAAACAAATGTTGCCAAAATCAGTAGTTTCAGAAAGATGATCCTGTATGAATCAAGATACAGCAAAAAAACATCTCAAAGTTCCCATAAAATATCCTTTTTGTACAGTTACTCTGGAGTACATTGAGAATCCAGGTAAGGAAGATTACTTACATACATCTCTAAATCATCCATTCAAGAACTGGTAATGCAAACAAGATCAGTATCTTGATTCATGATGAAGCTGTGGAAGATGAATGTTTGTTTTTACTTAAAATATTTTGAAAGTGTTAAAATTCATTCTGGACATCTAGCAAGATCTACAGCCCTACTGCAGTGTTGCTTTAGTGTTAATAATAGTCAGTGACAAATAAGAAAACCAAACTTTCAAGTCCCATAACTACCTGACACATAGTTATAATTATGTCTGGATGGAGAACCAGAAGGAAGAGCAGATATTAAATAGAAGATGAATCCTCCTGCGTGTCTGGAATACATATGACGAGTCAGAAGATCCTTTCATTGAGATTCTTACACTTCTTGGATGCCACATCTCTTGAAAGCCATTTTCAAGAATTTTGCCCATTGATTTAGTGGCATAGGACTCCCCTTGAAACTTTCTAACATCCATCCCAAGGTATGATAAATATTCAAATTTCTGTTTTAAAAAGGGAATATTAATACCTCATCCACAGCATTGTCTATGGAGATTCTCAGTCATCCAGCCCATGGTTGTCCCAAAGATGCTTTTGCAACTCGACTTTTTTGGTTGTTTCTTTAAAGACATTTCGCTTCTCATCCAAGAAGCTTCTTTAGCTCTGACTGCATGGTGGGAAATGGAAGGATTTATATTCCTTGCAGACAGCTGGTCATTTGTATTCTTTTAGAGAGTCATTGAGACCACTTGGAGGTTTATCTTAGTCTTCAGTATCCTCAGAGTCACCTGCAAATGGGTGTGGAGTCTTGGAACTGCCGAAAGGACTGTGTTGTGAAGCTGTGCTTTCTGCAGGATGTTTTCTGCCCTGTGTCCCTTCACTGCTGAACCAAGGCACAGGCCTCCAGGGATGAGTCTGTGTTGTCTGCATCTCAAACTAAAGTGTGAATGGTTCATGCAGAGTACAAATTCATTGAGGACTCTGAGGACCCCGTCAAACCTCCAAGTGGCCTCAATAACCCTCTTAAAGAATGCAAATGACCAGCTGTCTGCAAGGAATATAAATCCTTCCATCCTCCACCATCCAGTCAGAGCTAAAAAAGCTTGTTGGATGAGAAGCGAAACGTCTTCAAAGAAAAACCAGAAAGTCCAATTGCCTCTTGAAAAAGAACCTTTGGGACAATCATGACCTAGATGACTGAGAATCTCCATTTAGATATGCGCTTTGGGATGAACACCCTTCGAATGGTGTGGGAGTACAAACAGATTTCCAGAAGAATTGCAAACTACAGGAACTATTTATGCTGCAGTTTGAGATGCAGACAATACAGACCCATCCCTGGAGGCCTGTGCCTGTGTTTGGCAGTGAAGGGACACAGGGCAGAAAACATCCTGTCCATACAGTCCTTTCAGCCGTTCCAAGAAGACTCCACACCCATTTGCACTACTCAGGTGACCCTGAAGATACAGACAAACCTCCAAGTGGCCTCAACCACTCTCTAAAAGAATGCTGAGTCAGAGCTGAAGAAGCTTCTTGGATGAGAAGTGAAACATCTTCAAAGAAAAACAAGGAAATACAGTTGCCTCTTGAAAAAGTACCTTTGGAACATTCACAGTATTGTGCATTCAGGGTAATTGACTTAAATATGCATGGAGACATAGGTTCTATTTTCCATGGATTTTTGGGGAAATATTTTAGAGGGCATTATTACTACATTATTAGCTGTGGTGGCACAGTGGTTAGAGTGCAGTACTGCAGGCTACTTCTGCTGCCTGCTGGCTGCCTGCAATCTGGAAGTTTAAATCTCACCAGGCTCAAGGTTGACTCAGCCTTCCATCCTTCCAAGGTGGGTAAAATGAGGAACCAAATTGTTGAGGCAATATGCTTTACATGTAAATACTTAGAAAGGGCCATAAAGCACGGTAAAGCAGTATATTATGTCTAAGTGCTACTCAGAGGTGGGATTCTACCAGTTCGCACCTATTCAGTAGAACCGGTAGTTGATTTTCTAAGCAGTTCAGAGAACCGGTTGTTAGAAGAAATTTCCTTTTGTTTTTTTTCCACTTTACAGGTTAATCCTGTAAGGAATTACAACATTCTGGTGTTGTTTCTAGCCTAATTTTTATTGCCATGCTTACAGAAACTGCCTCTCCATTAACCCTTATTACATTCTTGGCAATACGCCTAGACTTACTGTTGCCTGAGCTTCTCTGGACTTTTTTTTCTTTGCTGGTACTTTTTTTTTCTTTGCTGGTACTTTTTTCTTCTTTGCTGGTACTTTGCTTGACTTTCTTAAAGGGGAAGGGTTGTTTTAAGCTTTTTACATTGCTGTTGGGAGGAAATACTCTCCTGTTGGAGTTCTTCCAACTGGGATGCAACAATCAGCACTTTGAAGAAATAATTGAATAATGAAGCAGAGCTGCTGGAAAGAAGCTTTTAATGACAAGGAACCAAGATGAGTGATATTCACCAAGGCTTCTTGGCTAGCTAGAAAGATTGACGTTCAAATGTGAGTTTACATATCCTTTCTGACTTTTGGCCTAAAACTGGTTTTTGGTAAAGTTTAATTCTGTGCTTGGTGATGTTTAATCTTGTGTTTATTGATGGGATAATTTTCCCTATTCAGCTTTGTTTGGAAGGAAAAATGTTAATCTCTTTTCCTGAAAAGAAGTAGCTTCAGAAATCTGGCTAGTTCCTGTGTCTATTTGTTTTGATAATTGGTTTAACAAGCAACAGTTACTGTGTTTGCTCCTTTGCTTCATTCTAGTGTTAATTGCTTTCTTTGTAGTTAGGCTTATCTCAAGTGCTTTTTCTATCTGGGGAGGGGGTCTTCCTTCACTGCTTTAGTGGTTTTTGGCACTGTCCTTTTGGGATATACTTCCAAGAGGCAGGATGCAAGCTTGGCACTGATTTTTTTACTGCCTTTTTGGGGGGCATGTGATCTTTCCTTAAATCTGGATCATTTCCTTAAGATATCTTATGAGGTGAGTAAGTCCAGCTGGCATCTTTAAATGGTGCAACTGGATCTAAGGATTGCTTCTCCAGGGTGTGCTCTTTCTGGAGAGCTTAAATGACCTCTCTGCTAAAGGATTTAACTTTATGAGCAAGAGTTGGCTGTTGATAGTTATCATTGCATTTTAACTATTTTAATTTCTCAAGGTGCTCTGGCACCCTGCCTGATTTGTAACTCCAGCTTGCAGGTATTTCTAATCTAATGATTGGTACTTAGGGCAGTTTTTTTGCAAGCAAAATGCTTTTTTACATTTTTTTACAGGTAATCCTTGACTTACAACAGTTCATTTAGTGACCATTCAAAGTTACAATGGCACTGAAAAAAGTGACTTATGACTGTTTTTCACACTTATGACCGTTGCAGTATCCCCATGGTCATGAGAGGCCAGGCGAGGCACTCCTTGCCATGAGTGACATTGAGTTGGCCATGCCCACCCAGTCACATGACCACCAAGCCACACCCACCAAGCCACGCCCACAGAACCGGTAGTAAAAAATTTGAATCCCACCACTGGTGTTATTGCTATTGCTGTTATGCTCAAAGAACTCTGCCACCAATAGTGATAACCTTGTTCATTCTAACAGAGTAAGTAAATTGACATAAAACACTTTGCTTCCATTTTCTCATTCCATTAAAGGGGAATTTTCTTTGTATGGCCATTGGAGACCATGAGAAGTAGTGGATCACAGATAGAAGAGATAAATAGAAATATCTTAAAATGTCCTTTTGTTGGGGAGGGAAACAGACAACATTCTTAATTGTCTCTATTTACTTTCTGTGACTATGTCATATAAATTTAATGAGTAAAATCACTTTACAGGAATTCTAACAGTGAATCATATTTCTTTTAACTATTGGCCTTGATTTGAGGATAACTCTTTTTAGTATAATCAATACTGGGGCAATCAGATAAGAACATTCTACTGTTTTATTAAAGGGTCCCTAATTTAAAACTCAATAACTCTTGCAAACCCTTAATCAGAGAAGTTGCCCTGGGAAGCATTTAGCTAAGTGATCCTATAACACTTGATCTTTTTTCGTGCTAAGAAGCCATTTAACAGACTGACAAGTCTGTTTCCTATTCTTTGCCATGTCTGTTATGAATGAATAAAAGACCTTATGAATGAATAAAGGACCTTTCTTTATGAATGGGATGGCACAACATGCTAGATTAGATTAAAATGAGGTTATCATTCAGCCTATTGTGAGATTGAGTTTTGCCATTTCCCTTGGGGAGCTACAGTAGCAATTTTTTTAAAAAGTGTAGTATGTTTTATAAATTCTACAGTTACTTTTTTTTTATTAATCCTAGTTTAGCATGTTGTGCAAAGATGCCTGGATTAAACAACTCAGAGGGACTAACTCTTAACCTCTAAAATAACACAATCAGCAGCCTGGAATCATGTTTTGAATGATGTAACATATAATGCATGGAAGATAACTTAAAGATAGAGTTGTCCAGCTTCTTCCCCAATGACTCCTTCTGGAAACAGGTCCTTTCTAGGAATTATATCTCTGTCACCATTTCCGTTTCATGTACATTTCCATGTCCCTACAGGAAAGACAAAAGGTTCAGATCCTCTATTTCTGTCCATGATGGCAAAATAGAATAGAACAGAATAGAATAGAATTCTTTACTGGCCAACGAATTGGCCAAAGACAAGGAATTTGTCTTTGGTGCATATGCTCTCAGTATACATAAAAAAACAAGATACATTCGTCAAGAATCATAAGGTACAACACTTAATGATAGTCATATGGTATAAATAAGCAATCAGGAAACAATCAATAGCAATATAAATCATTAAGGATACAAGCAACAAAGTTACAGTCATGCAGTCATAAGTGGGAGGAGATGGGTGATAGGAATGGTGAGAAGACTAACAGTAATAGTAATGCAGCCTTAGTGAATAGTTTGACAATGTTGAGGGAATTATTTGTTTAGCAGAGTGATGGCATTCGGGAAAAAACTGTTTTTGTATCTAGTTGTTCTGGGGTGCAGTGCTCTATAGCGTTGTTTTGAGGGTAGGAGTTGAAACAGTTTATGTCCAGGATGCGAGGGGTCTGTAAATATTTTCACAGCCTCTTTTTGACTTGCGCAGTATACATTGATCCTGTTTGGGCACCAGGCTGTTATTGTTTTTTTTCCCCCTCATCTCAGCTATAAAAATCTAAATCTATAAAGAGGAGTGACAGTTTCTATTTCACAAGCTGTGAGGACTATAAACATGACTATCAAGACAATTGCCTAAAATACCCTAGATTCCGGACTGCCAGCATTCAGTTAAGTTAATTCACTAAGGAAAGAAATGTCTCAGTCAGCTATACCCTGGAAATATAGAATTCGTGCACTTGACTGCTAGAAGATTTTATTTAATGAAGTAGAATATAATGTCAGTATTTGATATATTAAAAGAATTAGAAGAGTCTTGCTGAGGGATAGACCAGAAGTTCATCAGTCTAACATTTTGGTATTATCAATATGTATTCAGGAATGAAAGCAATATCCTGTCAGTGTTTTATGCTGTCCTATTACTGTATTACTCTCTGTAGAGATTCCAATAAGATATTCCAGATTGTAATTCATAACTGCTAGCTGAGAGAATGAAGTAATAGCAAGAATGCTTGATTCCTCTCAACTGGCTAAGCAAAACACTGCAATAGGTTTCCAAAGGTGCGGTAGATTTCCTGAAACACAATTAATGGAATCTTTAGGAAAGAATTCTGTTACTGCTCATTACTGCTGTGTATGAAATGAAAGCTTTGGTTACAGTGAAATCAAATGAAATCAAGGATTGAAGTCTTGTGGTCCTCAAAGTCTCTGGTATAGATTGTACATGACAACAAAAGTGAACTATGACATAAGATGAAGGGGAAGAAAACAAAAGCAGGAATATCAGGGCTTGGATAGGTATTAATTGAATTAGGTACATTTATTCAATTTATATGCTACCCATTTCACTATGAAAAGTGACTACTGAATTTATTTAATTTTGGCTGAAGAAAGAATGATATCAACCCTGAAGCTGACCTGACCATGGCCATTTTGAGGCTTCAGTGTTGCCACACCGGAGCTGAGGGATAGGGAGGGGGGCGGATAGAGATAGCTGGGGTTTTGTAGCCAAAACAAAATACTTTCTCCTGGGAACCAAGGTCATTCCCACAGGTGGCAGGAGAAAGGAAGAGTGAAGTTACCAGGCAACTGGACGGAACCCTGATTGGACCATGTGACTGATTGTTTGGGGAAGGGAGAAAACTTTTACTTTTAATTAGGTGAAAACCATGGGAACATTCATGTCGGTTTTCACTAGCCTGTGTCAATATGATATATCCAATAAAACTATTCTTTGAGGCACCTACCTGCCTCAGAGTTCTGTTTGCTATGGATGTATTACTTGGAACCCTGACAAATGAGACAAAAGCTTAATGTAAAAAGGAAATTTTAAGCTAAAGAGTGGAGGAGGAGATATTATGGAGACAATTAGACATGAATCTCTGTCCATGATTTCTACCAAGGGAAAACAAATCTGAAGCGACTTCAAAGTGCAAAAGATTTCCCAAAACCCTTGGATGGTGGAGCTGGAAAAGAAAAAGCCACTACAACACGTTCTGATCTTAACCAAAATTAGAACTATTAGATTCCAATGAGAAGTTATTAAAATTCAAGAGGATCAAGTGTTATCTTTTGGGGAGTTGCCCATTAAGCATCCTAGGGACTGTTTTCTCTCATTTGGAGTCTTTAGTGAGCTGCTATATGTAGCAATTAGGCTTGTTTGATGTACTGGGTTATAACCTTTAAGAAATTTATGATAGTGAATCAAATTAATTATTTTATCTTTTTTTCCCTCCCATTGGTTAATTCCTACTTCTGTTTAACACTGTGCCCGTAAGACTGCTCCATATTTATTTTCGGCATAAATACACTATGTATTTATGCATGCATTTATTATATCACATTAATTTTAGAGTTAGCCATCTCACCAATGTGACTCTGGATAGAGAACAGAGAATCCAAATTAGCTAAAACAAGAATAAAAGTAGAATCATGGCACTCTAGGACAGTGATGGCTAACCTTTTTGCCATCGCGTGCTAAAAGCATGGGAGCATGGGGGGGGGAGTCACTCGTGCATGTGCCTACATCCATAATTCAATGCCCCCGTGCCCCCCCACACTCCCCCCACTTTTGGCATGCGACGGCAAAAAGGTTACTGGTGGGCCTGGTAGGCCTGTTTTTCACCCTCCCCAGGCTTCTTGGAGCCTGGGGAGGGTGAAAACGGTCTTCCCAACCCCCCGGAGGCTCTCTAGAGGCCCCTCCGCTGGGCCTGGAAGGCCCGAAAGTCAGCTGGCGGGTGCACACATGCGCGCTGCAGCTTAGCTAGGGCAACACTCGCGTGCCCACAGATATGGCTCCGTGTACCACCTGTGGCACCCGTGCCATAGGTTTGCCATCATGGCTCTAGGATAAATTTATAAAAACAAACAAACATGTAGATGGATTTATACCTTGTCCACATACTATGCCCAAAGACATATCTGGGTCTTCAAGTCTTAAAAACACAAGTAGTGTTGGGCCAAACAAATCTCAGATAGTGTGGTGCTTCAGAGAGGAAGTGCTGCAACAGAAAATACCATATTTTTCAGACTATAAGATACACCAGTGTATAAGATGTACCAAGATTTCAAAGAGGTTAAGTAAGGAAAAAAAAGGTTTTTGCCCTCCAGGCCCCCAGGAGCACTCTGCAGGCCTCCCAAACCCTCAGCGCGCCCTGTTTTTTGCAAAATGGCCAGGTTTTTGCCCAATTTTGTGGAAAATGGGGCACACAGAGGGTTTGGGAGGCTTGCAGAGTGCTCCTCGAGGCTGTGGGAGGGCAAAAACACCCCCGTTTTTGCAAAAAAATGGGATGCGCAGAGGGTTTGGGAGGCCTGCAGAGTGTTCCTGGGGGCTGGGGGAGGGTAAAAATGGTTGTATTTGGTATATAAGATGCACCAACATTTCCACCCTCTTTTAGGAGGGAAAAAAGTG
This sequence comes from Arizona elegans, assembly GCA_022577455.1. Lineage (NCBI taxonomy): Eukaryota > Metazoa > Chordata > Lepidosauria > Squamata > Colubridae > Arizona > Arizona elegans. Next base: position 259,843,862 of record JAKOOJ010000001.1, read on the forward strand.
CATCTTATACTCTGAAAAATACGGTATATGATTTCTGAAGCCCTGTAGATGATATTGTTTTAATAGACAGGAGCTAGAGCATTCCCATCCTGTTGAACCTAGTGCGATGGGCAAATTCAATTGAAGAGAATGAGTTCTACAGATGACTATATATGATAACTGGCACTTTGAATTCTACCCAAATCCCTACTGGAAACCACTGCAGCTTGCAGAGCAACAGTGTAATATTGGCAGATTCAGACTTGCTCATAATTGCTTGCATTTCCACATTCTGGACCAATTTCTAAGAGATCTTTAAAGATACCCCATATAAAATCTGGAGTTTGATCCTGATGAGGCTTAAGGTTGATTCAGCCTTTCATCCATCTGAAGTTGGTAAAATCCAGATTCTTGGGAGCAATATGCAAACAATGCGTACGTTGCAAACCACCCAGACAATTTTGTAAAGTATTATGGGGTGGAATACAAGCCTAAATGCTTATGAATTTGCTATTGCTATATAGCAATATTGCTATATAGCACATTGCAGTAATCTTTTCATAAGGTGGGTAAAGCATGAGTTACCATGAACAGGACTTCCTGATCCAGATGAATAGATGATAGATGAATTTATGCAAAAGAGCCCACCTGTCCTTGGTTGCTGCCTATTTTTCAAACAATGTCCATGAATCTAGGAGGACTCTCAAATTGTCTACCAGTTTGGGTGGAAGCAGTGGTACTCCATCTATCATCTACAAAGATAGAAAAACTTGGGATCCAGGAATCTAAAACTTAAAGGACTTTTGCTAGTGTTGAGCTGAAGCCTGTTCTTCCCCATCCAGAACTCTATAACTTCTAAATAAGAACTCCAAAAGCAGTGTTTAATTGGCCTATAATAGAGATATATAACTGAGCATAATAACTGAACTGATGATATAATACTTCATCCCATGTTGATGAATGACTTTACCTAATAGCTTCATGTACATTTTAAACAGGAGCAGGAAGAATATAGAGTTTTGAAGGACCCTATATAAGAGTTTTAGGCTAGGCCTCTCTCTCTCTCTCTCCCCCTATCAAAACTATCTGGAACTGACCCTGGAAGGAGAACCATAGCACCACATCAGTGGTGGATTCCTCCCGGTTCGGCCTGGTTCGCTGAAGAGACGATCGTGTGCAAAGCGTGCACTCAAAGAGAACTGGTAGTAAAGCCGGTTAGAACCCAGCACTGCACCACATCATGCCTCCCATTCCCAGTTCCTGAGTTGGTCCAGGAGGATATCATGAATACTTCTGAGAGACTGAGAAGAAACTGGATCTATCTCTCCCCACCCCATCTCACTCCATTAGAAGTAATCTGTAAGTGTAAGTAAGGTTTTTTTTTCACTTCCATTCCCACCCTGAAACCCATCGGGGAAGGGTCTAAATCAGCGGTTCTCAACCTGGGGGTTGTGATCCCTTTGGGGGTCGAAAGGCCATTTCACAGGGGTCGCCAAAGCTCTCTCTCGCCCCTCCCCCACGCCTTCACTCACCTTCACTCTCTGCTCTGTTGGATCGCCGGCCGTTTGTTTACCCCACCCACTCCCAATCTATTGCTGCCTCCGATGGCTAGAGGAAAAAAAACTGTTTAAATTCTTGCCGCGGGGCTTCAAAGGGCCGCCCTATAGCCAGTGGTGCAGCCGAACCGTTTGTTAAATTGCTGGCTTGCCCCGCCCCTCTGCACCACTATTTATTGCTAATAAATAGTGGTGGGCGAGGGGCGGGGGAGCCAGCAATTTAACAAATGGTTCAGTGTTTTTTTGTAATTTTATTGGCCCCCGGAGCTTCAGCATAGGCTAATTAGCCCTTGCTTAGATCGGCTCCCGACCCCCAGCTGATTTGCTCTCAGCTGTTTTGCTCAGGGCTCTTCTGCTTGCTTGGAAAGAGTGCAGATTTTTTTCCCCCTAGCTATACTGAAAAACGAAAGAGAAAGTAAAGCAGGCTGTTGGCTTTGCACGTTGGAAAATTAGGCAGGCAGATTTCTTTTCTTTTTCCTCACCAAAAAAGGTAGGTGCAAACAACAGGAAATTTAGGGAAAAAGAGGAGATTTTAAAACACAAAAGAAAAAAAGCTCTATTTAACTAGGGAATTGTAATAATTGAGATACTATTAATTGTACATTGTGTTGAAAGCAGAAATGGTTAAGTTGTGGTTTGGAGGAATATATGGGGGAAATTATTTGGTTTATTATTATTGGTAAATATAATTAATTGATTTGTAAGAAATTGGATTGCATGGAAATAATTGGAATATTCATGTTCATATTGATTAATATACAAAAAAAGGTAGTTATATAACTAATTGATTTATATTAAAATGTTGAATTCATATTAAACAACTGTAATATTACATAATTAACCAATGTGAGGATGGATATAAAAATAGATGACAATGGGAAGGGGTATAATATAGAAGGGAAAAATTGAATTTGATTAAGATTAGAGATGAGGATGAAAGGTAATATTGGTTTTTTTTAAAAAATAGATGAGGAATAAATATGGCAAAAAGGAAATATAGAAATTGTAAATTTAATTGAAATGACTAAACACTGTTTAAATTTATGAACCGGCCAAATACTCTGTTCAAAGAAAATACATTGTATGTTTGTATGTGTGTTTCTAATTATTGTTATTTATTCATATTTGTTCTCTTTTATTCTGTAAAGTTTAACAATTCTTTCTTTATCTTAATATCTTTATATTTGTTTAGGGTTGGCTTTCTTCCCTTTCATCTTTTTTATTGTACAGCAATCTTTCTCCTCAAACCTACCACCTCTCTCTTTTCTTTCCTTCTTACTTTCTCTTCCTCCCCCTCTTCTTCTCCTCCCTACTTCCTCTTCCTTTCTCCTTCTCCTCCTCTCTTCCTCCCTCTCTTACCCTCACTCCTACTCTAATTTCCCTTCCCTTCCTTCATCCCTCTCTATTGCTGTATCCTTTTATGCATATGGACTACTCAGAGGGCTGAAAAAGTTATTTTTGACTGGTCCTCACACTTTTGACCAGTCCTCGAACTTATGACTGCCCTCACATTTTACGATTTTGCCCTATCTTGTCACCATGGTGAAGAGAAGCAGTTGTGAAATGAGTGACATGGTTGTTAAGAATGCTGCACGGGCATAAATGTGAGGATGGTCATAAGTGTGAGGACCAGTCAAAAGTGCGAGGACCTGTCAGAAATGACTTTTTTCAGCCCTCTGATTAGTCCCTATACACATAGCCATGGCCACCCGGTCACATGACCAGCTAGCCACACCCACCCAGTCACATAACCTCCAAGCCATGCCCACAAAATAAGCCATGCCCACAGAACCGGTAGTAAAAAAGTTTAGAACCCACCCCTGGTTGGGGGGTCACCACAACATGAGGAACTGTATTAAAGGGTCGCGGCATTAGGAAGGTTGAGAACCACTGGTCTAAATGATCTACGTCCTCCATGGTTCTCTGAAGCTGCAGACCCTTCTCCAATTTTTATGCTATTCTTCAATGTGACTTGTGGACATTTAAAGAAAGATACAGCTATAACATTTTGAAAGCATCAGATGTAATCCTGAATATAAATTGCTTAAATCTGTGACGGTAGGGATTGAAACCATGAGCACAAATCATTCTCATATCTACAAAACCAAGACAAACTCTTGTCTAAAGAACAGATATGTTTGTCAGCATCCTCCACTTAGCTGTGAGCAGTAACATCCTAGAATATGTTCATATTTCATGGGTCTGCTTGAAATACAGATCCATGTATTATTGATTCAAACAAAAATATATGAGGTTCTTTGAGGACATGTGAATTGCTCATGTCAATACCCTCTTCTTAGTTGTAAAACATAACATAAGAAACAGCACAGAATCTGTTTGGCTCACCGAATTCAACGTCTATGGCTATTGAAATATGAAACTCTTCAAAACATCTGCGGCAGGATTGCCAACCCAGATTTGACCTTTTAGTAAAAGAATTTAAAAAGGAAGGAGGCGTTTATGTTATGTGGTGCCAAAACACAGGAATGAAAATATGTCCTGAAAGGATAAAAGCAGGACAGGAGAGGACACAAATGCGTACATAACAGATCCAAGTTTTGCTTTAATAAGTGGTCTTATGTATAAGCCCTTTTATAGCTTTTCCCAAAATTGTATGTGAAAAAAATTGCATTTCTTTAAGACTTAGATTTTAATATTGCTGGAGAAATGACACATCAATTGGACATTTTACCTACTAAATAAATAGCAGAAAATAAATTGTACCATTCACAGCTTTTACCTTTAAGTAAAGCTTCTAATTTTTATTAACCTGAAAAGAAATTATAATGTATGAAAAGTCTATATCAGACCATTATAGAATCTTCAACCAGCAGGTCTCACATCCTGGCCCCACCAGAGGTCCACCCCAATCCCTCTCATTTTGCTTTCCTCCCCTCTTCCTCCTGCCAAAAAAAAAGAGATTGAATTGTTTTTCTCTACATACTGTCTTTGCTATTCTCTGGAAAAAGATAAAATATAAGGAGGGACAGTCTCTGACTGAGTGGGTTTGCCTGAAGCATGTTTGGGTAAACCATGCATCTAATAAAGCAGCAGTGACTCCCTATGTCTTCTTCCATAGAGAAAAGGCTAATGTCAAAGGGTATAGAGAAATTTTTGTTATGCTTCCCTCCTTCAGTGTTATCAGAAAATGGGTTATTCCTAGCCTTTCAAATAAATCAAATCCCTCCACCGCCTGCTCTGGTTGTGTGAAATACACTTCGACTGTCACTCCTAGGCACCTTTGCAATTATTTTGAGATGCCAGCAATATGAAATACTCAATACAGATAGTCCTTTGACCACAACTGAGCTCAGAATTACCATTGCTAAGGAGGACAGTTGTTGAATGAGTTTTGTCCCATTTTACAACTTTTCTTGCACAGTTATTAAGGGAATCACTGCAGTTGTTAAGTAGGTAACACGGTTGTTAAGTGAATCTGGCTTCCCCATTGACCTTGCTTGTCAGAAGGTCACAAAAGGTGATTGCATGACCCCAGGATGCTACAGCCGTCATGAAGATATGCCAGTTGTCAAGTGTCTGAATTTTGATTATGTGATCACGAGGAAGCTGCAATAGTTTTAAGTGTGAAAAACAGCCAGAAATCACTTTTTTCAGTGCAGTTGTAACATAGAGTGGCCATTGAATGAATGGTTGTAAGTTAAGGACTAACTATATGAAAAACTGACCAATGTCATAATTGGCTCTAAATCAGGCTGGTATTTTTATTCCAAGATATCCAGCAGTCATCATTCTCTGCCCTTGGATAGGCTTTCTTTACAATAAAGAGAATTCTCTGCCATGCTTAATTTTTTGACCTCAATAGACTTACAGCAATCTTGACAATCTCACCACTCTATCACCAGGGAGGCTTTGAAACTTGAATATAATGACAGAACCACAAGGTACCTTGCTGTCTGTAGAACAAGTTCTGTGGAATCATTGAACATCATCAACAAGTGGATTTGCTTAACAAGATGGCTTATTTTATTCCTGATGAGGTATTAACCTTTTATTCCTCATGAAGTATTAACATTGGCTCAAATGATAGGTATAGGAGCTTAATTAATCATGTGATCTTGGATCATGATTCCCATGATGTCCAGGTTGGGGAAGGAGCTTTTCTAATTCCTGAACATCCACATTCACTTGTCATCCTCTCATCATCTGGCATCCAACAGATGATAAAAGAAGAAAAATATTTTAATTGAGCAGAACTTTAGGCTGTTAGTGAAACTGTACTGAGTTATTGCCTTTTGTAACAACTTGCTGTGTTCTCCTATCATGTCATCATCCTTTCAAATGGTCTAGAGCTACAGCTCCCCTTGGAGCTCTGCTTCCATTGTTCCTCAGGATACTCTTTCTCCAGAAGAAATACTCTAGGCCAGGGGTGGGCAACTGTGGCCCTTTTACAACCTGTGGACTTCAACTCCCAGAAGTCTTGAGACAGGCTGTTTTCCTTCTCTTAAAGGAACAGCTAGGACAAGGAAAAGAATAGACAAGATCAAGATGGAGGATTCAGTGTGGCTTTCTGTAAAATTTTACCTTCCTCTTACCCATCCAAGAAGTTGGGTTCAAAGTTTATTGACTTCTTCCTAATTATAAATTATGTTAACCAAGTAGCCTTCCATCTACAATTGTCTGGTTCAATGAGGATTCATTTGATATTCCACCAGCTGCTCCTTCTTCATGAGGAGCTGCCTTGTCCCTTGCATGCAGCATCTGTTCTTCCTGGCCCCTTACCCTGATTCTAGTCTATAAAGTAGAATGTATTCTGGATTCTAGATATAGGGACACTTAAAGTATCTTATTCACTGGAAGGACTATGCTGAATTGAAGAGATTTTGGGAGGAGATAACAGATATCTATGAATCATACCTTGTCACCCATTATTTCTTAAATTTGTACAGCCACATCCCCTCAGGATATTTTTTTTTAAAAAAAATTAGATTCTTTGTACCTGGTGATTGTTTAAGAAGAGGGGGGCACTTTCCAGCTTTGTCTAGTTCTTCTTTGCCAGATTTGACATTGCCCTTAGAGAATTGTCAGGACTGTCTTCATGTGTGGTAGAAGGGAATGATTCTGACAGGAGAGCTGGTTTAAAAAATTATAAATTTAACCTTGAGTATAGGGAAAGAAGGAGTAGCGGGTCATTATGGAGGTACTTTCAGAAAAGGTTACAAAGAGACAAAAGGAAAGCATGAGAAAGAAACTCAAAACTAGTCCACCTGTTGTGGCCCGTCAGCGGCCTTTGCGGATTGTAGCTGATTCTGACAGCGAGGAGGCTGTTGTGGTGTTGCGCCAGCAGCCTGTGCAGCTGGCACCCAAGTCAGACAATGAGGAGGCTGGAGAAGATGTGGTGCCAGAGGCAGGGATTCAGCCAGGGCCTTCAGAACCTCCAGAAGCTCCTTTAAGTGAAGAGGACGAAGAGGAGGAGCCTCTTCTCAATGCACAGGCACGCAGAGATGCCAGAAGGCAGGAGTGGCTCCTCAGGAGGAGGTCTCCTCGAGAGTAAGGCTTGGGGCTAATTGGCCACTCCCTTAGCCTATTTAAGGAGGAATGCCAACTGAAGCAAGTTGTAGGGAGCAACTTAAATTCATTCTCCTTTGCGTCTGGATCTCTGTGAATTGCTTCTGGGCTTTCTGCCAGCCTTAGTAAGATTGTGATTACTTTATCTTGGTTTTCTTGTAGGCTGTTAAGGAAGTTTATTAACAGCCTTTGTTTGGAAAAGACTGAGTTATATTAGTAAATTTAAGTTTTGTACAAATTTTGTGTTTGCTGTGTTCTTTGGGGTCCGTAGCTAGAGCAGAACACCACCTCAATTTTGCTTAGTATAAGATGTGGCTGAAAGAAACAGGGGAAAGCTTTCAATATTTCTGTTAGTTGCTCCAATAAAAAAAAAACATTTCTGGCATCTCTGCTGTGCCTGATTTTTGATTTGGCCTATCTATTTTCTCTCATAGTATAAAGTGTAAAACATATATTGGCACATTTCTTGAGTCAATAACTGCACTAAACATTCAGGACATATCCACAGAACTGAATAATTCAGTTTCAATCCACATGTTAACCTATGAAGTTTGAAATAGTATGTTTGTATTAATGTTACAAAAACAAAAAGCCTCAAGCATTCTTTACTTTAAGTATGTCCAATAATATTCTCCTTTGCCGAATCTGAGATGCTGTGATTTGTCCTTGGAGACTAGTTATGCTCCTATGCCACCTGCTGTGTGGGGATGTCACCTTGATATATTTTATCGTTTGCCACTCAAGACATTCCATTAAAACAAATCTATAATCCAAATGCATTTAGGAAAGACAAATATCAATCATGTTTTGTGAGGAATTCCAAGACAATTCAGCATTGGAATGGCATCCATTCCTTACAGACACAAGATTTTTTTAAAAAGCATCCAGTTGGGATGACTTTCCATAAGTCCTAGGCTGAGAATTCTGAAAATTGCAAACCAACAATATGTTGACATCACTAGAATGGTACAAGCAGTCATAGGTATAAAACGTGTTTCACAAAGGTTTTTGATAGAAAGGGAAGTTAACACATTGATACATAGGAGAAAGTGTACTAAATTCTAAGTAAATACAAATTTTAATGAAATATTTCATTTTGTCAAAAATAGAACAAAAACAAAAATATGTTGAATTTTTGTACAGAACATTCAATTACTTATAAATAAAATACCCAATCTATATATATAAAAGCAAAAACCACTCACACATTAATCACAAAATCTCCAGAACTGTAAAGCCTACAAACTTGAAATTTGCCACATATGTTCCTCTTGGCTTCTAGGTACTGACTAAGAAAGGATTTTTTCAAAATGATCATCAGAGCATTAGTATTTCCTATTTTATTATAACACGGTCTGATGCTAATTAGTTAGATGTTCTACTCCCCCTCCCAACTTGAAAATAACTCTGGAGAGAATAGGGTAGCATAGGATAGGCTTGTGTGGGGCAAGCCTTGTGGAGAGAAGGGGCTAGAAAGCTGAGGGAGAGAAGGGGATAGGATAGGGGAGGATTCAAGCTGCAAGTGTTGATTTATCAAGCTCGATCTTATAGTTTCGTAGCAAAGCACGGGGATCCAGCTAGTCATTAGAATATAATGATAGTCAAATAGAACTTGTACACATGCAAGAAATAAAGGGAATTGTTAATACTGAATGTATTTGTTCATATTGAATGTGTTTGTGAGTATGGATGGAGTCTTTTTGTGAAAGTTCAAGATATTTCTAATAAATTATTGAGCCATCTAAAATCATTTCAAATCGTAATTGAAATCATGCTTTCAATTTTTATTAGCATTTCAGTGATTTTTATAGAAATATCAGTGGTTTTTATAGAAAAATCTACAGTAGTAGATAACTTTTAAAAATAATCAGGTTATAGAAAATAGAAGTTTGTTTATAAGTTTTGCTAACTTAAGGTAGCAACCTACTGTATATCAACAAATTAAGTGCCAACACTTAGGCACTACACACTGAATAAAGAATGCTTACTATGGATGGGGTCAGGATGATATTTTAAAACCAGTCAAAAGATGCAGGTGTGTACATAGATGGGGATGCAGTTAGATTAATTTGACTAATTGGGCATGAAGGCTCAGGCTGTGAACATCTGACATAAATTAACTCATCCAAACCAGTTCTTTCTTTTAAAACACAATATTAAATCATTCAAAATGGTGCAGCCAGGGATCTGGGTTTAAAAAAGCTTTGGTTTAACGTGGATTTCTTTGAGATAAGAACTTGTGGCAAGCAAATATCATAGGAAGAATGCTGTTGGAAGATCTCTATGATTTTGCATTACTCCAAGTTCCTGAACAGAACAGAAAAATAAAATGCTTCTTCATCAAAGATGCCATTGTATCCTTGATAAATGGGTGTCTCAAATCCCCCCAAAATCAGATAACCCAAACCATACAATATTTCTGCATCGTAACTGTCACAAAATTTTCTGATGCTATCTTGTTCATCACTAATCAAATACTGAGAAAAAAATAGATTTTTAAAAAACGAACATAATTTGCAAAAAAGATAAAGGTTTATGAATATGTTAGACAAGGTTTTCAAAAATGGTTTACAATAATCTGCTAGAAAGAGGCAAGTGATGAGGAAAGGTAGAAAAAAATATGGACTTTTATGATATTCACATGTGAGTTGAAAGAAATTAAAGAAAAATAGTTTTTCCCCTCAGAAGTATTTTGATATGGCTTCTGCATGAAGTAATGATGGGCTAAGATATTACCGAACAAGAGACCAAGAAATTGCTCATTTGTGCTCTGGATGGCTGCTTCTCATGAGGAGACTGCAGAATTGCAGTCAACTAGTGAGTTTGAGCACTGGATACCATGGAAAAGTCAACAAACCCATACAGCATACAAGTAGAACCTGTAAAGACACTTTCTTAAGCACATTTGGGTTATAATTATTTGTCAGTTAAAAGAAGTTTTGGAGCAGCAAGGAAAAGAATCTGGTGAATGATCCTTTATTTCAGCTTAAAGATAATAAAAAAGATACAATAATAATTTAAAGAATTTAAATTAAAGAATTTAAAGAATTTAAGATCAAAGGCAAAAAGCTCGACAACAATGTAACTTAAGAAAGTTTAAAATAGACATAGGGGTTAATAAAATTTGAAATATAATTTTTGAGTTTCAGTCATATCATTGGACTCCAGCTACTTGCCCTGGACGACATCTTCGAATCTCGCTGTTTCAGAAAGTTGCATAACATTCTCAGAGACTCTTCCCATCCTGCTTACAATCTTTTTGGATTGTTGCCTTCTGGCAGAAGATACAGTTTTCTGAATAGTTTTTATCCCAGGGCTATAATTGCACTCAACAACGAACTAAAGGGCAACCATCACTGAGCTGTTGGACAGTATTACTTGGTCTGTTGTATGGATGTTTGGGTGGTTTAGGGGTGGGGAATTGTGGTGGGGGGAGTGTGTTTGGGGATTGTTATGTGTGTTGGACCTGGTCTTTGGGTGTTAAGTGAATTTCGTTGTATGGGTATACTGTGTATACATGTACAATGACAATAAAGTTGTTGTTATTATTTTTTATTGAATACAATTTTTATTGGTTTTTTTTTACACAAATAAAATATAGTCACGATTCTATTTAACATCGGATTCGCAGTGTTTATACATATATACATGAATAAGTGTCTGGTGTCAATTATACTACACATTTCTAATTAATTTCTGCACCATTTATTCCTTCCTTAATTCTATCATTTATCCATTCGTACCATCTTCCCCACACAGTATCATAATCAGAGTTTTCATCGTTTATCTCGTGTGTTAATTTACTTATCTCTGCACACTCTAATATTTTATTAATTATAAGGTCATCTGGTGGTAGGTCTTTCTTTTTCCAGTATTGAGCGTATGCTAGTCTGGCAGCTGTAGCTATGTGTATTAGGAGGTGGACCTTTTCCTTTCCATACCCTTTCTTTACCATTCCCAGGAGAAATATTTCTGGATTCAAATCAATTTCTTCTTTGAGTATATCTTTCAACCATCTCCGAATTTTGCTCCAATACCTTTTTGCTTCGGGGCATGTCCACCACATGTGAAAGAAGGTGCCATGACCATGGCCACATTTCCAACAATTTGGCTGTGCATTGGGGAACATCTTTGCTAATCTTGCAGGTGCTAAATGCCACCTATGAAGCATTTTGTAATGGTTTTCCTTATACGTGGCTGCTCTAGTTAATTTATAATTTTTATTCCAGGCTTCTTCCCATTCATTAAAGTCCAAACTGTGTCCAATATTTCTCTCCCATGCTCTCAATTGGTTTCTAATTATATCCTCATCTCTATCTTCATCCGATAAATAATTATACAGCTTGGCCAACGCTTTATTCCCTTGTCCCATCAAAATTTTGTCTAATCCATTATATCCTAATTCTAAGCCGTACTCATCTTTATCTTTCTGGTATCTTGATTTTATTTGTAGATAGGTCCACCAATCTAAGGTTATACCTTGATCTCTCAGAGCTTCATTTGATTTAATGTTTCCCCCTCCATCGACAATATCTTTGTATCTGTACAGTTTCTCCATTCCCCACCTGTTGGGGTAAATCATTGCCTCTACCGTAGAAAGCCAGATTGGGACTTTGGTATAGTATCTCTGCCTGATCCCCACCCACGTTTGTATTAGGGAGTCCCTGATTTTATGCCTGTGGAAATAAGTTTTCTTTTTATTGTCTTTGTCCCATAGATATGCATGCCACCCTTTCTGTAGGTCATGTCCTTCTAACACTAAAATTCTCTTATTCTCCAAGGTGATCCAATCCTTTATCCATATCAACTTTGCCGCTCTATAATACGTTTCCCAATTAGGGAGTCCAAGTCCTCCCACGTTCCTTTTTTCCTGTAGAATTTTAAGTGAGATCCTTGATTTTTTCCCTTCCCAAACAAATTCCCTAATGGTCTTATTTAATTCTAAAAAAATTTTTTTCTCTAAAATTACTGGTAGGTTTTGATATAAAAATAAGATCTTGGGGAGAATGTTCATCTTGATTGCCGCAATTTTGCCTATAAGTGATAATTTAACCTTTTTCCATCTATCCAAATCTTGTTTTAATTTATTAATTAATGGGGTATAATTATCTTCTTTTAGGGAAGAGCACCTTTTGGTTAACCAAATTCCTAGGTATTTTATTTTTGGGACCACTTGTAGTCCCAAAATTTCTTCTATCTCTTTCTTCTGCGACTCAGTTACATTTTTAGTAAGTATTTTGGTTTTAGATTTGTTCAGTTTAAGGCCTGCCACCTCTCCATGTTTACCCAATTCCTCTAGTACTTTTTGTCCAGATATCAATGGATCTTCTAATATTAGCGCCACGTCGTCCGCAAAGGCTTGTGTTTTATAAATCTCTTTTCTAATTCTTAGGCCTTTGATTTCCTCGTTGTTTCTAATGTTTCGTAGCAAAACTTCCAGGGCCAAAATGAATAGTAGCGGTGACAAGGGGCAGCCTTGCCTTACTCCTTTCTTAATTTGGAAAGTTCTTGTCCTGTCTCCATTTACTAAAATGCTCGCCCTCTGATTGTCATAGATAGTTTTTATCATTTTTTCGAAGTTTTGCCCAAATCCCATTATTTTAATTTGTTTGGTCATAAAATTCCAATTTAGATTGTCGAATGCCTTTTGGGCATCCAAAAAGACTAAGGCCAACTGCTTTTCTGGGTGTTCTTCATAGTATTCTAGAGTGTCTAGTACAATTCTCAAATTATCCCTAATTTGTCGTCCCGGGAGAAAACCCTTTTGATCTTTATGAATCCAATTATTTAATATTTTTTTTTAGTTCTTTCTGCCATTATACACATAAATAATTTGTAATCAGTGTTTAGAAGTGAGATTGGTCTGTAGTTTTGAATTTTTTTGGGGTCGGCACCTTCTTTCGGCAGCAGTGTAACATGAGCTTCCCTCCATGAGTCAGGAATTTTTGAGCCCGTCAAAACCTCATTAAAAATTTCCATTAATTTTGGTTGTAGAATTTCTTCCAATTTTTTGTATATTTCTCCTGGGAATCTGTCTGGGCCAGGTGATTTGTTGTTTTTGAGTTTGGACAGGGCTTTTTTGAACTCTTCGGTTGTTATCTTAGCATTGAGCATCTCCTTCTCTTCCTCTGTTATTTGTGGGAGCTCCGCCTCTGCTAAGTATTGATCTATTTTCCCCTCCGAGGTCTCCTCTTCTTTATATAGGGATTCATAGTACTCTCTCGCTCTTTCTAATTTATCTTCTTCTTTATTTAAGAGGTTTCCCTCTGCATCTTCTAATATCTGGATTGTCCCTTTTTCATTTTCCTTTTTTAATTTAGAGGCCAGCCACCTGCCCGATTTATTAGCATTCTCAAAATAGTGCTGTTTTGTTCTTTTTATTTTTTGGGCTAGCTCTTCTTGATCTAGAATGTTTAATTTATGTCTCCACACCATCCAATTTTCCTTTGCTACAGTGTCACCAGGCATTTTTTGGAGTTTCCTTTCTGCTTCATCTAGATGTTTGATGAGATCTTTCCTGGATTTTTTTTTTAATTTGTTTTTATATGCAGAGTAAGATATTATTATCCCTCTCAGGTATGCCTTCATAGTATCCCATACTATTTCGCTGGGTATCCCTTGGTTCTCATTTTCTCCAAAAAAAGTCTTGATTTCTCCTTTCAATTTTTCTACGAACTCTTTGTCACATAATAGTTTTGTATTTAGCCTCCATCTCTGTTGTTTCCTTCTCTTTACATTTCTCCATTTTATTTCCAGGGGGTTATGATCTGCCCAGATGTTTGGGCTAATTTCTGCCGTCTCAATTTCTAAACCTAGCGTCCTAGTAACCCAAGCCATATCTAACCTCGACCATGACTGTTGTGAGTTGGAATAGAATGTAAATTGTCTTTCAGTTGGATGCAAAGTTTGCCATATGTCAATTAAATTCATTTCCTCCACCAAATCAAAAAAGGCTTTTGGTAAAGTCACCCTTTTATTTTTGTTCATTTTATTGCTTTTATGGTCGTTAACTGGGTCTATAATTCCATTGAAATCACCTATCATGCAAATTTCATTGTGTTCCATATTCCCTAATTGTTCACGTAGCTTTTGAAAAAATTCTCCTTGTTTTTTATTTGGAGCATAAATGCCCACTAGTAACATTTTAGAGTTTTCTATCGTGACTTCAACCATAAGTATTCTACCTTTTGTATCATTATATTTCAATTCTGCTTCAATACCTTTTTTAACATAAATTGCTACCCCTCTCTTTCTTTTTTCTGCTAATGAAGTAAATAGTTTACCAAATTTTTTATACTCCAGACATTTGCCCTCATCCTTTTTTATATGAACCTCCTGTAGGCAGATTATATCCATATTTTGTTTTGCTAGCTTTGTGAGTGTTAATTTCCTTTTTTTGCTGTCGTTTAAACCATTAACATTTACTGAAATTAGTTTCAGATCCTTCATTCCTGATTTCCTTGCTCGGTTTTAGTTCTTGTTTAGTCTTACGGCTCTTACTGGTCTTGTTTTTTTCTCCTTGTCTTCTCCTTCGGTCTTCTTCTCCTCCGTGGTTTCTTCCTCTTCTAGATTTGTTGCCTCTATTTCCTCCTTACTGCTTTGTTCTTCTTCTGCACCCCTTAACTGGTCGAGAAAGTCTTGTGCTGTGCTCAAGCTGTCTATTTTTATTTTTCTCCCCTGCCAGGTGATTAGCATCCCCTCTGGCAGGAGCCATCTAAATAGTAAATTTCTTTTGTTCAATTGCGCCGCCAAAAATCTATAGCCTTTTCTTACCTCCCTCACTCTTCTCGGAATCTGTTTCAGTATTATCACTTCTTTTCCTCTGTATGTTATTTGACCGTCCCTCGCCATATTGTATAAGATGTCTTTTACTTTCTTTCTTGCGAATCTAATATGAACTTCTCTGGGAAGCCTATTTCTCCTCGCATAGTTTGTTTGCACTCTATAGATGTCGTCCAGTTCTCTAATAATCTCACGTTTGTCTTGTTGGAGTATTTCTGCAATTAATTCCGCCATCTTCTCTCCCAAGTCCTCGTCTTTATCTTCTTCCACATTTTGGAAGCGCAAGTAGAACGACGCCCTATCCATCTCTAATTGTATTAATGAGTCTTCTAGTTCCTTATTTTGCATCGTCAGCGTCTGATCTACCATGTCCAGCTTCTTCTCATTTTGTTCTATTTTTTGCTCCGCCTTCTGGATCCTTTGTTCATTGTTCGAAATTGAGACTTGAATCTCATTCATCTTCTGGTCCAGTTGGTGGATATCTGTTTTTAGTTCGGTGTGATTATTAGACATTTTTTCCTGCATGGCCATCATCGTTTCTTGAATTAATGTCAGTGTTGACTGTACTGTTAGTAATGTTGGTGTTGCTATGGCCTTGTCCGTTTTTTGTGATCCTTCCATTGATTTTTGGATAGCCGGGGAGGTCATGGATATGGTGGGATTTGAGGGAGTCTTCTTCCCTGTTTTCAGGATCGTCGATGATATGCTCGTCATTTCTTCCAGGATTATTTTTTGTTCTCTAATTATTTTCTCGATGTTTCTCCAAATTTTCATACACTGGCTGTCACCTCTTTTTATATTTCTTCAGCGTATAGGGGGCAATTTTTTATCAAACAATGTCTATTTATCAGTCTATATCACTTCCAGTCTCTATCTTAAATAGAATTAACAATCAATATCAATTTATCAATCTACCTCACTTCCAATCAATATCTTACGTGAATAACAAGAGTTAATTCATAACTTATAATTATGTAATTATAATAATAATTAATTTGTGTAATAAATAGTAATTAATTAATAGAAGCTTATTTCTACTTATTACTACTTATTTCTACTTCTACTTATTAGTGATTAATTCAAGACCTAGTAGTTCAAATCACAATAACCCAATTGCTCCTAGGTAAATCTATAATCAGTAGCTGAAATTTATGTCTAAATTACTGCTTAAAAAAAGTTATTAATTCAAATTTCTATACTTCTAATTACCAATAAGTTAATATATGTAAGTATTATAATTCTAATATAGCAATATATATGTAAGAAATATGAAATATATGAAGATAGTATTTGTACAGGTAAATGTAGATAAATATAATATAATTAAGTGCAATTAAATAGTTAAATAAGTAGGTATAAATCTAATAGACTCTATAAAGGTATATCTTATATATAAGCAATTGATTACTATAGAGATTTACGCTTCTTGTTAATAACAGTGTTAATATGCAGAAGGTCAAAATATCAAAAAAAGAGAGTTTTTGTTTTTTTTTCCAGGAAAAAGAGGAAAAAGGGGAGGAAATTATCCAAGTTTTAGTTGGGAACAAGCAAATATTTCCAAGGGTAAGGGGGTGGTATCCTTTCTCACACCGCCGCCGGTTTCCTCCAGTCCTTTCTTCTTCCCCCGTTTACTCTGCCACAGTCAAAACTCTATGGTAAGCCTCGGAGCTAGATCGTCTCTGTGCCTGTCCTTTTCAATTTGCACTGTCAGATTTCTTCAATGGATGTACTTCCTGTTCTCTGGAACAATTAGAAAGAGTCCAATCTCCGATTTAGTTCATCTCTCTGCTTTAACCAGCAAATAAAAAAGAAATTTCTTCTGGATTCTTTTAGCTTCCTTACTCCCTGTGCCCACCGATCCTCTTCTTGTGCAGGCAATTTAGCGTCCTCGGTTTCTTATTCTTCGCGCCGGCTTGTCGAGCTCCGTGATCATTCAGACTATTTTCCACTCTCCGTCACCGCTCTTTTCCGTTTAAAACCTTTCCGCCCGACTCCGCCGGCCCCTTACTGATGTTCGCTTTCACTTGGGCAGGGAGGACACGGTTCAATCTCGGCACTGCAGCCTCCGATCTTCCTTGCTTCCCATCTGATTGTCAGCTACCACAGCTTCGGGTCAGCCATTGAAAGGCTGACTTCACACGCGTCGGTTTGACAGAGCCGCCCGGTTTTGCAAGAAGTGTTTGCACTTCACTTTCTCGCTCGCCCGACTCTCTCTATTGTCCGCGGGGCTCTCCAGGACCCACGCCCCCAAAGGGATCCCCAAGACGTGGTGACAGGCAGTGTTGAGGAGTGGCGATCACTCACTCATCACCATGTCGCTGCAGCTCGCCAACCGGAAGTCAGTTGTTGTTATTATTATTATAGTAGTTTAATAACAGAGAGCTGCTTGATAGTGAGATGAGTGGCATATAAATTAAATAAATAATAACATAGAAACATTAAACATAGCAAATGGAATAACAATAGCATTTGAGAACAAATAAAAGATTCCTCTCTGACATATCATGTTTCTGAGGACTTCTTGGCACCAATTCTGGAAATCCATTCCAAGGGGAAAAAAGGAAAGAGAAACCTACACTCCAAAGGTCAATTACTGTGATATATCTTAATGGGTTTTAGTTATGAGGATTACGGGCATAGTCTGAACACAAATCAAGTCCAGAACTGTTGCAATCTCAACTATCTACAGTTTATATTATACAAATTCCTTGATTAAAGTCTTTTTTTCTGTTCTGCTTTCTAAAAATCTATAAGACACAAAGTGGTCATAAACATTTAAATCTAGAACATTGTCCAGTAGAACATTACAAACACTCTGTATTAAATGTTTCTACCTCTAGAAATTGCATAGCCTAAATATACACTGCTAAAAAAAATAAAGGGAACACAAGCAGAAGACATCCGAGATCTGAATGAATGAAATAGCCTTATTACATACTTCGTTACATACAGTAGTTTTGTGTTCCCTTTAGTTGTTTGAGCAGTGTATAAACTACTGTATGTAAAGAACAAAGTATTTTATAAGGCTATTTCATTCATTCAGATCTCGGATGTCTTCTGTTTGTGTTCCCTTTATTTTTTTGAGCAGTATATATAACTAGATGTAGAAATTGTTCCAGGAGAATGCTCTAGGAATGAATTTCCACATTTAATAATTTTATTGGGAGGGGTTGCCTTCATTCTTGCCAAGTCCCTCCTCTCCTTATTCTTTCCATCTGTTTACTGTGCAGAACAGTTTTGCTAACTGCTCTGCCTTACCCCTTGGCTGATTGTATGGCTTGGTAATTCCAGACATTTGTATCAGTTCCTTCTATTGAACTCAAGGACCACTTGATGACTGCAAAAGTTCCTGAAGCAGCAACGATTAAATGAGCCAGCTCCATGAGAAATCCAGCATCAGAAATGGTGTGCTTGAGAAATAATACTCCACTTATTGGTCTTTCCCATTGAAGGCTGAGTTTATAGATAAGTCTGCAATCCTTGATTACAAAGCAGCTGGTTTTCTGAGACAAAATTATTTAGCCTGGGAGATGGTAGGGAGAGTAAAGGGGACGTGCAGAAAAAGAAAGAAAAAATGGAGAATATTTACAATCCTCGTTAGAGCTAATCCGATGGGATCCAGAGCAAAATGTTGCTGTGTTCCTTCACCCTCTGCCAAGAAGCCTTTGGTTCAAGCAGTTCTACCCATGTAGCTCAATGCTACTGATATCCATATATATATGTGTGTGTGTCTGTGTCTGTGTGCCCACCAGTCCCACGGCTACTGAGCACATCCAGTCCTTATTGGGCCTTCCTTATTTTTAATATTTTGGTCTTCTTCAAAGCACACAGCCAAATTTGACTTCAAAGCCAAATTCATGAGGTAAGTGCTCTCTTGCTCCTCTATGATTCAATTTTGGCTGTTTCCTACTTCTTTTGTTTTCTATTAAAGACAATGGAGCACTAATTTGCAATTTGTCCCATCAGTTTCCTTAGTTACTGTCCATCTAGCACAGGGGTCCTCAATCTATGGTCCGGGGGCCAGATACGACCCGCTGAAGCCATTAATCCAGCCCGTGTGGGACAATGAGGCTGCCCTGCCCACATCACCCCACCTAGCTGCCGGCTCCCACCAGCCTTCTAGAAGCCAAAGCCAAAAACAGGATGTGTGGAGGCCTCAGGAGGCTAAAAACGGGCCCATTTTGGGTGGCAGAGTGGTACTGGAGTGGTACACTCACCCTCTGCAGCCTCCAGAAGGAGAGGGAGGGAGGGAGGGAGGGAAAGAGAAAGACACACACACACACACACAGAGAAGTCCCTCACTTGCTCCCAAGGCAGTCACATCCCTTCACTAACCTGCTTTCCACCCCCAGGAGCATAACAAAGTTTAATTTGTGTGTATTGTTTAATGGACTGCTAAATTGGCCATGCCTGCCCAGTCACATACCACCTAGCCATGCCTGCCCACCCAGTCCGACCCCCCAACAGCCTGAGGGACTGTGAATTGCCCCCCCTGTTTAAAAAGTTTGAGGACCCCTGATCTAGCAGTTTGAAAGCATGCAAATGCAAGTAGATAAATAGGTATCAGTTTGGTGGAAAGTAACAGGGACATGAAAGGAGTCCCCTCAGGCATCCCATGGGCAATGGTGATTGGCTAATCTATTGAACCCATAAGCATTTTGGTAGGTGCTTCCAACACATATGAAGTAGTAGTAATGGGAACATGTAAACTGGCATACTTACACTAATAGTGCACTTTCTTTTCAATAGTGTTTCAAAGAAACAGCAGAAGAAAATCTACCAAATGGGTACTTCTTGAGTAAAAAATAATTATTAGTATTTCACCATTCCCGCTTGATATTCTGGATATTATTTCCTAAGGGTATATGAAAAAAAATGGGTACATTAAGTCACTTGTGTACTTAATTTGGAGGTTTGGCTTCAAGATGTGCCCCTGGGCCATCCAAAGGTCACCTCTGCCATTATCTTGCCATAGTAAGTAGCATATGCAGAAAATTACTGTGTTGCTCATCTGGAGTTATTATGCAAAGTCAGCTATATGGGAATTGCTTTTATGTTCCATTTTTAGTAGCCCAGGATTCATGGTTTCCTTGCAATTTTTCAAAACAGAGTTAGTATTCACTAAAAGCTGTCAGAGAGGTCACTGGGGTATCCTAATGTCACAAAATAGAAGCAAAAGATAGAGGCGCCTCGGCAGTTTTACAACGTATTGCAGTTTTGTACCTATCATTTTATTATATGTAATGTTAATGTCTCTGTTTGAATTGGAAGGGAAGTTGTTGGAATATCCTTGGCTGGAATTCAACTACCGTGTTTCTCCTAAAACACGACCCACCCCAAAAAGAAGGCCCAGAACTGTTTTGTGCACATGCGTTAAAATTAAGCCCTACCTCCAAAATTTGGCTCTATTTAAGTGCATGCATGGCCAGGGATGACAGAGTAAACGAGGGCAGGCTTTTTCGACTACTGGTAGCTGGCATGACCATTACAGGTAGGCAAGGGTGCGCAAGGCATGTGGATCACATTGTTCACTCATTTTGGCCATGAAAAAAGTGGCCCAGTGGCCAGTCATGGCATGTTGGGCGAGTGGGTTGCTTTTTTCAGCTGCGAAAAAAGCGGCCAGGCACATGGTGGAAAAATTAAGACACCCCTCAAAAAGAAGGCCTAGCCATTTTTTTGGTGGTCAAAAGAAAACAAGACCTGGTCATATTTTTGAAAAAAAACATGGTACCTGATGGAGGAAAGGCAGGAGAAGGCTATTTCTCCCAATTTTAATTTTTCTGGTGTCCCTAATCCTGATGCCACCTGATGTAATTCTAGGACAGTGATGGCTAACCTTTTCCGGACCGAGTACCCATAGCAAATTTGCGTGCACGCCCAAACCCCTAAATGCAATGTGTGTATCCCTCATGCATTAGCCCCCCCCCCCACATTAGAGGTGGGTTGCAGCAGGTTCTGACCAGTTCTGGAGAACCGGTAGTGGAAGTTTTGAGTAATTCAGAGAACCGTAGGTAGAACCGTACGTAGGTTCTACGTAGGTAGAACCTGGCTAAAGAGACATACACATAAAACCTACGAAAAAGAAAGAAAAACAAATATTGTACCTTTACAGGGAGGATACATGAGATGAGGGTGTGGCTAACTGATGAGGCCTTATAAGGCCGAAATAGATCTATCTTTGTCTCCCAATGGGTAGCAAAGGTTCTGCTGGCTTCCAGAAAAAGAAAAAAAGCCCAGAAACTAGTGAATTGTGATTTCACTGAACTAGGCCTGCATAATATCTTGGTTTACGTAGGTAGAACCTGGCTAAAGAGACATACACATAAAACCTACGAAAAAGAAAGAAAAACAAATATTGTACCTTTACAGGGAGGATACATGAGATGAGGGTGTGGCTAACTGATGAGGCCTTAGGTCTATGGAAATTTCAATAAACAGGTGATTAGTATATATTGGCCCCCACGGAGAGGGCTCGCAACTTGGGCGTCCTCCTGGATTCACGGCTGTCTTTAGAAGAGCACTTGATGGCCGTGACCGGGAGGATTTTTTATCAGGTTCACCTGATTCGCCAGTTGCGTCCCTTTCTGGATCGGGACTCGTTACGCACGGTCACTCATGCCCTCGTCACCTCCCGCCTGGACTATTGTAATGCTCTCTACATGGGGCTCCCCTTGAGGAGCACCTGGAGGCTCCAACTGGCGCAGAATGCGGCCGCGCAGGTGGTAATGGGAGTGACATGGCGCTCCCATGTAACACCTCTCCTGCGCGAGCTGCACTGGCTCCCGGTGGTCTTCCGGGTGCGCTTCAAGGTTTTGGTTACCACCTTTAAAGCGCTCCATGGCTTAGGACCTGGTTATTTACGGGACCGCCTACTACCACCAATAGCCTCCCACCAGCCAGTACGCTCTCATAGAGAGGGACTCCTCCGGGTGCCGTCAGCCAAACAGTGTCGACTGGCGGCCCCTAGGGGGAGAGCCTTCTCTGTGGGGGCACCTACCATCTGGAATGAGCTCCCCCCGGAGATACGGAGGATCCCGGATGTGCGCTCCTTCCGCCGTGCTGTGAAGACCTTTTTATTCCATCAGGCGGGCTTGGCCTAATCTCTTCCCTTTTTAAATATGTAAATTTTAATCTGTTTTTAAATTATTGGGGTGTTTTAATCTGTCTGGGCCAAAATGATTTAATTTGATTTAATTTGGTTTTTTAAATTTTTTGTATTTATGTATTTTATTGTTGGCTGTTCACTGCCCTGAGTCCTTCGGGAGTAGGGCGGTATACAAATCAAATAAACCTAAACCTAACCTAAACCATATATGGCTAAAATCCTGCCCTCTTTAGATCAGCCTCTGCTCCCTTGAGTATCATAGCAAACAATCTGTTCTTTCATAGAATTGTTTGCTAGTTTTTGATTTAAAGAAACTCTTGGGAAAATTGGCAGATTTCCTCCTACAGTACTTTTAAAATTAATGGTGGCTTTGTGCATAACAAAGGAGATTAATAACTATTTCTCCTTTTAAATATGAACACAAATTCCAGCTTTTGATTACTGCTTTTGAGCTATTCTTGAAAGGATTTCTTTCATGTTTGAAAACATGAATCAGATGACAAAGCTGAGGTGATGGAAAGCGGACACACAGCATCAGAGCTAAAGACTTCATTTAGTGAATTTTAGATTCTTGTAGCCAATACGTTTCTAGCAAATATGAAAAATGACCCACACAGTATGATTTTGGCACAATGTTTCTGAAAGTAATTTATTAAAATAAACACTTTTAAGTATAAAAGCAAGAGTATCTTATTATTTTCCTATCCATTAATTGCTAAGAGAAATCTCAATTAGCTTTTTTCTTTGAGTCATACACAAAAGCTGAACAGTAAAAATAATTATAGAAGCTGACTTTTGAATATGGAAACTGCAGCTCTCACATGCACAATGACCAAGAGCAGTAGACTTATATGCCAGAAATGTAGTTTTTTATGCCAGAAAAAGCAAAGTTTTCACATAAACCTTTGGCTTATGTAAAGTCAGCTTGTAGTCTTCATTTGCCTCACCTTTTGCACAGCAATTAGCTCTGAACATTTTATTCCCATAGTTTGGGGGAGAGTTTCTATTCAGGAAGGGTAAATGCACCACCCTGAAATCCACATCCAGGCAAAAATTACTGTAAATCAAAAGCTCTTCCTCAAGGTCATATTATTGTGATCTCCTTCAGTGAATTGACAGAAAAGAAGGCCAAACTAACCTGGGTTTTCTGGACGAACAAACCCAATTGTGCCTCAGTAACATGGTTAGTAAGTGGTACTGTCTTTATGGTTTGAATTCTGGACAAGTTAAGGAAAGCAATTGATTTCCCCTCGCTGCCAGTACAGCACCCCCCAGCATCAGGAAAAATAACCCCCAGTTGTAGTTCTTAAAATGGATAATCCACTTTATGTGCAATCTGGAAGAACCTGGTATTAATATACTAATGATAAAATCAATTTTAGAAGTACTAATTCAAACATACCGAAAATAGCACCATTCCATTTAAGTGGGAGATAAAATACACTTAGGAAAACCTAACAAGTTTTGTTTTGTTTTTAAAAAAAGTTTACACAAATAATCCAGTGAAGACATGCTTAGTAATTACAAAAAAGCTCATTCATTATTGAAGGAGAAACCAGAAGACAGAATGGGTGAATTATTCTAGAAGATACTGTTCGAACTCTGAACCGAAACACCGGATATAACCAGGTTTCATTTGGTGCAATTTAGGATTGTGAATTCTAATACAAGTTATAGGTAAAGGTAGAGGTTCTTCTTGCACATATGTGCTAGTTGTTCCTGATTCTAGGGGGCAGTGCTCATCTCCATTTCAAAGCCGAAGAGCCAGCGCTGTATGAAGATGTCTCTGTGATCATGTGGCCGGCATAACTAAACACCAAAGGTGCACGGAACCCTGTTACCTTCCCACCAAAGGTGGTCCCTATTTTTCTACTTGCATTTTTTGCGTGCTTTCGAACTACTAGGTTGGCAGAAGCTGGGAGCTCATCCCGTTACGCGGCACTAGGGATTCAAACCGCTGAACTGCCGACCTTTCAATCTACAAGCTCAGCGTCTTAGCCCCTGAGCCACCTCATTATAGAATTATATAAAATATAATAGGGTTGCAAAGTATACACAATACACATCATATGGCAGATCTCTTGTATTTGGTCAGGATCAGGATCCTAACTCTACCAGCCATTAGGCTACACGTTCCTTCTATAAATGCAAGAAGAGATTTTTAAAAAGTAGCTTCATAGTCAGCTGTGGAGACTCTCTTTCAAATTGTTTTCCTTATGCATTGAGAAAAGAGGGTAGAATTCTGAAATGAATGAGGCTGTGTGGATACTTAAAATGTTCAACTATTGTTTGGCTACAAAATAAACTTTGAGCTACAACAATAGCTATCTTGCTGAATTGTGATGTTTAGTTTTGAATTCTTTTACAGTCTGGAATTCTGTTTCATGCAGGCCAGTTCAGTGGAGAAATTGTGGGAGTTTATAAAATTTTGAGTCTGGCTCAGGAAGAGACTTCTCTTAGCTTAACATAACTTGGTGAGAAACAGAATGGAAGCAATGGAATGAGCATAAATTCAAGGAGAAACAAAAATAACACGATTTTAAACAAATAAAAATAGCTTTAAATCTGAAGTATTACAGACATGTTTCAGTCATTTTAAATAGGTTTGTTGTCAAGGCATTATCTATGTGAAGCGATGGAAATAGCTGCTTTCATAAGTAATGTCCAAGACATAGATGGGCCAATTTTCTATCATCTTTTCATGTCTGCCTTAATCAAGGAATAGTTCCTTTTATAAACCTTCACTGCAGAAAAATATGTTCCTTTTTTTTTTTCTTTCAGAGACATCTGTGGGTGGCTGTCATTATGACTTAGAAGCAGTGAATTGTTTCAGATGTGATTGAAAGTATAACTTCCCAGATTTACTGCTTTAGAGTCAAAGTTATAGTGGGAAGAATCTGGTACTTTTGCAATAAAAAACATATACTGCACAATTGTGCTTCTGCCTTAGGATGGGAAATCTATAATCAGATGCCATTTCCCATCAGGAACTGTCAACATGGCCAATGACTTGGGAAAATGGGATTTGTAGCCTATTAACCTCTGGAAGGTCAATGCTTCTCCAGTTTTGCATTATTCCCTCCTTCTATCACAGAGCACCTACATGATACCAATTCACTTTTTTCAAATTCCAAATCAAAACAGCAGCAAGTACAATAAGCCACAACAATGCACGAATGATATGCAGATAATGATGTAATCATGCAAATGCCACAATTATGTATTTGTGTTGTTATGTAACATGAGGCATTTTTTGTGTGTGATGATGTCAACACAATTGTGTCGTTGTTTGTCCCCCTTTTGGACATCCATGAATCAAACCCTTTCTTTCTGATCACAATTTTGATTTAATCCATTAGTCCCATCTCTTGAATATATGTATGTATATATCCCGCCAATTAGATAACAGGTGCTGATACTTAAATGCAGAACGTTTGAAATAGTGATTGGCTATATAAACTCAAGATTAGTTTGGAAATATAATCTTACATGCGACTATTTACAAACAGGTAGTATTGAGGTCCATTAGTCCTAGCCTTAGGTTAATAAATAGAGAATTGAGGCTAAAAGAAATGATGGAGCCAGTGGTGGGATTCAGCCAGTTCGCACCACTTCGGGAGAACCGGTTGTTAACTTTCTGAGCAGTTTGGCAAACTGGTTGTTGGAAGAAATCATTAGGGCAGAGAACCGGTTGTTAAATTATTTGAATCCCACCACTGGATGGAGCCCTTTTAAGCCTTATAAAATGTGATATTCCCTTCTCCCCTTTGCTCATCTCATGAACCTTTTTCCCCTTATAAAAGATATCTATCTATCTATCTATCTATCTATCTATCTATCTATCTATCTATCTATGTTAGGAGCTTTGCTTTGCTGATTCTCTTTCTATTGTTTGCAATATTTCTGGGGATATTCCATCAGTTTCTGCAGCTTTCTAACTTGATAATGACCAGAATGCCAATCTAATTTTGTATTCTAGTATTAGAAGTTCTTGTAAGTAGGAAATATCTTCCAAGTTATCTTAGGTGTTGCCATCTTTACTGTATAGTATTTCAGTATTCCTATCATCTTTGTTTCATCTTGTATGAATCAGTTGCTATTTTGTCTATTGGCACCTTTAACATAAGGGGTCATGATTAGCAGTTAAGGACACTGAGCTTGTCAGCTGGAAAGCTGACAGTCAGGTCTGAGGCCCAAACACTATGCAATCAACTGAGCTCCTATTACTTGCCCCAGCTCCTGCAAACCTAGCAGTTCAAAAGCATGCAAATGTGAGTAGATAAATAGGTGTCATGTTGGCAGGAAGATAACAGTGTTCTATGCACCTTGGCATGTGGCATGCTGGATACATGACCATAGGCGTGTCTTCAGACAACAATGGTTCCCTCGGTAAAGAAACAGAGATGAGCACCATTCCCTAGAGTCAGACATAACTGGACAGGGGAAACCTGTATCTTTAACTTTAGCATGCAATTTCAGGTTGTAACCTCTATCTGAATTCAGACATCTTTTGGAGGACTTACCTTGTTATTCCATGTATGTTTCCATCTTCTACATTTGTGAGAAAGAGAAAGAGAGAAAGAGAGAAAGAGAAGGAAGGAAGGAGAGAGGGAGGGAGGGAGGGAAGGAAGGAAGGAAGGAAGGAAGGAAGGAAGGAAGGAAGGAAAAATGTGACCAGATCACAGTATCTGAATAGGCATTGATTTAAGAACTCTTTCTTAATGTAGACATGTTACAGTGTCACATTATTGGTCTGGTACTTGGTTATATTTTCAAAGAGTATTAATTAAATGGGTACAGATAAAAAAATCATACTTTTCCATGAATATATTCAATCATTGAAAGATGTTTGTCAGACATCTAGAGCAGAAATCAAAGTCAATGATTTCAATCTCTTTTCATAGATTTCAGGATTATTCAAGTATTTACAGGCTAGATATGTCCAATATCTAGTAGGCTAGGCTTTATCAGTGTTTGATTGTTTCTTATTCTCAAAGAAATTCCTCTCTGGAATGTATTTTCCATATTTTTGCTTAAAAATTAAGAACGCTTGAAACACTGATAGATATTGGCACTGAATTATTCCTTTGGTTATAATGAATCAGTCATAATATCAAAAAATTGTGCACCAAAGCTTTAAGTTATCTATGGGGTAGCATAAAATGTTTTATAACAGGGATCTGAAATCCCATCTATGAGATTTTAGTTCACAATATTTCATCAAAATACTCCCTGGAATTCTTACATTTTTCTCAGAATAGTTTCAATTGTTTAAGAAAGGGGTTTCTAAATTCTTTTTGACATTTCCCTTAAGGCAAATCCCCTAATATCCCTACCTAGAGGTGCATGGTATCACTCTCCCATATCCTGTGATGTCATAAGGTTTTCACTGAAATTCTTTCACACACTTTTTGTATGCATTACTATAATGATAGTGTGAGGATCTGTAGAAACTTCCTGTTATTTGTTGCCAAATTAAAAAGGTAAAGGTAAAGGTTCCCCTCACACATATGTGCTAGTTGTTCCCCACTCTAGGAGACTCTAGTTGCCAAATTACTTTGATTTAATTGAAATTCCCCAGAATTTCATCTGAAGATAGTCCCCCCCCCCATTCCCCCATTAACATGGCTGCCTTTTTTCTAGATTGTGAGTTATACTTGAACTCTTGAGTGGTTTATTAATGGCTACATTGCAAAAAAGGATGAGTGGGACCCAAGCTAATTTTTTTTACTTAATTGAAATTAAATATATTTAATATGCTTATTCTTCAGATAAGTCACATTAAAAATTCACAAATAATATTTGAAACATTCTGAGAACCACACTACCTGTTATCCCTTTGATCCAAATGAAGGTATTTTGTTGATTTGAAGACCCTTTCCTCTAGCCAGTTTTAATCATGTCTATAAATAAGTTAACTTTTGGTTAAGAAGAATAATTTCCATTTCTGAAATATGTAGAAAGAATACTAAACATATTCATACATACATACATACATACATACATACATACATACATACATATGGAAGTCTTGGCGTATTCGGGTCTTTTCCTGTGTAAGATTGAGAGTATCTTGGCGACGTTTCGATGAGGTCCCACTCGTCATCTTCAGGCTGGTGTCTTCGGCTTCATGCTTGTGCAAGCAAAACGTGATCGGAGATGCCGTCTCTCTATAAATATTGGTGGGGAGGTGGGGAGTGCTGGCTTTGTTGTTGTAAGCGGGTTGGTTGGCTGTGTTGTTACATCTTGATTAGTTGATGGAGTTGATGTATGCAGATTAGTCGGCTGTTTTGTAACATCCTATGTGGCCGAGGTCCTAGCTGTGCCCATTAGTCTTTTCTGTTGTAACGACTTGGGTAATGGGTTGTGTGGTAGCATCCTGAGCTCTAGTGTTGTGACATCCTAAGTCGTGTGCTGCAACATCCTGGGTAGTTGTAACATCCTGAGCTTTAGTGTTGTAACATCCTGAGTTCTGTGATGTATTGCCTTGAGCAGATGGCTGTGATGCAACATCCAGGGCTTTGGTTTGGCTCCGAGTCTGAGGTCTTGTTATGTGCTCATGGCGTGTGTTAGTTTGCTTTGTGTGGGGATCAGAGGGGGGCACAGCAGCTGGCAATGCCATTGTTGTCCGGCCCCTGGATGGTGGTTGCATTTCGTCTATGGAATGGATTGGGTTTGAATCTGGTGAGGATGATTGGTGGTGGCGTCATGTGTTATCCTGGGTCTGGTGTCAATGTTTGTGGCTGGGGCTCGTTTGTTGACTAGAGCTAGTTTCCAGATGTCTGGTAGGCGGGAGAAAAGATATGCTTAAGCATCATACGGGACATTGTACTGTGTGAAATTTTCTCAGGTACAGAATTAATGTTCATTTAGCTGGAGATATGAAGTAATTTTGTTTGCTGCACATTTTCAAGTGACATATCCTAATTCAGACTCCTGGGACAATATGGTAGTCAGAATGCAGCTCTGGACTGCTGTTCTGAACTGTTCTCAACAAAACATTTTGTACAAACATGGATTTATTACGAAAGTTGAATGAAAAATGTGTATGTTGTGGAGAAACAGCATATGGAGATAAAAGTTATTTTTGTTCATATCTTGCTTTTAGCAAAAGCTTTTTCACTATGGATAAAAAATAAAAATAATATAGAACCAATGCTTCATACACGATTCTTCCAATAACAACTGACTTTGATATAAAATGCTCAGCTGGTACAAACTTTGCAAACAGCAGCAATCTCCCAATACTTGTGAGAATATTGCATAGAAGGTGAAGACTTCTTCATTGTTCCCCAACGCAGGACCTTAAATAAAAGTCCTCAGTTACAGAAAGATAGATTCCAGTTGTACTTCAGAACAAACTAACTGTAAGAACAGTTTTGACAATGGAATCAATTACTTAGAGAAATGGTGGACTCCTTTCCCTTGATGTGTTCAAGCAGAGACTGCATAGCCATTTGTCACAATGTTTTGTTTAATTTGGATTCTTGTACTAAGGAAGAGGATGGCCCTCATGTCATAAAAAGTTTTTTCCCCCAACCCCATAATGCTATCATCCCTCACAGAAAGCATGCAACTTAATCAATTCCTAAATATTTTGGCTCAACTATTTTAATGCCTGCAAATTCATTCCCTTTTTGAAAGAGGTGGAACAAAAGTATTTCTTCTTGGATCATCCTATAAGTGGCAGAAGAGTAAAGAATGAACAATATTTTCAATTCAAGGGAGGGCTCTTCCACCAAGGAGAGCTGTGGACATCAATCACAGTTTGTTAGAGTTGAGGGAAGGTTAGATTATACAGATTGCATTTATCATGACTGAATACATTATACCATTTGAAAAAAAAAATATCACTTACAAATCAATTCAAGAGACAGAATCTATATAAAGTTTGGAAAGTTTCCTAAAACATTTTTGAAACATAGCAGTTAATGAAGATAGTGGACAGAATATTCTTCTGATTGAATACTTATGAAATTGACACACATGATTCTTCCATCCATTCTTACCACTTTTCTACAATAAATTTAGAAATTTTTCAAATGCTGATAAAGTTGTAAGACTCTGCAAATTGGTATTTGATCAATCTGTCAATTTTACTCTAGAAACAATTTGCAAAACACTTTGAAATTGAGATATCTACAGGTTTCAGCAATAATAATTGTGAGGATTAAATCTAATCCTTGATTAGGCAAATGCTAAGTAAACTAAATTTCTGGTAATTATCTTTCTTTATGATGGAGTTTACAGAAAATGTCTAATCTGGTTGAGTACAGAATCAGCCTAATGTTCCCTGCTCAGTTGCAATCTGCCTTTTGACCTCAGATTTGCCAAAGTATTTTGGTGTAATTTTAGGAGACACTCAGCTGCAATTATTTTGGGGATGGGGAATACTTTTTTTCTTTCCAAAAAAATCCTTCCAGAGATTTGGATGGATGAACCATTCAATCAATGACATTTTTCAGATGAATATACCACTTTGGGACTTGCTAGAAATAGTAAAATCAGTAATCCACACACCTCTGAATTTCAGGATATAATTGGCAGCGTAAAAGACATGCATAGAAATATATATTCTGGAAAACCATATGAAGATTAACACATTTTGAAATTTTAAAAAAAGTCTTTCAGAAGGTGCACACACAGGAAGAGTATAAAAACAAATGCAGGAAAAGTGTTCATAAGAAGTGACAACAATATTTCTGTGATTTTGTTTCTGTTGATTTGTGAACCAAAGACAGAGTGCAATTGACAGATACACCAATCTCTAATTAGAATTTGCATTCTGGAATGGAAAGCTTGTTTAAGCTTTAATTCTCTTTCAATTATATCATTTTTATTTTGCAAAAATCCCCCATAGCTCTTTCTTTTTTTCATAGTCCCAAATAAGCAAATTCACGTTGCTCTAATTCATAGTTCAGGGGACACACTAACAGAGTCCCTATATTTCTCACCACAACCTACTCCTAATTTACATCTGAAATCACACCTTTTATATTAAACTTTCATCCAATTAAAAGAAAAGCTCAGAGCAAGTAATATTAAATAAGAGGTAATAAAGGTATTAACGGTACCAGTATCTGATTGCCAGGATTACCTAATTGGCTATGACTAGATCCTGGAGTTAGAAGGATTATCTGATTGGAAGCTTAGTATATCCTAGATTTGGAATGAGAGTTAAAGCTGATGAGGCTTAGCTTAAATTCGTTAACACTGCCTTGTCAATGGATTTGGATCTCTCAAGAGCATTTGCTTTCACTTCTCTTTTTATCAGTTTAAATTCTTTTACCTGTCCTTCCCATTTGAATCCATTCCCAATTTAGATTTCACACCCAGATACATATGCTTGCATTTTTAAAAACTATTTTCTTGCCTAAGGTCACATTCCCACTTTTACCTTATAATGACACAAATATGCACAGGCAACATTTCTCCCCCCCCCCCCCCTTCCTTCATGGCATGGCCTTCATCTCAGCTCATGGGTTAGGCAGACTTAAGCTGTTCTTAGTTGTACAGATGTTAAAGGAGTATTGCCTTCCTCATTCAGAGAGAGTTCAAAAGTTATCTCAAGGGGCCCGTAAGGCTTGATTGCCATTTCCTT
Organism: Arizona elegans; assembly: GCA_022577455.1. Lineage (NCBI taxonomy): Eukaryota > Metazoa > Chordata > Lepidosauria > Squamata > Colubridae > Arizona > Arizona elegans. The sequence goes on from JAKOOJ010000001.1 coordinate 259,875,411, forward strand.
GGAGAGTAGTCAAGAGACTTGCAATGACTGCCAACAGAGGCAGGATGAGGATTAGCAAGGAGGACAAGTTCCACACAGCGCAGTTTTCAGCTTGTTCAACCTTGGCCTATATCTTTTGACATACATGCTGACCATTCTGAGTCTGTTTAACCTAAATTGTTGGGGTTTCTTGGGAATCAGCCCATGCAGTTGTATCCACAGGGTATGGCAAAATATGGCAATATGGCAGCCAAATCAAAACTGAACAGCTTTCATGCATGCATATCAGTGGTGGGATTCATTTTTTTTTACTACCGGTTCTGTGGACGTGGCTTGGTGGGCGTGGCTTGGTGGGCAAGGCAGGGGAAGGATACTGTAAAATCTCCATTCCCTCCCCACTCCAGGGAAAGGTTACTGCAAAATCCCCATTTCCTCCCAATCAGCTGGGATTTGGGAGGCAAAGAATAGATGGGGCCGGGTCCAATCAGAGGTGGTATTTACTGGTTCTCCGAACTACTCAAAATTTCTGCTACCGTTTCTTCAGAAGTGGTCAGAAACTGCTGAAATCCACCTCTGATGCATATGCAACACATGTAAGTACAGAGACAATGTTGATTGCACTATCACCACCACCCCATGAACACACCTGAGCCCTTGTGCTTATTGAGGTTTACAGGAATCTTTAGGACTGCAGCCTTAGAAGTTAGTTACCAGGGGACCAATCAGCCAACAACAATGAAAACAAATACATGAAATATATATATATATATATATATATATATATATATATATATATATATATATATATATATATATATATATATATATTCCCAAGGAACTGCAAAGTGCTATTTATTTTAAAAAAGGGATTAAAAATATTTTCAAACAGAATAATATGATAATGGAATGGGATTATAAAGGATGGGAGGCAGGGTGAAATGCTCCTGGTTTGGACCAGCTCAGGCGAGTAGGTAGCGATGATGGCTGGTGGTTCGGAGAACTGGTAGTAATGGCAGCTGGAGGCTCCGCCCACCTGCCCACCTGCCCCATTCCCCGGACTCAGGGAATGCACTATCCCCGGACTCCTACTGCTCACCTTTCTCCCGCGGCTGGCTGTCAAGGAAGGCAAGCGCCCAAAAGGTAGCAGAGTCGCTCACTTTCCTTCTTGAATGAGCCGCTCTGGTCCATGCGCCAGCTGTGCAAGCGCACACCCAACCTGCCACTGAATTAAATAAACAATGTGCGCTTGCGCAGCCGGTGCGTGGACCAAAGCAGCTCATTCAAGAAGGAGAGTAAGCGACTCCACTACCTTTTGGGCGCTTGCCTTCCCTGACAGCCAGCCGCGGGAGAAAGGTGAGCAGTAGGAGTCCGGGGAATGGGGCGGGTGGGCGGAGCCACGGGAGAAAGAAATTTAAAAAGTTTTCCTACTGGGTTCTGTGGGCGTGGCTTGATGGAAGGGGGTCTTGTGACTGAGTGGGTGTGGCTGTGAGTGACATTGAATTGGCCTACTCAGTCACAGGACACCCACACACACCAAGCCACGCCCACAGAACCGGTGGGAAAAAATTTAGATTTCACCCCTGATGGGAGGATTGTATTTTAAGTCAAAAATAACCCTTCTGGTGCCATACATGTCTAGTATGGGGTTTTGTTATCTACAATTCTCAATAATAAAAATGTGAAGAAGCTTAGTGTCCATTGAAAGTTATATGGTATTTTGTGCTAAAGGAGATGCAAATTGCAATGGCATACAACTCTAAGAAGCCCTTCTTCATTCATTTTCCTCCTAACCAGGCAAATGGTATTTTGGGGAATATGTCAAAGCAGTGACAAGAGAACAGCTTTGTGGGAAAATCAGCTCTTAGGAGAGAATTTGAAGGAGATGAAATGATTGCAGGTGGCAGGTGGCAGACAGGAAGGGTAGACTTTTAAAATATAGAAGACGGGTTTGCAGAAAGGATGAAGCTAAATCCAGTTGATGGTAATAAGACAAGCTGACTTAAGTAAAAGGCAGGGAAGGTATAACATTGGAAAAAGAAAAGAAAGCAGAACCTATATTAATGGAAACATCTGAGCACTGTGGGCACATAAGCCAGGAACTTGACACAGGGCATAAATCTGTCATAGAAGAGGAAAGTATGGAAGGTGTGTTTTAGCTTTATTCAGCTCTTAAAATTCGACTCCAAAATAATCAAGTGTCATGATGGAATACTTCACTGGTTACATATGAGCAGCTCTGGGTTCAATAATATCTACCAAAATTCACTTTACAACAAAAAAGAATTTTGGGAAGATGCTTAAGAGGATAAATTTTTAAGGTGAGGGAACTTTCGATTCTCATAGCTGAAATGTATATAATGGTATTTCTGTTCTTTATTTATTAATTCATTCCATTTCTGTACTTCTAGATGGTCAATGAGGCTTACACAACCCTTTTCCATTTGTGCTCTGTGAGTTAAATTAGATTGAGTGGTAGTGACTCATCCAAAGTTATCAGTGACTTTTTATGACTGAATGGGGATTTGATCAGCATGCTGTTTGGGGAATTCTGAGAGTTGAAGTCCACACATCTTAAAGTTGCTGAGAATGAAAAACACTGCATTACACTACTCTGACTCATTTGGAGGAATAACTAGATGAAGAGTATGTAAGGAAACCTTGGGAATAAGTCGCTTATATGCAAAGCCTTCTGGCATATCTTTGTTGTACAGGACAGTTGTTAAAGAGCCAGAAAATAGAGGTAGTGATTACCTTAACTTGTTCTGCTTAGAAGAAGTTGGAAGAAACTTAATATTTTTAAAAATATATGACATTTCCTTAGTACTAGGGAAAATGTCATGGCTTCTTCTGAAATTTCTCAGATGCACAAGCAAAATTTCATGAACATTTTCAATTTTCCCATTTTGAGATATATTGTTTTAACTGAAACTTACTTATAATCAATTATTGCTTTTCATCAAAGGTCAGTGCAATCTTTCAAGAAATAAAATCTCAGAAATGCTTGGATCTGGAAATTACATACATAAAAAATAAGTATTTCCACTTCCTGAGGTTCTTGAGCATGGTGACACATAAATGAGTTCTAACTGGAAAGAATCCATTCAGTGCTTGAATCAAAACTTGCAAAGTTCATGAAACAAAAAAAGAAAAAAGAAAGAAAGAAAGAAAGAAAGAAAGAAAGAAAGAAAGAAAGAAAGAAAGAAAACGAAAAACGAAAAAGAAAAAGAAAAAGAAAAAGAAAAAGAAAGAAAAGAAAAATCTACTCTTTTCTCTTTGGATTTTGGTATCCTTTAAAGAATTTTGCAAAGTGTCTAGTTTGCAACTATCATGTATGTATTATGTAGGTACGTAGGCATACATTTTTCAAGGAAAACTAAGCTAATATCAATATTCTAGTTGCATTCATTTAAAAAATTCACACTTGCCAAATACTAGTTTGCTATCTATTGCTTAAAAGAAATGTGATCTTATTCATGCATGATACATCCAAGAAAGTATCTCATTAATTTACATTCCAATATATTTAATTATCTAACCTTGATCAATGCAATGCTTATTTACAAATCCACGAAATACGAGAAGCTTTCTTCCAAGGACTTTCATCTTGGATTCTGAGTTACTATTTTTTAAAAAAATTCCTATTTTAATCACTATATAATGAATAACAGCTTAGATCAACAAGTTACATGAGAGTTGGATCTTTTTGTGAGCATGGATCTTTTTATCTTCCAGCTATTGGAAGAATGGAAAATATTAACAATAATTATGGGTTTTGAAATGACAAAAGTAGACTTTGACTTGCATAACTACTCTAAAATTGCAATCTCAATTGCATATTTACAGGGAGGAAGCTCCAGTGAACTTGATCTGAGCAGGCATATAAAAAATGCATTGTCAGTAAATTATAATGCTGCCTTTCCAGAACCAGACTGCAGAGATATTAATTGGTTTATTTCATTATTTTATAATTTCTTTAAGTAAACATATGGACCTATGATTTATATCAGAGGTGGGTTTCAGCAGGTTCTGACCAGTTCTGGTGAACCGGTAGCAGAAATTTTGAGTAGTTCGGAGAACCAATAGTAAAACTTCTGACTGGCGCCACCTCCGTCTATTCTCTGCTTCCTGAGTCCCAACTGATCAGGAGGAAATGGGTATTTTGTAGTAACCTTCCCCTGGATTGGGGAGGAATGGAGATTTTACAGTATTCTTCCCCTGCCACGCCCACCAAGCCACGCCAATCAAGCCATGTCACCAAGCCACACCCACAGAACTGGTAGTAAACAAATTTGAAACCCACCACTGATTCATATATGGATTCATAAAAATCTATTCTCTTTTCCTACTAGTGAGAGTGCAGTAGCAGTTCTCAAAGGTCTTAAATCATTTTGATGCTTGGCAAATGTTTATCAGGTGACCATTAATCAAACCTATGACTTTCCAAATCAAAAACATATCCCATAACATTGAGTTCTGGAAATTCTTCTTTAGAGACCAGAGATATTCCTTCCTCTTTGGGTTCCAACTTTGAGAGCCATAGTGAAACCCACAAAGTTCCTGAACTGAATTCACCTTAGGACGGGGTGTCATACTCGATTTCATAGAGGGCCCCATCAGGTGTTTGTCTTCGGGGGTGGGTGGGGGGGGCATAGCCATGGGGGCCGGAGCCAGTTCAATGTCACTTATGGCAGGGGTGCCTGTGGTGGCCCAAGTGCTCTGCCAGCAAAAACCGCCTCCTGAGCTCCGTTTTCAGCTGCCACAGTCTTCTGCAACCCTCTACCAGCAAAAACGGAGCTCGGGAGGGCCACACGCAACCCCTCCCAAGCTCCATTTTCCCTGGTAGAAATACAGCCAGCAGGTCCTTCGCTGTTTCCAGGGTGGCCCTTCAGACCAGATCTAAATACCCCATGGGCTGAATCCGGCCCCCGGGCCTTGAGTTTGACACCCCTGATTTAAGACTATTTTACACTCTGCCTATATCTAAATTGTTATACAGGTAATCCTTGACTTACAACAGTTCACTTAGTTCAAAGCTACAACGGCACTGAAAAAAGTGACCATGACCATTTTTCACACGGACAACAGTTGAAGCATCCCCATGATCACATGATCAAAATTCAGATGCTTGGCAACTGTTGCAACTGTAGTGATTTATTTAACAACTGTAGCAAGAAAAGTCATAAAACGGAGCAAAACTCACTTAAAAAAATGTCTCGCTTAGCAACAGAAATTTTGGGCTCAATTGTGGTCATAAGTCAAGGACTACTTGTATTTTTGTAAGCTGACAAAAACCATTTGGCGGTGAGCAGCAGATTCATTTGTAAAATAAATGAAAGTTACCTTGATTGTACCTTAATAGCAGCTTTTTGTTATGTTTTATTACCTGTGAATTTTACCTATCCTGACACATCAGATACAAAATATAAATTCCATTTGAGGATCAGGAAAAATGAGCATTGCTTCTGAATTAGATCTCTGAATTTAATTATAACTGTTTATATGCCATGCTCTTGAATGGTTGTTATTATTTGTGGTAGCTAATAATGCTCTCTTTGCACAGGAGTACAACACATTTATATATGTGGTAAATATAAATCACACATAGCTGTCTTAGACTTTGTTAACATTAGAGTGAAAAAATTGTTTCCATGAACACTAAAAAAAATCCTTGTTGATTTCTCAAATTAAAATAAAGCCAAGAATATTTTTTCTTCTCCCTTTAGGAGCGCTTCTTAATTTCAAATTCTCTCTGTGGTTGAGAATGTTCAAATTACATTTCCAGTCAGAAATGCATTTATAGTTCGTTTTCTTAGGTTTGCTTTTTTTCCCCAGACTTCTAATTAATGCAAAAGAGAATGTTTTTGTATTTGGAATGGCAATGAATTATATATTGTTTTTATCTGCCTCAGAGGGAATAAATTTTCTACCTTCCATTGACAAGGAATACTTTCCCGAAACTGGACTTTGTTGAGGCTGTAAATTAGTTTGGAATTAGATAAAGAAAACAAAAGATTTTCTCAGATTATTTTTTATAAATTTCTAGTCCTCAAGCTTGATCCAAGGGAAACTGTGTTTTAGTTTTTTTTTTAAAAAAAAAAACTTGTACCACACTATATTTTTGAAAAACAACTCATTTATATGTCAGTTATGTATATGTATGTGTGTGTGTGAGTGTCAGTGGTGGGTTGCCCCAGGTTCGCACTGGTTCTATAGAACCGGTAGTAAAACCGGTGGGAGGCTCCGCCCACTGACCCTGATGTCATCAAAACGCTTCTGCGCATGCGTAGAAGCTTCTGCACTTGCGCGTGGCCCCATTGCGAACTGGTAGTAAAGGTAAGTAGAACCCACCCCTGGTGTCTCTGTGTGTATATACATATACATACATACACACATATACATATGCATATACATACACATACACCTACACATACACACACATACATATCATTATATGGGTGATATGTGTTTTCCTCAATCCTCTACCAGAGATCTGGGGGTTTGAGGGTCCTGTGCAGGATCTTAGCTTTTCCTAACATTACACTCTTCTTGGACAGAGAGTTCTGACGTTGTTCCTGGGATCTGTTAGAGCCATTCTCCCACCTTAGGAGTGTGCTCCTCTGATCACTTTCCAGCTGGTGTTCAGTCTCTAGGGATTGTTTTGCTATAAAACCTGTTACTCAAATTTGCAAACTATTTTCTGAGCTTAGAGAACAGCTTGATCATTATGTCAAGGTATTTGTTGAAAGCCTAACATGGAGAAATATTGCCCCAATGCATGCATGCATGCTACTTCGTTAGGACGATTGGTGTCTTTTAAGTTGAATGCCCAGCATGAGGTAGATCTATTTATTCACCTGCTGAAGATTGACTCTATAAAAGATAATACAGGAACTGAAATCTGGTTGTACTACAGCTAGTTCTCGACTTACAACCATTTGTTTAGTGACTAAAGTTACAACAGCACTGAAAAAGTGATAGGATCATTTTTCACACTGTTGTATCCTCCCCATGGCCAGATGAACAAAATTCAGAGTGGCAACTGGCATTTATTTATGATGGTAGCAGTATCCCGGGGTCATGTGATCCCCTTTTGTGATCTTCTGACAAGCAAAGTCAACAAGGAAGCTAGATTCATTTAACAACCATCTTACTAACTAAACAAGTGTTGATTCACTTAACAACTGTGGCACGAAAGGTCTTAAAATGCAGCAAAGCTCACTTAAAAACTATCTTGCATAGCACAATTGTGGTCATAAATTGAAGACTACCCGTATTCTGATGAAAATGACTCAGATAGTTTCGTTCTTGGGCAAAGTTCCTTTCAGGCATTCCAATTATCCAAAAAATCTAGAGGCAAGTTCAACAAATGCTAGTGTTCCCATTATATCATGCCAAGGCTGATGGGCTCTGCTTTATCATCAGAACTCTGGTCAACGTTAATGTATCCATCATTGGTTAAAGAAAGAAACTAGAATGTGCAGGGAAAGAGAGAGGATCTGTCAATCCTAAAATCATACCAACTGGTATGATCACCAAACCATCCCCAAATGGTGATCTTGTTACGGGGAGCAAGCCAAAGGTGGTTGGACCAGATTACTTCTAATGAGATGTCCAACCCTATGGTTTCAAAGTTTAAAAAGAACAGAAAGTCAGGCAGTATAAGTTTACGCATAAAAAGCTGGGTCAAGACACAGTTCTGGAATGAGGGGATCTTGGTGCTCTCTGAGCTTGGTTGTTTTCTTGCAGACCTTTCATTAAATCAATCAATCAATCAATCAATAACTTTATTGTCATTGTATATGTATACACAGTATACCCATACAACGAAATTCACTTAACACCCAAAGACCAGGCCCAACACACATAACAATCCCCAAACACACTCCCACCCATCACAATTCTCCACCCCTAAACCACCCAAACATCCACACAACAGACCAAGTAATACTGTCCAACAGCTCACTGATGGTGGCCCTTTAGTTCATTGTTGAGTGCAATGATAGCTCTGGGATAAAAACTATACAGAAAATGTGTGGTTCGAGTTTTAATTGTTCTGTATCTTCTGCCAGCAGAAGGCAACAGTCCAAAAAGATTGTAAGCCTAACTAGGTAACGTTATCAATGGAAGTAAGAAATGCCATTTGTTATCAGTTTATATTCTGGTGGCTTGCCTGTCATTGTTGGTGGGGGTGGTCTTAGAGATTCTTTGGTTGGGCCATTTGCTGTTGGCTTCTTTGGCAAACAGCCCAACAGCAAACAGCCCAACCAAAGAGACTCTAAGACCACCCCCACCAACATTGATAGGCAACACACCAGAATATAAACTGACAGCAAATGACATTCCGTTAGTAACATTGATGATGTTACCTAATTTGGGGAATGAAACATCTGCAAGAAAACAAGCAAGCTCAGAGAGCACCAAGGACCCCTCATTTCAACCTTGAGCTACAAATATTCTCCTTTATTAGTACAGTTCTGGAATAAATGTATTTGTGGTAACTGCCAGGAAGCATTCTAAAGCAACAGGTACATATTTGGGATTTCCTTTTTCACGTCCTTTAACCATCTTAAATTATGGTATCAGGATTTCTAATAGCAGCCAAGAAGATATGTATGCTTGTGAAATACAGGAATTGTATTTATTAGGAATATCACTGTTTATATGAAGAATTTAACAGATACTACATTTATTTATATCTGGGCTACATACTGTAACTTGCTTCCTTTATTAAAATTGTGTCACAGTAGAAATTCCATATATATATCTCTAAAGCACTCAAAGTGTCTTCCCTTGTCATCCCCCAGCTATATGTAATGTACTAAGAACTGCAGTAATATTTCACTTCATAACACTGTAGTGTTTCCTCTTACGCAGCATAGCTACAGTTTGTGTAAATACTGTAAACAGGAGCTTCCACTTCCCAATGCAAATACATATTTTAAAAAGGCTCCTGGCCTGAATTATCATGTGATAATGTCTCCTTCTAATGTTCCATAGGAAAAGCCACAGGAGGAAGAAGGGATATTGTGACTGATCTTATAATGTTCTTCAAGGAAGAGCTGTTTGATTACAGCCTGGATTGTATAGCTCTCAAAGGCTAAAAGACAAGGCTCCTGTAGTTAAACTTGATATCCTTTTAAATCAAAATATATTTCCCAAAGTGCACCAGGATCAAACAAGATTAAGGTGACCTTGCATCTTTCTATACAGGAAAAAATCCAGAATACTTTACAAGAAGGTATTTCAGCCAGTGGTTCTGTAGACTTTGCAAGGTATCCCTTTGTCCTGTGGATACTTTTCTGTGCCTTACATAAAAGACAAGCTCCAGGAGAAATAGCTAAATAATTGATTGCCATCCTTTCTTGCATTAGACTTAATTTTAAAACAGAGAAATGGAGACACACAAGAATTAAGCTACTTTCTCCCCTCCCAACTCTTCCCCCTTCCTATTCTAACTGACTCATTTGAAGAATATTATTTCTGGACTGAATTCAATTTTTAGAATAGAATAGAATAGAATAGAATAGAATAGAATAGAATAGAATAGAATAGAATAGAATAGAATAGAATAGAATTCTTTATTGGCCAAGTGTGATTGAACACACAAGGAATTTGTCTTAGTGCATACGCTCTTGGTGTACATAAAAGTAAAGATACATTTGTCAAGAATCATAAGGTACAACACTTAATGATAGCCATATGGAACAAATAAGCAATCAAATCATATTAGGAAACAGTCAACATAAATCTTAAGGATACCAGCAACAAGGTTACATTTGTACAGTCGTAAGTGGGAGGAGATGGGTGATAGGAACGATGAGAAGATTAATAGTAATGCAGACTTAGTAACTAGTTTGACAGTGTTGACAGTATTATTTAGCAGAGTGATGGCGTTCAGGTGTTCTTGTGTGTCTAGTTGTTCTGGTGTGCAGTGCTCTATAGCGTCATTTTGAGGGTAGGAGTTGAAACAGTTTATGTCCAGGATGCGAGGGGTCTGTAAATATTTTCACAGCTCTCTTTTTGATTCATGCAGTATACAGGTCCTCAATGGAAGGCAGGTTGGTTAGTAATTGTTTTTTCTGCAGTTGTAATTACCCTCTGAAGTCTGTGTCTGTCTTGTTTGGTTGCAGAACCAAACCAGACAGTTATAGAGGTGCAGATGACAGACTGCAATTTCTCTGAACTGATAAGCCATTAAAGTGTGGGGGTGGGGGAGAAAGGAAGGTAACAATTCCAGGCCAAACAAAAAATGTCTCAATGAAATAAACTAAAATATCCAAATTTTGATATAGAGCAGAAGCACTGCTTACTTTTTAAGATGCATTTGCAGATGACAGGGACAGACACTTCTAATTTGTGACTCACTATAGCATTGCATACAGCACTCACTCTTACCACTCTTCAGTCAAGACTTTTAAATTTGAATTAGTTTCAACAGGAGTTTGAAATGTGTTAAGTGTAGTGTGGTAGTTCAGACATTGGATTAGGAATGTGATCATCAGGTTCTATCTCTTTGGCTAACATATTTTACAAGGTTTCTGCTGTAAGGTAACCTAGGACAGGTAGCATTTTGTATGCTGTCTTTAACTTCTGAATGGAAAGGTTAGGCTTTAAATTATTCATTTAATTATGAATTATATGGATTTTGAACTAAGAGCCAAGATGAAAGTTTCTGCTACTCATTTGACAGGACACATTGCTCACGGGTTGCTCCTCAAAATTATGCCTCTGCAACAGCTGCTTGAAAGCTTGGTGAAGCACTGCTTCAAAACCTTCCTGGGGATTTCTGGGTAAGTAGGCCCAGCTGACCTTGTAAGAAGGCCCTGAGGAAAATATAGGGCATGATGATTATGATTGAAAAGGACAAGGAGCTCAACATAGCTAGTCTCCAAAACAAATCTTTACATTTCCCATTGTGCCCAGTGCCACATGGTATTGCTTGATTTGCCTAGGTGTGAGCATCAATGGCAATTTGTTGTCTGTGACTTCATTTAGAAGTCTTATTAAACACAAGAGGGTTTCAAAGTGGTCTACAAAAGTTTCTTAAAATTGCACTCTAGATAAACAGATAAACAATGGCTAAAAATAATCTTTATAATAAACATAGTGTTTGACCGATCTAATTTTAAAGCCTGTTCTGAGACAATGAAGTGATAAAAAATATTGGTTCAGTAATTTCAGTCAAGGCATAAGGGAATGAGTTATAATTACAAATATAGATTAACAATTACACACACGCACACATTTCTACTGTGAACAACAATGTTCACAGTAGATGTTATAAGGAGAAGCCAGGATGGAATTTACTAGGGTTCCTCCCCCCACTTATGTTAACCTGTGTAATGTGGAGTCTACCTGTTTGGAGGTTGTTGTTGTTGTTGTTGTTGTTGTTGTTGTTGTTATTATTATTATTATTATTATTATTATTATTATTAGTCATATTTCTATGCCGCCCACTCTCCGAGGACTCTGGGCGTCTTACACCAAAGACAGTATACTAAATAGCATATTGCCCCCTAATCTGGGTCCTCATTTTACCCACCTCGGAAGGATGGAAGGCTGAGTCAATCTTGAGCCGATGAGATCATGGTATGTCCATGAAGTTATGTACTAGGTAAGAGAGGTAAGAAAAAGGCTGCTGAGAAGCGATGGGCAAAGCTGCCAGTTTTCAGCTTCTTTTGTGTTCAAATGATTTCCAACTTAACATTTTTTAATTCTTATTTTTAATATGGTAGATGGTGAACATTCCTTCCAGATAATTAATCCAAAGGATTTTCCCCTTCTTTCTGCAAAATTTGCAGCCAAGGATATACAAGAACACTTGGCAGGAAGCATAAAGTATCAGCAGAAGGAAAGGATTTCTCAACCATTTGTCAAGAATGCTGAACTAAGCGAGGTGTTTGTCACAGTGGCCTAAATGGTTTTGCCAACTCTGAGCATGTTCAGCTGAAGGTGAGTAGATGCCCTTTCCTTGAGATTCATAATTTACCATCTCTCCTCATGCACGAAGAACAATTTTTCAAAAGAGCTAGAACTGTGTGGTGTGCAGCAACCTTGGCCTGGTTGCTTCTTCTGTTGCTACTGTGAATTTCAGCTACTTTTCTCACATACCACTGGCAAAAGCATTATGGCTTCACTACTGTTGTCCCTGATCTTTCCATCCAGGTTCTACTTCTACCAAGGATTACTCACCATAACTGAATAAATCCTCTTCTTCTGAGTTAAGTTCAGTTTCTGAGAACGACATGCACATGACATTGGCAACTATTTGGAAATGGTTTATCGTTCTCTTTTTCTGGAATCTCTTTTTTCCCATCAGGTTTCCAAGTGTAGCTTTTAGCCTTGGTATTTCCTGGTTGGTTTCTCAACCAACTATTTAAGCAGATCTGGCCTTGCTTAGCTTTTCAGGATCATTCAAGGTCATTTAGAATGCTGCCTCCTAGCTCGGATATTTAGGATAGGAAGTGTAAAACTGAATCAACCTGAAAGAAGAGGCAATAAGCCAAAATATTTTGAGAGGAAAAACTGATAACACAACTGGGGAGCAACAAAACCTGAAATGCCTTCAGCCCATCATTAATAATAACAAATGTCTGTATACTTTTAGTATAGTCAAAGCTTTTTCCCCCCAAAATGCTTCAGTATATTATACTCACAGATGGCTTATCAAGGGACCACCAATAACCAGTTACAGTAGTTCCTGCGTTATTGCACTAATAGGGAGAGAGCTTTTGATTTCATGGTTTAAAACAAAGTGACCCAGATATAATTACTGAAGCTTATTAATTTACTTGTTATGGGTCGGTAACCCTTCACAGACTATAGTGCTTGCTACAGGCAGAACCAAGAGGATTATAGCTTTTAGTTTAGCACAGTTTGATTCTAGTCTGAAAATTGGAAGAAATGAAGCACTAAATTGCATGTTTTATGATTGTCTTTTATTAAAGAACAATTAATGTCCAACTTCAACAGTGTCAGTTTTGGAGCAAATAGCTATAAAAACCCTGAAACTTGCAAAAATGCCAACCGTGCAGTACATGTATGGCTATGATGCAGAATTGTTTGTAAAGAGTAAAGGTTTTACTCCTCGTGTCCTTTTCTGCAGTCAGTCTTAAGGCAGAGTTTAGTGAGCAACTATGCAACTAGGTTTGCTTTCTTCTGCAGAATACATCGCATTTATCATGCTATACATAACTTTTGCACTACTTTGGGATTAGCTCCAGGGTGGATCAATCTCAGATTGTCAGTGGTTTTTAGGAGTTAAATCAATTTTTCCCCCTGCTCTGATACACAGGAAACTTAAGTGAAGCTGATATTTTGCTTTAATCGATTTGATTCTGCAGATTTGATTCTGCAGATCTTGTGGGCACATTGGTTTTTTTTGCAAGAACCTTCCCTTCCTTCCCTTGCCTTGTCCCATCACCTCCCTCCCAGATTCAAACTGACCATAATTTTTTTCTTGCCTTCCTCATAGAGGTTCAAAACATTCTGTTATCGTCTTTCCCCTCAGACATCACAGTGGCCTTTTAGTGCCATTTAGTGAGACATTAAAACTGGGAAGACTTTGGGAATTCATAGAATCATAGAGTTGGAAGGGCCTTCTTGTCCAATTCTCTGCACAAGGCAGGAATTCTCAGACCATACCAAGCCAATAGCTGTCCAAAATTTGTTTGAAATGGAGCACTCACTATTCTGGGAGGCCAATTGTTCCACTGATCAATAGCTTTCATGATCAAGAAATTCTTCCTTAATTTGAGTTTGAATTCTCCTTCTAAAGGGGGAGATTCCCTCTTCAGGCACTATGAAACATAAATCCACTCCTTCTTCCCAATAGCAGCCCTTCATCAGTGGTGGGTTTCAATTTTTTTTACTACCAGTTCTGTGGGTGTGGCTTGGTGGGCGTGACAGGGGAAGGATACTGCAAATTCCCCATTTCCTCCCAATCAGTTGGGACTTGGGAGTCAGAGAATAGATGGGGATGGGGCCAGTTAGAATTTTTACTACTGGTTCTCCAAACTACTCAAAATTTCCGCTACCAGTTCTCCAGATCCTGCTGAAACCCACCTCTGCCCTTCATGTATTAGAAAAATGCTGTCATGTCTCCCCTTAGCCTTCTTTAAACATGCCAAGTTCTTTTAAGTATTGTCCATAGGATTTAGCATCCAAGCCCCTCACTTCATTTGTTGCTCTTCTATGTACACTTTCCAGTTTCTCAGCATTCTTCTTTTATTGTGGTGGTCAGAAATAGATGCAGTATTCCAAATATTGTGATCTGATCAGTGAAGCATAGAGCAAAACAATCATTTCTTGTGATCTTGATGTTATGCTTTGTTGATGCAGCCCAAGATTGTATAGGCTTTTTTGGCAGCTGCAGCACACTGCAGGCTCAAAGTTTATCAGAATCCTTTTTAACCTTTAGCCTCCCATTTGCGGAGTTAGTAATACCCTTCCCTCCACAAATTTTGTGTCATTTGCTCAGCATCCCTTCTGTTCCCTCAGCTAAGTTATGTATAAAATGCCAAAGAGCACTGACCCCAGAGCAGAAACCTGAAGGACCCTACTTAATACCTCTCTCAGTATAACAGAGATCCATTAAGGACCACGTATTGTATATGGCTGTCAACTAACAGCAAATCCATCTGGTTTCAGTGTTATCATGAAAGGGGTTCTGGAGGCCCATATATACCCAAAGAGGGCTCATTCACTGCTCATTCTTATTCTTAACTTTTCTGACCCATCCTTACAGATTTGGGCTACTTTTTGCTATTCTGTTTTTGTTATATCATTCTTTTCCCATTTCTTAAATGTTTTGTTTTTGTTTCTCAGTGAATTCTATGCAATTACATGGGTCTCAATAGCTGTGCCCCATTTTCTCCTCTTGGGTATTTTTTATTTTATTGATTTATTTATTAAATTTATTTGCCACCCATCTTGCTACAAGGCAACTCTGGACGACTTACAACATTAAAAGAGATGAAAGCATAACCATAAGAATGCAAAATTATGATGAAAAAAAATACAAAGTTATGATTAAAAATATTGTTTGAATTGGGGCTTAATTATCTTATTTTATAGCCCCCCCAAACTGTTTTTCCTTTTAGGTTTCCCATCTAAGGAATCCTTCCTACCTTTTCCTTTACCTTATTAAAGTCAGTTCTCTTGAACTCTAGAATGCTATTTTTCAATTCTCCCTGCCTGAGATATGGTGAATGCTAAGATCACATGGTCATTCTCTCCCAAGGTTCCTCCAAATTCTACTTCCACTCCCATTTCTTCCCTGTTATTAAGTCCATTAGTGCTTATAGACCTAGTTCCTTCTGCAATGTGGCATCAAGGACTTTAATATGTTTATAACTAACTTTATCCCCCATGATTTTTCCAAGTAGAATTCTGCACTTTCAGACAAATCCCCCCATATCATACATGGAAAATGTAAATGGGACATAGAGTGACTGAAAATCTTTTGCAAAAATTGCACAATAGCTGGAATACAATTACAGTTGAAACTTCATCCTTTGAGACATGTACAAAAGAGGTGGAGCTTTGGTCACCAAACGTCATCAAACCTCTTGTAGATGTTGACCCCACCACACCACCCACAGATGAACCTAACAAGTCATTTTATTTCCCTTTCATTTAAATGAAGCTAAGGGGATTTTTGCCATACCAAGACAGTCAACAGCTCAGAGGACAGGAAGCTGACTGGATGCCTGGAAGGCATCCTTTGCATTTTCATAAGGTTTAACTGAAATGAAAGAGGGCAAAACATTAATTGACCTGTGGCATTCTGCATTCTGAAGTTGGCAGAGGTAAGAATGTCTGCAGGTTTTCAAATTGCTTCTGAAGGATTGTGGGTATAGAACCACTGGTAGTGTTGCTGCCCATAATTGAGTGTTATGCATCACTCAGTTTAGTGCTTTATTAATTCAGCTTCTTAGGGAATTCCCAGGATTTCTTTCATTGATTGGTTACATCTTAAAAGGTTTATTCCATCTCACTTGAGCTTGCAAACTGGGGTTTTTAATCTGAATAAACAATGTGGGAGAAAGAAGGGAGAAGACTAGGAATGTTACATCTCCCAAATTAATAAGTCAAATGATATACTGTTCTTATTGGGGGCCTCATAATTTCTTCCTCTCTACAACTCTGGAGCTATTTTCATCTCAGAAGAGTTTTCCCTGCTGTTTTCATTTCTTATCTGCCTAATGGGAATAATTACCCTTTACTTCCAAGATTATTACAAAAATGAATAAGACAGAGCTACATGTTCTTTGGGAATAAATGTGAATTCTGTGGCCAAGTTTTTAAAGTGTTTTAACTGGGCATTTGAATGTGAATTAAAGTAAAAAAAGAAATTATGTACTTTTAAACTATTTAAACTGCAAGCTGAAACAATCCATCGTTTTCTCTTGCATATTATAAACTTTCTTTCAAAACCAAGAGTTATGCAGCTTCTGAGAAAAAGTCTACAGGAGTTTGTTAGGCAGAATCCCTATTCATATGGTGCCAGGCAGGGGTGAAATGCTCCTGGTTCGGACCAGATTGCCCGATATGGTAGTGATGGCGGCGGGTGGTTCAGAGAACCGGTAGCAACAATCCCTGCCCCCCCCAACCATGCTCAGCTGAGTCGCACGATCATCAGAGACTTTTTTTTTTTACTTTTAAAAGCATTTTTTCTACAACCTCTTCCAACGAAAAATAGCTTTTAAAAGTAAAAAAAAAAGACTCTGATGATCGCGCGGCTCAGCTGGGATCCTCAGAGGCTTTTCAAAGCATTTTTTTTTCTGCAACCTCTTGGCCGAAGAGGTGGTAAAAAAAATGCTTTGAAAAGTCTCTGACAATCCCAGCTGAGTTGCCTGATCGGCAGAGAGACATTTTTTAAAATGCCTCTCTGACGATCCCAGCTGAGTTGCCTGATCGCCAGAGGCTTTTCAAAGCATTAGAAAAAATGCTTTGAAAAAATTAAAAAAAAAAGTTGGCCATGCCCACCCAGTCCCATTACACACGCCCCACTACCAAGCCATGCCCACAGAACCGGTAGTAACACATTTTACATTTCACCCCTGGTGCCAGGTAATATAGGTGTGGTGTCAAATTTTGGATCCCACCTCTAAAATGCAGACTTCATGAAGGGAGACCAGAACATAAAGGCTTGCAAGGCTGTTCTTCTTTAGTTTCATATCTTGCACAGTGAAGGTTCATATGTTTGAATATGTTGGGTGAGTGGTGGGGAGGCTATCTGAGCAAGATGGGGCACATCTCACAAAAGCAGTGTGTAGCAATGTTCTTGAGCTCAATGTGAACATTGCTATTCTTAGAACCTGGCTAATAGGCACTTAAATGGTTATTAAGATATGGAGGAAAGACACTTTGAAGATGGTGCATTGTCAGATCTGCCTTTTTGCTATGTGGGAAACTCCCGAGTCATAAAACAGAATGCTTCAGGATTAATACTCCACTCTCAATGTTTAATAAATCTATGGATAGGCATATTTTTCCAATTTTTAATGGTATTTTAGTATTTTATTGTTAATTGTAATCAAATAATTATATTCATAATCCATTGTAATTACAATAAAGTAAATACATTGTAGCATCAACAACAAACTTGCCACATCAAATCCCAACACTAGTATTTGCCGGTATAAAGTTCTATTCAGATCAGGGAATGAAGGCAACCTTGCTATGAAATAAAATTTTGAGAGTGTTTGTGGGTTATAAGTAAAGACATGGGTATGACATCCTCTGCCCCTCTGTGACCTAGACTCTACAGTTTGCATTGGAGTGTGTAAATAGGGACATATTTTTCAACATGCAATTACTGCAACAAACACACACACACACACACCCCTTGCAAACTGTGATTCACCATAGAAATGGTGTTAGATTTTAGGAGAAACCCTTCCATAATTCCACCTCTCACAATATTAGACAACACAGTATCAACAGTAGAGACCTTCAAATTTCTAGATACTACCATATCACAAGATCTAACATGGATAGCTAACATCAAAAACGTCATCAAAAAAGCACAACGAAGAATGTTCTTTCTGCGCTACCTCAGAAACTGCCCAAGGAGTCTGTTATCTGCCTGTCTGCCATCTATAACTGTCTGGTTTGGTTCTGCAACCCAACAAGACAGACACAGACTTCAGAGGATAATTAGAACTGCAGAAAAAACAATTACTATCAACCTGCCTTCCACTGAGGACCTGTACACTGCACGAGTCAAAAAGAGGGCTGTGAAAATATTTACAAACCCCTCACATCCTGGACATAAACTGTTTCAACTCCTACCCTCAAAATGACGCTATAGAGCACTGCACACCAAAACAACTAGACAAAAGAATAGTTTTTTCCCGATTGCCATCACTCTGTTAAACAAATAATTCCCTCAACACTGTCAAACTATTTACTAAGTCTGCATTACTATTAATCTTACCATTGTCTCATCGTTCCTATCACCCATCTCCTTCCACTTATGACTGTATGACTGTAACCTTGTTGTTGGTATCCTTACAATTTATATTGATATTGTTTCCTGATTGCTTATTTGTACCCTATGACTATCATTAAGTATTGTACCTTATGATTCTTGATGAACATATCTTTTCTTTTATGTACACTGAGAGCGTATGCACCAAGACAAATTCCTTGTGTGTCTAATTACCCTTGGCCAATAAAATTCTATCAAATGCTTTTTGGCAGATCATCACTGTGTGAAAAATGGTTGGTTCTGGGGTCAACTTGAGCAAAAAAGATTTTCTAAAGGTAAAAAAGAATCACGAGTCAACACTGACTTCTGGTGACTACAATGTCCCTGAGCTTTCTTAGCAACATTTTCAGAAGCAGTTTGACTGCCAGCGTTCCAGAAAAAAAACCAGCTTACCTTCCCAGGTAAGAGAGGGTGAATGGCTCAGAGTTACTCACCACCTCTGGTGTAAGGCAGAACTAGAACTCATGATCTCCTAGCTTCTAATGTGCTCCCTTCACCAAACTGGCTAGCAATTAATATGAGGGATTAGTGAAAAATAGTATTACTTTGCTAACTTCAAGTAAACCTTGATCAAGGATTTCTTAATGATTTGGATCATGATAATCTAACCTTCAGCCTCCCAGAATTTCATGATTTCTGGGGAAACATCTACATTATGTTTTTTAAAAACATGTGAATCACCACAACACTGCTGGAAATCTTTCTGCAACCATCTGCCTCTGACTCCCAACTTGTAACTATGAAGTGAATGGGAAAG
Organism: Arizona elegans; assembly: GCA_022577455.1. Lineage (NCBI taxonomy): Eukaryota > Metazoa > Chordata > Lepidosauria > Squamata > Colubridae > Arizona > Arizona elegans. The sequence goes on from JAKOOJ010000001.1 coordinate 259,894,643, forward strand.
GCTGCCTATGGGAAGTTTTATGGGCACTTTAAAAAGATCTTGATTATTGGGCTTGGCTTTAATTTTCTAGGGAATGTCAGGGAAAATACAGTGGGATGCATTACGAGCTCTCTTGAAGAGCTTAAGGATAAATTCTTCAGATATAAATGCGATTGTTTGGAACATTTATACTTATACAAATATAAATGTCATTGTTGCAAGCACCATAACTTGCAGCCTCTCTATAAGAGAAGTGCAAATTGCTTATTGAAACTTTCCTATTATACAGTAAGATGCAGTTTACAAAGACCAGGGCAATGCTGATGAAGCCTATAAAGTTTTGATGGAGAAAAGCCACTGTATTAAATTGATACTCCACATTGTTTCTTTTTCACCTTCTTTGCAATGTTTTCTCCAAATGGGATTAAAAAATGATGCATTTTTTCTAGAGCAATAAAGCTGAACCCCAGTATTGATTATCAATTTGGATAGAAGTGTATTACAAGAAAATAACTAAGGACACAGATCTTAATTTAAGAAAAAGAAGAAAAACATTCATTTCATTAAAAAGGCCCCCATTTACCTGAGATTAAATACAGAAAAGCTTTCTCCTTTCTTTCACTTTCCCAAATACTGACATTTCAACTTGCCCCCATCTTCATGGTCATCTTTCATTTGTCATTCCAGCTTTATTTCCCACATTTCCCTTGGCAACTTATATTTACCCACAGCAAGTCTTTTTCTTTTCAGTTTTCATTAGATGCATTTTCAATAAGGCACTTTTGGCTTGCATAGGCTTGTAGTCTCTAGGCCACTAAATCAACATACACAGGAGATCATGTAGTAAAGGTATTCCTGGTATGCCTAACTTCTGACTGCATGTGAAGGAGACTCATATATAAAATGTTTTCCCACTATTGTTCATCATGACAGCAAACCACAAAGCTGTTATGCTGTCACCAATTTGCAGTTTGCATGGCGTAAAAGAAAGATGGAGAAAGAAAAAAAAAACACCAAACAGAACAAAATTGGACAGTCTTATGCAGAATTACCATGGGATTTAGCCCCATATCCTAATTCATGGATTTCAAATCAATATGTTAACATTCACCTTGTTTAATTCTGGAAGAAATGTATCTGGCTTTTTTCTTCTCTAGTATACCAGAAAGAACCATAGCTGCTCATTCAAATTATGACTATTGGTGGAATTGTTAGTTGGATGATCCTGAATATGTCAATTTAACAGAATAATTATATCCTAGAGAGGTTATGGAAACAAGCGTTAACACTAACACTAATGAACATATTCTAGTGATAGTGGTTATCTGCAATATATAAGCTGTTATGTGTATTTGGGTATATGCATATGACAATAAGCTCAAACAAGTTTATTTTAGAATGGATGGAGCAAAATACTTGTTGGGAATATTTTTAAAATTTTTAGTGAAAGGGCCAGGGGAGTGTCAGAAAAGATATTGAGAGTTATGAATGATGACAAAGAGCTTAGCAAATCCTCTGGACGCCATGGGGACAATACAAATGTCTTTCCCAGGGCTTTGTCATCTTTTCTGGAAGCTGTTTGAACATGACTAACATAATGAATGGTTGCTTGTGTGACTAAGGCTCAGTTAGACCTTTGCAGTAGTAGAGAAGGTCAGGAACTTGAAAGTAATTACTAGTTAGGTCCAGGGTGTTTGTCAGCTGTTCCATGTGCTTCGCAAAAAAAAAAATAAAATAAAATAAAAAAAAAATCTCCAGATACACTGTCCTAATGGAGAAATGGTATTTGACTTTTGCATTTGCTCTCCTTTCTACTGTCTTTGTACAGCTGTCAAATGATTGCTAAGTTGCCAAATGCTGCTGTCTAGCAGCTGTCTTGTGGCCTTGATCTCCTCCGATTCAGGCAGCAATAACTTTTTGAACACGGCAACAGTTGAAAGAAAGAAATAAAGAAACAAGTGAAAGCAAAAGAGGTGTTTGGTTTTGTTTTATTTTTGTTTTTAAAAGTGAAACAAGAATTTTCTGTAGGGCAAACTTTGCTTGGACCAGAGGCTGTTCTCAGCATTTGCGGCACACTAGGATAAAAATAACATTTCATTTAAATTCATTTAATTACATCGATTTTAATTACATTTTATTTCAAGGGTTTAAATTATGCATAATTAATGTGTTGATTCTCTCCAATTACGTCTTTTACAATTGTCCCTTTCCGTCAAATTCAAAATGGCCATTTGCTGAGAACATTTTGAGGTCTCTGGGGTATCCAAGGCTTATGAGAATTGTGGATCTTGGGACCATGTTTATGAATATAAAGAAGGGCTGACATTCTGAAAATACGAAGGCAAGAAAAGCATATGGGAGGGAGGGAGTAGAATAAAAATAACAAGTTTTTGGTATTTTCATGCCAAACGTTTTTGGCTACTTAAACAAATGTCATTTTCCAGAATGCAGGGGTCATTCTAGATAGTATCTTCCCATGCTGCAGGATTAGGAATATAGAAGGCCACCTAAGGAAAGAGGAAATTACATCACAGATATAATATCAGTCTTCAATTAGGATGTTCAGTACTGTTCATTGCAGTAACTGAATACTAAGTTATGATATGTAAAATTCATATTGTGTTGTACCATTCTATGTTCTATTTTGTTTATGTTTGTATAGTGGTTCAGTCCAGGGATGAAATGCTACCGGTTCAGGTGAACCAGTATTTCCGAAGATCAGCTGGGCGATGATCAGCTGGGTGATGATCAGCTGGGCGATGATCAGCTGTGACGCATGATTTATATTAGCTAGAATAGTCGGATTTCCTGCTTTCTAGCTAATCTAAATCACGTGACACAGCCAATTTCCCCCCTTGCTGTTCTACTTACCTTTTCAGACTTGGAAGGCTTCAAAACGTTCCTTTTTTAGTGCTGTATGGGTGCACACTTGGTAGCAGACTCACAGAACTTGTGGCAGACTTCAGAGGATTTCACCGCTGGTTCAGTCTGACCGGGATCATCATACAAGGAAAAACCATAAACTGTAATTCTTTGGTTGTAATCCCTTGCCACCCACTTGGATGGAAGCCACATGCAATTCATGGGGTACAGAATAGAGTTTTAAAATACAGGTAGTCCTTGATTTACAAGAGTTAATTTAGTGACCGTTCAAAGTTACAATGGCACTGAAAAGCAGGACTTATGGCTGTTTTTCACAGTTACAACCGTTGCAGCAGTCCTGTGATCATGTGATCAAAATTCAGATGCTTGGCAACTGGTTCATACTTATGACCGTTGTTGTGTCCCAAAGTCATGAGATCACATTTTCCAGCTTTCTGACAAGCAAAGTCAAAGGAGGAGCCAGATTCACTTAACAACTAGGTCACTAATTTATCAACTGCAGTGATTCACTTAATTATGGCAGGAAAGGTCATAAAATGGAGCAAAACTCACTTAACAAATGTTGCATTTAACAACAGAATTTTTGGGCTCAGTTGTGGTCAACTGTGGTATGTTGAGGACTACCTGTACTGGAGAAGGATGAGTGTTTTTCTTCCTCCTCATACATGAGAGGCCTGATCTGTATTGGACAACTTGGACAATTACATTGGATTAAAGGAGTGTTTCTCAACTTTGGCCACTCTGAGATGGGTGGACTTCAATTCCCAGCCAGCAAGGCTGAGAAACACTGGACTAAAGTAAAATAGAAAGCAGTGTATCCTTTTAAAGTGATATAGCATTTAATTGACTTATAATTACATGCCTGTGGGTGTTCTGCAGCTATCTACATCTATATCTATCCATCTGTATCTCTATCTACATAGCTGGCTGGAGAATTCTGGGAGTTGAAGTCCACAAGTCTTAAAGTTGCCAAGTTGAAGACCTCTGATCTACATCTTTGAGAGAATAGCAAGATTGAAATTAGGCTGCCTAATTCTTGGCCAAGCAAGTCAGGCCTTCTGTAAATTCCTTAGCAAGCTTTTCCATAATGCTATCAAGGTTAATGCTGTCAACCTTTCCCTCAGTGCTGACATTATCACCTAAAATAAGAGTGCTGACATTTAAAGACCTGGCCATATGATTATCCCCATTCTCCTTTCCTTCTTTTTCTTTTAAGACCACATTCCCTGGTGCTTTGTACTTGGTTTGATTAAATTACAAGGCAACTTAATAGGCAGCGATAATTAGGCTATATTTTATCGCTTCAGGTTTTATATACCAGTGTACTGGAACTCACCAAATGGAAGCTATTTGGCTTAATTTTACCCAAATAAATAAAAAATTATCTTTGAGACGTAGGGTGCTTTTGAATCTTTAATGCCCTAAAATGGAAATTGATCCTTTTAAAGCCAGTGTTGAGACACTAAATTTATTTATTGCTATCCCATCAGTTATTAGGTGGCTAGCAAACATGGTTTAAATGATTCACATTAAAGTCTGGATTAAAATGGCCTCTTTGAAGGCTTGATATGAACTCATGGTGTGTGTATTATCTAACCTAAATCAGTCTGCTCAGTGGTGGGATTCAAATAATTTAACAACCGGTTCTTTGCCCTAATGATTTCTTCCAACAATCAGTTCACCAAACTGCTCAGAAAGTTAACAACCGGTTCTCCCGAAGTGCTGCGAACTGGCTGAATCCCACAACTGAGTCTGCTGCAAGATTGAAGATTATGCACCATAATCCAACATACTGGTCCATTATGGTTTGGTAGATGAATTTTGACTTCCTAGCAAGTAATTGTCAAAAAGTCACCCAACTAGGTTTATCCACACCATCCAGAAAAATGAATAAAAGTTCTGGAGGAATTTGTGAATGGGTGCATATGATTGTTTACATGTCATCAAGTCATTTTCAGCTAGCAACTATATGTAGGTAGCCCTTGCTTAATGACAGTAATTGGGACTGGAATTTCTGTTGCTAAGCAGTTGGTCATAAAGTATAATATCGCATGACTGCATTACTTAGCAACAGCAATCCCAGCAGCCTCCAGGTGCCATTGTTAAATGAATTGCCATGGGTTGTTAAGTGAGGATTTCACATGAACGTGTCTTCCAATTTCTTGCTGGCTTCCTTTCCCAACTGACTCCTTGTGGGAAGCCAGCAGGGAAGGTTTGAAATCACAATCGTGTGACACACAGTTGCTGCACAGCTCATAGATCTGGGCTGGCTGTCAAGCATTTGGATCACTATTGTGTAACTGAGGGAGAGCTGGATAGGTCACAACTTGAAGTGGTTGTTAAGCAAGGACTACCTGTAGATAGATTTCTCCCTAACCTATTCTTTCAAGTCTACCAATGGTGCCCTCATTGGCATTGTAACTTGCTCAATAATGAGATCGGTGGCATATAAATTTAATTAAATAAATAAAACAAAATCAATCTACCTTGCTGCATATCCCTTCCCTTCCCTTCCTTGCAATAGAGCCTTTTCCAGAGAGCTGGAAATGTGTCTGAAGTAGGATACATTGAGCTTGATCATTTGTTCCTTGGATGAGTGGATTGATTTGTTCAATAATCCATTGGTTTGTTATCTTGGCTATCCATGATATCCTCAGGAGTCTTCTCCAACACCAAAGTTCAGAGGAGTGAATACTCTTCCTTTCTTTTTTAAAAAAGTTTTTTTTATTTTTTTACAAACATATCAATGCATGAACAGTGTGGCACCTGGGTATCATGCATTCTAATACAAATAAAACTAGTAAAATTAATCATAGTTATTACATTCAACTTATATATTTCTAATAATAATACACATTTATATTAAGTTACAGTCTACCACTATTCAATTATTCCATATTTTCTCTTGTTATTGCTTTTATTTTATTATATAAAAGTGTATACACTAATATTCCCCCTCTTATTTCTATCACTTATTCTAACTTCAATCATATCACTGTTTATTAAAAAACATTTTTTCTATCCTACCTAACTTCTAGTCATGTCACCTACCTAAAAAAAGAAGAGAGAGAGAGAGAGAAAGAAAAGCAAATCAGAACAACAATAAAAAAAGAAATCATCTATCCATCATATCTTGCCCGCTTCAATACTTTCATTGCTATGCTTTTTTTGACTTGCCTCCCATATTCATCTCTTGGGTCTTTATCTCTGTCTGTATCTGCTTCTTGGCTGTTCAATGTAGATATTTCTCCACCTCTATCCTCTTCCACTGCCTAGTTTTCAAAATTTAGGAATACTGTTCCTAAAACAGCTGAGAGTTGAAGCTTCGATCTGAAGAGCACTCTTGCTCTTTTTCCATTTTTTTTTTACATGAAGTAAAACAACAATACTGACAAGAATTAACATAGTAGTAGGCTAGTTGAAAACGTAAATTTAAAGATGAGAATCATGGATCTGAAACAAGCTTGGGAGATTTCCCATCCTTGTTTAAGCCTTGAGAGACAAAATGGTTCCTTCATCTCACTTAAAAGAGATAAGTAACTTGAAAAAGCAGTTTATTTATAGAACAAGTTTCCCAATAAGAGACTTACAGTCATATATACTGCAGATAGATGTATGCTAAAATTTTCTATAATCATGCCACATATAGGCTCCACCAGTTCAAGGAGCAGAATACCAGCATGTGGCCTTTGTCCAAGGCCCTCTATTTGCATCAGATTGACCCATGGGCCAATATGTTTATTCAGCATATGTTTCTTCATAACTCTGAGATCAACTGAAGAGAAGTTTGCATAAAATTGCCATGTCACCATGCTGCCATGGGATTGCCTTGGCCTGAGCTGCTAATGTTTACCAGGGTGAATAGCAATCATTTCATGAAAGGCAGGAAGAAAACATTAGGGTTATTCTTAGCAAGGGGAGTGAGAGTGGGGTGGGGAGAGAAGACTGGCAGGCATGTTTGAAAGGCCTATTGTATCATTTACATAAAGTAAAAAAAAAAAATTGTAATGAATGCTTCTTTCAGTTCCTCATGGGCAATGTCCAACCAGTGGTGTCCTGAAACTTCTTAATACAATATAGATGACCTAAGAATATGTTAAAAGTTGGAAAGTAGGTACCATACACCAATCAATGAATCAGATAACTTACTGTATTTGAATGGGGATTGTCCATGCTTTTAACTTCTTGAGTTCCTATTTTATAAATTGTTTGTTTTTCTAGTATAGTGGGTGGAATAACTCATTTTTTTCTTTCCTTTCCTCTCTTTACACAGAGTAGCATTCAAAATCTTTCCCCCTTAAACTTTAATTGATCATTTCCCCCAAAGCATTGTTCACTTGTTTCTGAAAATGAGTTGTTCTGATTTCTTGGCAGGAAAGAAATAAAGACTCCCTTCCTTTCCTATATCTTTTCACTCCATATCAATACAGACACAAAGATTGCCGGTTCATTCCTGATGTTCCTCATTCTGCTTGGCAAAAAGTCACTGTGCCAAATTCACTTTTGCCTTTAAAAAAAAAACCACCCGCTTTTCTTATTCTTTGGCTTTTTTTCTTAAGGAAAAAAAAGTGTATGTTACCATGGCAATAATGTGAAAATGAGCCTTTGGAGTTGATTTGAGTGGATCTAAACTTTCCTAAAATTGCTTAAAAGGACAGGAAAGGAGTATAGAGAAGGGGGAAGAGAGAGAGAGAGAGAGAGAGAGAGAGAGAGAGAGAGAGAGAGAGAGAGAGAGGGAGGGAGGGAGGGAGGGAGGGAGGGAGGGAGGGAGGGAGGGAGAGAGAGAGAGAGAGAGAGAGAGAGAGAGAACAAATGTAATCAAAAGTGGGACAAATAGATGGAAATGCATCTGGGCTGACATAATTCCCTTTTTTCCCACAGTGGTCATTCAGCTGGGAGGCTCCAGTGTCCATTCACTGTCTTAAAGCTAGCTTTTCAGAGCCCAGTGAGGCCATCTTCCCTTGCCTGAATGCCTTTTTTGTTACTAAACAGTGAACTATTTCTGAAGCCCTGCATAAAGGAGGTGAGTAATTCATTTCAGTTGCCAGGAAGTCTGAGCCACTTGTGAGCTAACAATAGCAAACTTTATCTTCTCCCCTCCACCCTCCACCTCCCAGCTGAAGGTTCTTGTAGAAGATCCAAATGCTAAGAAAGGCCTTTGCCTGTCCTACTGAGGGGTTATGGTAATATTTTAGACATCTTTTCCCATTAGAACATAGCAACATCTACAGCTCTGCCAGGCAAGGCAAGCAACGTGCAGAATGAAAATTTGGAGCACTGTGTAGATCAATTTAAAAAGCAGGGTTTATGTAGCCTTTTAAAAATACAAAAAGTATTTACAAAATACTTTTTGTATTACAAATATACAAAAAATACAAATCAGAAACGATTTGTGATCGTTGGTAGGAAGTAGGAGACCTGAATTGAGACATGATTGTGTTATTAGTCCTTAAACAACTGACCTGTTTTGTTTTCCTTCCACATTTGAAGAATAACGTCACATATTTTTAAATCTGGAGATTTCCATCTTTCCTATTTTTCCTTGCTCTGAATAGGAATGACTGTTCAAAGAACAGAAAGCAGAAGGCAGAGTAAAATCATGCAACAGGTATAGCAAGGAAGGAAGGGAGAAAAAAATAAAGCGAGAGAGAAAGTGAGAGAGAAAGAAAAAGAAAGAGAAAGAGAGAGAGAGAGAAAGAAAGAAAGAAAGAAAGAAAGAAAGAAAGAAAGAAAGAAAGAAAGAAAGAAAGAAAGAGTTACGTCAGTGGAAACACTACTGAATGGATCCAGAATCGTATTTGATCTGACTATGAATAGGAATGATGTCATTGCAGTACTTTGTTGATCAAGCCACCCAAATGTGAGACTAGGGGTTCTTCTAAAGAAAATAGGGAAAACTCATTTTCCTAGGTTATTGCCATCTGCTCTGGAAGGCACATTCATGGCAGAGAAAATTCAGAGTGCTACCAGTGTCTTCAGAACTATGAAAACAGCCTCCTTATGTTTAACACTCACGGTAATAGCCAACAAGATTGCAATTCTTTTTCAACCTGTCTCTTTAAATTCTCTGGCTGGATCTGAAAGCAAGACCTATTCAACTGGCTCTTTGCTGCCTTTGGCTGGTGTTCTGTCCCCATGGTGCCTTGAAAGAAAACTTTAGAAATGCCTGGGCTGAAACAAAGGCAGACATTTTGGGGACTTCCACTTAGCCAGCTATTAATTAGGACAGGAAATGGATTCAAATAGCAATACAGATACAAATGAGTTTTGATTTGCAACCCGAGACAAAGACATACGAACTCAGTTGGCATTCCTTGTACACACTGGTAACAGGCCCTTGATCTAAACTAGCATTTCTGATCGTGCTTCTGATAGGAATCAGATCATTATATGCCCTGCCTATTTATGCATGCATTGAAGGCTGGGCTGCTTGCAGAATTTTCTTCCTCTCCCTCACCTGAAGAAGGAGGAGTTTGCTTTTCTAATGGCTATGGTCATATTTGCCCAGGTTACTGGAAGAGGTGCTTTCAGAAACATAATCTATCCATAATCATATTCTCCCCAAAACATCTTCCCCCAATTTAAGAGCTTTATTAACCTATTAGAGAAAGTTCATGCACGACCGCACAGGTGGGGTTTAAATAAAGTTAGCATTTCAAAAATAGACAAATTCTTACATGATTAGTAGACTTGGTATTGGTGCACAGTGCAGAATGAGTCCCTTGGTGATTAAATAACATCATCATTTGACTTCTGTCAGTGTGAAATTTCGTAATGTCCTTGCTGTTTTGTTGAACTGGGTATTTTTGCCTCAAGATAGTTGCTCTTTCCAAAACTGACAAGTCCTAGAAAGAAAGAAAGGAGGAAAAAATGTACTAAGTAATCTAGTGTTTTGCACACCAGCTCATCTCCTAACAAAGAGAAAGAGGCCTTAGCTGGCTTGGAAACTAGATCTTGAGTAAAGAAGGAAAAGACAAGCCAAATAAATAAATAAATAAATAAACAAACAAACAAACAAACAAACAAACAAATAAATAAATACCCCCTAAGCTAAAACAAGCAGCCCGGAGCTATTTGTTTAGTGCATTTTTCAGCTAGCGTTTTGTATTGCTAGCTTTTTTCTGGATGAAGGAATAGGGGAAGCTTTCCTACCATCTTCACCTCTAGGAGTTCCACTTGGTCTAATTATACAGGGAATAAATCCACCAATCCACCTTAGTGCATTTCACATCTGAATCATATTGGGTGATGGAAAAAGCTGGCCTCCTGGAAGTTCTTTAGAGGTATTTGCAGGGGTGGGCTGCTGGGGGTTTGCGGGGGTTCAGGAGAAACTCTAGCTAAGATTCTGTGCAGTTCGGAGAACCCCCAAATCCCATTCCTGGCTGGCCCTGCCCACTCCGCTCCGCTTCTCCCAGGAGTCCCCACGTGGCCTGTTTTGGATGCAGATAAGTGTAGGGCGTGGGCGGAGACTCGGGGAGGGTGAAAATGGGCCTACTGGAAGTTTGGGAAGGCCTCCAGAGGGCCTCCAGAGCCTGGGGAGGTCGTTTTTTGCTCTCCTGGAGGCTCGAGGAAAGCCTCTGGAGCCCAGGGAGAGCAAAAACGCCCCCCGCCATGGTGCAGGAGGCCGACTAAACCACACCCACCATGGCCACGCCCACCCAGCAACCAGGCAGAGAACTCCTTGCTAAAATTTTTGAAGCCCACCCCTGTGTGTTTGTGCCTTACTTCTTACCCTGGACAAGAATCTTGCAAACATAACAAATGACCATCAAGTTTTCCTTTGTGTACCTCAAGAAGAGGTTTACTGGCCATCCAGTGACATTATGTTCCTCTGATGACTACCTATATCACTAGCAAGTTCCTTCTAACATTCAAACATATTTTGCTATTTCCATCAACAGTTTTTACTTTGGAACAACAGGAAACAAGTTTTCTTCATTTTGTTTGCAATAATTCTTCAAGAATTTGAAGATGTTTCTCCTTAATTCACAGTATTTGTTTTTAAACTGCTGGCCCTTTGGGTGAATGACATGTCAAAAAAGTTTGCAAGACCAGGACAGATGCTTTTTGCTTAAGCCTAAAAGTAATTATGGTAGCATGTTGTTAAATTTTAAGTGAATTAATTAAAAACAATATAATTCTCCATTTTACAATATTTTCCTTTTCTTACATTATAAATGATAATTTGATGGGAACTTTGGCTGGGACATTTTGTCTGGACAAATGTGCCATTTTCTCTTTTTATTATTATTTTTCTTTTTTAATTGTCTGGAGTCATTGGAGCTGGGTGGCCTTCTAAATCTAATAAAAAATAAAATAAAGAAAGCAGACATTTTATTCATTCCTCTTCAACTAAGGCCACACACAGAATTATCAGTCACTCAGCCAGCATAGGAATCTTATTTGTTTGGTGTCAACTCTTTATAATGTCTATGCAACTGATGCCAACTACTGTGAGAGTAATTGTGTGTATACATCTCAAATATCAGGGGGAAAAAGAATATATAAAGCTTTCCCTCAGGAAGATGTGATCCCAATTTCTAGAGACCACTCTTTGTTTTCTGAATAACCAGGAAGTTGTGTCCAAATGACATACCAGGTTACATTCTTGCCAAGCTCTTTTAGCCTAGTGGGTTATGTAAGCTCATCTCAAATAGTCATGCTATGATATAATGTGTTATTTATCCTAGGAGACTTTCAAAAATAAATTTCAGAGAAAAATTACCTAGTAGTTTATTACTCCAATTGAAGTCAAGTGTTTGTAATATCCAGTGGTGAAATTCAAATCTTTTTACTACCAGTTCTGTGGGTGTGGCTTGGTGGGCGTGGTGTGGCTTGGTGGGAGTGGCTTGGTGGGTGTGGCAGGGGAAGGATAATGCCAAATCTCCATTTCCACCCCACTCCAGGGGAAGAATACTGCAAAATCCCTATTCCCTTCCCACTTCTAGGGGAAGGATATTGTAAAATCTCCATTCCCACCCCACTCTGGGACCAGCCAGAGGTGGTATTTGCCAGTTCTCCGAACTACTCAAAATGTCCGCTACCGGTTCTCCAGAACCTGTCAAAACCTGCTGGATTTCACCCCTGGTAATATCAAATAAATTCCAGCTATGGATTTGGAGAATATGAACCAAATTTATGGAAAGTCAATCCAAAGATTAATTCAAAGTTCCTCTTCATTTGGTATTATAGGAATCAATGAGAGTTGTTAAGTGTGAATCCAAGGATGGCTCATTATTTGAACTTTCATGTGAAACGTTTAATTGAAGAACATTCATATGTTCAGTTTCAAGTCGTCAAATATGTATCAGCTGAGTGTCCCTGGGTAATGTAATAGAAGTATGAACTGATGTGCCATGACATTTCTTTCCAAGGCTTTGGTATGAATTCTGACTCTATTTTACTTGCTACATTCTGCTTTAAAGAGCCACTGCCATTTAATAAAAAGTACTTATTATTACTCCACCATGCCTTGAATGTAGCAGTAGTTTTATAATGAGCAGGAAAGTACTTTTAGAATACCAGATGCTAGTACGTATATAGGTCTGTGGGTCTCTTTGTTTCCCAATTTGAGGGTTTCAGTTTGCTTTTTCTTTCTTTTTTTTAGAGCAAGGAGTGAGACAAAAGCTGCGTAGCATTGTTATAGATACAACAGAAGTTAAATACAGGTAGTCCTCAATTTACCACCACAATTGAGCCCAAAATTTATGTTGCTAAGTGAGAAATTGGTTAAGTGAGTTTTGTCCCATTTTACAACTTCTCCCATCACATTTGTTAAGTGAATTACTGCAGTTCTTACATTAGTAACACAGTTGTTAAGTGGATCTTAACTTTTGACTGCTTGTCAGAAGGTTGTAAAAGGGGATCGCATGACTCCAGGACACTCCAATGGTCATGAATATGAGTCAGTTGCCAAGCATCTGAATTTTGGTCATGTGATCATGGAAATGTTGCAATGGTCATAAGTGTGAAAAATGCTCATAAGTCACTTTTTTCAGTGCCATTGTAACTTCGAGTGGTCACTTAATGAGCTGCTGTAAGTCGAGGACTACCTGTACTGGAAGAATTGCCCTTTCCTACAGATTATTGATTCATCCTGAAACAGTTCCAATGATTTTACTATCTTCAACAAAAATGAAAATATGAGGGGATCCAACATCTGGATGGATGAATGAAGCACTTGTTTTGATGTAGACAAAATTGAATGTTCTAAATCAGGGGTGTCAAACTTGAGGCTCATGGGCTGGATTTGGCCTGCAGGATGCTTAGATCTAGTCTGCGGGGTCAGCCTGGAAATAGCCTGCGGTGCCTCTGCTAGAGAAGATGGGGTGTGGGGGAACTGCGCACGGCCACCTGCGCCCCATTTTGGCTAACAGAGTGCTGCAGGAGGCCATTCAGGCTGAAAATGGGGTGAAAGGGAGAGCATGCATAGTCCCCACCCCCATGCTCCATTTTGGCTGGCAGAGGGCAAACTAAAAACAAAACAAAAGGAGAAACGTTTCCCCCTTTCCATTTGAGCATGCAAGAAGGGACAGGTAAAATTGAAAGGGAAAGAGGAAAGACAAACAAAAAGAAGAAAAGATGGGAAGAGAGCAAGGAAGGAAAAGTAAGGAAAGAGGGGAAGGAAGAAGAAATTAGAATGAAGAGGGAAGGAAAAGAAAAGGAAGGAAGGAAGGAAATTATAATAAGTGAGTGAGGGTCTCGGGGAAGTCCTGCCTTACCACTTGGCCATCACAGGTACCCCCCTGGACACAAGTCCCATGTCACGCCCACGATGACAATGCCTACCCTGGCCATGCCCACCATGGCCATACCCCCTGGCCATGCCCCATGTCCCCCCAGCTCTCTGAGGTCAAACATAACCCGGATGTGTCCCTCAATGAAGCCCCTGTTCTAAATGTTAATATTGAAGTTGAATATTATTAAGTATTATATTCCAATCAATAATTCTCAAGAGCAAAAGTAAATAAATTGGTAAATGTGAATGACTATTATGCATGCCTGTGACAAGTTATGATACTTAGAGTTTATCAGCATTGCCCAATTGTTCTGTCATGAGCATGGGCTGGTAATAGAAGTGCAGAAACAGGTGGTACACCCAGCCACAATTAGGCAACCTCAGAATGCATTTTACTTCTCTATTTCCAAAGTGCACTTTTCCATGATTTGTTGCCTCAAGCACTTGATTTCTAATAGCAGCTTGTTGCAGACCAATCCCAGCAGTTCATTGGCTACTTCTCAGAGGCAGAAATGCTTCCTCAAACAAGTTAATGGTATGTGTATCTGTGTGTTTGTGCGCACATGCACCTTTGAAACATTTTTGGTTTTTGACAATGTGATTTGAAAGTGTTTTGTCATTACCTTCTTCTTTGGGCTAGAAGGAAGTGGCTGACCCAAAATCACCTCACCGATTGTGTCTAAGCAGGAATAGAACTCCCAGTCATCTGGTTGCTAGCTCACTTCAAATTGAACATATATTATTTGAACTATTGGGGAATTATATGTGAGTGACTGGACAAACAATGAAAGTATGTAGTGTTGGATTTCTTTGTTAAAAAGCTGAGTGAAAAAGTAGGAAGCTCAGAGAAATAATAATGTTAAATTCAAAACTTTCTCTAAACAAAACAAGAGTTATAACCATTGTGCTATCATAGTATTCATGGTAAAAGAAGCTTCAAATAACATTAGAAAGCAATAGAGCATTAAGACTGTTTTTTTAAACAGCTTGTTGTACCTGCATGCATGTAGCGCAGTGGTTAGAGTGCAGTACTGCAGGCTACTTTTGCTGACTGCTTGCTGGCTGCCTGCAGTTTGGCAGTTCAAGTCTCACCAGGCTCAAGGTTGATTCAGCCTTCCATCCTTTCAAGGGGCGTAAAATGAGGACCCAGATTGTTGGGGGTGATATGCTGATTCTGTAAACTGCTTACAGTGGGCTGTAACAAAGCAATGTAAAGCGTTATATAAGTCTAAGATTGCTAGATTTTGATGTCTTAATTTTATGCATATATATTCAATTTAATTTTATGTTTGTATGTTCGTGCATATATCTCACATACACAAACAATGTGTGTGTGTGTGTGTGTGTGTATATATATATATATATGAGAGAAAGAGAGAAAGACTGCATATACATGCATGGATATATACCTGGGGTAGTTTATTCACAAGAAGGAAAGTGACTGGCAATGGTTTTTTTTTGGAATAGAAAGATGAAAGGGCACAACAGTAGGGGAATTATCCAGTGAAAGGATGCAATAACTTGCTATTTGGATTGAATACCCAGCCTTGGCAAAGGATTTCAGTCTTAAAAGGGTTTTTTTTTCTTTTTTTTTGTACTCAGATTTATGAAGAGCAGCTTAAACAACAGGTACAAATATGTTTCCAGTGGAATGGGACAACTTGTCACAGCCAACGTGCTGTGACCAACTCACCACGGCCAACTCGTTGTGGCCAACTCAACATGGGCCAACTCGCTGCAGGACAACTGGCTGCAGGATAATTTAACAATTCTATTTATTTATTTTAAATAAATAAAAATTTACTTACATGTTTGCCATTCACATTCTGTCTCTTCTTTTGCATCCTTTCTTTAATGATTCTATTCCACCATTTCTTTGATATTAGTGTAACTCTTGTCCCACAGCAAGTTGTCCTGTGGCAAGTTGGCCATCAGAAGTTGACTGGTGAGTTGGCCATGGTGAGTTAGCCATGGCGAATTGTAATAGACCCTGTTTCCAGTGCTCTTTTTATTATACAAGTCTTAGAGGAAAGAGATTTGTTATAGCCTTTTTGAAACTTATTTTCACCATATACTTGCAAAAAGATTCCTTCAGTCCATGTAAATATCATACCCAAAATCCAAACATGTCATCAGAAGTGATCCTCAATCAAGCTCAAAGAACACAATGGCATGTTACTATGGAGGCAAAAAAACCCAGTGAAGGTGCCAGACACTGTCACTGAATGGACCTGTCTCAGATGTACACTAAGGATACAGATCAGTAATGGGTTTCAATTTTGGCTGCTACCGTTTGCTCGTGGGCGTGCGTGCGCTTGCACACAATACTTCTGCGCATGCACAGAAGCTTCTACACATGCACAGTGACATCCGGGCGGGTGGGCAGAGCCTCCACCGCTGCTGCTACCGGTTTGCCTGATCCGGGGCGAACAGGTAGCAACCCACCACTGATACAGGTGGCACATGTCTCATCTGATTTCTTCTCAGTTTTAGTCAACATGGAAAATGCTGTTTTGATGAGACCAAACATAGGATGGATGGACAGATGGATGAATGGAAGGACGGACAGACAGATGGACAGACAGCACATGCTCTGATGAGATTAAACTGTTATGAGACGGGCTGAGGTTTTTTTTTAGCAATCGATAATTAATCTGGTATTGGTTTTTAAGAAAATGTGGAACTGTACTAAAATCAAAGGTAGACTTTCTTTTCAATTCTGTCTGCCAGCAGGAAGCAAATCAAAACTCACCCCAATTTAAAGGTAGTGTAAATCTTTCCAATATACTGTATACTTTGCAAGCAAGATGCTAGAAACAGTAAAAATAATTCTTGTGGGGCGGGGGGACGACAAATGTGATTTCTCAGAAGCACTCTGGAAATACTGCTGCAAATCTGAAGGAAAGAGCCAAGATTAATGCAAGCGATGGCAGGAAGAAAAATTGGCTAGTCTGTGTGCGAAACAATTAGAATGAAAAGGCTAAAAACAGAGCTCACTTGTTGAATGATTTGGGAGCAGATATGTCTGTGAGGCACAGCAGGCAATTGCTGGTGTGTGTGTTATATTACATTGTCTGTATAATAAAACCAGAAATCTTCATCTTAACATTGGAAAATGTCACTTAGAATCAAACCATTTGTCCCTCATTTTTTAAACCCTATTTACTCAAGTCTATATATGCTTTCTGTCCTGGTTTTATTTTCTTGTTGTATGTGACAGCATTCTAATTTTAACTCTCTTTCTTTCTCTTTTCATTCTCTCAGAAGCAGGAAATATTAAATTCTGAGTTTGATTGGTCTCACTGTTGCTTACCTTAGGGCAGCATTTTTAGGCTTATGAATACTGGCGTCAGTTGACATTGCCATCTCTGCCATCAAGTGAATGAGAATAAAATCCTCATCATTTCCATTCTAACTAGACAATAAGGCAGAGGACCTGATAAATGCTGAGGTAGGACAGATTTCTGTGGGGAGATTTTAGAAAAATAAAGCTCTTCTCCCATCCCTTCAAATTCCCATCAATATCATTTTGTGCTCTGGTTGTGCTGCTGCAAATGCTACTGACTGACAACATATTTTTGTTTGCATTAACATATTCCCTTCAAACATGATGGAAAAACATGTATAGGCCCTGTGGCCAAAGATGATAATTTATTCACTGAGGATTATGATAATTGTCCTGTTAGTTCTACTGCTGTTTTCTTTTCTGATGATTTTGTTGGCAGAATGCTGTTGGTGGCCTGATTCCTCCATAAACAAATGGCTCAGTTCTTGAAATTTCTCCTGAAACTAGCCAGACAATCCTAAAGCAAGGACTCTATTTTCCAGAGTTCATAATGATCCCAGGATGAACAAACAAACAAACAAACAAACAAAGCTTCCCTAAACATTTCATGTCCAAAGTTTGGACATTGCATGTGCTTCAGTGAATATTTTCTCTTGGTCAAAAGATAGTACTGAAGTCCTTGAGTCCCTCATGCATAATATTAAATAGGAAATGAATATTAAGGTTTGGAGAACACGTGCAATGAAATAAAAATCTCCCTTTCCCTTCCCCGACACTATACAGCACAGCAATGAAATATTTATTGCCCACGGTACTACATTCTACAAGGAACTTAAAACTCTATGTCTATGAGCACATTGAATGAATCAAGGCTATAAGAAGATGAAAAAAAAAAAAGAAAATTTCAGTGATCTTCTGAATACATGTTGACGTCAAAGAGGAACAAAATGCTGACTGTGTCAGTGAGAAATAAACTATATAAAAAAACCAAAGCTGAGGAAAATGGTCCAATTGATCCTATAGAACTGGGGTGTCAAACACAAGGCCCAGGGGGTCGGATATGACCCGCGGGGTGCTTAGATCTAGCCCATGGGGCTGCCCTCGAAATAGTGAAGGACTGGCTCATGATACCTCTGCCAGTGAAAAGGGAGTTTGGAAGTCCATTTTTACTGACTGATTGCTCGGGTTGCTGACATGAGTGACATTGAGCTGGCCATGCCCTCCCCCCAGGTCAAATACAACCCTGATACAGCCCTCAATGAAATCGGGTTGACACCCCTGCTATAGAAGCCTAGGAGATTTTAGGATGAGGGGAAAAAAGCTTAACGAGACATAGATATAAATACTTCTAATACATTCCTATACATTTATATTCAGAAGTAAGTCTTTGATTGATTTTAGAGTGGTTTATTTCCAGATAAGACAGTACAGGATTGTAGTCTTAATGCTGTTCTTTTTAATCTACTTTTCATATATAGCCTTCTTGCTAAAGAGAAAATTGTAACAAAACAAAACAAAACAAAACAAGGAGAAGACTTTATGAGCAAATAGATATTACAGAACAAATCTTTTTTAGGTGTACATTAGACAGCAGGTGGCAGTATCCATCTGACATGGCCAATCTGGAAAAAGCTAAGGAGGACCAAATTGATTAATACAGTACATTGCTGAACTATAGGCCAGTCTGGATAATTAAAGAAATCAATTGCAAACCACTTTAATATTGCTGCCAAAATGATCTCATTGACTTGTACATGCGATCATCAGGAATGGAGCTCAAGTTGAGGGAGGATTTACCTTTTAAAATGATGCAATGTACAACTAGCATCCAAGATAAACCATAATCCAATCATAGAAATCACAATGATTGCAACTAGACTGTGTGTGCCTAACACTGAACATGTGGAGCTGGGAAGAGATAGCAGGTTTGTAAGCACCAGCTTCACTTTATTTTTGGAGACTGTTTATATGTTTAGTTGCTTGGCCTCCAAGTAACTGAAAAAAATATGATTCTTAAATTTCAGCAACAACATTCAGAAAGCTCTTGATTAAACATTGTCCACATATAAAAACAAGGATTCCTATTGTGGGCAACAATCCTACAGGAAGAACTTTTTTAGAAACTGATTTCTAAGCAGAAAGAGATATTAGGAGTACCTCAGACACATATTTGCTGCTTTGTACTGATTCCCCAGTGTGAATTCCAAAAAATACCTAAACATAGGAAAGTAAATAGGAAAGGATGGGATTATGTGGGTTGATGAAGAGTTGGGGGTAAACAGATACATTTCTTTTTTCCTTTTTTTGTGTGGTGTTCCTTTGGATTTCTCTTGGTGCCTATTGAGGCCTTCTACCTTATTCAGTGTTTGTGTGTATGTGTACGTGAGTAAGTGCATCACACACATAAGTAATGTAATATAGTGTGGCTTTCAGTCTTTCCTTGCCACTTTTATTTCTTTCCACAGAATGTCTCTGGATCATATGGGAAAAGGAAGGGAAGGTGTTACATATTAAGTAAAGTTGTTTGGGGTATTGTGATTGGTTGTTGTAAGCACAACGTTCATTGGTTAACAACTGACAGCCGGCAGTATAAAAGGAGCTGTCAAGCGCGGGTTTGGTGTTCTGTCATACTTGTTAATAATAAAGGTTCCGTTAGTTTAAACTTCCGTCTCTGTCCTGTCAGCCGGTACTGAGAATGAAATAGTGGCGACGAGGGTGGGATGCAGGCAGTATACCCTCCATAATTAAGGGTTTCCAGTGGCGAAGAAAATAGAAAAAAAAAAATAATTAAGGGAAACAGCGGAGCGGTGAGGAGAAATGGCGTCGCCTCAGAATTTTGCTCCATTCAATGCTACTGTGGAGTCATGGGAAGCGTTTGTTACTCGGTTCGAGTGTTTTTTGATCGCTAACGACTACCGTGAGTTGTCAAGTGAGAGGAAACGGGCGTACTTCTTGAGTCTATGTGGGCCAGAAATGTTTGAAACCACGATGACATTAATGGCCCCGTTGTCAGTACACGCCGGCACCTGGGAGGACTTCCTGAATAAGTTAAAAAATCATTATGCTCCCGCGCCGTCCCGTATAGCTCGCCGTCAGCACTTCTACCACCGAGACCAGGCTGAGGGCGAGTCAATAAGCCAATATGTGGCGGCACTTAGAAAAGCGGCGAGGCACTGTCAATTTACTAATTTAGATGATTACTTATTGGACAGATTAGTCAGCGGAGTGAGGGATGAAAACCTCAAGCGCCGGTTAATAGCCAAGCCTGACTTATCATTCCAGGACGCCCTAGATGAAGCGTGCGCTGCTGAATTAGCCGTTCTGTCACTGGCTGATTTACCTGGGGGCAGTACTCTAATAAGGCAACAAGCGAGCAAATTCATCAAAATGAGACTGAGTTCAGTGATGAGAACAGCCCTGAGGTAGATGGTGCCGTCGCTCGCATCAAGACGTCTCGGCAGCCCGGGAGACAGGCTACAATAGCACAGGGGAATTGCCGGAGCTGCGGAGGGGGTCATCAGCGAGTCAGTTGCCATTTTAAAGATGCAACGTGCTATCGATGTGGGTGCCGTGGCCACATCGCTCGAGTATGTCAGTCCCCGACGCTGAAGGAGAAAACTCCGCCCCCTCAGGAACATTATCGTGGTCCACGCAGACGAGAGGCGGGACGGAACCAGAGAGCGGATTGGGGGCGTGAGTCTGCAGGAGTGAATGGGGTGTATCAAATGCAGCGAAAGACCGCCTCACCAAACGGCCAGCCGAAAGTAAATGTGGAACTCTCAATCGAGGGCCGACAGTGTGTGATGGAGGTGGACACTGGGTCAGCTCACTCCATCATTGCTTGGAGTACAATTAAGCGATTAGTGCCCCACATCTCTCGGCGTCATTTGGACCCTTGTAACCTGCAACTCCGTGATTATCAAGGAAACCCCATCAGAGTGTTGGGGTATGGGCAGTTCAGAATTAAATTTAAGACATTTTCAGGACGCCTGCCGTTAATTATAGTGGAGGCTCCATTGCCAAGCTTATTAGGCTTAAATTGGTTCCAGGCTTTGGGAATTACTATTCAGGGGGTACACGCCATCCAATCCTCCGAATTGGACTTACTAATTAAAGAATTTCCTGATGTTTTTGATGGAAAGCTAGGGTGTTATAACGGGCCCCCAGTATCCTTTAGCCTGGATCCTGGCGTGACCCCACGACGGTTGAAACCACGCCGGGTGCCTTTCGCGCTGAAGGCAAGGGTGGATGCGGAACTTGATAAATTAATTTCTCAAGGGGTGTTAGAACCTGTTGAATTCGCACGTTGGGAAACCCCTATAGTAACTCCTATTAAGGCGGACGGATCGGTCCGTATTTGCGCTGACTACCGGGCTACGCTGAATAAGGCCCTAGTAGGTCATGCTTATCCCGTTCCTGTCGTGCAGCATCTGCTGCACTCCTTGGGGCAAGGGTCAATATTTGCAAAGCTGGATCTGGCCCAAGCCTACCAGCAACTTAAAGTGGATGACCTGACGGCGGAGGCACAGACAATAGTGACCCATAGGGGGGGCATTCCGGTGTCGCCGTTTGCAGTTTGGGGTCAGTGTCGCCCCGGGGATTTTCCAGAGCATGATGGAACATTTGCTGCACGGAATCCCCAGGGTTATTCCCTATTTTGACGACGTTCTCGTCTCAGCTTCTTCGACTTCATAGTTATTGGATAGGACATGGCAGGTTCTTCGGAGGCTAGGTGCTGCAGGACTGAAAGTTAACAAGACCAAATGCCAAGTCGCGGTGCGCCAGGTGGAATTCCTAGGATTCCTGGTGGATAGTGCGGGAATCCATCCGACGGCAGCTAAAACATCGGCCATTATGGACTCTCCTCCTCCTACGTGTAAGGCTGATCTCCAATCTTTCCAAGGACTGCTTAACTTTTATGCAGTTTTCATTCCGCATAAGGCGTCTGTTGCTGAGCCCCTTCACCGGCTGTTAAACCGCGATGTTCGTTGGCATTGGGGTGCCCGAGAGGCTAAAGCATTTGTGGCTGTCAAACATCTCCTGACCTCCAACTCGGTTCTCACCCAATTTTCTACACACCTGCCGGTAACCTTGGCATGTGATGCCTCTCCGTACGGGGTGGGAGCGGTGCTAAGCCATGTCCTACCTTCTGGCCGAGAGTTGCCCACTGCCTATTATTCTAAGACCTTGGCGCCAGCGGAGCGTAATTATTCACAGTTAGATAAAGAGGCTCTCGCCTTGGTGGCCGGGGTCAAGCGTTTCCACCATTACCTCTATGGCCATCCCTTCGTATTGTACACTGATCATAAGCCTTTGTTAGGCATATTGGCAGGCGATCGCCCTGCTCCTCAAATTCTGTCCCCCCGCATGACCCGTTACTCTGTTTTCCTGGCTGCATACGAATATCGACTGGTTCACCGGCCTGGGAAGGATCTCGCGCATGCTGACGCATTGAGCCGATGCCCCAGCCCTGACTTGCTAGAGGACCCTGTCCCTGTTTCATCTGTGTTCCTGTTGGAGGACGCGCCGTTGTTGATCACTGCATCGGACGTCGCCCGTTTCTCCGTGAAGGATACTACCCTGGCACAGGTGTTGGACTGGATGGCCAGAGGGTGGCCACCAGGGCCCTTCGCTCTGGAATTCCAGCCATTTGCCAGCCGCCGCCTCGAACTTTCTACTCAAGCGGGGTGCCTTCTGTGGGGCCATCGGGTGGTTATTCCACCCCACCTTCGTTCCTCATTGTTGAAGCAATTGCATCGGGGTCACCCGGGGGTGGTCAGAATGAAGGCATTAGGCCGTTGCTATATGTGGTGGCCTTTGTTAGACCGGGACATCACCGACTGGGTCGCACAGTGCTCGCAGTGTCAGGAGAACATGTCAATGCCGCCTAGGGACCCCCCAGGGGTGTGGGAATCGCCTGGGGCCCCGTGGTCGAGGTTGCATATTGACCTCGCTGGTCCATTGAAGGGTCAGTCCTTCCTAGTCCTAGCTGATGCGTTTTCAAAATGGGTTGAAGTCGTCCCATTACGGTCGACTACAGCAGAGGCTATCATCAAGGCATTGCGTTCACTATTTGTAACACATGGGTTGCCTGACTGCATTGTGTCGGATAACGGTCCACAATTTACTGCGGCCGAATTCGAGGGGTTTTTAGCCCACAGGGGCATACGGCATTGTTTAGTATCGCCGTTTCATCCTTCCAGCAATGGTTGTGCGGAATGCGCTGTGCGATCTGCAAAAGAAGCACTGAAGAAGATAGGGCACGGGACGTGGGCTGAGCGGGTGGAGGAGTTCTTGTTAGCTCAACATACCACGCCCTGTCAACTAACTAACAGGAGCCCGGCCGAACTTTTAATGGGCCGAAAGCTCCGCACAACCTTAGATCGTTTACACCCCACGTACGGCCATGCCAAGCCCTTAGATGCCATGAGACAATACAGGTCATTTGTTATAGGGGATCACGTCTACGCCAGGAACTATGGGGGAATGCCCTTATGGTTGGCAGGAAAGGTTGTTGGGATGGCAGGTCCTTGCTCCTACCACATTGAGATGGATCAGGGAAAAATTTGGAAGCGACACAAGGATCAATTGAGGGCTCGGAAGAAGGGAGCCAACGGTGGGGGTATGGAAACCGAGCCAAACTTGCAGGAGGTTAGCTACGAGAAGGAACACCCGGTGCCGCCTCAGGCGAACATACCGACCACCCAAGGGGGAGTGGGTGAGGGGGAGAACTTACCTTTGCTGGATAGGAGAAGCAGTACAGTAGAGGTAGGGGGCTCAGTTAGCCCGCAGCCCAGAGTTGAGGGACCACGGGAGGTGAGTTCAAATTCGCCGCCGGAATGGGCCGGAGGGGTGGAGCCCAGACGATCAGGGAGGATACGGCGAAGACCAGCTTACCTGGGCGATTACGCATGCGCCTGACATCGGCGCATGCTCAGATAGGTGGGAAGGGGTGTTACATATTAAGTAAAGTTGTTTGGGGTATTGTGATTGGTTGTTGTAAGCACAACGTTCATTGGTTAACAACTGACAGCCGGCAGTATAAAAGGAGCTGTCAAGCGCGGGTTTGGTGTTCTGTCATACTTGTTAATAATAAAGGTTCCATTAGTTTAAACTTCCGTCTCTGTCCTGTCAGAAGGGAAGATCAGAGCAAATGTTCTATATATCAGAGACAGCTGTGTGTTGTTGGAGGAGAAACATGGATTTCACTACCTGGTTTCAGAATCTTCAATTTGTACCTAACCAAGAGAAAATTACAACAATAATTGCTTTAATTTCATCGCCCCATCCCACAAGAGGGGCAAGGCTTATATCATTTTTAGTTGTTCCGGTATTAAAAAATACTTTCTTCCTTATTCCAGCACTATTCAAGAATAGCCTGAAGGTGCATAATATCTGCCTGGATTTCTCATCTTTTAGCTTGGAAGGAAATCAGGTGCCTGAAGTAATAGCATAGTTTTCTGTCATTTCAAGGAATGGTGAAGAACCAACTAGGCAGTAGGAAAAGTCTTAAACATCATTGTTTTGCCTTCTGTGGTTTCCTTCCATGAAATGAGCATTTTGTGATGTTTTGCAGAGACAGGAATATGGTTTCAAATATAGGGTTATATCTCTTACATCTGTACATAACCACCCATTAGTATTTGAAAACAATATAGCAAGACATACTACCAAGCAACTTGCAAAATGTAGAGAAAACAGAGTAAAGCAAGCCATATTCCCACATTCTGCATATTTTGTTGGAAGGAATTTACTACATTAGAAACTCTTCCATATGTGGTGAGAATTTAGTGGTAAAGAAATTTATAGTTTGTATTTTTTAGGAATCTACACAAAATCTGTTGTATAGTTTAAAAGAAGCATTACTGTGTACTTGATGGGCAAAATGTAACATAACTTGTAAAGATATTCTAAAGATAATATATGTGGGTGGAACTCATGATATTGCTAGAAATTAGGAAACAACTGACAACTTTTAGTAGAATACCAATATAAACAAATGTGAAATATTGTATGTGAATAAAAACATTAGAGTGAAGGAAAACAAAAACACAATCAACTTGTTTAAACCATGGCATTCTTTTACTAAATTTTAAGTTTAAAGAAAACAGATAAGGACTGTTGTGAA
Organism: Arizona elegans; assembly: GCA_022577455.1. Lineage (NCBI taxonomy): Eukaryota > Metazoa > Chordata > Lepidosauria > Squamata > Colubridae > Arizona > Arizona elegans. Next base: position 259,919,657 of record JAKOOJ010000001.1, read on the forward strand.
AAGACAAATTAACTTTCTGATAAATTTTGTTCAATGAATGCAATCATCTCCAATTCTTTGAAATGTTCTTTTTTTTCTTACCGTTGTTTTTTTTCCTAACACATTAACAAGGAAATTATGACCAATTTTATATAAATGAAATTATTTTGAATAGAATACTCTGATTCATTTTGTACTATTTCCTATATTCTTCCATATAATGCAATATAATGCAAGGAAAACAGGTTTCTGTTTCCCTGGAAAAACTTTAATCCTCAAAGTAACATTAAGTCTTGTTCTAAAGAATCTCCCTACCACCACCATCAATATAATTCCATGTAGATTAGCTGAATTAGCTGCAAATTAATTCAGATCTGATACTTTGGAAGAAATGCTCAACCAGGTTGATAAAAAACAAAGGCGCAATCCAAACAACAATTAATTTGTTAAATAATACACGATTTGCATTTTCGTACTGAAGGCATGATTTAAAAAGTACATGCCTTTTGCTAGATGATAGCTTATATTTTACCAATGCTTCTAAGGGTGCCAAATGCAGTTCCTTTTCTCCATTTATCAGAGCTTGGGGATCCTTTGAAAAGACAGCCAATGCAAATTGAGTTGAGCAACCTGTGAGAAAAATGAATTCATTTAGAGTTTCGAATGTGAATTATCTAGCATCACCTGTAGACCTGACATTTAAAGATGGTTTAGTTAATGTATCTAGTCATAAAACAAAATCCCATTATTTGCCTTCGAACCTTTCCAGATATTTTTGTCTGCCATAGGCTGGCTTGCCAGGGACCATGTGGGACAGACAAACAGACTGACAATGACAGATGGATGGAACTTTATTTATTTATTTCTATTTATTATTTCTTTCTAAGATTTAGAAGCCATGCTACTCCAGAGTGAATTGGCGAATTGGCCACAGGAGATGGCTGCAGCAAATTGGCCGCGATAAGATAGCCATGGCAAGATGGCCAGGATGAAATGGCCATGGCAAGTTATCCCATTCCAATAAGATTTGCCCCATTTTCAATTTGATGGGTTTTTTTAACCCTTCCTTGTAATATTACTTACAACTCCCCATCCCCCTTTCCCCTTGAAATACACATTACTGATATTTTTTCTGCTACTGGGATCCTGTGCACTGTCCTGTAGCCTAAGAATATAGTCTCTCTCTCTCTCTCTCTCTCTCTCTCTCTCTCTCTCTCTCTCTCTCTCTCTCTCTCTCTCTCTCTCTCTCTCTCTCTCTCTCTTCTCCCTCCCTCTCTCTCTCTCTCCCACTCCCTCCCTCTCATCTTTAACGCTAAGATTCCTTTATTCCTTCACTTTCTCTCTGAAAGACTTTTGAATGTAAGGTTACCTCTACTTAACTAGAGAACTGCTATGTCAAGAGTATTGTTTGTTTGTTTGATTTTTGCTAATGCTACTACTCCCCAGAAAATATATTTTCCTGTAAACCTTTTTGTAAACCACTAGACAAATGTAGATCCCTGTATGTGAAATAATACATGGAGTGTTGCCAAGAATGATAGAAAATGATTTTCTTTGGTGGAGGGGTGATGGGGGGATTTTTGCTGCTTCCCAACCTAGTGACTTTGGGAAGGATAGTATTAGCAAACAAGCCCAAAGAACACACAACTACCACCCGAATGAACAATAACTAGCATTCCAGGATTACAAGTACGGATATCAGCATGGATTGGAAAACTCAGAAAATATTTAGGAAATGTATACTTAGGTTATGAATAGTTTAACACTATTCTGCTAATGGCAGGCTTTTTATGAATCTCAACTTCATACCTATTTAAGGTGTTATGAATAACTCTGGACTCATCTTTCTACTTTCTTTCTCACATCTGGCAGTAATGTTATTTTGATTCTGTTGTGTGAAGAGTTACAATTACTTTCTTTTTCAAGGGCTGTTTTTTTTCTTAACTATTTGAATCATTAACACATTTTCTTCCTCTTGGAGCTCTTTGTGTAGTCAAAAGTGTATGTGTATGCGCACACACACAAACACACAAACACACACACACAAATATGAGCAACTCATTTAACAAGCCCACAATTTGACATAGAAAATGCCAGGAGGAAATTTTTTTAAAAAATATATATATTAAGCAACTTTTTCAGTTTTCCCTAGACTGAATATTTCTTTTGGATGTGTTCTAGTTGTCAACATTTATTTTTCTTTTTCTTTAATTACAGCTTTGAATTGAGAAACTGCAGTGGGACAGTTGCAGTACACGAGTGTATTTTGTTGTTATTATTAGTCTTTTTGCCTTAAGCACTCATAGCTGATACTGAATCTCTCTTGTTTTGAAGTCTACTTACAAATGAATGTTTGCCCTGTGTCAAATTTGCCTGTGTCAAATTTTTCAGCTTTCAATTTCCAAATATTAGGGGTACTCAAAATTTGTGACATGTAAATATCTTTTGGTTACTTTAATATAATTTACATGTACTTGGTAAGTAACTACATAAATTATCATAACTTTTTAAACATTTTGTTTGTTCATGTGGCAATTTATTACTCACAGAAACAGATTAACCATAACCAGGAATGTCCATGAGGGTATCTGTGAAAAAAAAAACTCAAGATGGCAGCTGTGACCAAAGTCTCCTCTTTTTTTGTATGTGTATTACACATAGGTTGCATGCAAAAATGGGACAGGGCTTTGGTAGTGACCCCTCTTGCAGAAGGTGTAATGAAATCCAACACACACACACACACACACACACACACACACACACACACACACACTGAGCAACTCATTTAACAAGCCCAGAATATGTCCAAAGACATTTCCCTGTTTATGTGGCCAGCATGACTATACACTGAGGTCCACATAATGCTGCTACCTTCCTACCAAAGTGGTGCCTATTTATCTACTCCAGGGGTGAAATGCTCCCGGTTCGGACCGGATCGCCCGATCCGGTAGCGATGGAGGCGGGTGGTTCGGAGAACTGGTAGCAAAAATCCCCGCTCCCCCCAAGCCCAGCTGAGCCGCACAATCATCAGAGGCTTTTTTTTTTTTACTTTAAAAAGTATTTTTTCTACAACTACAGCCGAAAAAATGCTTTTAAAAGTAAAAAAAAAAAGCCTCTGATGATGGCGCCGAAGAGGTTGTAGAAAAAATGGTTTTAAAAAAAAATAAAAAAATTGACCACGCCCACCCAGTCACATTACACCCCCCCACCCACCAAGCCACGTCCAGAGAACCGGTAGTAAGAACTTTTAGATTTCACCCCTGATCTACTCCCATTTGCATGTTTTCAAATTGGTAGAGCGATTTTTGCTGGAGACTGGCAAAAATGTTGTAAATCACAGTCATATGACCACAAAATACTACAACTGGCAATAAAGGTGAGCCAGCTGCCAAGTGCCCAGTCATGTGACTGACTGACTCTTTCTCTCTCTCTCTCCCTCCCTCCCTCCCTCTCTGAGGGAATGTGAGTGTGTGTGTAATCATTGGAACACCACACAGAACCAGGTCATAACTAGCTTTTGAGAAGGTCTATTGTAACTTTGAACAGTTGCTAAACGATGACAACCTGCTTATTTGTCTTATTTTGTTTGTTTAAATCCTCCCAAGAAGAAATGGAAGTTTGGAATATCATACTGAATTGTTGTTTTATAGAGTAATAATCATAGTGAACAATTCTTTGTACTTCAATTCTGAAGTACAAAGTCAAATTGCAATACTTTTTTTCTTCCATTCAAGAAATTAGCTTTTTCCAGAAATAGATTTTTTTTTTTTACTAGCAGCTTGAAGGAAGAAGACTAACATATTTAATTCTGCAAAGTGTTCATCTGGAAATAATGGAGCCCACCCTCGTTCTTTAATATTTAATACAGACTTTATTAATTTTTTTAAATAAAAGATTTCATTTCTGATTTACTACTACCTCCAGGCTAGCAGTACCATTTTCTAACATGTTATCCAGCTTGCGTTTATTTGCTCTTGTGCTTTCCTTAACTATTTTATTTTGTTACATTTTGCAAATTATGAGGCTCAGGGTATTAAGTCTCTATTTCAATAGAGATACGATTTTACAGTTTTTCAGTTGAATAATATATGGACAGAATTTGGGTGCACAACCATTGAAAATAATGGACATATACTTCAGTATTGGATTGATATCAGTGAATAAGATCCAAAAAGATTGTTTAGACATACTTAAATTATTAGGCAAAAAAATCATGCAAACTGGAAACTACCATTTTATATCAGAAATTACTTTGGAATGAATCTTCAGCATGACTTCTTGAGGAGCCTACCAGGAAGGGGAACACTTTTTAAATAGCTATTTTTTCCCTTCCCTTCCCTTCCCTTCTAAATAGCTATTTTTTCCCTTCTGTACTGGTATCATTTTATGTGGTAATATTGTAATGTATACTTTTAAAAATTGTTTAACCTCTTGTTTTTAAATTACCATTATATTTTTTGTCAATCATTCTGAGATTTTTATTTTTATTTTTGTAATGGGAAGTAAATAGAAATGTTTTAATTGCATACCTGTCAGGCTCAAAACCAAAAATGACATGTGGCAATTCTTCCAAGCTGAAGAATGTTTAATATGTGTTTAACACATATATTGTAGACAAAATCTTGCCAGATTGAGGACTCTACTGTCTGCATCTACAATATACTCTGGGAATCATTAGGGAGGAGCTGTCTTCACCCTCCTTCTCTCACACAAGATATTTGGGCTATGTTGCCTCTTACTCCTCTGAAATGTACCCCTTCCCTCTGAGGATCCATCTTCTCACTACATTTCATCCTAATATTAAAAGTATCTAAATTGTCTTTGAGCTAAGAAAAAAAAATATTTTAAAATAAGAGTGAATTCATTATGGTTTTCTTTGGACTGGACTAGGCAATACTAACTGATGAAGGAGATACTGTTCTTTCATCCAGAGTTCAACAGTTATTCATAGTATTGTCTGTCAGCCTTACCTGGTACACTGGACAAGGAACATAGCCAGAAAAACTTACTTCATAGTAAAATTACATTAAAAAAGACTGAAAGTACTATTCTCCGGCAGTCACATTTACCTGATAACTTAGGGAGGGTGTCTCCTTTCCCTCTTGCTCTGCCATGAAGCTATGGGCTGTATTCCCTCCTAATCTGACCATTCCCAAGGTAGCATAACTTTGCCCAGTTTCCATTCATTTCCACATACCATTACATTTTTCCATACGCCATCCAAAGTTGCTCATAGTTCCCTGGGTATGGCGATGATTCCGACAAATTCATAATGGTCTGCTTCTTCCCAGTAATGCAAACCCAGCAGACATGGCACTAGCATAAGAATAGCAAACTGCAATAAACAATTTTTTTAAATAAATAAATAAAGCCTGACTAGGTGGCTCAGTGGCTAAGACACTGAGCTTGTCGATCAGAAAGGTCAGCAGTTCGGCGATTCGAATCCCTAGTACAGGTCTCCTGCGTGAGCAGGGGGTTGGACTAGATGACCTCCAAGGTCCCTTCCCAACTCTGTTACTGTTAAATAGCAGCCTTGGTTCAACTTCAGATTCTTCCCTCCCATCCAGATACTGACAGTGTCCAAGACCAGAATAAGATGTTGACAGCATCTCCCTACCGCCTGTGGTAATGATATAAGTAGGATAGCACCAGTGTACTGATGATACTGTACTACAAACTGTCAGATGACCCTTGCCTCAAGTTGCTTTATTTAGATGTTAAAGAGCAGGACAGGGAAGACCAATCTCTGTAACACTCTGTAAAGATATGATATTGAGGAAGAATAGAAGGGAAAAGAAATGAAAACCCAGTCCCCCAAAAATGGAAAGTTGGAGAAGGAATTCTAGCTTGAGAGAAATTTCTTCACACTCTCAAGATTATGGTATTGTATGCAACAACAATAAAATTATATTCCTAAAATCCGTATTTGTTTCTTGACCTGGCTAATTTCAAAGGGCTGACACATCCTATAAGACATAAGATACTGGGACAAGCTCTTATCCTCTGCCCTGTAAACTGAATTTTCCTAATGAAGAAGAAACAAAGCTATTATGAAAGAGCGTCTTTAACTCACAACCACTGCAAGCAGTCTGGCAAGATACCAGTGGTACCAAAGCTGCTAAGAGGCTGAAAAGGATCAGGAGAGGCATAAAACCTCTATCCAAGCCCCTGTAAAGTTCACCCAGAGAGGGACCAATGCTGTCTTAGTTCCATATCTAGGTCTTGGTAAAAGTGATTCATATAATCTACTTCTTCTAATGTGGTGTCTAGCTGGTTTGTCACCATCTTCTTCACAATGTTTGTCCAAAAGGGATGGTGAGAGATGGCTAATAGTTATCTAAGATCATGGGTTCAATGAGGTGTGGGATTCAGCCGGTTCACACCAGTTTGGGAGAACCAGTTGTTAAATTTTCCACCACCCGCTATCAAAGTAGATCGTGGGAGCTGCGCTGCAATGGAAAAATGGGCAATGGACTGGCCAATGCGAGGGAAGAAGAAGGTCGCTTTCCCTCCTCTTTCCCTCATGCTGGCTGCTCCATTGCCCATTTCGTCAATGCAGTGCAGTGCCCACTTTGATGGCGGAGGGATAATTTAACAACCGGTTCACCCAGGGTCAGGTTCACCATTGCAGGAGGCTCGTCCTGCATGTGTGGTGGAGCTGGCAGATGGGGATGGGCTGTGCTTCCCAACCCAACAGCCAACCTGACCCCAGTTGTTAAATTATTTGAATCCCACCACTGGTTCAATGATGACCTATTCAGAAGGAGTAATACCATAGCTTCCTTCAAGACTACTGGCAACTCCTCTTCCTTTACCAAGTGCTTGACAGAAGAGTCAAATGAAGACAATATAAACAAGACAGTGGTCTAGTCAACACGAAAGGAATTCTCTCTGTCAGGAGTCAAAATTTCAGTGAATTTGAATCACTTCATCAACAAACCCTATGTAAATAGATCACAGTTGCCAGCTGGGTGATCCTAAGGGGAGTTTACAATCCTAAACAAGATGACAGTATCCTTTGAGAATAATTCAAAAGATGGGATCCAAACTAACAGGTAATGCTACCTTAAAGTGTGTATTAATTTTAATGTGTGGATTCTTTAGAACACTACACCTTATTTTCAGGGTTGCATGAAAATCTGAAAGAAGTCAGAATACTACAAATGTTGTTTAGCAAACAACAGAGGGATTATGCTCACTTGAGATATCATCATACATACTCCTTTCAAATATGCATAACCCAATTATCAACTTCCAATTTAGTGCACAGTGATTTCCCGGCAATGCAAAGGAGCACCCTGGAAGTTAATTTAGCTTGCATGGAGGAGACCTGGAAACTAGGTGGTTGCCACATCTATGGAACATCTGTACATACATAGACTAAATAAATACATCTCTGCCCTCCAGAACATCAGGGAATAGGGCTCCATAACAAATGAATGATCACAAACATAGCAATAAAATCACTGTCCTTTTCACTTTTACAGTGAAGAGCATGGGGAATGGCATCTTGGCAAGCAAATGCAACGTAAAATCTACTGCCAAATCCAAATGCTACATAGGTCACAGCAGTGCCTTTATTTTTCATGCCATCTATCTGGGAAGAAGGCCATGAAAACTGAGCTATTTTCATGGTCTTAAACTTGTTTGATTTTTGAATTTAATTTGCAGACTGGTTGCTGCACATTAACTACTGGGTGAATGTTCTGAATTCTAAAAGCAGGTCAATTGCAGAACATTAAATTTAGGAATTTGGGGTTATCTTCTTCAGTGGAGTATTTCAGGAAGTGCTGGTTATTTGGGAACCAGGAGTTAATTTTATACTGTTGCTTCATTTTCTGCTCAACTCATTATAAGCCGCCCTGAGTCTCCGGAGAAGGGCGGCATATAAATCTAATTTAAAAACAAACAAACAAAATAAATAAATAAATAAATAAATAAATAAAATAAAATAAAAAACCCTCAAATTTATCTAGTTATTTATTTGGCCCCACAGCAAGTTACAAATATAATTTAAACATGGCATTAGCTAAAACAGTTTAACAAGAAAAATATTTAATATTACATAATAGACTTAAAGCCCTAACTCAGTGTTTTGTTACCAAGAGCCTTATTTTTATAGTGATAGTTAAAAATCTGGCTCTTGCCACTTATCTGAGGATTTTCATCTGCAAGTAAACATTTTACATATAGGTAGTCCTCAACTCAGGACTGTAATGGAACTTGCCCATTATGGTTGCATTATGGTGACAGTAGTTAAGCAAGGCAGCCACATGATCACCTCCCTTAATGACCCTTAGCCCTCCTCTCCCCAATGCGGTCATTAAATGACTGCGCTGATCATTAAGCAGAACATGGGGTGCCTCGGAGTTGCACTCTATGGGAAGCATAGAGCAGGACCTGCCTGCTGCAGTCCCCTGCGGCCTCCCCCATCCCCATTCCCACCTTTGAGGGTCTCCTCAGAGTTTGGGCCTACTTCCCACCACACTTGGTCCCACACCCTCTTTTTTAACCCTCATTACCCATCACACACTCAAAGAGCTCTGGAGTTCCAAAGTTCATGTTAGGGAAGGAGGGCAGGGCTCTCTGTCCCTTGGTATTTCTAGTCACATAGCTGCAACTTTGAAACAGGCACCATTTTTGGAGTTGTAACAATTTTATTTATTTATTTATTTATTTTAATTTGATTTATATGCCGCCATTCTCCGGAGACTCAGGGCGGCTTACAATGCGTTAAGCAATAGCCTTCATACTTTTGTATATTTATACAAAGTCAGCTTATTGCCCCCACAAACTGGGTCCTCATTTAACCTACCTTAGAAAGGATGGAAGGCTGAGTCAACCTTGAGCCTGGTAAGATTCGAACCTGCAGAAATTGCAGGTAGCTGTGTTAATAACAGGGTGCATTAAACTACTGTACTACCAAGGCAATTAATTTCCCTTCAATTTTTGTGTGAGAGTCTTGACCAGGGATGAAATCCAGCAGATTCTGACAGGTTCTGGAGAACTGGTAGTGGGAATTTTGAATAGTTCGGAGAACCGGCAAATACCACCTCTGGCTGGCCCCAGAGTGGGGAGGGAATGGGGATTTTGCAGTATCCTTCCCCTACCACACCCACCAAGCCACACAATGCCCACCAAGCCATGCCTACAGAACCAGTAGTAAAAAAATTTGGATTTCACCACTGGTCTTGTCAAATTATTGAGAAAGAGGTAAGTTGTTTTTGTACAACAGAAGAGTATGCTTATATATTTTTGAGTATGCCCCCATATGTTTGTCTGTATTTACCCACAAATGACTGTACAGCAACTTTAGAGCAAACTGGCTTCTTTTATTCAGGAGCATGAATGTCATTATTGCAGTAGCAATTATCTGCAGTAAAAGTGCAAATTCGGTGTACACTTGAAGCTGGCATGTGTACTGAAAAATAAATAATGTACCTAATAAACAGGGACAGTTGCACGCTATAACAAGCGCTACAGACTAATATTGGTGATACACTTTAGAATCACAAACATCCGCACTGCAATTCTGGAGCTCTCCTGTACCTATAAATAAGTGCAGTATATCTCTCCTTAGCCTGTGACAAACACTGAAACTACACAAACCTTCTGTAAGGAAAGGTGTAGTCAATGGATTTGCTCTGCATTTGTAGTGGTGTAATTGAGAGGGAAATTTGCCTCCCGGTCTACAATAAACAAGAGCAACCACAAATGAACTGTGAAGGTGATTGGGTTATTCTTTCCTGTACAAGCGCAAAAGTACATGGCAGATTCCCTCTCTCACAGGCTGTGATTAACTCCTCTTGATTTAATTGTGTCTTGAGGGGAGAACTGGGCTTGAGAGCAAAAAATGTTGCTGCCAGCACAGCTCCACAATGTTGAAGCAAGCCAGACACAGGCAGATGTGCAGACAACACAGAAAGTATTAAAAGGCAACTTCAAAATATTTTAATAATTAATTAATTAATTGATGACTTCAGGGAGTTTGGGGAAAAAACCCAAATTTCAGTCCACTTTTTTTCTTTAAGTGCCGATGGAGTCTATATTTCGCTGCCTGAAGTTCATCTAACCTAATGGTCCATTTTCAGCAAGAGCAGAGCAGCCTTAGATGTTACTGAGCAGAAAATTAAAACTGTTCATGAAGGGTCATGAAGGTTCAGTTAGCTGAGTTTTTTTCAAACTTCCAAGATCAGTAAAATGAGGACCCAGATTGTTTGGGGGCAATGTTCTGACTCTGTAAACCGCTTAGAGAGTTCTCTAAAGCAGTGTGAAACAATATAGAAGTCAAAGTGCTATTGCTAAGTGCTATTTTTCATCTCTTTACTGCTGTCTAACCATCAGATGGAGTTGTGCAGCTCTAATCTGCTAGTCCTAAACATGATAATTGTCTAAAGCATCAAGCTAAGATGCCAAGCTTTGTGCCACTTCTATAAAATGTCCTGGATGGATGGATCTCTTCCACTGACTGGAAATGTCCAGGGAGGGGATGGCAGCAAAGCTGGGACATGTGCCAATTGTATTAAAGAGAACATGCAACACAGGAAATTGGGACACCTCCAATCAATAAGAAAGTATTTATTTTACATGACTGACTGGCTGATTGATTGATTTGATTTCTAATCCACTTTCATTTGGCCACACGCCCAATAATCCCTCCTCTATTTTTTCCCCACCACCATGCATTAGGTTGGGCTGAAGGAACATACCCAGGTCACTATTTAACTGAATTATAGGAGAAGGCTCTTGTCTTGGCAGTTAGACACCCTCTCAGTCAAGAAAAGATGAGGGGGGTGGGAATCCATGTTTAAGTCTACAAGCAAAGCCATGAGATATCGTGGCTGTTTATAACAACGTGAATTGTTTTTGTTTTAATTTTCATCTTCTGGCTGAATTTATTTTATTTATTTATTGCAGAATTTCAATAGAAGGCCATAGGGATGTTTTAGATTTGCATTCCAATTAATGAATAAACATATGCAAATGAGCAGTGGCCTGTTTTTTTGTTTTCCTTTGGGACAGAAACAACCCTAATTTGCACTTCTGCCATCACAGCTATAAAGCAGAAACTATTGCTCTTCTTTGGATGATTGAACAGAATTTGTACCTCTCTGTCATTGCTCTTAACTGCCACCACTAAAAATACCAAAATTGTTTGGTATGAGGATGCACACATGTATGCTGGTGAACAAAAGCATCTCTAAACTGGAAAACCTCTGAATGAAATACCCAAGTCTACATTCTGTAGACTAGGCATCCTATTAAAATGCATTATAAAATGCATTACGAATATGGCTTCGTTTCGTTTCCAAACATGGCTTGGCTGAATAATTCAGTCTCAGGAATAAGGTACTCGGATATGACACTGTGAAAAAGGAAGGAAGGAAGGAAGGAAGGAAGGAAGGAAGGAAGGAAGGAAGGAAGGAGCACTATCTTTTTCAAACAGAGCAAAAGGGAATTTAGTATGAAAAGTTTTGAATAGTCTATTGATGATTGTCATCCTGACTGAAACTACACCATTTCTTTCTCAGTGAGTTTTGATTCACTGGCAGAGAGAAGAAAAGAACAACATATTTCAAAATCTGACATGTTTCTTTCCATTTCAGTATTTCTTGGAAAAAGCAACAGTGGCTCTTTTTCCTATGACAGCATCCTGTGCTTCTCTGTGCTTCTGGCAGTGTTTTCTACCTTTATAAATGGAAGTTGTCTATCAAGGGCATGCTGCCTCCCACCTTGCTTTTGGGGAATTCGCTCATTACCATCCATGGCGAAATAAAGGACATCACAGTATACTGATATGTTCAGGGCTTTTGCTTAGGTCAGAAGGCAAGGAAGAGCCTCGGTGGTGCAGCGGACTAAAGTGCTGTTAAGTGCTAGCACTTAGCTTCCAGCTGCTTGCAATTAGTACAAGTTTGAATCTCACCAGGCTCAAGGTTGACTCAGCCTTCCATCCTTTCGAGGTAGGTAAATTGAGGATCCGGATTGTGGAGGCAACAAGCCAACTTTGTATAGAACAACACCACTTAGGGGGGACCAAAAGCCCTAATAAGCAGGTATATACAAAAAAGTATGCAGGCTATTGCTATAATGCATTGTAAGCCACCCTGAGTCTATGGAGAAGGGTGGCATATAAAATGGACTAATAAATAAATAATAAATAAATAAATAAGGAAGGAGATAAAGGTTATTTAGCTGAAAAGCATACTATCCGTGTAGACTCCTTCAGTGATAGTGTGAAAAACAAACAAACACCATGTCCTGGGTCCCTAATACAGACATGGGAAAGGAGAGCACAGTCCTGTTTGTGCCCCTGATCCCCCGTTTACATCCCTATGGTTGACTCTTCTCCCTCATTACTCTGGAAAAGAACTCAATGTCAGCATGAACATTTTGTCCTAATATAGTTTCCAATATAATCCAGAATTCAGCGTGAGTAGGATACAAATGGCATGGGGAGCAGTTCACCAATATCATTGGGGTGTGTGTGTGTGTGTGTGTGTGTGTGTGTGTGTGTGTTAAGGATGCCATGTAGTGAAGAAAAAAGCAGAAAGGTTTCAGCCAGTGAGCACACTCTTGCTTACTTCCATGGCACATGGAGAGGTAATGCTTTCATCTACTGAAACCTTCTCCAAAAGCTGATTAATGGTAAATTATTCATAGCCTCTATCACTTAAGATGGTAGGGAAGGACTCTGCCTTCCACTAAAAACCAAGCATGAAAAATCAAATGGATTTTTCCAGCTGGATATTAAAAATCTTTCTCATGGTTCTAGGTTTCTACTTTTAAGATCTCCCTCCCTCCCTCCCTTGCTTTCCCCCACCCCCCTCTCTCTCTCTCCAAAATATGCTTCAGATTATTCTGTTGCAAAAGGGCAGAATGAGTAACAACGTCCACAGTAAAATATTATTACTATTTTTAACATTCTGTTTTAGATCCACAGTATTTGCACATAATAAATAATAAAGTAACCTGTGTCAAAAGTTCTCATGATGGCTCCTCAAAACCTGGGGTCCTGATTTCATAAAATAAAAAAACTAAAATTCTGGAGTGCCACCAGTAATGCTACATGTGGCTACCAAATCGATTATATGCCTTTTTTCTATAACAGCTTTTGCTTTAAAAGTATCTTTTCTATAACTTCATCTTAGTTATAATATGAAGGGCCTGGAATTACTGGTTCCTCACTATGACTAAAGCTTACCCCTTTTTCATTTTCTTTATTCCCATCCAATTTTGCCCTTTGTCCTAATTCGTTTCCTTTTTCATCTACTTTTTAAATGTATTCCCAATCTGAAAAGTGCCCAGAATTGCTGGGAATTAGGTAGCACATTAATAATAATAATAATAATAATAATAATAATAATAATAATAATAATAATAATAATACAACTTGAAAAAGTCACCGGATATCAGGACTTGAGAATTGAACTGCAGAGACTCTGGCATAAATCAGTGCAGGTGGTTACAGTGGTACTCGGCACACTGGGTGCTGGGCCTAAAGACCTAGGCAAGCACTTAAAAACAATTGGCGCTGACAAGATCATCATTGGTCAGCTGCAGAAAGCCACCTTACTGGGATCTGTTCACATAATCCGCCGATACATCATGCAATCCTAAACACTTGGGAAGAGTTCGACTAGTGATTTGGGATACGAAATCCAGCATGGTCATCTCGTTTGCTGTGTATACTGTCAATAATAATAATAATAATAATAATAATAATAATAATAATAATAATAATACCACCAAAACAAAAACAACAGGGACTTGCAAATTGAAGTTGAGCGACTGTGGAAAAAGAAATCATGTGTTGTCCCGATTGTAATTGGAGCCCTTGGAGCAATACCCAAAGGGCTACCCCGCTATTTAGAAATTCTAAATTTGCTGGACTTGAACATTTTGACTCTACAAAAAACCACCTTACTCGGAACAGCTTACATCCTCCGACGATACCTTAACAGTTCCTAGGTCCTTGGTTAGGACTCGAGCTGCTGAGCTATTAACCAGCCTCAAAGGCTGTGAATCTCACTAAAGATTAAACAACAACAACAACAACAACAACAACAACAACTTATGGGAAACAGGTCAAAGGCATGTAGAAACCTTCCCTTGGCAACTGCCCTTCTAACTATCACTCTGTTGCTGAATCTCTGGGCCACTGCATGTCTCAAAGGCATTCATCTCTATTGCTTCTGTCTTTTGTAGCTTGAAGCGTAGGCATGAAGTTGCAGATGTTCCCAATCTTGCCGGTTCATGCTTTTCTGTACCTGGATGAAAATGGAACTCAACAATTTCACATTCTTTACAAAGCTTCTTTACAAAGCTAATTTATATGGCACACAATCTCTTTCCCTCCCTGAGAGAATTAAGATTAAGCTGCATGGTGCGCATATTTGCAATTTGATATAATGTGCAAGATTGTGGCTCACTGAACATAGCTAAGTTTTTGGGAAGCACGAAGCTAGAAATTGGACCCTTTCAAATTCTGGGATACTCCTCACTCTTGTTTGAGGAGTAAAATCTAAGAGAGATTTTAAAGATGCATACTGCAGAAAGTGTTGCCAGGAAGGAAAAACGTCACTCTTCTGCCAGCACGGCAGCGGCATTTGATGCATCACTCCACAAAGGCTCTGATAGCACATCCCTGCTTGTAACCTTTTGCCTGTTCCTTGTCACTTTTTGCATTCGGTATTATTTGTTTTATGTTGATATTGTCAGTGTGCTTAAAGAGATTATTTTTTTCCTTGTGGCATGTCCAGAATGACTTGGATTTCACAATGAGAATAATGGTAATGACTAGTTAGACTTGGAGGAGACTGATAGCAAAGGGAAATAAATCTTCTGCATTCAACTTGTGTTAGGTACTATTTTTCTTAAGAAATAACATGCCAGATGGCGAGAAAGAAACTGTCCAACATGGAGTTCAGGTCAATCATTTATCCCCCAGCCATTCATCTGATGGTCTGAAGCAATCCTGGCAGCACTATTTAGAAAAATGCCTAAGAGAGGTTTGGACAACTTGGGTCTGTAGGCAGTGTGCAGTCCTTGGTGCCCTGCTTTGACCACTCTCCTTCAAATGTTCTCCTCTCCAGCATCGCTGCACTAATAATGGCCTTCCTTCCTCTAATGTACTGTCTTGCAATATAGCAATAGCAATAGCACTTAGAGTTATATACCGCTTTACAGATCTTTACAGCCCTCTCTAAGCGGCTTTACAGAGTCAGCATATTGCCCCCAACAATCTGGGTCCTCATTTTACCCATCTTGGAAGGATGGAAGGCTGAGTCAACCTTGAGCCTGGTGAGATTTGAACTGCCAAATTGCAGTCAGCTGACAGTCAGCTGAAGTAGCCTGCAGTACTTTACTCTAACCACTGTGCCACCATGGCTCATATGGTTGCCATTATGCTGCAGCAGAGAGTATACATCAGAGGGTTTTTCCAACTTGGCAACTTTAAGGAATGTATGAGGTTTAATTCCCAGAATTTTCCAGCCAGCTATACATAACTGGCATATATAATTCTTGTTCCCAAGTGCCCCATGGCAGGCTGCATGAGAACCATATTATCCTGGGAAAAGAATGTATCTTATCCTTCTCTTCCCCACTTCCTGGTAATGAACCAGTTTGGCAGGTAGTGTAGCCTTTTGGACTGCAGAAAGGTACACAAGCAGATACTTTTCATGGCCCTCTTTCCCACAGCTATAGCACTGCCTGACAGTCCATATGTTCATAGAAGGCAGGAGGATGCTATCACATGCCTCCGTCTCCATTGTGCTGCAGATGTTCCTCATTTATCTTCTTCCACAGCGTGATGTCTGTTTGACTAAACCTTCTATGTGCACGTGTGAAGATGCATAAATAATCAGAGAGTTGGAAGGGATGATCTACTATAATGCATGAATTCCTGACAAATAGTCATCCAGCTTCTGTTAAACATCTTCAGTTGGAAGAGAGCACACCATCTCCCAAGGGACTCTGTTCCATTGTTGAGTAATTCTTAGTGTTAGGAATTTTTTTCCTGATGACCAATTAAAAGCTACTATCCTATAATTAAAACCCATTGTTTTTGGCCTGTCTTCTGAAAGAGCTCTGAACAATTTGCCTCTTCTTCTATATGACAGTCCTTCAGACACTTAGAAAACAGTTATCATGTCTCCCTGCAGTATATTCTTCACGAGGCTAAATATAGCGAAAGCTCCAACAGTTTCTCCTAGGTTTTCCCCCTGGTACCTTTATCAGCTCTTTTTTCCTAAACTGCAGTGCTAAAACTGGATGCATTACTCCAGATGTCTGACCAATAGAGAGGGATGATAACTTCTTGTGATCTTATCACTGCACTTCTGGAGATGCAGTCTAGGATTGTATTATTGTTGCTGTTGTTTTTGTTGTTGTGGTATTATTATTATTATTATTATTATTATTATTATTATTATTATTATTATTATTATTATCCCAGTCAGCCAGATGTTCAGACTGGGTTTGGCATTTTTGTCTACCTATCGAGTCCTTACCAAGGATCTGGGATAGGCAAATCTGGATGTTTGACGGTGTTACAGATATCGCCGCAGGATGGAAGCAGTTCCAAGTAAAGCCACCTTCTGCAATTGACTGATGGCAAATTTGTCAATGCCTATGATGTTCAAGTGGTGCTCCAGTTGTTTTGGGACTGCACTCAAGGCACCTATTACTATTGTAACTACCCTTGCTTCCCTTTGCCATAGTCATTCTATTTCTATTTGTAAATCTTTGTATTTTGTTATCTTCTCCAGTTCTTTCTCTTCTGCTGTCTCCAGGCCTCGCCACATCCACTATCCAGACTTTTTTGTATTTCTTATTGACAACTGTTAAGCCTGGGGTATTATATGGCAAGTGCTTGTCTGTCTGGATTCTGAAGTCCCAGAACAATTTAACTTCTTCATTTTCTATGACTGTCTCTATTTTGTGGTCCCACAAGTTCTTGCCTACAGGCAAATGATATTTCTTGCAGATCTTCCAATGCACCATTGTTACTACTTTGTCATGCCACTGCTTGTAGTCAGTCTGTGCAATCTTCTTGCAGCAGCTTACCAGGTGGTCCACTGTTTCTTGAGCTTCTTTGCATAGGTGGAATTTACTGTCTGTTGCTGTCTTTTCAATTCTGGCTTTGTATATATTTGTCCTTAAGGCTTGGTCTTGTGCAGCCAGAATTAATCCCTTGATCTCTTTCTTTAACTTTCCTGCTCTTAGCCATTGCCTCTTATTATCTGCTTTCCCTGCTATTTTTTTTTTTTTATGTACTGGCCATATAGTGCTTTGTCTTCCCATGCCTCCATTCTGTTTTTCATTTGGTCTTTCTTATAGGTCAGTTTGGTTTCTCCAGTAGTCAGCAAGCCTTCCAGGCATACTAACTTCAGTGCATTTTATTCATTGTCCTTCAGATATTCTTCCAAAGCCCTTTTTTCTTCTTCAACTATCTGATGTACTTGCAACATTCCATGTCCACCTATTTGCCTTGGTAGATAGTGCAAATGACCAGCTGTCTGCAAGGAATATAATTCTTCCATTCTACACCATCCTGTCAGAGCTGAAGAAGCTTCTTGGATGAGAAGCGAAATGTCTTCAGAGAAAAAACTAGAAAGTCCCGTTGCCTCTTGAAAAAGCACCTTTGGGACAACCATGACCTGGATGACTGAGAATC
Source organism: Arizona elegans (assembly GCA_022577455.1). Taxonomy (NCBI): domain Eukaryota; kingdom Metazoa; phylum Chordata; class Lepidosauria; order Squamata; family Colubridae; genus Arizona; species Arizona elegans. Next base: position 259,937,313 of record JAKOOJ010000001.1, read on the forward strand.
TCCATAGACATTTGTCCTTACTGAAATTAATCTTGTTGGATTTTGTAATGTTCCAGCTTCTCATGACCTGTCTAAACTTAATATACTATTTAAGGGATCCTCTCTCCACTATCTTTTTATGTTTGCAAAATAGATAATTATTAAGGCATTCAAAATTGTATTGAGCAGTAAGAACCTAGAGTGAAGCCTCGTAGTATGCCACTCAATACTTCCGGTTTAATGAAGAAAATGAATTTTGTATACATCTTGGGATAGGATTGCTAAGAGTACATTTTGCTAACTTGTCCAGAGGATTCTCAAGATCCATTAAATTGGCCAGGTTTGTTCTTGATAAATCTGTGCAGCCTCCTGCCAAGCAATACATTCTTTCCTAATGTTCATAAATATAGTCCCTAATCATCTGTTTCAGAATTTTGTTGGACACCAACATTAACCTGACTGGTATGTAGCCATGTGAGTCCCCTTTGTGAATAGAGCAGAACACTTGCCGTTCTCCAATCCTCTGACCTTAAAACCATCTTCTTCAATTCTCAAAGATCACAGAAAAATGTTTTCAAATGACTTTCAGATATGACTAGTCTGGAAATCTTAAACTTAGAAACCAGATATTCTCTCACCATCTCTTTCCTTACTTTGAATTCCCTCTTTTTTCATTTATTCTGCTGAGGTCCAATTGAACCTGGTTTCTTTTTCAGGAGAAAACCAACAATGTATGAGTTGAGAAGTTCTTCCCTCCCCCATTGTTATTACCCAACCACCTTTCTTTTTCTTACCCCCCCCCCCCAAAAAATGTCATTTTTGTTGCTTTTAGCTTTGCTAGTGAGCCTAAGTTCTGTTCAAATGTCAGCTTTTCTAACTTTATCTCTTCAGCTGCTACCCTCTCACAAGTGTAGCTCCTACAACACCCACATTCAATTCCTTATATATGAACTTTTTAACTCCTCCCTCAGATGAAAGCTCCCCATGCACCCATGTTTTCTAACCTACTGTCCTCATTCCTTTTTCTGATTGGAATGAGGCATGATTCTACTTCCAGTATCTCGCTTTTGAGAAATTCCCAACCATTCTGTACTCTCTTTGAACTAAGGCTTTCTGTCCATAGTAATGCCTCCTAGTATTTCTATAAAGAGATAAGATAATCCTTATTGTCTTTTTTTTTTTATTATTGTGAGCACACTGGTCCACATTAAAAATGAAATTTTGTTGCCTGCTCTCGAAAAAGAGTATATAATTACACATACGTAACCCACATATACACATGCTATATACCAGGGGTGAAATCCAGCAGATTCTGACAAGTTCTGGAGAACCGGTAGTGGAAATTTTGAGTAGTTTGGAGAACTGGCAAATACCACCTCTTCTGGCCCCAGAGCGGGGTGGGAATGGAGATTTTGCAGTATCCTTCCCCTGGAATGGGGTAGGAATAGAGATTTTGCAGTATCCTTCCCCTGCCATACCCACCAAGCCACACCCACCAAGTCACACCACACCCACCAAGCCACACCCACAGAACCAGTAGTAAAAAATTTTGGATTTCCCACTGCTATATAACATACTTTTCTGAGTATAAGACATACTTATACCCCCCAAAAGAGGGTGGAAATGTTGGTGCGACTTATACACTGAATACAGCTATTTTTGGCCTCCCAAAACCCCACCCGTTTTTGCCAAAAACAGTCCCGTTTTTCACAAAAATGGAGCCTGCAGAGGGTTTGGGAGGCCTGCAGAGTGCTCCTGGAGGCTGGGGAGGGCAAACACATGATGTGTGGGGGGTTTGGGAGGCCAAAAATGGGCCCATTTTTTGTGAAAATGGGCCCATTCTTCGCAAAAATGGGGGCGTTTTTGCCCTCCCCAATCCCCAGGAGCACTCTGCAGGCCTCCCAAACTCTCTTCAGGCCCCGTTCTTACAAAAAATAGGCCCATTTTTCACAAAAATGAAACACGCAGAGGGTTTGGGAAGCCTGCAGAGTGCTGCTGGGGGCTGGGGAGGGCAAAAACTTTTTTTCTTGTTTACCTTTTTGAAATCTTGGTGCATTGTATACTCCAGTGCATCTTATAGTCTGAAAAATATGGAATATATATTACTATATGTATATATATGTTACTACTTACAGACACATACATATATAACCTTGTTGAGATTAGCTCCCCTGAAATATATTAAACATATACAATTTCTTTTCCTATAATATCTTGAAATACTGGATGGCATGTTCCCTTCTTTCTAGGCTTTCTCTTATTTTTACTTCTTCGACTAGCTATTTCTTATTCGTTAGAATCAGATCTGGAAGTGTTGATCCCCTTGTTCCTTCTTTAATGTGTTGGAAAATGAAAAAGTCAGCAGGACTACTGAGGAATTTTTGGAAACTTGCAATCTTGACAGAATTGGCTTTCCAACAAATATCGGAGTCGTTGAAAGTGTCCTGTTATTCTTATCTCTTTCCTTTTTGAAATTCTTGTGGTAGGAAGGCAAGATTTCCTGACTCAAACTTAGCACTGCATGTAGCCTCTGAGATCGAAATTATTGCTTTAGAAAATATGCAAAACTACACTCATAACTAAGATAACATTCAATTCTGGGGGAAAAAGAGATACGCATTGTGCTGTTATTGGTTAAATCTGTTTTTGTTTTATTATTCCGCTAGTTTCTCCCCCCTTTAGCTTGCTACCAAAATGTTCAACAGTGGCAGCTGTAGTACTGTGTGAGAATAGCATTAAATATGTGTAATGTGCCATAAATAAACAGAAATAGACAGCCAGGAAATTGTGGTAATCACTGCTTTGATGTCACATGAATTATGGTTACTGTGAAAGCTTTAAGTCCACGGAGTCTATGGATATGCTCATTTTGGCTCAGTTGGTACTGTGTTAGGAAGACACTTAATCCAGTTTTCATCTTTCAGTTTCTCCCCTTTGCACTGACAGCTGTTGTCTTACGATGAAGTGAAATGCAATCTCCCCTGATTTCATACTTGCCAGAAAGTAGGACTCTTTTCTGCTCCACAAGTTGTAGACAACTAGCCACCTCACCAGGAAAGAATAGCAGTCAAAATAGCAGCTAGGGCTGAAGTGGTTCGGGAATGACGAGAGGCACAAGCAAGCAAGTGACAACAGCTCTTTAATATACGGTGAGACTTCAGCAAAAACTCAGAGGCTGCAGTCCTCCTTATATACAATCCTGGAGAGACTGTCAGCCAATCAGAAACGTAGGCAGGTTTGAAACTCCCGCTTAAAAGTATCAATACATAACACCCCTCCCTTCCCAGAAGGCACTAACACTCAAAAATTAACATATGTACAAACAAAGTCTCGCAGGTGCTTAGGCTGAGTTCTCGCCCTAGTTGACCTGCGCAGTTCAGTGTTTGGTGAGGCGTCGAGCTGGTCGGAGGGACTCTTTGTCTCTCCCGGCTCCGCCAATGGAACCTCCTGGATTTTGTCCGGGGCGTGGTTATTCCCGGCTGGGAGTGGCGACTCGCTGGGGCGGCGCTGGAACCAGGGCTTGTCAGCTAAGTATTCTCGCGGCCCCGGGCTTGAGTTAGCTGTTTTGGAGAAGTGGTCATAGTTAGGCTCGGACATGTCTGCGTTGATGTTTGCCTCGCCAACCACCCGTTTCCTCAGTTGGTCTATGTGGCGCTTCCAGAGTCTATCTACCCCCACATCCACCGTGTATGATTTTGGGCCTGTTATCCCCACTATGGTTCCTGCAACCCACAGAGGACCGCTGGCATAATTGCGAGCGAACACCGGGGACCCGACCTGAAACTGCCTTAAGCCACAGGTCTCTCCCTTAAAGTTTTCGTGCGAATAGTTAGGGTGAAGCCTGTCCAACACGCACCGGAGCTTTCTCCCCATGAGGAGCTCTGCTGGGCTTCTCCCAGTTGCTGTGCATGGTGATGCATGCTGAACCGCAAGGAATTGATCTATCCTGGCCTGCCAGTCCCCATTGTCTAATCTGGACAGTGCTTCCTTGGCTGTCCTGACAAATCGTTCAGCCAATCCGTTGGAAGCCGGGTGAAATGGGGCTGATAGGGCATGGCGGATCCCCAGGCCGGCCAAGTAGCCTTCGAAAAGGGTTGCTGTAAATTGGGGACCATTGTCCGATACCAAGGTATCCGGCAGGCCGTGGGTGGCAAACAACTTTCTTAGGGCCTTGATAACCGCTTCGGCCGTTGTGGATGGCATTAATACAATTTCGAGCCATTTTGAAAAGGCATCCACTACTATTAAAAACGTTTGGCCATGGAACGGGCCGGCAAAATCAATGTGGATCCTCCCCCATGGGCCTTTTGGTTTCTCCCACTCTCGGATGGGCGCTACTGGGGGATCGGGGCGAGACTCCTGGCAGGGTCTGCACTTCCCCACCCACTCGGAAATGACCTGGTCCATGTTGGGCCACCAGACATAGCTGCGGGCTAAGCACTTCATCCTAACGATGCCAGGATGCCCTTCGTGCAATAATTCTAAAACTCTATCTCGTAGTTTTGCTGGAATTACCACTCTGTCACCCCACAGTAAGCACCCCCCTTGCGTAAACAGTTCATTTCGTTTGTTGGCAAAACCTTGGTACTCCTCCCCGACCACCTTGTCCGGCCACCCTTTCAAAACCCAACCCATAACAGTCCGGATAACAGGGTCTCTATTTGATGCCTTCGCCACCTCGCCGGAGGAGATGGGCCCCAAGGTTAACGTGTCCAACAACAGGACGGAGGTTTCCGGTGTTGGGTTGTCCAGCAGGTCGGGAAGGGGGCAACGGCTAAGGGCATCCGCATGACCCAGGGTCCGCCCAGGCCGATGGACGAGCTGGTACGAGTAGGCCGATAAGAAAATCGCCCATCTAGTTAAACGGGGGGAGAGGGCAGCGGGGGTTGGCCTGTCGCCTGCTAGCAGTCCTAGCAACGGTCTATGGTCAGTCACAAGTTCGAATTTTCGGCCATAGAGGTATTCGTGGAACTTTTTAACCCCCGCAATCGCAGCCAGAGCCTCTCTGTCCAATTGGCTATAGTTTCGTTCTGTGCTGGACAGAGTTCGGGAGTAGAAGGCAATGGGTGCCTCTAGGCCGTTCGGCAGTCTATGGCCTAGGACGGCACCAACTCCTACGGGGGAGGCGTCGCAAACCAAGACGAGCGGCAGCTCTGCATTGTATTGGATCAGGAAACTGTCCTCAGATAGGAGTTTTTTTACTGCCTCAAACGCGGCCGCTTGCGGTTTCCCCCAGACCCATGGTACATTCTTCCCTAAGAGTTTGTGAAGGGGATCAGCGACCGTGGCCTTATCTCTTAGGAACATTGAGTAGAAATTTAGTAGTCCAAGGAAGGCTTGGAGCTCAGCTTTGGATTTGGGGGCTGGTGCGCTTTTGATGGCCCTCACCTTGCTTTCGGTAGGGTGGATGCCTGTGCCGTCCACCCTGTACCCCAGAAATTCTACCGAGGGGACCGCTATCCTGCACTTGTTCTTTTTAAGTCTTAGTCCCGCTTCTCTGAATCTGGACAGGACGTTCCGTACCCTGTCCCCTAGCTGGTGTTCGTCTTGGGCGCTGACTAAGACGTCATCGAAATAGGGGACTACTCCCGGAAGTCCTTGCAACAGGCGCTCCATGGTGCTTTGAAATAAGCCGGGTGCGACGCTCACCCCAAATTGGAGCCTGGTGCATTTAAATGCACCCCTATGAGTCACGATCGTTTGCGCCTCTGCCGTGGCGTCGTCGACCGGTAACTGTTGATAGGCTTGGGCCAGGTCTAATTTGGCAAAAATTTTTCCGGGGCCCAGGGAGTGTAGTAGATGGTGCACGATCGGCACCGGATAGGCGCTCGGCTGCAAGGCCTTGTTGATCGTGCACTTGTAGTCGGCGCAAATTCTGATTGAGCCGTCGGACTTAACTGGGGTGACTATGGGGGTCTCCCACTTGGCATGGTCAACGGGAACCAACACCCCTTGCTTAATCAGTTTGTCCAGTTCTGCATCGATCTTTGGTTTCAATGCGAACGGCACTCTTCTGGCCTTTAGTCTTACTTGGGCTACGTTGGGGTCTAAGTTTAGTGAAATAGGGGTCCCCACATACTTGCCCAATGTGTCCCCGAAAACGTCCTGGAACTCGGACAGGAGGCTGTCTTTCAGGGTTGACTTGGACATCAGGTGGACGCCGGTGAAGCCCATGCCAAGGGCTCGGAACCACCCCATGCCCAGGAGGCTCGGCAGCTGCTTCGTGACGATGGTCAGCGGCAGGTCTCTTTCGTAGTCTCCGTAGGTGACCCGGAACGTGCCCACGCCTTCGAGGGGGACTCGGTTCCCCTGGTAGTCTAGGATGCGCAGTCTCTGTCTGGAGAGTTGATCCTTCCGGAACGACGGCAGGAGGGTCTTTAGGGTTGTCCACGACATGATGGAGAGAGCTGATCCGGTGTCGATCTCCATCGAACACGGTCTTCCGTTGATCTCGACCACCGTGCTGACTTTGTCCTCGACCGTTGTGCTGGCCTGGTCGATGTGTATGCTGCGGCCATCTCGCGGTTCAAATTCGCGCCGTTTTTTCGCGCCGCCTTCTCTCGTTGGCTGCTTCTGGCGCGCTGATTCCGGTTGGCTGCGGCGCTCACGTGGTTTGAGTCTTCTGGGCAGAGTGGCTCTGCAGACTCGCGCCAAGTGCCCTTTCTTCTCGCAACGCCTGCAAATAGCCTCTCTGTATTTGCAGGACAGTCTATCATGGTGCCCGCCACAGCTGGGACAGCTTCGCCGGGGGCTGCCAGTGTCTTTTCTCCGGTGCTCTGTTTGGAAGACGTCCTCATCCGACTCGGACTCCGAGCTGGATCCGGCGTCTTCTCTGTGCACCGGGGCAGACTTGGGGCTGTCTTTGCTGGTCGGCGGACGCTGTAGCGTTTCAGCGGCCTTTGTGGAGGCTTCGTGAGCCCTGGCCTCATCAAGGGCTCCGGCAAGCATCAGATCAGGCTTGGCGAGCAGACGCCGTTGCAGCCTAATGTCCCGAACACCACAGATCAGTTGCTCAAGCAACGCATCATCCAAGTCTCTGTAGTCGCAATGAGTTGCGGCTTTTCTCAGGCTGGCCATGTACGCGCTGACCGGCTCTCCCTCTCGTTGGACGCGCTGCCTTAGTTGGTATCGCTGCACGAACTTGGAGGGGACGGGAGCGTAGTGAGCCCGGAGAGTTGCCATCAAGGTGTCCCATGAGACTGTTTGAACCGGCGTTGGCTCACACAGTGACTCGGCCATCTCGAACACGTCCGGTCCGCAGTGGCTTAGGAATAGGGCTCTCTTTCGATTAGCCGAGAGGCCCTGCATGTCGCTGGCTTCTAGCGAGCATTCAAACCTTGTTAGGTACGAGACCCATTTTTCGCGGGTCGGATCAAAAGGCTTGGGCGGAACGTAGGCAGACATGTCCGGTATGTCTCCTGTGGTTCGCCTCGTCGCCTAGCTGAAGCTCGTGGTCTCACTGGTTGGCTTCTTGTAGCCTCGATCCCATCCTCGTCGCCAATGAAGTGGTTCGGGAATGACGAGAGGCACAAGCAAGCAAGTGACAACAGCTCTTTAATATACGGTGAGACTTCAGCAAAAACTCAGAGGCTGCAGTCCTCCTTATATACAATCCTGGAGAGACTGTCAGCCAATCAGAAACGTAGGCAGGTTTGAAACTCCCGCTTAAAAGTATCAATACATAACAAGGGCTTTGGTGCAAGTCTCCAGGCTTATAAGAAACTGCTTCTCAAATCTTGACTTGTTGTCAGAGCCTGCATCTTTCATTAGATTTGCCACAGACTCTCCACTGGGGCTAGCAGCAATGCAGATAGGTTCTGGGTGTCACTTTAATCATTATGCTGTCTGGACTCACTGACAACTTTCTTTTTTAAAAAAAGAAATAACAAACAAACAAACAAACAAACAAATGGCAGATGCTGAGATCAATGCAACTCTTAGACTTTTTCCATTGCTATCTCTTACTTATAGTTATAGTACCCTCTTGTTGGCAGGTTTCTTCGGACATTTTTGAAACTTGTAGTATGATAGTTGCTTAAAATAATCTCCTCTCAGTTACACTGACACTGTAAGAAATTTCTTATGAAATCCCTCTTGCGTTTTTCAATGTGTGTGTATGTGTGTGTGTGTGTGTGTGTGTGTACACACTTAAATATGCATTATCATTTTACCTTCACTTGACCATTTCACTGTTGTTTTAGTTATTTTTTATTTAATCTTTTCAAATTGCTTGGCCTAAATGGCTGCAAATGAGATGAAAAGTGCTTAAGTGCTGCCAAAGTTCAACATATGTGTTGACCTTATGATAATTCAGATGTCACAGGGCACCAGCGAATGCCAAAGAGAAGTCTTCCATTCCATAACTAGCTAGATAAGTGCTCTAAAATGCCATAAAACGTCAACCCTGCCTTCTAGTACTTTTAATGAACTATCAGCAATAATGTTTGTATTTCTTTAGACTGGCATCGAGGAGAGTCCTCTAGTGGTAGAAAGTATTAAGACATGGGTGGTCACGGATTCTCCAGCAAAATTGATTGCACTGAAAAAACAACAACACCGTGTTATAGGGAGACCTAATATCCCAATTCTTTCAAAGCTCTATTTGAAGGTGAAAAACAAAGCAGTTGTAGAATTGGAAGTTGGAAATGGGAGCGATGCCATAAGAGACTGTTTTCTTCGTAATTCTCATATCCCAGCCCATCAATATTAGATCAATAATATTATAATACGGCACTGCCAATATTTATCATCATCATCAGTAGCAGTTGGAGGGGAATAATGGCAGAAGAAGGGCATATTACAGGTGGTCTTTGACATACAACAGTTCATTTAGTGACTGTTTGAAGTTACAAAGGCATTGAAAAAAGGAACTTAGGACCATTTTTTACACTTAGGACCATTGCAGTGTGGTCATGTGATTTACATTTGGATGTTTGACAACTGGTTCATATTTACGACGGTTGCAGTGTCCCAGGGTCAGGTGATCATCTTTTGTGACGTTCTGACAAGCAAAGTCAAGGGGGGGCAGGCAGTGGTGAAATCCAATTATTTTTACTACTGGTTCTATGGGTGTGTCTTGGTGGGCATGGCAGGGGAGTGATACTGCAAAATCCCCATTCCCTCCCCACTCCTGGGGAAAGGATATTGCAAAATGTCCATTCCCTCCTATTTGCTGGTTCTCTGAACTACTCAAAATGTCCACTATCGATTCTCTAAACTACTCAAAATTTCCACTACCAGTTCTCCAGAACCTGTCAGAACCTGCTGGATTTCATCCCGGGGGGCGGGGTGGGGATTCACTTATCCACTGTGTTACTAATTTGTCAACTGCAGTGATTCACTTAACAAACATGGCAAAAATGTTGTAAAATGGGGCAAAACTCACTTAACAAATTTCTCACCAACATAAATTCTGGGTTTAACTGTAGTCATAAGTCGAGGACTACCTGTATATTTCTGAGAAATATACTACCTGTATATTTCTGAGTACCCTGGCAATATCTTATTAACAACTATAAGAGGAAAAAACAGCTAAACTACAATGGCTCTGCTTTAATGGGAATATTCTGCAGTTCATACAGATATACTGTAACAATGGCAAACAAGAAAACATTGGTTATAGCAGGAAGGCGTTTATAGTGGCTGTTGAAACTGCTGGCATGGACATCTCAATATCAGAGTTTCTACTATAGAACTGTTCTCAGGTTTGTTTTTTCTCCAAAGGCTGAAAGGAAGTTATTAATTTATATGGAAAATTACTGGGTTTCCTTGCAAATTTTTGATGTTCATATTGGCTACTGCAAGCGAAGCATCTTTCTCCCTTAGAATCAAAGATAATTATAAATATCAAAAGGACCTCTTGAGAATTAAGCCTACTGTTATCTCCCTGAATCCCATATCTTCCTGTCCTTAGGCCAACCTTGAGTTCTATTTTAAAATATTTGTGCATGATAAAACTCAGAACTGCTATCCATCCATCTATCCATCCATCCATCCATCCTAGGAAAGAAGCATCTTTTCTAACCCATCTCTGAGTCATAAAAGTGACAGATGTTTGCTTATACAGTATATCAAGCAATCATTTTTGTTATATTTTATACATTAGATGTAATTTTTGATTATGTATTCTACTTTGAAATAGTCACATAGAATAGTTTGCATCTGAGTTGCCTTTATATGCTGCATACATTAACCTTTCATTGGTATGTGTTTGAGAATTGAAACAATTCACATGCATCATTACCAATTTTTGCAGTTTCCCATCTAAAAGACATTTGCATCAGACTCAGTAGCTGGAGAATATAAGATCAACCGATTTCATGATTATGCTTTCAATGCTTTCTATATTTTTTCCTCAAAATATAGAGAGGGGCACACTTTCTAAATATTCCATTGAACCTCTGATTTCCGCTAGGCAACAATACTAATATGTAATGATTAGAGCTATTTATTTTCAAGGCAGATGACCTTATTTCCCACAATTCATTTTTGGATTGCTGAAGCATTAGAATGTAAGTCCATATGTCATGTGACAATTGTTTAAATATTCGCAAGCTAACTGAATAAAACAAGATGTATTTGAACAAACTTAAAAGGCCATGCATTCATTAACTGCATGATTGTTGTCTGCAAAAAATGATCTCCTTTTACAATTTATTATCATTATCAGTTGAGTCCATTAAAAAAGTTGAAGTTGAAGTTGAGTTCATGCAAAAGGAAATGCAAAAGTGAAATATAAGTAAATGTGTCTTTATTAAGGCCATGACTTTATCTTCTGTAGATAACATCATGACCACTAGTGGGTTGCCCACGGTTTGGACCGGTTTGCAAAAACCGGTAGTAAAACCGGTGAGAGGCTCTGCCCACTGACCTGGACATCATCAAAGTAGATCTGCGCATGCGCAGAAGAGCGTGTGTGGGCACAATGTGAACTGGTTGTCAGGATTCGTTGCTATCTTAAATAAACTTCATTCTCAAACACAAGGTCTCTAATGAATCTTTTTTTTTATTTAAGAATAGGAGAACGACATCCCTGAACTCTGTGTGTGCAGCCAAAACTGGCACCTCCTTCCAAACCCCTCCCTTTCCGTTCCTCAACCCCAATGTCTCATTGTCCATCGTGCAGATCCATCTCTTCGTCCCAAGCACTTTCTTTTCACAGGAATTTCCCCCCTCCCTCTGTCACCCAGGTAACGCTATCTACTGAAGAGCAGGGAACTAGGTAAAAGTTCATCTCAGCATTAAAGCAAAGCTTCTCCCTCTTTCATTCATTCATGTCAGCGCTGAAGGAGATCATAATTTGGAACGCTGACATCGGTAGTAAAGGTAAATAGAATCTACCTGTGATCATGACCGGCTGCAAGCTGACGGCATATACCAGTCCAGTATCTGATTTTTAAAATATAAATGACGCTGCACTTCAATGGTTAGATGGTCTAGACCACGGGTGTCAAACTTGCTGCGTCACGTTGATGATACATGATGTATCGCAATGTTTTTTGCCTTTGCGGAGCTGGGGTGGGTATGGCCTGAGCATGATGCATCCAGTCCACAGCCACCAGTTTGATATCCCTGGCCTAGACATTGGAATTTGAACATAGATTTTTTTAACAATTATATTTTGTTGCATTCTACTAATCTAGATGAAACATTAATATATATTGCTAGTCCATGTGTGATACGTGATATGCTAAATACATAAATAAATTCATATTCTTTCTGGTGCAGTGGGAGAACACTGCAATAGTGATAATGAGCCAATTTGTGTTTTGAATGAACCCTCAAAGTTCTTACTTTAAATTCAACCACTGTTTATTTGGCAACTCTGACTTTTCTTTACTCTTTCTATAAAGAAAAGTTCATCTCAAAATCTATTCAGTTTCTGACAGTTGGAATGAGATACTTGTTGCAAAGCAAAGTTTCTTCAGCTGAAACTTCCAGGGGTTTTACCTAGTCTGGACAATATTTACAGATGCTGGTGGTTGATATTTAGTAACATTTGGAGTGTCACATTCAAACACTTCTATATGTCCACCGGAATTATTTAGCATTTTTAGTATTTGAGGAAGGTAACACTAATGAAGTTATGGCAAATCTAGACAGCATACTAAAAAGCAGAGACATCACTCTGCCAACAAAAGTGCATATAGTCAAGGCTATGGTTTTCCCAGTTGCAATGTATGGCTGTGGAAGTTGGAACATAAGGAAGGCTGAGCACCAAAAAATTGAGGCCTTTGAACTATGGTGCTGGAGAAGACTCCTGCGAGTCCCTTGGACTGCAAGGCGATCAAATCGGTCAGTCCTAGAGGAGATCAACCCTGACTGCTCTTTAGAAGGCCAGATCCTGAAGATGAAACTCAAATACTTTGGCCACCTAATGAGAAGGAAGGACTCACTGGAGAAGAGCCTAATGCTGGGAAAGATTGAGGGCAAAAGAAGAAGGGGATGACAGAGAACGAGGTGGCTGGATGGAGTCACTGAAGGCGTAGGCGTGAGCTTAAATGGACTCCGGGGGATGGTAGAGGACAGGAAGACCTGGAGGAACATTGTCCGTGGGGTCATGATGGGTTGGACATGACTTCATGACTAACAACAAGAACAACAATGCTAATGATGAAAAAAGTTGAACTAACATAGGATGATTAATACATATCTTTGCCCTCATCGAAATACCTTTGATTGTTCTGCAGTTTTATTATAACCAGTTCATTTGTAAAGGCTTTAAAAAAAACAACAACAGTGAAACTATTGATACCAAAATTACTAAATTATCTTAAAATGGTTTAAATTCACCATTGTGCTTAAGAGGTTTGAGCGTAGAGCAGGATTTTAGAATCAAACAGATGCTAAAATAATCTACTTCCTTTTGTTTTCTTGCAAGATGTTTAATCAATGACTAGTATTTTTCTTGCTTTACATAATTCATGACTCTTTTCTAGTACTAGTATGCATTCTTTAATGCTTTTCAAAATTTCTGATTTCTCTCCCTTGGACTTTTTCTCATTTTGTTTTAAATGAGGAATTATTTTAGTTAATAATACCAAGGCTAATACTGCCTACAGGTTTTCTCTAGCATTTGTTTTGTTTAGGTGTTTATTCAAGAGCAATTTTACTTTAGCCTGCTATAAATGTTGAGTATTCAGGTTGACTAGCGCTGCTGAGTGTTGATTGGAGCAGCCGCTAGCAACAAAAGTAGCGGGAAATATCAGCTGTCGGATTGGTTACACAATCTGACAGCTAGCTATAAAAAGCTGGTTAGAAGTTTTGTTCGCCCTCTCTCTGTTCTGTACTGTCTCTCTCTTACGAGACATGTTAGCCACGAGCAAGTTGTGTTAATAAACAGTTGTTGCAGAGGCCTGCCTCAGTGTGTGTATGTCTCTCCGAAAACACAACAATAAATGCTTAGTATCAACCGCAGGAACTCCCAAGAATAGGTAGGTAACAATGCCCACCAACCAACATTGACATTTGTCTGAACCCTGGTCAGCCAGAGTTCAGGTCCCCACAGGGGGATTACTAAGTTCATGCTGTAGAGCAGGGGTGACAAACTCAAGGCCCGGGGCCAGATCCAGCCCCCGGGGTCCTTAGATCTAGCCCACAGGGCTACCCTGGAAACAGCGAAGGACCAGCCTGCAGTGCCTCTGCCAGTGAAAATGGAACTGTTTTCACTGGCAGAGGGTTGCAGGAGGCCTCGCAGCCAAAAATGGAGCTTGAGAACCTGTTTTCACCGGCAGAGTGCTCGAGCTACCACAGGCACCCCTGACATGGGTGATGTTGAGCTGGCCATGCCCACCTTGGCCGAGTCAAACACAACCCTGATGCGGCCCTCAATGAAATTGAGTGTGACATCCCTGTTGTAGAGGGACATGGATGGTGTGTTAGCCAACATACATGGAAGATTAGTGTGTTGGAACTGAGGGGGTGGGGCTAGTTTGCTTATTCAGGAGTTTTATTAAGGAATCTCATTATCATGTCTACCATAGACCTATGATTACAGATGCTCAAAATCTTCTTTACAGATAGAAGAAGCCTTTAAAGGAACAGATCTTTGGATCTTTCTGTGCTTATTTCACTGAGTCCTAGAGGTGTTCTTTCTTGTAACACATTGGATATTCCATTGTATTTAACTCTGAGGCCTTCCACTGCATAGAAAACATCATTTCCCTAGTTTCTGCATTCCAGAACCCAGTGTGTTATATCATTTTTTTCCCCTCATTCCTCACTCCAGGGAAATCCACTTATACAAATTAGCTATTAGGCATTTAATAAATCATAACTGACAGAATTGAGAGGACAGGAATAATATGCATTTTCTGAACTTCAAAAAATCAGTTCCATCTTCTGGTTTGAATCTCCAAAATAGCATCTATCAAGACCAGAAATTTTGCAATGTTTTATCTGGGATGTTCTTTGAAGGGCAGGAACCAAAATATTTTATGATGCTGTCCCAAACAATAAAATAAATCTCTATGTATTTAAAAATACTGAATATTTATTATTCTATAATAAATGAGCCATGGTGGTGCAGTGCTTAGAATGCTGTACTGCAGGCTACTTCTGCTGACTGCTGGCACTTCGAGTCTCACCAGCTCAAGGTTGACTCATCCTTCCATCTTTCCAAAGTTGGTAAAACGAGGACTCAGATTGTTGGGGGCAAAATGCTGACACTGAGTGGGCTGTAAAGCACTGTGAAGTGGTAAATAAGTCTAAATGCTATCACTATTGCTATTCCTAATGATACCAATAGCCATGGGACATTTGGCTGGTTTCTGGTACCTATACATTATATGCTCTGTTGGAAACAACTGAATATGTTTATGTAATATATAATTGTATGTGTATATAAAATTTGTATCTAATTATGAATCTAAAATCCCAGCTTTCCAATCTCCCAGAAAACATAGTTAAACTCTACTTTCCATGGTTTGCTAAATATTTAAATACAGAAACATAGAAAAGTCAGGCTGAGAGTGCGTAGACTTTTCTGAACTTAAATGATGCAGTCCTTCTGTCGCTATATATGTGTGTATGATAAAAATCTGGAGATGTGAGGATCATTTTTGTTAATGTTCTGCTTGTAGTGTTTCAGGGAACTTGAAAAAAAGATTTGTGTTCAAAGAATTTTTTTTAAATAGAGTCAAGCTGGGTTCGGGGGTGGGTTCTACTTACCTTTACTACCAGTTCGCAATGGTAGCACATGCGCGAGCTTCTGCGCATGCGCAGATTGCCAAATATGACATCAGGACAGGTGGGCGGAGCCTCCCGCTGCTTTTACTATCGGTTCTCAAGAACCGGGAGCAACCCACCACTGGCTGGGTTCATAGAATAGTTTCAACTACTGCTCTAAAGATTCTCTCCATTGTAAAGCTCAAGGATGACACAAACATTTTGTTGTTTTCATAGGAAATCAGAGTGAATAGCAGGCATTACACTTTTTAAAAGTCAAAACGATGTTTACATGACATGTTTCTTCCCATTTAACACATTTTAAAGGCTTTCATAAATTAATAGATAAACTTGTTAACATTAGTTATGGGGGAAAACTAATTACTTTGTTGATATAAATTGTAACTCAGCAGGAAATTTTAAGGTCTACAGAATGATCATAGAATTTTAGTTGTTGACAGCTGCAATACTATAAATCAATTGTTTTCATAATTCTCACATATCACTAAAAATTAGTTTGCAGAAATCTCTCTTTTTTGCTGGTGTGATATTTCAGCACTTTAATTTTGTCTTGTATTTGAACATTATTTTCTTCAGACTGGTTCATTCATATGGGAAGATGTATATCTTCCTTCCTTCCTTCCTTCCTTCCTTCCTTCCTTCCTTCCTTCCTTCCTTCCTTCCTTCCTGCCTGCCTGCCTGCCTGCCTGCCTGCCTTCCATCCATCCATCCATCTATCCATCTTCAAAGAATAACTCATCTGTTGTGCCTGTGTTTCCATAAAAATTTCTTTTGTGATCTTGATGTGATTTTTTTTTTTTTTACTTTTTATCACATGTTCGGAGATTCTTTTTGTTTCAACTTTTTGTAACATTTTATAGTTTTTTTAAAGAATGAGTTCTTATTTTACAGAATACCATTATTAACTTTTTTTTTTTAAAAAAATATAGTTTTCTGCCTGCTTTTTCTTTTAAATACTTCCTTTCTTTTTCAGTTGTGGAGAGAACATTTGAGAAGCCTAGCCAACATGATTTATCAGGCATGTTGAGAGTTGTATTTCTGTAACATCTAGAGAACTATGGTTTCTCCTGACTTGGAACAACCAGATAATATGAGATATGCTGCACAAGGCAAAAATGCTTTTGAAAATGTTTCAGAGTAACTTAGTATTCCGTTGGTTCCCTTGTTAATTATACAAATATGGTTGGCCTATATTATTAATATAAATGTATGTATGTATGTATGTATGTCTATACATTATCTATGATAATAATACAGTGATAGGAGTCATGGTTGCACAGTAGTTAGAATGCAGTACTGCAGGCTAATTCTGCTGACTGCCGACTGCCAGCAGTTTGGCAGTTCGAATCTCACTAGGCTCAAGGTTGACTCAGCCTTCCATCCTTCCAAAGTTGGTAAAATGAGGACCCAGATTGTTGGGGGCAATATGCTGACTCTGTAAACCACTTAGAGAGGTCTGTAAAGCACTGTGAAATGGCACTTCAAAAAAGCACAACAAAGAATGTTCTTTCTGCACCAACTCAGGAAGCTCAAACTGCCCAAGAAGCTGCTGATACAGTTCTATAGACGAATTATTGAGTCTGTCATCTGCACCTCTATAACTGTCTGGTTTGATTCTGCAACCCAACAAGACAGACACAGACTTCAGAGGATAATTAGAACTGCAGAAAAAACAATTACTACCAACCTGCCTTCCACTGAGGACCTGTATACTGCACGAGTCAAAAAGAGGGCTGTGAAAATATTTACAGACCCCTCGCATCCTGGACATAAATTGTTTCAACTCCTATCTTCAAAACAACTTTATAGAGCACTGCACACCAAAGCAACTAGACAAAAGAACAGTTTTTCCCTGAACACCATCACTCTGCTAAACAAATAATTCCCTCAACACTGTCAAACTATTTGTCGTATGCTGCTCACCAAGGTGGTTTGTACTGCTGAAAACATGACTCGCAAGCAAAGCACGAGGTTGTAAGCAGGTTTAATTCTCATTTCTCAGTGTAGTCACACACGAACGTTAGGGATAACACAAAGTCGGCATTGGGGTTGGGCGCCTCCCCGCGCCCCTTTATCCATGTTTTGATTAACCCGGGAGTGGCCATAGCCAATTGGCGTTACTTCCTGGTTCAGCCCTTCTCTCTGCAGCGGCTGGGAATGCCTCCCCCTCCAGTCATTTTGCCCTATCCCGGCCGCGGGGTGACCGACCGCCTCTGATTCCGGGCCTAACACTTCCCCATCACCAATGTGCAAAGCTGTGGAAAGCGTAGACACACCCCCACAACCACCATGGTACAGTCATTGTGAACATCGTTGTCCCGTCCTTCATTGTAGGATCTGCGAGGACTCCCCCTCCCCACTTTATGTTGAGTTGACTTGACACTCGACACTATTCACTAAGTCTGCATTACTATTACTATTAATCTTCTCATCGTTCCTATCACCCATCTCCTCCCATTTATGACTGCATGACTGTAACTTTGTTGCTTGTATCCTTACAATTTATATTGAGTTTGTTTTCTTGTATGATTTGATTGCTTATTTGCAGCCTATCACTATCATCAAGTGATGTACTTTATGATTCTTTTTTTTTATTGCAAAAGTTTTACAATTACATTTTCACCCCCTTTTTCCCCCCCCTACCCCCCCCAAACTTCCCAACCTCCCCAGCCCACCCTAACCCTCCCCTCCCCCCAGACTTCCTAGTATGCTCATGTCAGATAAAAGGAAAAAACCCTCCTTTGTATATAAAACTTGAACCCCTCCCTCCCCCTTACAAATTTTCATCTTCATTACATTAACCTATTTCTATCTTGGTATATCATTTTCAGATAAATTTTCATCCTGATTACCTTAAAAATATTTCTATCTTAATATAACATTTTCTAACAAATTTTTATCCTCAACCCTAAAATGTTTCTATCTTATATAACATTTTTAAATAAAGGCTATTTGATACTTCCTAGTTTGATATTTATGCTGAACATAATTTATCCACTTCTTCCATTCCCATTCATAAGTCTCTTGAGAACAATCTTTTAAATATGCTGAAATCTTCGCCATCTCCGCAAAACTGGCCATCTTCAAAGTCCATTCCTCAATCGAAGGCAGCGCTTCATTTTTCCAGTATTTACCTATCAACAATCTTGCTGCAGTTATCATATACAATATCATTTTTGTTTCCCCCAATGTAAAACCCTTAACTATACCCAATAAAAACAGTTGTGGAGAAAATTGAATTTTTCTCTTCAAAACATTCTGCATGACCCACCAAATTTTTACCCAAAAAGCCTTAACTTTCTTACAGGTCCACCAAACATGATAATATGTAGCGTCTAAGCAGTCACATCTCCAACATTTAGGCTGGGCACTAGGGTACATACACGACAATTTTTTTGGATCTAAATGCCATCTATAAAACATTTTATAGAAATTTTCCCGCAGATTCTGCGACTGTGTAAATTTAACATTCTGAACCCAAATTTTTTCCCATGTTTCCAACATCACTGGTTCCTCAAAGTTTTGTGCCCACTTAACCATGCAGTCTTTAACTAATTCAGTTTCTGAATCCCTTTCTAACAAAACATTATAAAGTCTTTTAATATGCATTGGGCCTTTCTCTTTTATATGTCTAACTAATTCTTCCTCATACATCATAATACCAGTTTTTTGGTCCTCTTTCCATCTCAATTGCAGTTGATTATATTGTAACCAAGTTAAATTAATCCCTTCAGCCAACAATGTCTGTAATGTCTTCAGCTGCCATCTGCCCGCATCTGTAAAAAGAACCTCTTTATATAAAAACCCCCCGAGTGACATTATATTTGTATTCCACAAGGTATGACCAAGATCCAGCCATAGCGGTATTTTATAATTCCAGTTGTTTCGGTGCTTCTTCCAAACTCTCAGCAAAGAATCTCTAAGTATATGGCTTTTAAATACTTTATCCACTTTGCTGTCATAAAATAAGTAAGCGTGCCATCCAAATTCCAAATCAAAACTTTCTGCATTCAATATTCCAATCTTTTTTCCTCCAAACCAATCACTTACTAAAGTCAAAGCTGTTGCATCATAATATAATTGTAGGTTTGGAAGTTTGAGACCTCCCCTTTCTGGGATGTCTTGCATAATTTTCATTTTTACTCTTGGTTTTTTCTCGTTCCAGACAAATTTGTTGATACCAGTTTGCCATGCTTTTAGTTGTTTATCATTTTTGAGCACCGGAATCATTTGAAACAAAAAAAGAAATCTTGGCAAAATGTTCATCTTAACTGCTGCTATTCTTCCAAGTAAAGACAGCTGCAGTTTTTTCCAAATCTCCATATCTTTTTGCACCTCTCGCCACAACACCTCATAGTTATTTTGAAACAATTTCATATTTGATTCTGCAACCTGAACTCCTAGATATTTTACCTTTGGTACAATCTCAAAACCTGCCCTCCTTTCTAACTCCAGTTTACGATCTTGTGTCATATTTTTAACTACCATCTTAGTTTTTCTCTGATTCAATCTGAAACCTGAAACTTTACCAAAGTCTTGTATAATGTCCTTCATCTGGATTATCGATTCCATTGGCTGTGTTAGGGTAACAACCAGATCGTCTGCAAATGCCTTTATTCTGTAATCCTCTTGCCTTATCATTATACCTTTCAATGTGTTAGAATCCCTTATTGTATTTAACAAGACTTCTAGTGTTAAAATGAACAACAATGGGGACAGTGGACATCCCTGTCTTGTACCTTTTTCAATTTTAAACTCTGTTGTCAAACTTCCATTGATAATGATCTGTGCCTTTTGCTCTTGATAAATTGCTGAGACCGCCTGTATATATTGGTCCCCAAAGTCCATCTTTTTTAATGTCTTTAATAGAAAATTCCAATCCACTCTATCAAAGGCCTTCTCTGCATCCAGAAAGACCAGCACTGCAGGGATCTGTTTATTCTTCTCAAGATATTCCAATAAATCTATTACTTGCCTTACGTTGTCCTTCATGTGCCTACCCTCAATAAATCCCGCTTGGTCATCATGAATCACCTTTTGAATTACTGGCATCAGTCTGTTGGCTAATACTTTTGCGTAAATTTTATAATCCGTATTCAAAAGAGATATTGGTCTGTAATTCTCCGGTTTTTTGGGACCTGCTTGCTCTTTTGGTATCAAAGAAATATAATACTTTATGATTCTTGACGAATGTATCTTGTCTTTGTACACTGAGAGCATATGCACCAAAGACAAATTCCCTGTGTGTCCAATCACACTTGGCCAATAAAGAATTCTATTCTATTCTATTCTATTCTATTCTATTCTATTCTATTCTATTCTATTCTATTCTATTCTATTCTATTCTATTCTATCCTATTCTATTCTATATGCTATTGCTATTTTGAAGGGGAAGGGGAAAGTAAGTACCTCCATCTTTTTTTTTTCCTCTCTTTTGCATATAATTATCCAGGAAGGAACAGAATCTTCATTCACTGGAGCCAGATCCTCCTATCCAGGTATTTTCACCTTGTGCCACAAATCCGGTGTGCTTTACCTGTTTTAAGTAGCTTTACAGCTTTAACTTGTAAGAATAAAGGTGAAATGAGAAAGAATAAAATTATGCATGGGAAAAGTACGCAGAGATATGTACTGGTTCAGATTACCGTCCCAGAGTTCAGGTAGGGATTGGCATATTTGATTTCAAAATGAAAGTGCAGAGAAAATTCAGCCATTCCTATTAGTATTATGGTTGCAAGGAGAACTTGCATTAAAATCTATAATTAGCTACAAAAAATACTCATGCTTCAATCTTGTACTAATTTTCTCAAAAAAAAAAAAAAAAAAATCCCACTCTGCTAATTAAAGCCTACTTCTGAATAAACAAGCATAGATTTCACCATGAGTGACTCTGGCCTATCTATGCTTTCAGAGCCTGTGCTATTCTCCATTATTGTGATGAGGTTTATATGAAGAATAGAAAAATCAATGCACGCTCCCGAGTTCTTTGGAGGCATACAGAGAAAAATATAAACAAAATACCTCATCCTTCCACAGAGAAACAACAAGGCTCCTACTGTCTCTTTTGAAACTGCAATAAGTTTCAGCATTTTCTTTTTCATTAAAAACTTCTAAAAATTCATATGAGGCAGACTGTAGATCTTTCATTTCAGTGAATAAAACTGCTCTGCCATGTGGCTTTAGGGTTATGGCCTAGAAGGGCCTCCAAAGACAAGGAAACCTTTTACATGCTTAAAACATTTGATTTCTCTTAACAGTTTCCAGCTTGTGGACATACTTGGTTTATCCTCTCTTCCTAGAAGGAACACTTATTGGTGCTATTGAAATGACCTGGAAAGAATCTCCTTTCAGCATCTCCCAGAGCCAACAGTTGAAGGAGATCTATGACATTTATCATTTTCTTCCCTACTCTGCAGGGGTAAAATGCACTTACCTTTCCTACCAGCTCGATAATGTGTGTGCGCATGTGTGCACATGCTGCGCTTGCTCACACATCATCATCAGCTCATGCATGTGCTTCACTCGCATGCACTCCATCATCTGTGCATGCGCAAAGCCTTCTGCACATGCGCAGAGAATCAAAACTGGGATGTGATGATGTCCCGGTTTTGTGGGGGTCAGAGCCTCCCACTGCCGCCACTACCAGCTTGCCGAACCACCTACCGCCGCTACTGGCTTGCGCGAGCCAGATAGAGCTGGCTGCATTTCACCACTGCCACTCTGGCTTTATTATTAATTCAAAATTGGAGTTCTTTTTCTAGGTGTGGTATTATATAATGTTTATATGCTATGCTGCTCCATTGTGGAGATGATGGCATGGAGTATACCAGAGAAGGATTAATGAAGAATGCCAGGAGTATGCACCAAAAGTATATAATTTCAATGGAGTCACCCAAAGCATGACATCATCCCAGTTATCTATCTAAAATAAAGGTAAAAGTTCCCCTAGCGCGTATGTGTTAGTCGTTCCCGACTCTAGAGGGTGGTGCTCATCTCCATTTCAAAGCCGAAGAACCAGTGCTGTCTGAAGACATCTCCGTGGTCATGTGGCCGGCATAACTAAACACCAAAGGCTCACAGAATGCTGTTATCTTTCCACCAAAGGTGGTCCTTATTTTTCTACTTGCATTTTTTATGTGCTTTTGAACTGTTAGGTTGGCAGAAGCTAGGATAAGTAACGGGAGCTCACCCCATAACGCAGCACTAGGGATTCAAACCATTGAACTGCCAACCTTTCGATCGACTATCTATCTAAAATAGAGCACCTTTATTGGGTAAGCAACAATCTAGGAAAAATGGTAAACCGTTCCTGCATTTTACTAAGATCATCACATGGATAGACAATATGAAGTGATTGATGATATATTGCCAGATGATGGATGTCTCCAGTTGGATGGCATTCAGCATGCTACTGAGGAAGAGCTGAGGATCTTTCAGAGTGATAATGTTGTTTATGATACAGATAAATTAAAGTCTTTGAGATAACTAATTGCTAGTTTTGCCAGGCTGGAAAAGAAAATATGAAGCGGCAAAGACAGAATTACGGTGATAACATGGAGCATAAGAGGAGTGAATATGGAAAGCCCAGCATAGTGAAAGATGAAATGAGTGAATTACATATTGCCATGTATTAAAATGAATGGGGATTGGACATTTCCAATCAGATGATCATACTGTTTTCTATTCAGGGCATGAAAAGGAATAGCATTGTTTTCATAGTGAGGAACAATACAGCAAAGGTAGTACATGGGTACAATTTTGTCAGCAAGTAACTAATATCTTTTCATAAACCATCCTTTAATATGAGCAAGACAAAGATTACAGATACTGAAAGACAAGAAAAGTCTTCTAAAAGATCTCTGAACTCAGAAGGAGGTTCCAATCTCAAATTAGTATACTAAAGGATGCCCAATACAGAGAAAGTAACTTATTCAAAGATCAAAACAATGATACATTACTGATAATGCATGTAGGTTAATTGAGAAAGCCAAAAAGTTACTAGAAAGAACTATGTGCTTCCTTGTTTATAGAGGAATCTCAGTTGTGTCAACTATATCAAGCTGTGAAATGTTCATGAGAAAATGGGAATGGCATTGTCTCATGAAAAATCTATACACAAGTCAGAAGGCTATAGTATGGAGAAGATAAAACAGATCACCTTTGCGGTGAAATAAGGCCAGATACCTTCCCCTTATTTGAACAACCTATATAACTGAATATAGCAATAGCAATAGACTTATATACCTCTTCATAGTGCTTTACAGCCCTCTCTAAGCGGCTTATAGAGTCAGCATATTGCCCCCAACAATATGGGTCCTTATTTTACTGATCCCTGAAGGATGGAAGGCTGAGTCAACCTTGAGCCAATGAGAATCGAATTGCTGGCAGTTGGCAGAACTAGCCTGCAATACTGCATTTTAATCACTGCACATATATCTCAGACCAGCATTTGGAAAAAAAATATATGAAAATGCCACAACATGTCTATACTTACAAAACCACATTTTAGACACAAGTTGTGAAGGTATATTTTCTTCAGAAGTTTATATTTCTGAGAAAGATGGAAGGAAAAAAAAGTATGATCACCAACAAGGTAATAGCAGCCAAATGAAATTCCAGTGGCAATTGCTGCACTATTGGAAAATCTGAGGGGCCAAATTGGAAACAGATTCTCTAGGGAAATGTTTATTCATGTTCAGAGTCAACTCTGACTTGATGGTAAATGATCAATGAATTTATGTGTGCAATTGTTAAAAAAATGTTGGAAACACATTCACAATAGCATTCACAGATGAATTTTTATAGGGGCAGCAATAACACAAAAATATGTGAAACAAACATTTGTTTCATTGTTCTTAACCAATACAAACAGTGAAAATATCATTCATAAGGAACTGGAGGTAAAAGGTCTATTGAAGTCTACACTGCATGAACTAATGTGAAAGGTAAACTACATTCTCTTTCCCCACCCAATAAATATATTCTATTATCTGATTGGAATATTTTATAGTGAACAGAGAAAATAAAAAATGAATTTTCTAATTTGGACTACATCTAGAGTCTACATTTGAAGACCTGAGAGAAAATTCTCTACTAAGCAGAAAGTAAATTATTTAAAAATACCACAGTCCCCAGAACACAGTCATTGTAATGCTCCAAAATGTGTGGCTGATGCAAGATTTTGGGGCCCTCCACTATGCTATATTTCGTGAATGTTTCCAGCAATTGATGCTGACGGACAGTTACTTAATCCTTTGGGATTTAATCTGTTAATTGAGATAATTCTAAGGCCATTTATCCACTCAGGACTGTCCTCATTACTGTTATTTACATAAAACAATGGATGGATGATTCAAGTTGTTATAAATCGCTAATGAGAAAATGAGAAAATGGCCTCCCTCAGCCAGTTAGATTCCATGAATATTCTTATTCTCTCTCCCCCCCCTTTTTTTAAAACTGATATGAAAGGATGTGTGAAAAGTTTTAAACAGCTTCTTAGACAGTAAGTGAACAAATTAAGTCTCGATCTAGAGAAAATCAGGGGTGGCAACCTATCCTTTGAGAGATCAGATATAATTCTTAGGACTGCTGTTGGATTCCTCAGCGCTCACAGGAAGTCAGAGAGCAGCTTTGCTGAGAAACAACTTTGAACATTTTTGTCTGATATGCTAACTGTTTCTTTGGGGGGAAAGGAAGGCCTACTGATAGTGATTCACATAGGAATCATCTCTTGTTTAATCTGTAATATATTCTAAAATGCTATTATTAAAATGTTAGATGCTAGTATGAAATGTAATGCCTAAAATGTTTTTGGAATAAGACACTAACCTGATACAAATGTCTCTTAATTAGTTCCTACATAAAGTAGAAAGTGTTGGTTATAACCCTTTAGAATACTGAATGGTTTGGAAAGTCTATTGGAAAGATTACCTTTTCCCACATGTACCTATCATTAATTTATTAATATAATGAGAACACTATTTAATGTTTAACTATTTTTAGAAGATAGATTGGTGGCTGCTCAGGAGAGACTTTTCTGTTTCGCTCTTTTTGTTTTTTAATGGTTCTCACAAGTTAGTATTATTTTAACTTCTAGGTTTTTTTTAAAAAAAAGGATAATCATTTGTAATATTTTTATGTATTGCCTAGGGTGGAAGAGAGGGGGGAGAAAGAAAGGAAGGAAGGAAGGAAGGAAGGAAGGAAGGAAGGAAGGAAGGAAGGAAGGAAGGAAGGAAGGAAGGAAGAAAAAGAAAGAAAGAAAGAAAGAAAGAAAGAAAGAAAGAAAGAAAGAAAGAAAGAAAGAAAGAAAGGAAGGAGGGATATTTTTAAAAGGCTCTAACTACTGGACCACTAAAAAAAAATGGGAATTGCAAAAACCTTACTCTCAAAGGAAATATTACCCACAGTTGGGGGTTTCCTTTGAATTCGGAGGCTAAAAGAAGAGAGGTACTTTAAAACAGCTTGGTGTTGCTTTTAGTATTCTTGCAAAGGATGAAGTCAGACTGGCTCAAGAGACCAACTAGACTGGACCTTTTCTTAGGTCCCAAGATTAGGCAATTTAGAGGTTTCATACACTACTTTATAGGGCCTCTGGTTTTGAAGACAATTTCTCATTCAAGACCTGTTGAGTCCAAGTCTGGCTGAAGAAAAAAAGTAATTTCAGAATGGACACTAGGAGATTTGGCATTAATGACATTAAGACA
The DNA here is from genome assembly GCA_022577455.1 of Arizona elegans. Classification (NCBI taxonomy): domain Eukaryota; kingdom Metazoa; phylum Chordata; class Lepidosauria; order Squamata; family Colubridae; genus Arizona; species Arizona elegans. The sequence goes on from JAKOOJ010000001.1 coordinate 259,963,181, forward strand.
TCATTTGAACAGGATACCAGATAAGCAAATAGGTTTACAGACTGTAGTCTTCCCCATTACAAGAAGGCCTTCTTTCACTTAGCATTAGCTATAATCTAACTATCTACATATGCACTAACCCATTCAAATCTTTTGCAGATTGTTTCCCCTACCATTTTTGTTTTATTTTGCTGATTAATTTCTTCTTTGGAATCAATGCTGGCTGGGGGATTCTGGGAGTTGAAAGCCAACTAACTTTTTATAAAATAATTAATGGGCACAAGATTGACTCAAAACAATGGCAGAGTGATATGGGCAGTAGTGGGATTCAGCCGGTTCGGGCTGGTTTGGGAGAAATGGTAGTTAAATTGCTGGCTGCCCCTTCCAGGAGTCCCGATGAGCCCCATTTTGGCTCCCAGGTAAGTGCAGGGAGGCCTCCTAGGCCCAAAACGGGGTGTGGGGGTATGACACACCCCCCACAGCCTGTTTTCACTCCCAGGAGGCTTCAGGGAGGCCTCCTAGGCCTAAAACAGGCTGCAGGGGGGCAGTGCACCCCCCCTGGGGCCCATTTTTGCTCCCAGAGGAGTGAAGGAGTCCGAGTGCTGCCTCTCATAGCCCTGACCATGCCCACCATGCCCACCATGCCCACGCCCACCTAGCTGGTCATTAGGGCAGAGAACCAATTGTTAATTATTTGAATCCCACCACTGGATATGGGGCATTTTAATCTCTAGAGAACACTCTATTACAGATGCCCAAGTGACCATTTTGAAAAAGAAATATCACAAGACTCTAATAACACTATTGACGGAGGGATTGTGGAATGCCCATGCTTCAAAAGGTTCCAGACTATCTCAAAAGGTCTAAACAAATAGAACAGGTTTTTATTATTTATTACAATTACTAATTGGTACTTGTAATCTGTTTCACATCTACATTACCAATCCCTCTTCCTCTCTGTCCCTCCCTCCTTACTGCATCAACCTAATTTAAATCCTATATCACTTAAGCCACTTTATAAATCTGATGAAGTGAGCTGCAGGTTAGGCCATTCAATAGCATTTGTTAATCTGAAGAGCTGCTACCAGGCTCCTTTGGATTCCTATTCTAACAGTATTAATTTAAATACTGTTGTGTTCAATGAAGAGAACAAATGGCTAGTTCTAATTGGTTGAATAAACACAGTGACCAATATCTTTGTATTCTGTTTTCGTAAACAGAGATCTTTTTTTTCCCCTGTGGGTATCCAGCAAATCTGAAATGAAGTTTAGAAATTCTCCAAGTCAAATCTGAAGGCAAATAAGGGTCTGGATGTAAGGCTGAATTGAGGTGCAGAATAATAATCAAACAGAAACAGAGAACCCATTCCTAAAAGTACAGTTTGAATAGAAAGGAGACACATGGACACTTGTACCAATGAAGTAAGAGGAACTTGGATGCAATTCTAGGAAATGTGGCTTTCCTGTCTGCAATACTGATTTATTTATAGAGCAAAATGAATGAGAATCCCTCTTTCTTCACTAAGATTGTATTTTTACAGTTCCCCAGCAAAACTTGTGCAATGACTTTTCTACCGGAAAATGTAATTTCTCCCATCTCTTTATATATAGCTGCAGTCTGTGAGATTGTCTGCTAAAAATATGAAAACCAACAACAAAAGTGTCTCCAGACTGCTGCTTGGTGTTTATTTGGGCAGCTTCCACCTGCCCAGAAAATCAACAACAGATATGTGCACATGCATTTTTAGTTGACAATCCTGTTCAGCTCAGACAAATATATTTAACCAGTGGCAAGCATTAACAAATTGCAATTTTTTTTTTAAAAAAAAGCCGATTATCATTCTTCAAAGTATTTGTTTGCTTGTTACAGTATTTATTTAACAGTAACAGAGTTGGAAGGGACCTTGGAGGTCATCTAGTCCAACCCCCTGCTCATGCAAGAGACCTGTACTAAGGATTCGAACCGCTGAACTGCCGACCTATCTGATTGACAAGCTCAGTGTTACAGTTACAGCATTCCTTTCTTCAGGGAGGGCAGCATGGTACACATGGACATCTCCTATAATTCTGTTCATATGATCATTATCCATGAGGTAGGTTGGATAGAGAAGAAATGACTAGCCTAAGTCACCTATGAACTCCATTGTCAAGTGAGGGTTTGAACTTGGATCTCCAGCAGAAAATTTGAATTGGGGTAGAGCAAGCCTGAACAATATTTGGCCTTTAGGTCACATGCGATCTGCTAAAAAGCCTTCTGCAAACCACCAGAAATTTTTAAAGGTCAATAAATTATCACCGCTGCCACTGTCACTATCACTTTCAGGCCTTATCACTAATGCCACTGCTAGCTGCAGCACTGTTGCCACTCTAGTATCAACTAAACAGATGATCGGTGTACCAAGTATTTCTTGATGGTCATCAAGGATTTTTAATGTATTAATATGTGAAGGCCTGAGCTAGAGCATTAATTCCTATATGATTTCAAGTTTTCCAGGGATTCTTATCTGAAATGAGCTCTTCTGGTGGCTATAAGACTTGATGGGCGTTTTTATGTTGTCCTGACTCTCTTCGTTCCCTTTTAAGGTTGATGCATGTTTTGGGTTAGAAAAAAAGGACACAATAAAGTGCATTAAATGGAAGCCTGAGATGAGCAGCATAGGGAAAGAGGGGCAGAAAGGAGAATGCCAGGCCATTTTGGTGACACTGCAAAGAAAAAAATCTAGAAAGGAAGCAGCAATACTTGAAGAGACAATGACACCAATAAAGCTGAAATAATGATCTAGGACAAAATAATCTGCCTTTTTTTTTCTAAAAAAAAATCTGCCCTTAATGGCTTTTCTTTCTTTTGTTCAATTGCGTCTAATTCTCTTGGAAAGTCCCTACAGTTTCTTGGTAAGGTTTTTCAGAAGTGGTTTGCCCTTACCTCCATCCCAGGGCTAAAAGAAAATGACTAGCCCAAGGTCAGCCTTTGTGCCTAAGGCAAACCCACAACTCACAATCTCCTGGCTTCTAGTCTGATGACTTAACCCTAACACAAAGTCGCTCTCTAATGGCTAGAACACACAACCTCAAATTAAAACTGGAGGTCATTTGGTACATATATGAGTAACTATTATGAAGAAACATTGCACCCATTGTTACAATCTTCCAGTTTCTGCAGTGATAAATTTTGGATTACTGAAATGCTAACATTGTTATGTATTATTTACATGTTACACTATTTCAAATTTAATTCTGTTACTGAATGCCAATGCAAACCAACAATTCAATGATATAAACAGATAATAATTAGAAGAGATGGAAAAACATTTTGTGTATTGTTGTGTAGATGGGTAGTAACATCTGTGATTTCCCCCCATGTTCTATTGGAGTAATTTAAGAATGAATAACTCAGTATGATTAGCAAATTGAAAGAGGATGTTTATAATAAAAATGAATTTCAGAGTTAAGATACAAATTTTTATTTTAACTGTGAGAATGCAGTCTCCTAATTGATATAACTTTTTCTATCTGCTACTACTTTGTCATGATAGTTTAAAACTTTAAAATCTCTATACTAGCCCATCAACATACTTTGTTGTATGCTACCAAGAGTCACTTACTTGTGACATGGGCAACATATAAATTTGTTGAATAAATAAAAGCATCAATTGTGCGGATAGAATACAATAAAAAAGCCTTTGCCTAGTGCCAAACTGATGCCAACGTAGGTACCAGTTGATCTTCTCTGGAGAGGCAATTCCATAAATATGCTGCCATCATATATATATAAAAAAGCTTTCTCCTTAGTGAAATGACCTGGAGAAAGGCATAATTAAATGAAGTTAAAGTCAGAGTAGGCACATATGGGAGAAGATGCTCCTTCAGGTGACTTAGTCGTAAACCATCTAGGGCTGTGATGGTGAACCTATGGCACGCATGCCACAGGTGGCACACATAGCTCTCTCTCCTGGCATGTGAGCCCTCACCCCAGCTAAACTGTATATACATCCAACAGGAACTGGAAGTGCCTCACAGGAGCAGGTAGAGGTAAATCCTAGAAAGGCAGGAAATGCATCACTGAACAATGGAGATGAATGCTAGAGAGGAATAAAGCTGGATTCAAGGCAGACATAACGCCATAGGCATGTGGGGGGGGAGTGTGTGGGTGTGTGGCACGCCCCCCTGTGCCCCTTTTTTGGTCCCAGGAGGCTTCAGGGAGGCCTGCTAGGCCCAAAATGGGGCACAGGGGGGTCACACACATATGCACGGAGGGCAGGGGGAGCTCGTGCGGGGGATGTTGTGCATTGTATTATGGGTATGGGCATGCGCGTGCGCTGTCATGTGCATGTGCGCACTTTCAGCGTGCAAGGACAAAAAGGTTAGCCATCACTGATCTAGGGCCTTAAAGGGTCAAAAACTTCACTTTAAATTAGATCCAGAAATACCAGCAACCAATACAGATGGCAAAACAAAAAACAAAACAAAAAACAACCTACTAGCCAGTTCAAGTAAGCAGTCTAGCTGTTTTGAACTAATTGAAGTTTCCAGACCATTTTTAATGGCAGGCATGGATCAAGGAGATTAATACCTGTGTTGATCATAAACCATAATATTAATGCCGTATTTATTTTTAAAATTATTAAAAGTTTACAAACAGAAAGATTAAAAAAAGAATACAAACTAAGAAAAACATAAAAAATAGAGAAAAAAAAGATAAGCAAAAAGAAATAGAAAAAATACATAAAATATTTAAAAAATTAAAAAACAGAAAAGAAAGAGAAGACAGAAAAAACATGACTCCCCCTCCTAGACAAGCATAAACGATTTAGCTAATTTAACACCTTCTGTAATGTGTACTTCAATTAAAAAAAAAAAACACTCCTTCTCATGTCTCATCCCTTATCAATAGTCAAATTACAAAAGACACATTCAATCCTAATCGGCAAAACTCTATAAAGAGCTACCAGAAACATTAATGTATATATATTTATTTTAATTTTATTTAATTTTATTCAAAACATTCAGTTTCACTTTCTCTAAGAAATAAAGCAGAAGAATTTTCTCTCCACTTATAAACAGATCTTTAAAGCCTTGACATACAATCCTGGTCAAAAGAAATCCATTAACAACTGCCAGAAACCATAACACATATATTTTAACTGTTATCAAAGTAATATGTATCATACTGGAACCAAACTGAAGGACATGTTACATTTCTTTTATAAAAATATCAGCAATTTCACATTTGACATTTTCAGAATTTTAGGCAGAGAATGGATGTATTTGTTTTAATTTTTCAATGAGCATGTTTTCTTTTCTTGTTACTACTATTTCACTCATTTTCTTCCTGAAAATATTAATCCATATATAGGTATTTAGTATACATCTTCAGCAGTGAAAATAGATGCAAAAATAAAAAATAAAAAAACAAGGTTTCTCTGAAATCTCTTTATTTTTTGACAGTGTAGTTTAAATCAAATAAGCCAGTTAATCCTAGTCAGTTATTTTTCTAATATATTCATTTTCTGAATGAGGCCCTCATTTTTCCAACAGCTTCCTTGATACTGCTTGTGAACTGTGTTGATGATCTCTTGGCTTAATAAAAACTTCTCTGCCTTCACTAACATGATATCACTGTCGATGTAGGGGAGGACCAAGGCTGAGCCTGACAGTGGGGTTAAAAATGTAATTTGTTGGGAGTCTCTATACAGCATAAAAAAACCTAAGTCCATCTTCCCATGAATTCTGTTGACTCTTATCTGGCACCAATTTGCCATGACTATTAGTAGGTCAGATTCTTGTATATAAAGGTAAAGGTTCCCCTTGCACAAATGTGCTAGTCATTCCCAACTCTAGGGGGCGATGCTCATCTCTGTTTCTAAGCCAAAGAGCCAGCACTGTCTGATGACAATTTTGTGATCATGTGGCCGGCATGACTAAATGCCAAAGGTGCACGGAACACTGTTACCTTCCCATCAAGTCCCTATTTTTCTACTTGCATTTTTACATGCTTTTGAACTACTAAGTTGATAGAAGCTGAGGCAAGTAACGGGAGCTCAGCACTCCGTTATGCAGCACTAGGGATTCAAACCGCTGAACTGCCGACCTTTCTGATCTACAAGCTCAGCATCTTAGCCACTGAGCCACCACATCCCCTTCTTGTGTAGAATAGCATGAAATAAACTTGTACTATTTTTGACTCTATCCAGCTCCTGGTTTCTTGCACCTGAACCTGGTTTCTTGCATTTGAATAACCCCAGATACACAGGAGGAATTTGAGTCAGAATCTATATGTTCTTTTTTTTTTCCATGTCAAATTCCTGACACACTTTTTTTTACCAACCCCAAATCAGAAGGTTTAATTACAGTCAGATCCCTAAATCTGATCTCAAGGTAACAGCCCTTCAATTTGGCATTCATTTTGTACTTTCAAAACCTTTTGAAATAGCAGAGTCTCTTTGTATGTGTGCATGTGTATGCACACATATATGTGTGTGTGTTGGGGTGTGGGGAGCTGTTTTCTATTTCTTGAGTCAATGATTCAGATGACATTATCTGGAGCTAGGAAAGGAAACTGAGTCCTTGTGTTCTTCCTGAAGTATAGATAAATGGTTTTCAGCTTTGATGGGAAAGGACAAGTTTGATAGAAAGACCCTGGGATTTAGTCATGGATTTATTCAAAATTAAATCCTCTCAAACAGCTTTCAACATTGGGGGTCGTTCGTCTCTCCCTCCTCCCTCTTACATACTTCTTAATGGAGATAAAGCTGTTCCTTCAAAATAAAAACGTGTAAACCAAAGGCAAAGGAGAGGAGGCAGGCTTCAGCCCTGCTTTCTTGGGATAAAGAAGCCTTGATAGAAAGCCTTTTATATTTAGTGTTTTCTGTGCCCAGTACATGCCATGAGAACCGCATTCAGCTACTCACCCTGCCCCTCTCTCCTCAAGGAAAGAGTCAGAAAACCTCTGAAAGAACAGTAACAGAGAACAGAGTTTTTGGAAAGACATTCTCTCATCTCAGCCATAGGTGGCTGAACAAAGCAGTTGTTCTGTTTCGTTATAGTGGTCCCCCTCACCAGGCAACCTCTGCCAAATCATCTGTCAGAGCTCAGATGCTGCTGCCCAAACTTTATTCACTTCGGTACTATTTGTTTCTGTTAGTGTTTTAAATTGAGTCCCGAGGTTTCTGGGGCATGAGAATTTCTCCATCCTGGAAAGTGAATAAAAGACCACTTCCATTCTCTGCAGGCAAGAAGAGACTAAATTCTTTCTCTCTGGGTTTTGCTTTGTTATGAGTCCAGATACTGTCTAAGATCCAAGCCAGGCCAAACAAAAGCCGATTATCTCACCTTTTAAAAAGAAGGATTGGAAAAGAAAAGCATTTGGAGCGGTGGAGAATCTGTGGCCTGCCACTTGACCAGCTTCTTAGAGTACAGTAATGCATGCAAATAAAAAAGGGAGAGATTGGAGGGAGAGGATTATGAAGCTGAGGCACAGCCATAAATTCAGCCATTTGGGCTGTTATATGGGGGAACTTCATTCTTCATTCACAAGTATTCTCTGTCCAAGTCTGCTGGTCAGGTAGAACAGTTATGTGTATCTCTTACAATCCCTCCAAGGCATGCAAAATGTAGTAGACGTTGACACCCATTATCTTGAAAGGCAGTCAGGGATGAAATCAGGATTACTAATGGGGTTAGCAAATCTCATTTCAAGTTTAGTTTTGTTCTGAGAAGGAAAGTTGGAGAACATTATAGGTGTTGGATAAGTGTTGTTGGTGGCAAAAAAATTTTTAATGTGCTGCACCAGTGTCCTATGTTACTTTAAAGACTAACCTTTTTGCTGTTTTCTATGAGATTTGTTTCTGGAGGTTTTGAATCTATCTGACTTTACTAGCCTAATATGTAGCCTCTCTGTGAATAAAGAACAGATTTCTCCTCAGATGTCATACTAAAACAATGGAGGAAAAGGAATCTTGGAAGATTTTTAAGTGGATATTCATGGAGAAAAAAAGTTTAGAATGGAATAGAATAAAATAGAATAAAATAGAATAGAATGGAATGGAATGGAATGGAATGGAACGGAACGGAACGGAACGGAACGGAACAGAACAGAACAGAACAGAACAGAACAGAACAGAACAGAACAGAACAGAACAGAACAGAATAGAATAGAATAGAATTCTTTATTGGCCAAATGTGATTTGGACACACAAGGAATTTGTCTCCGGTGCATAAGCTCTCAGTGTATATACAAGCATACAAGTGATAAATCATGATAGTCATCATAGTCATCATAAAAATATGTTCATCATAAATCATAAAATACAACACTTAGTGATAGTCATAGGATATTAAATAAACAATCGACATAAATCATACTAGGGTAGTAAGTAAACAATATAAATTGTAAGATACAAGCAACAAAGTTATAGTCAAAAGAAGATAAGGAGATAGGTAATAGGAAAGATGAGAAGAATAATAGAATACAGCTTTACTAGATAGTTTAAGAGTATTGTGGGAATTAGTTGTTTAGCAGAGTGATCGTGGGGGGCAAAAAACTGTCCTTGTGTCTATTTGTTCTGGAGTGAAATGCCCTATAGCATTATTTTGAGAGTAGAAGTTGAAACAGTTTATGTCCTGGATATAAAGGGTCTCTAGATTTTTCTAAGTTTCTAAGATATTTTCTAAGTTAAAATCACTACTGAAGAAGATTCCACAACTGAGTAGTGGTAGTTACTTCAATGTAGTTTTTCCTTCAATGTATCCTTGGTGAAAGTGAATTTTTAGCACTCGCTGGAATTAAAATTCACATTTCAGACAGTGATGAAATATGCCCTCATTGCAAACTCTTGTACCTGGCTAATAATCCATACATTAAATGTAAAGATGTGAATTAAAGAGTGCTTTATTTCACTGCTTTTATTTTCGCTTTTTGAAAAAAAGAAACATTCCTAGGCTGTTCCTCACATTTATATTGCTTTGTGTTCCAGGGTCTTGAGAAGTTTATAAAGCATTGTGCTGAAGTGCCATTAAATTAAAAAGGAGCCATGAGTAGTGCTGGGCAGAGAAATTATTTGGCATTTTTCTCCTAGTAGTTCTCATTCAGTTTGATGAATAAGGACTTGTTTTAGAAATTTACTTCAATGCCCTCCAACTTTTTCACATGCTAAGCTTTTGCCATCCAGCACCAAGGACAAATCATTCCAATAAAGAATGTGACTGATTCAGTGAAATTCCTGCACTGAAACAAGAAAACAAGACTGTTTTCTTTGAACATTTCATTGCCACCTCCACACGTCTGTTCAGCTGTCAGATTATTTCCAATGCAGCCTGAGTCTTTCTCTGAACAAGAACTCGGTGAACCATTTCTCCAGAATTCCTCTTTTTTATTTATTGGCCCTGAAATAACGGGGAGTTGCCGTGATGGGACATGGTAAAGTGAGCAAGTATGACAAGAAAAATAACAGAAAAGTGCAAATACAGTCCAGGCAGGTTCAGCTTGTTACCGAGGCGAAGAAGTTGAGGAGTACGTTTGCATCTCACTAAAAGCACGGTGGAAACGAAAGTAGTCAGCTCTACCATTCTGCATTAGGCTCACTAGGCTACTATGCCTTATGGAGATTCTCAGAATTTGTAGTCTAGATTCATGTCAGTTCAGAATACTGTAGAGTCTTTCACTTATGTTGCTATTTCTATGTATTTGCTTTTCTCCACAAGTGGCTTTTTTCACATTGCTATTGGTAAATTTCTTCTTTCTTTCTTTCTTTCTTTCTTTCTTTCTTTCTTTCTTTCTTTCTTTCTCTCTCTCTCTCTCTCTCTCTCTCTTTCTTTCTTTCCCTCTCTCCTTCCTTCCTTCCTTCCTTCCTTCCTTCCTTCCTTCCTTCCTTCCTTCCTTCCTTCCTTCCTAACAGTGAGGACAATTAACCAGTGGAACAGCTTGCCTTCAGAAGCTGTGGGTGCTTCATCATTCAAGGTTTTTAAGAAGAGACTGCACAGTCACTTGTGTGAAATGTATAGGATCTCCTGCTTGAGGCTAGAAGACCTCCAAGGTACCTTCCAGCTTGATTCTCTCTCTCTCTTTCTTTTTACATAAACAGGGTCACTTTTAGGTTTACTCACTTCTGAGGTTTTCTCAAGGGTCTAGATGGGAGAAACAATGGGTCACAGAGGAACCAGCAGAGACTGAGCACTAATATATAGAAAAAGCAGGATTATCTACATATTAAGTATTATATCAAGGCATGTGAACAGGAAACATATGATTAAAGAGGGGTCCTTTTGAGCTTGGTTGACCTTGGTTGTTTTATTGCAGACATCTCATTACCCAAACTAGGTAACATAATTAGTGCTAGTCTAACATTGATAACTAACACTGATGATGTTACCTAGTTTGGGTAATGAAACATTTGCAAGTAAACAACCAAGTTCAGAGAGCACCAAGGACCCATCATTTCAGCTCTGAGCTACAAATATTTTCCTTTATTCGTATGATTAAAGAGGCTGGAACTGTGTACTCCTGAACAGTGTTTCTTAACCTCAGTAATATCTGAAAACTTCATCTCCCAGAACTCCCCAGCTGTCTATACGCAGCTGTCTATACGCAGTTTATACCCCTGGGACTAGGAGACATTGTAGACACATAAAATGCTATGCCAGAACTTGCTAAATAAATATATGGTATATATATGATAAATAAATGCCAGTCTATTTCTGACACAATGAGAAAACTCCATTGAGTAACTGTTCCATATTTACTGTTCCATTTAATTGATTGATGCTTGTAGAGGCATCAATCGTTTCTAGGGATTCGGTTGTGAAGATGCATATTCCAAAGCATTAAAAAAATAAACTGGAAAAGCAAGAATCTGAATTGCCAGATGTGCTGGACTATGCTCTCATGGGCTTGGTCACAGGGGTGAAATCTATTTATCTTCCCCACTGGTTCGGAAGTGCACACGCCGCACGCACGCGGAACCTCTGTGCATGCGGAGAGGGTAAAATCAGGTTACTTCCTGGTTAAAATCAGGAAGTAACGACGACTGGGTAGGTGGGTGGAGCCTTGTGCTGCCGTCGCCACCAGTTCTCCAAATCACCTGCTGCCATCGCTACCGGTTCAGCTGAGCCGGTCCAAACCGGTAGCATTTCAAGATGGTTGGTCATCTCTAATGGTGCTTATGAGAATTGTATTCATGTATCTGAGAGACATCAGACATATATGTCCCAAAGGTGCTTTTTCAGGAGGCAACTGGATTGTCTTGTTTTTTTTTCTTTTAAAGACATTTCGCTTCTCATCCAAGAAGCTTCTTCAGCTCTGACAGGATAGTGGGGAATAGATTGGATGGAATGGATTGGATGAGAAGTGAAACATCTTCAAAAGAAAAAAAACTAGAAAATCTTCTTGCCTCCTGAAATAGCACCTTTGGGACAACCATGACCTGGATGACTGAGAATCTCCACAAACCATCAGACATATAGCAGTGTCTGATGGTCGGTTAGATTGACCAATGCTTAGATGTCTTCCAGTAATGGATGAGCACTTTGTCCTCATTAAACCATCCATATTGTGTCCAAACTACCCACTTTGAATGAAGTGGCAGAATATTTAATCTAAGATTACTTGTACTAATCCTCATTTGCTGCTACAGAATGTCCGATGCCTGTCTGATTTATTAAAGACAAAGTAGCATGAAAGAATTACATTTTGAATGTGTCCTACTGACTCCATGATATAATACCATATCAAAAGGAACATATTTAAGAATAGAGATTAACCATGAGAAAAAAATCTGAAGAAAAAAACCCCAAATCTTAGTAAAAATGTAAAGGTTACCTTGTCCAGTCATGTCTGATTCTTAGGGGGCAGTGTTGTTCTCCATTTTTAACCTGAGGGCGCCACTGTTGTCCAAAGACCTTTCTGTGGTCATGTGGCCAGTATGACTGTATACCAAGGGACATGGAATGCTGTTGCCTTCCCACCAAAGTGGTACCTATTTATCTACTTGCATTTATTCCGTGCTAGGTGGGCAGAAATAAATCTCTTACTTTATTCCAAAGTAATTTGGAATAACAAAAGTTTATTCCAGATAGAAGCCTGCTTCTTAAGGTTCCCTAAAAGTCTGGTGATGATCTCAGCTCTCTCTTAACAAGCAGCTGTAAATGTAGACAGGAATCCATTAAAGCTAAAGAGTCATTTGGCATGGGCATTATCTTGATTCACTGTCTAACATTTTAACAAAAAGGTGCTTTGTTTATATCATGGGTGAGACAACAGTTGGATTCAAATTAGCTTTTAAAGAAAATGTACCTATTTATAAATGATCCTGTCAAGGATAAGTTATTTGGGCTAAAAACCTATGCACAGTTACCTAGGTCCAACTGAATTTAAAGGAGTTTACATCTGAGTAGACATCTAGAGAATGATATAGAATTAGATTATATAGATAGTAATTCTGTATTTCTGAGACAGCAGAAGAGATCTAGTCATAGGGAAAATCACTTAGACTCATACAACTCAAATTAAAAACATTATTTATTAAGCTTATATGAAGGGATGTAGCTTTGCCTGATTGAAGAGAAGAAGCTACCTAATTTATAGGTATAACAATATGGATGGCTTCAGATTGTTTTGAGCTAGTGGTATGGGAAAAGGCACTTGTAGTGCTAGCCAAAATACTTCCAAGCTGCAAAATTTCTTTCACTGCCTCCCTTTTCTCAGATAATTCTCCTCAAGACCTCTCTCCCAACTGAAAGAGCTCAGCAGCATGGAAAATCTCCTTTTGTGTTCTCTTAACTGATCCCTAATGGCAGGGGGGGAAAAGAGAAATGCCAAGAGATTTTCTTTGAGAACTCTTCCATGCATTCCTAGATTGGAGAATTGTTAGTAGCCCAGATAGCCTTGGCCAAGGTTATAGGAGAAGGTTCTCCTTAGTCTCTGAAGAAGTTTCATCTAAGTCTTTTTTCCCACATAAAGTCTGCAGACGAAGATAGCGCTTTGAAACCGGCTAATTGAAGCAATGTTACAGAAGCTGTCGTTTTAACGTCTCAGTCTGGCAACAACTCTGAAATTCCAAATTGTCACCTCCCAAATACTATCCAGATTCAACCCTCTTCAATTTTTGAAATCAGTCAAGATGGCTAGGTAATGTCACCTGCTTCAGTTTATTCTTTGTTAGAAACTCCACAATTTTTCTGAAATGGACGTTGGCTTACTTGAACGTCCTTTTTCAGGGCACTGCAACTACATTCCATGGCTGGGATCTTCACTTCTTCGTAGCTGATTACTGGGTGTTAACTTATTCAATTTTTTTTACTCTGGTCTCCGTCCCCTTTATGCTGATTACTTCAGTCTTTCACGAAGGAGCTGGAAACCAGGAATCTATAAGAAAGGAAACAAACAAAAAAACACAAACACCGCCAACAACAAACCGACCAGAGCAGGAAGCCAGAACAAGGGCGGGAATGGAATATAGTCGCAGCGCCCTGAAAAAGGACGTTCAAGTAAGCCAATGTCCAATACCCAAGCTCAACTATAGGGGTGGGAGGCTGACTGCTCTCGGCCACCCCGGCAGAATGGACTTGTTGAAGCACTCGTCTGCCAAATGAAGCCTCAGCCGAGGCAAATGAATCAATCTTGTAATGACAGATGAACTGCGAAGCTGAAGACCAAGTAGCAGCATGACAGATGTCAGTAATGGAAGCCTGAGTAGCCCACGCAGCCGTTGTCGCTGCACTGCGAGTAGAATGAACAAAAATTCTGCCTGGAACCGGTCTGGCCTGGCGTTCATACGCCATCGAAATACACGCCTTGATCCAACGACCCACAGTTGATGAAGACACTTTTCGACCCATGGAAGCAGGATGGAAGGATATCAAGAGGGCCTCAGTCTGTCGAAAGGAAGCCGTCCGTTTAAGGTATCTTCGCAGAGTCCTGCGTACATCCAACATATGCCAATACTTCTCGTGAGGATGGTGAGGGTCCGGGCAGAAATCAGGCAAGACCAACTCCTGGGCTCGATGAAACCATGAGTTCACCTTTGGAACAAAGGAAGGGTCTAACTCTGTCCGCATGGAAAATGCAAAGGTCCTTGCGGGCAGATAATGCTGCAATCTCAGAAATCCTCCTTGCAGACGTAATAGCCAATAAGAACACCAACTTGAATGACAGGAACTTTAAACTGATGGAGGCCAAAGGTTCAAACGGATTGGATGTAAGAGCGTGAAGAACTAAAGGCAGGTCCCAGGAAGGATAACGATGTACAATAGGTGGCGAGATGACAGTCGCCCCCCGAAGAAAACCTCAAATTCTGGGATCATGAGACAAAGGCCGACGAGGGTCACGAGATAAGACCGTGGCCAGAGCAGCGACCTGTCTCTGCAGTGTTGCCGGAGCCAACCCCTTGTCCAAACCGGCTTGAAGAAATTGCAGGACCTCCAGCACATCAGCCGATGTGGGGTCAACATGATGCTTAGAACACCAGACAGTAAATGCTTTCCAAGAAGCCTCATAAATACGAATCGTTGACGGCCGCCTGGACGATTGAATAGTGTGTATCACATCATCTGGAAGGCCATCCTTCTTTAGGAGCACCCGCTCAAGTGCCACACGGTTAACCGGAGCCACTGGGGGTCTGGGTGGACGATGATTCCCTGGGAGAGCGACACCTTGTGTGGAGGAAGAGTCCAATGGGGAGCTGTGGAAAGATTCACCAAGTCTGCGTACCATGCTCTGCGCGGCCAGCAAGGGGCAACGAGAAAGAGTTCGGCCCGTTCCTTCAGGACCTTCCTGATGACTTTTGGGATGAATGGCAGCGGACGGAATGTGTAAAGCAGGCCCGGGGGCCACCGACAACGAAGGGCGTCGTGTCCTTCTGCTCCCTGGCAGGGAAACCGGGAAAAGAACCTGGGGAGCTGTGCGTTCTGAGGCGTGGCGAAGAGATCCACCAGGGGTGTCCCGAACCTCTGGATTATGTCCTGAAATGTCTCCGGATGAAGGTGCCACTCTGCCGGATCTAGATGTTCCCTGCTGAGTCAATCTGCCCGAAAGTTGGCTTCTCCAGAAATGTGAGCCGTCCGAATCGACTTCGTGTGGCGCCCTGCCCAAGACAACAGTTTCTCCGCCTCTAACATCAAGGGTTTGGATCGAGTTCCCCCTTCTCGATTCACATGGGCCTTCGTTATCATGTTGTCCATGAGGAGCAAGACGTGTTGACCTTCTAAGAGAGGACGAAACCGCAGCTCCAACCAATTGATGTTGTGCATCTTCTCCTCCGGAGACCAAAGACCTTGCACAACTTTGTTCAGCAGGTGAGCACCCCACCCCTGCAAACCCGCGTCTGATGTCACCACGAGTCGGTCTGGTTCCAGAAAGGTGCACCGCTTTGACAGCGCCGGCGTTAGCTACCATATGAGTGATGTCTGAACTTGAGCTGGGAGAAACACAGGTATCTTGGACGTGCCTCTCCCCAACTTCTGGAACCATAACAGAAACCACTGCAACTGACGGGAGTGTCTGCGTGCCCAAGGAACGATAGCTATGCACGACACCATCTTCCCCAGAAGTTGGGACAGCAGCAGAGGAGACACTGCCCTGAGTGATCTCACCTGAGACACCAGATTTCTGAGGCTGCAGATCCGGTCTGGCAAAAGAAACACTTGACCTTGGCTGGAGTCTATGATCACCCCCAGATGAAGAATGCGATTGGTGGGCATGAGGTGACTCTTCGGTAAGTTGATGGTGAAGCCGAATTGTTGGAACACGGTGATCACAGCTATTATGTCTTGAGCTGCCTGTTGTGGATGAGACGAAAGGACGAGAGTGTCGTCGAGGTAACACAGGATTCTCACTGGTATCAGGCGGAGCTGAGCTGCAACTACTGCCACCAATTTGGTAAATGTTCGTGGAGCAGAAGACAGACCAAAGGGCATCACACAGTATTGGAAATGACGGCCATTGTACTCGAAGCGCAGGAATCTGCGATGTGCTGGATGGATAGGCACATGCAAATAGGCCTCCTTGAGATCCACCGATTGCAAAAGGTCGTCCTGTCTGACGCAAGCCAGAATTGACTTTAAGGACTGCATCTTGAACCTTCGATACAGGATGAATTGATTTAGAAGTTTTAAGTTCAAAATGCCCCTGACCCCTCCCGAGGACTTGGGCACCAGGAACACAGTAGAGTAAAAGCCTGTTCCTTGTTGAGACATGGGAACTGATTCGATGGCATTGATGGAGATGAGATGATGGATTTCTGCCTCCATCTGTTGTCTTCTTGCACCTTGCACCTTGTGACACCTGACAACAAATGAAACGACTTGGAGGGGTGGAGAGAAATTCCAGACACAGACCGAAAGTCACGGTGCGAAGGATCCATTGTTCGCACCTGGCAGACTCCCATTGACGATGAAAACCTTGGAGACGACCCCCAATGGGAGCCAACGGCCTTGAGTCACTTGCCTCATCTGAACGCCTGTATCCGGATCCCCAGAATGGGCGCTTAGACTGGAGATGCGGCCTGCCTCTGTCCCGAAAGGACTGTCTGTCTGAAGGACGATCTGATCCCTGAGAATAAGGTCTTTGATGGTAGGACATCCCTGATCCTGTGAAGGGACAAAAGGAATGTCGCTGCCCGTATGGAGCATACCTGCGTTCCTGTCGTCTGTAGGATGACGGAAGGATCTTGCGCTTATCCTTGTCCTCTATCAGCAAAGGATCTAGTGCCACTCCAAACAACTTTGAAGCTGAGTAAGGCGCAGACGCCAGCTTCCATTTGGTCTTAGCATCAGCTCTCCAATTACGCAGCCAAAACATCCTACGAGAAGTCACCGCAGAGGACAATGTGCGAGAAGCAAACTTAGCAGCATTTAGAGAAGCGTCTGCTGAATATTCTGCAGCAGCCACTAGTTTGTTGACATCGTGATGCAACCTGATGTCATCAGGAGGCAATCTCTCTTGTAATTGGCGCAACCAGAGCAAGGAAGCCCTAGTGAAGAAAGAAGTAGAAGTGGCTGCCTTGACCGCCCAGGCAGCCGCCTGGTGCGTCTTCCTGAAGGCCAACTCTGCCTTCCGATTCTCTGCTTTAAGTCCATCAACAATGTCTGTAGTAATGACAGAGGATGAAGTGAGAGCTGCAACTGGAGCGTCAACCAAAGGCAAGGCCAGGATGTTCTCCAATTTGGGAGCAGAACAGTAAAGTTTCTTATCAAGAGCACTGGGAGCAGTCAAAGAGCCAGGTTGAGCCCAACCACTTTGCACAACTTCAGCAAACAGAGGTGGACAAGGAATCACATCCTTGTCTGGCTTGGACACATGGAACAAAGGATCATGTAGAGAAGCCTCCCTAGAGGCGTCAGCAGAAGAGACAGATGACAAGCCAAACTTTGTGGTCACCTTGGCCTTGTGAAGGAGAGATCGGAAAACCGACGGTCTGAACAGGCCTGTGAAGACTGGTTGCTCAGGAACAAAGTCCTCATCTTCTGACAATTCCATCTCCTCAGGAATCTCTTCCTCCACCTCAGACTCATCACTGGAATCATAACCATGATGCGCAGATGTAGAAGGTCTTTCAGACAAATGACCTCTTCGCACAGGTGGTGGAACAGGATGTTGACCAGGCTGCACACCTTGCTGCAACCCTGTGGACAGAATCCTTGCCAAGACATCTGACAACATAGCCTGAACATTCATTTGTGGCTCAGTCACAGTAGAAGGTCCTGCAGAAACAGTTTGTGAAGGCTCAGCATGTGAAGCAACGGATACAGCTTCCACCTCAGGTTCAGCCTCCTGAGCTTGGAGGACCATAACAGGAACCTCAATAGTACCAGGTCTGGTCACTTCTTGTTGACTATCAGCAGTTTCCTGGCTCACACTAGACATCTCTGGAGGAAGATGATGAGGCAAATTCCCAAAGACAGGGAGAGAAGAGATTACAGGATCAGCAGAAATTTCAGAAGGAGATCTCACTTGAGAAGACTGTCTAGCCCTGTTATATTGGCGTTCTAAAGCATTATGCCTTCTAAGAGCATATCTATCTTTGGCAGGAGCCTTTTTCTTAGAGGGTCTGCGAGATCTGATCCCTTTACTCTTATCTTTGGCCTTAGCGCCCCTGGGGGGTGGATGCTGGCAATTCTCTGGGTGGACTGCCTTCTTCCTCCAATTCAGAAGAAATGACAGGATCAGCCATGTCAGCAGAAGAATAGATTCTGTAAAATAGTGAGGTAAAACAATCAATAACATGTAAGGATCCATGCAACAGTAAAATTCCTGGAATCCCAGCCTAACTTCCAGTAGGCATAATTAATATGCAGGAGCAGTTGGCAGGCATTGATAATAAAACAAACCACTCCAGTCCTACACACAGCTCAAAGAGCCAGGGAAAAGAACATCCAAATTTTATAGTTGCCATTTCTACCGGTAAACAAAATGGCGACCGCCACAGGGGCCAGACAAAATGGCGCCCGTCACTGAAGCTGAACCAAAATGGCGGCCGCCACGAGGAAGAGACAAAATGGTGGCCGCCAAGAATTACAAGAAAATATCTCTCAAGGGCACTCCCGCAACTCAGCGGCTTTCCCCAATCAAGCAATCTTATTATCGAGTCCCCTCAGGGAACACCAGACCTCATTATATGCAAGCTGCCCCAAACCGAACCAAAATGGCAGCCGTCTGATTTCATACACATCGGAGTATGCTTGGAGCCTAGGCATGGACTCCGGAGCCGCTATACAGGTTTCCTTAATGAAACCTAGCTGGGACTGAGGCGGGAGTGGATGAACCAGCTCACCGGTTGCCCAGCAGCACTGCCTGCGGCAGAATAGCATTCACGGAGTAGCCCAACAGGGTCTGACTCCGGATGGCTGCTGAAGAATTAAACATTCAA
Source organism: Arizona elegans (assembly GCA_022577455.1). Taxonomy (NCBI): domain Eukaryota; kingdom Metazoa; phylum Chordata; class Lepidosauria; order Squamata; family Colubridae; genus Arizona; species Arizona elegans. Next base: position 259,982,016 of record JAKOOJ010000001.1, read on the forward strand.
GGAATTGAAAAGTCTGGGGTAAACAACCCCAAACCTGTACCAGCAGTAACAATTATCAAATAGAAATTATATATATACAGTCCCAGCCACTAGAAATGAAATTATTTAAATGAAATTAATTAAATGAAAGTAAATAATTTAAATCAATTAACTTAAATTAATTAATTAAATTAATTAAATCAATTGAATCAAGTAAATAAACTAAAACTGAAGTAAAAACTGAAACAATGCAATAACTCACGAAATAGAACACAGAGGAAAACAATAACACCGGTGTACTCAGCTACTGAGTAAAAAGACTGAAGTAATCAGCATAAAGGGGGCGGAGACCAGAGTAAAAAAATTTGAATAAGTAACATCCAGTAATCAGCTACGAAGAAGTGAAGATCCCAGCCATGGAATGTAGGAAGCAGCGCACTGGAAAATGGCTAAGTCAGGGGGTTGCTAGCTTTGGTTTCTGGCAATATGGTGGCTCATAATTAGAAACATAATATAAAATTGACTCTCTTCCTGGGGAAACTCTCAGGTGGAAAAAGTCCAGGATTATTTAGGTCAGTGGCCTCCAATCTTTTGGGCACCAGGAATCAGTTCTATGAAGAAAGATTTTTACATGGACCGGATGGTGGTGGTGGGTAATTTTGTGTGCTGCCTGCATCCCACGGATGGGGCTTCGCCTGTTTGCATGGACCAGTTTCTAGCATGCCATGCCCTAGTACTGATCCATGGACGGGGGTTGGGGACACTTGATCTAGGCAACAATAATCAAGGCCTCTTACGTTTGATTTTTGTTTTTTATGTTTACTATCCTCTCATAAGTGGAACAGATAATTCAAGAAAAACAAACAAAATTGTATTTCTGACTTTGAAGTCTTTGCATACTGAGATGCAAATGTAAGAAAGCAAAAGACATTTATTTATTTATTTTTATTTATTTATTTATTTGTCGAGTACATATTAGATAATATATATAAATATAAGCATGAATTGAATACATAAAATTATCACAAATAAAGGGAACATTAGGACAGGGACGGTAGGCACGCTGGTGCTCTTATGCACATCCCTTACAGACCTCTTAGGAGTGGGGTGAGGTCAACACTCTAAGGCCAGTCTAAGGTTAAAATTTTGGGGTTTTTAGAATGAAACCAGAGAGTCAGGTAGCACACTCCAGGCATTGACCATTCTGTTGCGGAAGTCATATTTTCTGCAATCGAGTTTGGAGCGGTTCACTTTAAGTTTGTATCTATTGTGTGCTCGTGTATTGTTGTGGTTGAAGGTGAAGTAGTCATTCACAGGTAGTACATTGTAGCAGATGATTTTATGAGCTATGCTTAGGTCATACCAAAGGTGGCGTAGTTCTAAATTTTTTAAGCCCAAAATTTCAAGTCTGGTGGCATAAAGTATTTTGTTGCGAGCGGAGGAGTGGATGTCACATCACTAGAGAGTCAAAAGATCTGAGGTTCTCTCTAATATTCATAATCCTTAAATTCTACATTATACAGTAGTTAACTAGTCACAGTTTTATGTTCTTTTTGAATGTTTTAATATATTTTAAAGATGGGAAAAAGAAGCATGGAGTGGGGGAAGAAAAGAAAATGTCTTTATTTCATTCATCCTTTTGGATGCAACAGATTTTAATCCATATTAATGACTGCGTGAGCAAAGAACCAGAGATTAGAGGCAGCAGAACCTGGGTATATGGCACCAGTCATTCATCTGTAAAAAGTGCAACTCTAAATTTCATTCTGTGGAGGATATAAAGATGTCACTTGCCATTAATTTGAAATAAATTGTATCACTGCATTTTCTTTCCTCTGATCTTAAGCATTTTGTAGCATTTAATAAAGTGTAAAGGGCAACTGCTTAATTGGCAGGATTTGTACAGTTCTAAAAGGTCTTCCAATGCAACTTCCCTCCAGCTCTTTTCCTTGGTCTTGATAGTCCTAACAATATTACAAAGTGCTCTCTCTCTCTCTCTCCCTCTCCCCCTCTCTCTTCCCCCTACGTCCCCCCTTCTCTTTCTCTCTCTCTCTCTGTCTTTAAATGTCTTGGAATTGATGACAACAGCATTTCTGATTGGAATTACCTGAAAGCATTTCAAAGTCTGGTAACCTGTAAAATATAATGATTCATAGAGAGCATGTGTTATATCCAACCTTGAGGTTCATATAGTCTGCCATTTACAACAAACACTGGTGTGTCCTGCTGTCTGCTTAAAATGCTTGTAGGATAATTTATATACCGGCACACCCACACATACAAAATTGCATTTTGGAATCTGACACCATTGTGGAACATGGTTTCCCTGTATTGATGCAAAGCATTTTGTCCTGTTCAGATATAAACCACTGATGCTAAGTGACCTTCAAGTCAATGCATGAGTTTCTTTTAACTTCACTGACACTTTTATTTATTGTAATACTCTGCTCTTTGCTAAAATCCAAGCAAGTCAATATATAACATAGATAAGGCTCGCTTTATTGTTGCATTTTATTCACTGAAACAGAATAGTCACAGTCTGCCTTCAGGTTTAGTTTTGTAATGAGTCTTTGTGTCTCTGTCTCTGTCTCTGTCTCTCTCTCTCTCTCTCTCTGTCTCTCTCTCTCTCTCTCTCGTGTGTGTGTGTGTGTGTGTGTGTGTGTGTATCTCATGTGTGTATGTGAGAAAGAGACAGAGAGGGAGCTTATCAAGATACCTGATGGTAAGCATAGAACTATCAGAATTTGCAAATATCCTTTTTGATCCAGACATCCAGACTCTATGGCCTTTTGGATATATGGTACGGGGAAAACGTCTAAGCTTGGCCTAGAGAATAATACCCCCTCTTCACAGTCATTTCAACAATCCGTATTTATAGTATAATTCAGGTAGTTTTAAGCAACCATATATATTAATTGACATGGCAGTCTATTCATAAACCTGTCTAGTTCCCTTTTAAAACCATCCAAACTGGATGGTTATCCTAACTCCTAGCAAGCAATTTCATGGATTAACTACATTCTGTGAAAAGGCATTTTTCCTTCTTCTGCTCCTGCTTTATTAGATGATTCAGTTCAAACATTATGAGCGAGGGAAGAAAATTATCCATGTTTTCCCTGCCAAGTATGATTTTACATGCTTCTATCATGTCTCTAATTATCCCCCTCCTTTCCAACATAAAGAGGACAAATTGTTCTTGTTCCTCAGATTCATTCATTCATTCATTCATTCATTCATTCATTCATTCATTCATATAGCTCAGCAAATGGTTCAGGGTGGTAAACAATCTGAAAATGAATTAAAAACAAATTTCCATCACAAATACAAAAATGAAAATGCTTGGCAGCTGAGGAAAATGTCACAATCAAAGATCATTTGCCCAATCAGGAGATGGAAGCCTTCACACATATTCTGTGGCATATGTTGCCATAGCCCTCTAGAACTGTGAAGCAGAAGTAAGTACATTTATTCAGTCCCAATTCTACAATTTGGAGAAAGTCTTACTATTTCTGATGGAGCATTCTCTCAGTACCTACCCATATGGTGAAGGGAAAAGGGTTAACTGCACTGTACCAAGACAAAGAACGTCATCCATATCTCAATACAAATCCTTTTTAATCAGTCAGTATGGCAGAGTGGTTAAAGTGTGGAAATAACGCTAGGAAAATCAGGATCAAGTCCATCTTCTGTCATGGACACATCATAAATCTAACACTCTCTTTTGATCCAACCTAGATCAAAGGGTTGTTTTTATAGGGAAAAAACAGGAAGTTGGAATGCCATGAAAGAAAAGTGGGATATGAATCTAATAAATAAACCAAAAAAGATGCTGAAGGAAGGGCAACATCTTAGAGCTGCTCCCCATTATTAGAAAAGAAACTCACTGCCCACTAATATAAATAAATTTTTGTATTTTCTCTTTCATGTCTTTCTACAGGAAAGCATAAGAGCCTAAAATGCCCTTGAAAATTAACAAACGTGCTTCCAACTCACAGTTGCACTGATTAAAGGGGCCCTAATCAATTATAATTGGTCTCTACCAGTTTAGTGTATTCTTGACTTTCAATTCTACTGATTAAAATCTGCCCTTGCCAATTAGAGCTGGTCCCCATCATTTAATCAACAAAGGCCTTACTGTAGTTGATTGATATGCCAATTAAAGCTTTGAATTCTATTTTTATTGTCAGTTCTTAGCAGAAACGTTACTCTTATTTACAGGAAGAGTGGATTTGTGGGATGTACTTTTTCTTTATTTCTTTATTTGTCTTAATTTAATGCATAAATATATTTACTATCCAGTGGTGGGATTCAAATTTTTTTACTACCAGTTCTGTGGGCATGGCTTGGTGGGCATGGCAGGGGAAGGATACTGTAAAATCTCCATTCCCACCCCACTCCAGGGGAAGGTTACTGCAAAATTCCCATTTCCTCCCGATCAGCTGGGACTCGGGAGGCAGAGAATAGATGGGGGCAAGGCCAGTCAGAGGTGGTATTTACCAGTTCTCCGAACTACTCAAAATTTCCAGTACCACTTCTCCAGAACAGGTCAGAACCTGCTGAATACCACCTCTGTTACTATCTCAAGTAACAGCAACCCAGGGAATTATGTTACTTAGGGTGTTTAGCTTAACATTCATGATCCAGCTGGCCTGCATGTAAAGAATATGGCATTTTTACCATATTTACATGCCCACCAAGTTATTCCTTTCTGGAGAAAAGTATGCAGGAGTAATAAATTAAAATAATGGAATAAAAATAAAAATAGAAAGCCAAAGAAATTAATAACATGAGAAAAAGAAACATACTAGTTTTCACCAATATTGTCACTAGACTTTTCCAAACTGTTTTACCCTTGCAAATCAGCTTTGCTTCTGCCATGCTCATACATTGCATTGTGTTCTAGCACCACAAAAGTTGCATAGATATTGATGTCTGCCATCTATCAGGTTTTGACTAATGTAGGCTTTCTCTTAATACTATTTTGGGAGATATAGGTGGAGTACATTCTTTAGCAATCTTAGTCATGCCCTAACCTCACTCAGCATTTCATGGTAACAATAAGGACAATACTCTTCATTTTGGGCTCATTTTGACTAGTATGCCACAGGTGCAATTAAAACCCTATTTTATATATGCTTTCTTACAGAAGATAGAATCTGTAATCTAGAAATTATTTTGAAATCCAACAAACTGTTGTCTACACCAACCAAAGGTACCTGCACTGTATATTAACACCCATTCAGGAATGTTTAGGCAGATGCTTTATCTATAGCTAGTTTTATGTCTCCATTTTCATTAGTGCCAATCCTGGTAAATTACTTATTTGTGACTCACACTTTTAAATTTACTGATTATTATTGTTGCTTTTTGATAAAATAATTAAGGCCCCTTACAAAACTTAAAACAAAATAATATAAAACAAATCAAACAGCAATTAAATAACTTAAAAGATGCATATACAATAAGGTCCAGTTGCAAGATTAATAAATTCAGCTTGGCTCCTTCTTAGCTGTTCTTCCCTCCTTCCAGCCCAATGATTATATTTTGCTTAATCTTTAAAGAGACATTTGACTGAGAGTTCTTAATAGCATCTCTGTTGCTCTTGGAACCTCACTGTAATTTTAAAATAGTTATTCCTGTCTTCATGCCAAAAATGGTGCTGATGCTTTCTAAAGCAAAGCCTACCCAATTTATACAAATAAAGCTTTATTTAATTCATCAGGTTTTTAAATTGTACTATGCAACTACATTTGATTATAGAGCTAGGAGGGCATAAATATTTTTGTCAGAATTCTATCAGCCAGATTGTACCACCTCCTCACTGTGACTTTCAGTGAATGTTTTCTCCATTTCTGTGATTTTCATGATGTTTTTGGTACCATTTCTTAGGTTTCTGGCTATAAGCACAGTTTTTCACAGATGATAACGACACAGCACTAAACAGATGTATACATGCTGGTGTGTCGCATATATGTTTTGTATTATTTGCAAGCAGTGATATCAGTATCTATCAATCTTTTCTAATTGTACTTTGTCTAAAAAGATAATGATTCCCCTCACACATATGTACTAGTCGTTCCTGACTCTAGGAGGAGGTGCTCATCTCCGTTTCAAAGCCAGCGCTGTCCGAAGACGTCTCCATGGTCATGTGGCCGACATGACTAAATGCTAAAGGCACACAGAACACTGTTACCTTCCCACCAAAGGTGGTCCCTATTTTTCTACTTGCATTTTTTACGTGCTGTTAAACTGCTAGGTTGGCAGAAGCTGGGACAAGTAACGGGAGCTCACCCCGTTATGCAGCACTATGGATTCGAACCGCTGAACTGCCGACCTTTTCGATTGACAAGCTCAGCGTCTTAGCCACTGAACCACCCTGTCCCTTGTACTTTGTCTAAGGTAGTGTAATTGAACCAAGAAAATATCTTAATGAAGGGGATTAGAGAGAATGGATCCTGTATAAAAATATAATGGTTCACATTTCACCTATACTTAGATTTGGGGAATCTTTTTTCACTCAAAGAATGCAGGATGCTCCACTGGACAAATCTGATATAGAGATGGGACTCTAACTTGAGGCTGATGGGTCAGAGAAAATTTGAGAATGTTGAAGGAGTTTACTTCTCTGGATGAATTGCATCCTAGGATGGTGAAAGAATTTGCTAATGGACTATCTCTGTTATATTTGAGAAATTCTGGAAATGTAAGCAAAATCCCAATTGACTTTAGTAAGGCAAATATTGTCTCTAATTTCCATACAAAAGCAAAATATGAAGTCTGAAGAAAGAAAAACCACTTTGACATCAATATCTTGCAAGTTTCTAGAATATACATGAATTGGCTCATCCGTAAACACCTTAACCATTGCAATGGCTACAACTAGATGATTTGTCAAAAATATATCATACCAGTCTGATCTGATTTCACCTGTGTGCAGAAGTGTGGTGGGTTGCACTGAACTGCACTGAATCAGGGTAGAAAGAATTAACTGTAAATAGGTTGCATTCTTAGAATAACAGAATAACAACAGCTCAAGCAGGAAACCCCATACCCTTCCAGAAAAGTGGTTATCCAGATTCTTCTTAAAAGCCTCTGGTGATGGAGTACCCTTAACTTCTGAAGGCAATCTGTTCCACTGGTTAATTAGATAGATTAAAGTTTCCTTTAAAAAGGAAACTTCGGAAGTGAGAAGTTTTGCAAGCATATTCCCTCCCTTCCAAATCCTTTGCCTTTCAACTTCATTTTGGGATGAGAATTAATAAAAGTGGCATGTGTTTGTGTGTCTGTGTCTGTGTGTCTATGTGTGTTGACGGAGAAGGAACAGGCTGCTTCCACTCCAAAGCTGCATAATGCTCTTTCTTTCTTTCTTTCTTTCTTTCTTTCTTTCTTTCTTTCTTTCTTTCTTTCTTTCTCTTTCTTTCTTTCTTTCTTTTTCTTTCTTTCTTTCTTTCTTTCTTTCTTTCTTTCTTTCTTTCTTTGTTTTCTTTCCTTCCTTCCTTCCTTCCTTCCTTCCTTCCTTCCTTCCTTCTTTTCTTTCTTTTCCCTCCCTCCCTTTCTCCCTGCCTTCTTTCCTTCTTTCTTTTCTGTTTTCCTAGTACAGGAAACCTCAGACAGGTCTCTCCATCTCTTTCCATGCATGCATGCATTTCTAGTATTTGACATCTCAGGCGCAGATTTCTGCAAATGAGGAGGATGAGAATCATCTATCTCACCCTCTTTGCTCTTTTGTTCTCAGAATTCCAAGAATCAGATTCTGAGATGCTGCACTTTGACAGCTCTGGCTTCACAGTAGACCAGGAAGGGCTTGTATTCTTCTGCATTCCCACATCATAGACAAGATCAGAAAGTCAGAGAGGCAGGACAGGGTTTGGTATGCAGGAATAGTTTTCTACATTTCAGGAATAGGTAGATCATGCTTCCACTCAGCAATGGGGAAAGGCTCCAAGGTTCCTAATTAGAGTAGTTGGAGGTAATGAGTCTGATAAAAGTGAAGTCTTTTATTTGGAAAGAAAGAAATCAAATGCTTTTATAAAAGGGTCTGGCAGTAGATCCTTGAAAAAGAGCTTTGACGTGCAATTCAACATGAGATCAACATAAGGAAGAAGCAAAATGTAGTTGTACAATGTTATATTGTATTGATTGAATCATTATTTTTAAATTATATTATAATTATAATTATAACTTGAACCAGAATTTTACTTACTCTGATCAGCTACTGCCTCATGTACTCTATCCAGTTTTAATCATGTCAGTTTAAAAACTATTCAGGTAAATTGGAGTTGCTCCAACAAGAACACAAAAATGACCCAGGAACTAATAATGACTTTTATAATTCTTAAAATTAACTCTGAAATATTGGAATGAGAAGACAAATCTGATCCAAGATTGAATATAACTCCAGAACCTACAAAAGCTGGTTTAATGGAATAAATATATGAAACTATCATTGGCGAAGAGAAAATAACCCTAAATAGTTGCCTGGATTTGCCTGATTTGCCAACTCAAATAAGTGGAAGTAACAACAGTCAATAGGCAAAATCAATATTTCATTTCACTTAGAATATGCTTTTATGATATAGTTCTTAATGCAGTTGCCCCTTTTCATTAATTATAACGATGAAGCATTGATCTGAGTTCAGGAGTTATAAGCTAATTCTTTTGATAGACCATTTTTACTATTTGAATGTTAATTTCATCAGATCAATTGGTATTAGCATAACAATGATAAATAATTGATTAATAGCAGAATGTTGAATTAAAGTGGAGCAATAATTTTACGCTGATTTTCCCATAGCATCTATTCAAGTCACTGATGGAAATCTATATCCTAAAGCATATGCATATATTCAGAGGAAGATTGATCCCAAAACTTAGCATTTATTTTGTAGTTGAGAAATGTATAACCATAAAAAAAAAAAAGATGTCATGAAGATGTTCAATTGCTCTGAAGCCACAAATTTTGGTAACAGAAATAGAGATGATCTTCCTGTGTTACAAGTGAAAATGAAAAAAATCAAGCTCCAAGCAGTGTAACATTCTTATTGCTGGACATATACAAATAGAAAACAGCTACTGTGTTTTCCTAGAAAAGTTAGAAAATAAAATAACTTCCATAGTTTATGTTTATGAGACGAGGTGGCACAGTGGTTAGAGTGCAATGCTGCAGCTACTTCAGCTGACTGCTAATTCAGAAGATCAGCGGATCAAATCTCACCGGCTCAAGGTTGACTCAGCCTTCCATCCTTCCGAGGTGGGTAAAATGAGGACCCAGATTGTTGGGGGCAATATGCTATTTAGTATACTGTCTTTGGTGTAAGCCTCCCAGAGTCCTCGGAGAGTGGGCGGCATAGAAATGTGACTAATAATAAATATGTTGCAACAGAATTGCTACCATATGTGAGAAGTGAATTTCTGAAATGGTATAGGGTCTGCTGCTTGAGTAGGGGTTTGGACTAGAAGACCCCCAATGTCCCTTCTAGCTCTATTCGGATTGTTTGATTGAAAAATTTAGGCAATAATTCCATATTTGAAAAGTTAATGAAATTAAACCCTTCAATTTAGGGAGACATACTTTTAATTAAAAGTATACATTTGAATCAATGAATTGGATTCTATAAGTATAGATTTTAGTGAGCTCAAGGAGCTGATTCAAAGGACATTGTTCCTTTGTTACTCTGAATTTCCATTCTTCCAGTCCAGGAATCTGACTGTTGAAGCTTGGGAATTGAAGGAGGTGATAAAATGGATACCATTGTGTTGACTCTAAACTAATGAACTTCAGATCTTTTGGAAGATGGGGCAACTTTAAGAATGTGGAACCTATTAGCAGCAAGGGTAGCAGCAAATATTTTTCCCTGATGGCTGCAAATTGGTAGCTACAAGTAGTCCTCAGTTAATAAGCATTCATTCAGCAATTGTCATTCAGAGTGATGACAATTGTGAATAGTTATGGTAATAGTTATGACAGTCATGAAGGAGACTTATAGATGGTCCTTGAAATTGCAGCCAACAAAGTGTTCCTGCTGACATGCAATTAAAATGTGGGTATCCCAAAAGTGCTTTTTTAAGAGGCAACTGGACATTTCACTTCTGATCCAAGAAGCAAAACTTCTTCATGGAAAAACAAAGGAAGCCCAGTTACTTCTTGAAAAAGCACCTTTGAGATAACCATTACCAGGATGACTGAGAATCTCCATAGATATTTACAATTTGGGTGTTTGGCAACCAGCTTGCAATTATTCAGCATCAACTTAAATCACAAGATGGGTGGCAAATAAATTTACTAAATAAAAAGCATGAAGATCATAGTAACCTGTGGTTAAATGATGGTCATGTGTGACTTTCATTATTATTTATTTATGTATGTATGTATGTATGTATGTATGTATGTATGTATGTATTTATTTATTTATTTATTTATTTACTTATTTATTTATTTATTTATTTATTGGTTCGATTTATATGCCGCCCTTCTCAGAAGGCTCAGGGCGGCTTACAATGTGTTAAGCAATAGCCTTCATATGTTTGTATATACCTGCTTAGTAGGGCTTTCGCACCCACCCCACCCCAGTGGTGTTCTTTTTTTTTTTTATACAAAGTCAGCTTATTGCCCCCACAATCCGGGCCCTCATTTTACCTACCTCAGAAGGATGGAAGGCCGAGTCAACTTGCCATTGTCTTCTGGCAAGTGAAATGAAGGCTGAAGTCCGGAGGAGATTACAAATGGTGATCATATGACACCACGCTTAACAACCTTGTAGGATTCACCTAAACAATCACAACTGCTGGAACTGCTATTGTAAGGCAGTATGTTTCATTGTACTTCATGGGCACATCATTTAGCAATAAAATTCCTGGTTCCAATTACCTAATTCACTAATCACCATGTCTATCATTCCCCAGTCCTGCTCTTTTTCATCCCAGTGCTAGCTATTCATGAGAAAAATATCATAAGGAAGAAGTTGGAGTGAGGACTATCCTGTATAGGTTTGGCTATCATCTTATGCTGAAACCAACCAAAATTTCAGCTGGAAGTGTTCCCACCCCCAGAGGATTTGGCACTTGGCTAAATAAAGTTTCCTCTCCACGTGGCTATTTGTTTTAGTATGATTGACATACAGATATAGCAGAGTTATATGATTTTTAATATTTAATTATCTGTTATGAACTTGTAAAAGGCATCCCCTCCTCTAAGCAGACAGAATCTCTTATTCTACTGAATTGCTCTCATTTTTTGTAAGCTTGAAGTTTTGTGCCTTATTTTTCATTAGGAGAAAGAAAGCATATTTCATTTTATGGAAGGCTTCTTTAATACACTGCAGTGTTTATCATTTTATCCTAAGGATTTGTCCCAAAAACAAAAGACACTTGTTACATGATCTAGATCCAGTTGCCATATTTTAATGCATATTGTATCCATAGTATTCTGGATTTATTTTTGAGGATAGCCCCATGTACAGCAGATTACAATAGTATCTTCTTGAGATGACTTGGCACAAGTGACTGAGTTTATGGTATTCTCTCTCTCTCTCTCTCTCTCTCTCTCTCCCTCTCTCTCTCTCTCTCTCTCTCTCTCTCTCTCTCCCTCCCTCCCTCCCTCCCTTCCCCCTCTCTATATATATCATTTATAAAATATTATTGCAAGAGCACATATACATGTATTTTTTTCAATGCACACTTTCAGTGTTTTTTTGGTAAAATTTCTTCTTTTAAGTTTGTACTTTAACTTTCTGAATAAAATAATAACACATTGAAAAAATATAAAATATTAGTTGTGTATAATAATGTGATGATAAAATTATAATATAGTATAATTGACCAGGCTCAAAGTATACTACCTGGGAAACATTATTCAAAAACCAAACTCTCTAATCCTAGGAAAGATGGAAAGAAGGAGAATAGGATGACCTGCAGCAAGCTGGATGGACTTAGTGATAGCAGAAATGGAAACATCATTTGAAAGACCTGATGGATAAGATTAGAGACAGATCATTTATCTATGAGACAAAATTTATCTATATGGTTGCTCAGAGTTGACACCAACCTGATGGCACATAATCAATTATTTTTTTTAAAAAAAAATCTATTTCTTGCTCAACTCTAACCACAATTAAATCATTAGGATTTTATGGGCGTAAAGGGTCACACAGATTCAGTTTATCATTTTAGGGGGTCAGAATACCACAGAGTTTTATTTGGAAGACCTCTGTCTTAAAGCCTTGGTGGTCATCTGAGAAGCCCACATAATATATCTCCAGCTAAGCAGCCATTCTTGCAAAGTCCATCTGTTTTCACGGGCTGCCAAACTTGTCAGCTGCATGACAGGTAAACAGCAGACATTCTGAGTCAGCATCTTCTCTTAGGCCTAGTTTTCAGCATAGTAAAAGGCAGACATCCTGGCTTCTCCTCTTTGCTAGAGGGCAGAAAAAAAAAAAGACAGAAGTTGATACTAAGTTTAGGGAAAGAAGAAAAGTAATATTCATCTGCTGAATCTCTGAAAATTCAGAGAAATGTTTGCTGCAGGGATCTATTTTTCTCTAAGAAATAGTAAACGTCACTAGAATTATGCATAAGATTACTTTTTATATATATAAAAGTCATTGTCTCATAGTTACTGGCGAATATATGCTCACCACTGAATGTTTTATGCAGCTTAGAAATCTATTACTGTAGTTGCCTCTGAAAGAAGCAGCTGATTTGAACAATCTCATCTTTTCCTGTATATTTTTCTCATTCTCATGGCTAACAGCAGCATGAAAGAATTAATATTGCTGGTATTGAGATATCTGTTTCTCCATTGCTAATACTTAAAGGTAAAGGTTCCCCTTGCACATATGTGCTAGTCGTTTGGAGGGCAATGCTCATCTCCGTTTCTAAGTCAAAGAGCCATGCTGTCTGAAGATGTTTCCATGGTCATGTGGCCGGCATGACTAAACACCAAAGGCACACGGAACGCTGTTACCTTCCCACCAAAGTAGCCCCTATTTTTCTACTTGCATTTTTTACGTGCTTTCAAACTGCTAGGTTGGCAGAAGCTGGGACAAATAACGGGAGCTCACCCCGTTACAGAGCACTAGGGATTCGAACCGCTGAACTACCAACCTTCTGATTGACAAGCTCAGTGTTTTAGCCACTGAGCCACCACATCCCTCCTTGCTAATACTTACAGAGGAAAAATCCCGGCCTCTCAACATAGGAATGGCGGAAAGGGTGCGTCTGGATTAGCTTCACAAAGTTGCACAGCTGCTGTCTGCCCAACATTGTTCAATATAGTCAGGAAGCTGATCTGAACTGGGTGTTACTGGCTAGTTCAGAGGCAATTGCCCAAACTGGGATTATCAAACTATCATCTGCATCTTGCAGTACCACCCATGAAGAGTACAAATTGTCTTTTCTTTTTATAATCACTATGTCTTCCTGCTTTCTCCTGCACTGTGTTAAATACTGCTGTGTGTTGGCTCAATGTTCATCTGTCAATAATTATTTTTGCCTGCATAGTAGCATCAAACCACACTGTTTAATATCTGTAGGTGATTTGTATTACCAGTATAAATACAAGTTGTAATGTTGTTTCACTCAAGTCTATTTCTTTTCCAGGCCAATATCTAATATATAAGGATGCTTAAAGGATGACCCGATACAGTATAAAAAAACAACAACATCCAGCTACATTCAATATTTTTTTCCTGTCCTGCATCTACCAATAGTTTGCATATATTCAGGCGTAGGAAAAAGAGCATACAATAGAACTTATTCTAAATTCAATTTCCCAAATTATTGAATAGGTTTGAAGTGGCTTTTAAAACCACATATAGAAATACAATAACAATTTATATTTGGCGAATGTAAAATTAGGTTTTTAAAACTTTTTTGGGGGGATTGTTAATAAAATTAACAATAACTAGCTTTATATTCTCAGAACTATGAAAGCAAGTCTTTTCCTCTGACTTTTTCAACCAACAAAATGCCACCCATATGGATGATTGAATGCCACAGTTAAGACTTTTTAATAAGTTTTTGTTTTGTCTCTGCTATCGTCTTCTCAACTTGCATTATCGGAGACCTCCTAACGTGTTTGCTTTAAGGAACAAAAATTGGACAGATGTATCATCTGTCATGGGACTTGAACCCACTGTCATCCTCAGAGAGAGCTGCTATTAATGGATGAAGATGTCAAACAATGTTAGAGCCATATCTGCGATGGCATATTTATCACGGTGTCATAGGTTCCTTACAAACCGAAGGATTTCACTGTTTATTCACAGTGAAGGCACTTAATTAATGACTAGGCCTAATCACACTGTTTTATTATTTACAGGGATACCAGCACAGTTTAGCTCAACTGATATGCAAACAAACTGTCCTCAGCCTGCTTTAATTAATAATTCTCAACCAGGCACAGAGAGTGGCACTGTCAAGTTGCTCATCCGTGATTTACAACACCTTCTCCGGGAGAAACACAGCTCTTGCATGCAAATGAGCAGCCACCCCTGCAAATCTTACAATTTAAAACACAAACTGTCACTCTGGTGCCTGCAATATCCTTATCTTAATGAAGATAAATGTCTGGTTTGACCAGGTTCCTAGGGTCTTTCAGACAGAGGCACTTGCCAGGGACCACACTGCCAGAAGAATCAGCAGCCGAGCAAAAGGACAACAGGAGCAGGTTTGTTTGTTTGTTTGTTTAAGAAAGCTCTATCTTTTAATCTATTAAGTGTTTATGTAAAAGATTTCTGACTTATCTTAAAAGTTTTTTTTTTTAAAAAAAGAACACCACACACCTCCCAAAGTGACTTACATACAGTAACATACAGTATATAAACATTATCTTGAAATTATTCTCAAGTGGTCGCTCTACACAGATCATTAACTGTAGTTTGGAAATGTCCATGCAGACATAATGAGTATACCTGGCATACGATAGCCCATACGTAAACATCATAAGAAAATTGTTTAAGGAAAGAGGAGGAACGGGGTACTCAACACTGAAAAGAGAAAGAGTCAGCAATCTTAACGAATTTCTCTTTTACTCATAAGAACCAACTGATATTTAGGGGTTATTGCTAGATATGTATACATATACACAAGCATAGAGTAAATGGCTCGAAGAGAGGACTTTAACAGAGGATCCAACATGGGGGTGGGTTCTACTTACCTTTACTACCAGTTTGCAACAGGGTTGCGTGCGCGCTCTTCTGTGCATGCGCAGAAGCATTCTGATGACGTCAGGGTTGGTGGGTGGAGCCTCCCACCAATTTTACTACTGGTTCTATAGAACCGGTTCGAACCGGGGGCAACCCACCACTGATCCAACAGAAAAACAGCAGGAGAAACCAGCCAGAATCTAAGGAACCATTTCTCAATTTTAGCTACTTTAAGATGAGTGGACTTCAATTCCCAGTATGATGGCTACTGAGTTGAAGTCCACAGAACTTAAAGTGGTCAAGTCTGAGGAATCTAATGCAGTACTATATACTGTGATGGAAAGGAATTAGTGAAGGCCTTTAAGAAGTTTGCTTAGAGTCATACTGTGATTCGGTATCTAAAATATGGCCAAAAGATTAAGCCTTAAAAAAGCCAGTGAATTCCTTATTGAGATATAGTTGGCCAAAGAGCTGTGGGTTTTAAGTACCTGTGGGTCACCAAAGTGATAATTCTCTGTCATGAAAAATTCCTTGCCTCCTGCATCACTGAGTTAAACCAAGCCATTTTGCAAAATTTGATTGCATTAGTTCCCTTTAGTGTGGGTCAGCAATGTAATAAACTGAAAAGTTACCATATATCTTTATATCATTTAGAATAACAAGAGTTGGAAGGGATCTTGGAGGTCTTCTAATCCAACCCCTTGCTTAGGCAGGAAACTCTACACACTTCAGACAAATAGTTATCCAACATCTTCTTAAAAACTTCCAGTATTGGAGCACTCACAACTTCTGGAGGCAAGTTGTTCCATTGACTAATTGTTCTGTCAGGAAATTTCTTCTTAGTTCTAAGTTGCTTCTCTCCTTGATTAGTTTCCACCCATTGCTTCTTGTTCTACCCTCAGGTGCTTTGGAGAATAGTTTGACTCCCTCTTCATTGTGGCAACCCCTGAGATATTGGAACACTGCTATCATGTCTCCCCTAGTCCTTCTTTTCATTAAACTAGACATACCCAGTTCCTAATATATGATATATATGATATATGATATATGATATATGATATATGAGATATGAGATATATATATCTTTTGTTGCAGATGTTAAAAGCACATGCTTTACGAGGCTGTATTAGAGATTATAGCTTACAATCTTCAGGCCTTCTACATATTACAGAAATTCAGCTTAAATAATGACAGATGTCTTAATAAAAGTGGTCCAACCTACTTTTGAGTAACTGAAAAATTTTGGGGAATACAAACAGCAAAATATATTTGGAATAGTAGATCAAATTCAAGTACAACAATAATAAAGTTAATATCTGGCTGATTTTTAAGGGAGAAAGATTTTTTCTAAACAACTTTGTAAACTACTGCTTTCGCAGTTACTGACCTTATATAATAACAGACCTATTGCTTTGAAGCCTGACTTTCTATATAATGGATTTGAATACTTTGGTATTTTTTTTCGTGGAACCATTTTACTTTAAAAGGTATAGAAAATAACTTTCAAGCATCAGCTGTGTGCTGTTTCTCAAATCAATGTACCTCTCTTTATCCTAATGATGGAGAAGCTGTTACGTGATTATCTGCTTTCTTTAAAATGGCAGCACTAAACTACAGGGAGTGGGAAAAAAGATATGCCAGACATTATAGTAAATCAACCAATATTGCTCTGGTCTTTGCTCTGGAAGTATATTCTCTGGTATTAGAATAATTGTGATTCTGATTTTTATGCCATTTTTCAAAACTTTTTTCCCCACATGCCACTTTATATTTTGGAGCACACCGACTTTCCACTGAGTTAGTATGAAATAGGAAGTGATAAACCAAACTCTGCCCACCTTTGCCTCAATTTTTTCTCTATGTTGCAGTTTTAAAACTAGGAGTCAGTGCTGTGACATACAGTGAGCTCTTGAACGTTACTGAATGCTGCAATGCATCTTGTGTTGACAGAAGGGAAAAATGGCTCACCTTGGTGCCTTCTCAAGAAAGAGGAGTTTATACTAAATAAGCACAGAGAGGGGGATAGCATAAACCAGTACAAAACCCTAGCCATCCTAACAATCCCCCCCCCATCACTCATTATTGGGGTTGAATCAGTGGTGGGTTTGTACCAGTTCGCCCCAGTTTAGGCAAACCGGTAGCGGCAGCAGCATGAGGCTCCGCCCACCCACCCACGTCATCATGGATGCTCTGTGCATGTGCAGAAGGTTCTACACATGCGCAGAAACGCCACGCGCACGCTCACAGTTCCAAACCGGTAGCGAAGGTAAGTGAAAACCACTACTGGGATGAATGTTTTATCCCACAGTAACTCATTATGTCTTTTACCTCAGGAGTCTCCCAACCCTGTATTGTGGCCCACCTCTGGGCTTTGAGCTGTTCAGAACTGGGCTATGTGTGCACACATCCCCAGTTGCATGAAAAGCGAGCAAATGCATGTCCACACACTCCATTTGTGCAAGCAGCAGGTGCACGTGCCCACCACTCGTGAAAATGGAATTGTGTGTGCTCTTGCCTGACGCTCGCGTGGAACCATTCCCTCTCCCCACCCCCACCAGTCCGTAAAACAAAAAAAGTTTATTAACTCTGTTATACCTCCTTCAGTTCTTTTGTATTATGACAATCATTAGTTTTATGGCATACTATTATGTGGCAAAATGTATTTTTAAAAACATTTAAATTGCCCAGGTGAGACCTCACTCATTTATAAATGAACACAATAAGTAGCAACAGCATGTCCTGTTGTGATTGCAGGCCCCTTCTAGGAAGATCTCTGTATAAATAGCTACTGGAATCTATGTCCTCCTGGCCACCTAACCTTAATTTCCTGGAAAACATCATCATTCAAAGAATCCCCATATGTGAATGATGTTCCTGCTTTACCTGATGATGTTAATTAATTAAAGACAAATAATATTTACCTGAGAAAGTAATTCCTTCCTCAGAAAGAATATGAAGAGTACTTACTAACACTTACTGTTCCGCCACGCTGGGCTATCTTTGTGAATGGTTTTAAATTGGGTGTTTTAATTAGGTTTTAATTCTGAGCCAAAATTATTTATTACTTTTAATTGGTTTTTAAATCGATGTATATATATATATATATATATATATATATATATATATATATATATATATATATATATATATATATATATATAATGTTTTAATTGGCTGTACACCGCCCCGAGTCCTTCGGGAGGAGGGCGGTATAGAAATTAAATTAGAAAGAAAGAAAGAAAGAAAGAAAGAAAGAAAGAAAGAAAGAAAGAAAGAAAGAAAGAAAGAAAGATAGTTAGTTTCTGGAGATTTTACCATATATATTGTGGGATATGTTTGAGTTATATTTGCATTTTTCCAATCTGTTTTGATAGCTATGTAAACATGGGCATTCTGACATTGCCTGTTTATTAGACAAGGTAGCATGCATAACACTCTCTTCCTATTTTTCTCTGGAACAACAATCCTGTGTGATAGGTTGAACTGAAAGAATGACTTGCCCAAAGTCCCACAGTGAACTCACAAGATGGTCTAGATTAGGGACGATCAACCTTGGCAATTTTAAGATTTGTAGATGTCAGTGCTTAGAATTGCCCAGCCAGGTTGGCTGGGGCATTCTAGGAGTTGAAGTCCACAAGTCTTAAATGTGAGTCTTTCTGGTGCCAGTCCAACACCTCAACCACTATACCACTAAGAGAATACCAGTCACTGATATTCTAGAAGCCTCCAAGTGCTGCAATAGCTGAGGAGCCTTTGAGTCTGCCACAGGTCCCTCCCTTCAATGCATCACACTCAAAAGCCTTCATTCCTGTTCCACTAAAATAAATGGAAATAACTTGCTGGTGACCCTCCCACAATTTATACATTTGTTTCCATTTATGGGTTGTTGTTTTGAGCATTTATCTTGCTTAGTTGAAAAATCTGCCTGTTCTGCACAGCACTTGCCTAAGCCATACAAATGATGCACTAAGAGGTTTTGTTTTTTTCAGCCAGCTTGACATTGAGCCTGTTGCTGATTACAGCTGAGAGTGAATGACTGCCCCAAAGTCACCCAGCTGGCTTGTGTGCTTCTAAAGGAGGACTAATACTTGGGTCTCCCCACTCCTAATCCAGCTCCTTAACCACTATAACTTGCTGGCTCTCTATTTCCATGTATGCATTATTTAATAATTCAAAAAAAAAAAATCTGTTTATGAAGGAGTAGTGAGGGAAAAATGATTGGAAGTAAGTAAATGACCCAGGCTTTAGCAATTCCATGGTAATAAAGCAATAAAGCTGGATTCAAAAACCTTTTCAAGTGGCCAGGATCATGATGGCTGGGATGTCAAGCTGTATTCAAGGCAGGGGTGAATTCCAGCAGGTTCTGACAGGTTCTGGAGAACTGGTAGTAGAAATTTTGAGCAGTTCAGAGAACCGGTAGCGGAAATATTGAGTAGTTCAGAGACCCGGCAAATACCACCTCTGGCTGGCCCCAGAGTGGGATGGGAATGGAGATTTTGCAATATCCTTCCTCTGCCACGCCCACCAAGCCACACCATGCCCACCAAGCTACACCCACAGAAACAGTAGTAAAAATAAAATTGGATTTCACCACTGATTCAAGGGTTTTCCTGAATGGCATAGCATGGAAAGAGCTAGGGAATGGAGCTTGTATGATTTGTGAGAAGAGGGAAGAAGATAAGACAAACTGAAGATAATGATTTCGAATAAACATAGAATGCAGAAGCTAAGCTACAGAACCAAAAGGCTCCTTTTTCCAAGCAGAGAAGAGGAAGTACTTATAAATGTTATCAATAACTTAATTTTCCTCAGAATGTCTCTTGACCTGCAGAAAGCAGGGACATCAATGGAGGGAAGAGTAGGGCGGGAGTAGGGGGCCATATCATGTGAAGGGAGCACGCACCCGCTGTCTTCAAGCGGTAGGGCGCTCCGGCCCCCATAGCTCCACTCGTTCTCCAGGTTGCATAGATCCTCAGGGCCCAGGCCTTCGACTGATGTTGTGCAACGCCAGGTCTGTAGTAAATAAAGCCCCCCTCATTTGTGATCTTATTCAGGAGGGGGGAGCGGACCTGGCGGGTATTACGGAGACCTGGTTGGGCCCGGAGGGAGGGGTCCCTCTGGTAGAAATGTGCCCACCAGGCTTCCACGCATTCCATCAGCCGAGGCCTCAGGGGAGGGGTGGGGGAGTAGCAGTTATTATTAACTTAACTTAACTTAATTAATAATAACTTAATTATTATTAAGTTATTATTATTATTATTAAGGCCTTAGGCCGAGGGAGACCACTGTTCCTCAGACAGCCGGTTGTGAGTCCCTCCTTGTGAAGTGGGGTCACGGGGTTCAGATGGGCTTGTTAATCACGTACCTGGCTCCCTGCCACGTGGCTGCAGCCCTGCCCGAGCTACTCAATGTTATCGCCGCGGTGACGGTTGATACCCCCAGACTTATGGTGATGGGGGATTTCAACCTGCCGTCCGCAGGTGAGGCATCTGAGGTGGCTCGGGAGTTCATGGCTTCCATGACGGCCATGGACCTGACCCAGTTAATTTCTGGCCCTACGCACAGGGGGGGAAACACACTGGACCTGGTTTTTGTCTCTGGACAGTGGTTGAGTGATCTTGAGATAGGGGACATAGTTATTGAGCCCTTGTCATGGTCGGATCACTCTCTCCTGCGCCTTGACCTTCGAACCGCGGTACCCCACCGCAGGGAGGCGGAACCGGTAAGATGGTACTGCCCCAGGTGCCTGATGGAACCTGAAAGGTTCCAGAGGGAGCTTGGGCCAATCCCCGAGGATCTTGCACACGCCTTGACTGGAGACCTAGTGGCCGCTTGGGATAGAGCGGCCGCTGGAGCTCTGGATCGAGTCGTGCCTTTGCGGCCTCTGACCCGGCGCCGTTCTCACCTGGCTCCTTGGTTCACTGAGGAGCTGAGGGAGATGAAGCACCGGAAAAGACACCTAGAGAGTAGTTGGAGGGCTAGTCTTTCTGAATCGGACCGGACACTGGTAAGATCTCATATTAAGAATTACCTAGTGGCGATAAAAGCAGCAAAATGTACACATTGTGCTGCTCTTATTGCGTCATCAGATAATCGCCCGGCCACCCTGTTTAGGGTGACCCGCTCCCTGCTCCACCAGGAAGCGCGGGAGGACCCCTTGGAGGGAAGAGCCGAGGACTTCGTACAATATCTGCATGACAAAATCACTCAGATTCGGGAAGGTCTGGACTCCGACTGGGTAGGTCCAGCGAGGGTGACAGGGGCAGGTCTTGAGAATATTATCTGGGACGAGTTTGATCCTGTGACCCCAGATGACGTGGACAGGATTCTGGGTAGGCTGAATGCAACCACATGTTTGTTGGACCCGTGTCCCTCCTGGTTAGTACTGGCGTCCCGGGAGGTGACGCGAGGCTGGCTCCAGGGGATTATAAATGCTTCATTGGGTGAGGGTGCCTTCCCCGCCGCCTTGAAGGAGGTGGTGGTGAGGCCTCTCCTCAAGAAGCCTTCCCTGGACCCGGCAGTATTGGCTAATTATCGTCCAATCTCCAACCTTCGCTTCGCTGAATCGTCGTATCTAGATCCGTTCCAGTCAGGTTTCAGGCCTGGGTACAGCACCGAAACGGCATTGGTCGCGTTGGTTGATGATCTCTGGAGGGCTCGGGACAGGGGTTGCTCCTCTGTCTTGGTCCTGTTAGATCTCTCAGTGGCTTTTGATACCATCGACCATGGTATCATGCTGCACCGGTTGGAAGAGTTGGGCGTGGGAGGCACCGTATTACGGTGGTTCTCCTCCTTTCTCTCCAACCGGTCACAGTCTGTGTTGACAGGGGGGCAGAGATCGACCCCGAGGCCCCTCATATGTGGGGTGCCGCAGGGATCGGTCCTCTCGCCCCTTTTGTTCAACATTTATGTAAAGCCGCTGGGCGAGATCATCCGTGGTTTCAGGGTGAAGTACCACCAGTACGCTGACGACACCCAGCTGTACATCTCCACCCCGGACCACCCCAACGATGCCCTTGAAGTGATGTCCCGGTGCCTGGAGGCCGTACGGATCTGGATGGGGAGGAACAGGCTCAGGCTCAACCCATCCAAGACTGAGTGGCTGTGGTTTCCGACGTCCCGATATAGTCAGCTGGTGCCATCGCTGACTATTGGGGGCGAATCATTGGCCCCCACGGAAAGGGCTCGCAACTTGGGCGTCCTCCTGGATTCACGGCTGTCTCTAGAAGAGCACCTGACGGCCGTGGCCGGGAGGATTTTTCATCAGGCTCGCCTGATTCGCCACTTGCGTCCCTTTCTAGATCGGGACTCTCTACACACGGTCACTCATGCCCTCGTCACCTCTCGTCTGGACTATTGTAACACTCTCTACATGGGGCTCCCCTTGAGGTACACTCGGAGGCTCCAACTGGCACAGAGTGCGGCCGCGCGGGTGGTTATGGGAGCAATGTGGAGCTCCCATATAACACCTCTCCTGCGCGAGCTACACTGGCTCCCGGTGGTCTTCCGAGTGCGCTTCAAGGTTTTGGTTACCACCTTTAAAGCGCTCCATGGCTTAGGACCTGGTTATCTACGGGACCGCCTACTACCACCAATAGCCTCCCACTGGCCATACGCGCCCATAGAGAGGGGCTCCTCCGGGTGCCGTCGGCCAAACAATGTCGACTGGCGGCCCCTAGGGGGAGAGCCTTCTCTGTGGGGGCACCTACGATCTGGAACGAGCTCCCCCCGGAGATACGGAGGATCCCGGATCTGCGCACCTTCCGCCGTGTGCTTAAAACGTTTTTATTCCATCAAGCTGGCCTGGCCTAAATCTTCTCCTTTTTAAAAATTTTTAAATTTTAAATTTAAATTTTAAACACGAATTTGAATTTGTCTAATTATGGGATATTTTTAAAATTTAGCCAAACTGTTTAATCTGTTTTAACCTATTTTAAATTTTGTATTTTCTGTGTTTTTATCTTTTGGCTGTTCACCGCCCTGAGTCCTTCGGGAGAAGGGCGGTATAAAAATCTAATAAAACTAAAACTAAACTAAAAAAGAATCAGGAGTCTGATCATACAATCATTGGCATCATCTTATCTTCTTTACCTCTTTCCTGACAAGAAGGCAAAGATTTCTCTCATTATTTGGTCAGTTATGAATCTCATAGTTGCATCATCTATATTTTATCATTTTATGAATAAACGTTAATGAAAATAACATGAGAGAAATTGCTGAATATTTTACTGAAGTTAACATCACAAGGTCCATGGCATTCTCACAATCAGTTAAAGTAGTAATTCTGTCAAAAAGGGGATAGGTTTATTCTGGCATTATTTGTTTGTAACAAGACGATGCTGTGTCTTGTTAATTATCACATTCCTATCCAATCTCTCACAAATCTGTTGTTTAAGAATCTCCTTGAAAAACTCATGCAATGTAGCAGTCATGATGACAGGTTTGGAATTTCTTAGGTCTTATTTGTTCCTTGTTAAAAAAAATAGTATAGGAACAACATTTGTTCCCTTCTAGCCTTCTTGGTTTTAACTAGTTATTTGCTGTTCTCAAAGTTCATATTCATTCATTCATTCATTCATTCATTCCATATGATTTTAATTCAGTCACAATTCTGGGAAATTAACATAATGTTTGATTAAAACACAGTAAATTCATGGCAACTTAATAATGAATAATACAAATAAAAAAAATATAAACTCATATAAATATAACTCAACCAATAGCACGTGCTCCATTTCAAGAAGGTCTTATCAATAATACACTCACCAAAATAGCAATATAATAAGATGACTTTGTATAAATATACAAAAGTATGAAGGCTATTGCTTAGTGCATTGTAAGCCACCCCGCGTCTCCGGAGAAGGGCGGCATATAAATTAAAGCAGATAGATAGATAGATAGATAGATAGATAGATAGATAGATAGATAGATAGATAGATGATAGATAGATATCTCAGCCTATAAAAAATTTGTGAATGAACTCAATTTTAAATAATTTCTTGAATGATCTCACGAAGAGGACAAACTCAATTGGGAGTTTGTCCTCCCAATTGTTCCAAGTTCCAAAAGAAGGGTACTGCTGCTGGCAAGACACAGCTCTAACTTCAGCCCATCTCATTTTTAGGGAGTGGTGTACCATCAAGTGCTGTTTCTGGGATGACTGCATTGGCTGAAATGTTTCTAGATGGAGGTATCCAACTGCCTTATAGGACTTTATAGTTCAAGTATACAGCATTTGAATTGCACAAGAAGCATTGCCCAAACCATAGGTGTAATGTGCTTCTGGTTAACCCATGTGTTATCTCATTCTGCACCAACTGCAGTTTCCAAGTCATCTTTAAAGGCAGCCTCATGTAGGTTACATAGCATTAGGCAAATGTAGGGTATATGGCACTAGTCCAGGCAAATAGTAAAAAGGAAGGGCACAATTTACTGTAGTAAACTCCTAAAGCTCCATCGTTTTTCTCATGTAGTCTCTATATTCTACTCTACTGGTCTGACAAATTTTGTAAAAACATTACCTGGTGCTTATATCTAAAGAGCATTGGATGAATGGCAAGTCTAATGTTGCAGAATATTTCAAGAGTTACCAAGTTATAATTGCAGTGTTAGGTTTGCTGCTTGTTTTTTTTTTTTTTAATTTTCTTTTCCTGGGTGTTAAGACTGCCAGTAAATCTGTGCCAAAATGTTTGATGGTCTATTGGCTGAGGGGAGCAATTGCATCTTTGCCTTATTAAATCTTACTCTCTGCTCCACATTCTCAGTTACATTTGTTCACATTTGCTCTTTCAGAAGATATTGACACGGCACAGCGAGTTTTTGCTGAAGTTAGTTGCTCCCTTCTAATAAATTCCAAAGACTGCTTTCAAACTGCGAACTTATCAAACCAGTCTGTCCTCCTCCTGCTCAAGAAAAATGTCTAGAACTTGAAGAGCATTCTTTATTTCATGTTTATTATAATTGTCTTAATGAGACGTAGCTCCTATTTATATCAGAAGAGTTATTATTCCTGGTATCATAAATATAGAAGTGTCAATTATTGTAGTTTTATGTCAGATTATTATATTTCACAAGTCAGCAATTTGCTAATTAGGAATCTGTAATGGTTCTTGCATGTTGGTAAATAATCCTAAACCACTATCTTGGACCAATCACAGTATCCTTGTAAAACAGCACCCGTGGTAAATCAAGAAATTAACTCAGCCTAATTTAATATGTGAGAGGAAATGAGAGGAAAGCATGTACAAACTGAATACTTCCTTCAAAAGACAGGATACATGCATATGTGGTTTTAAAGATTCTTCCTTTTGATCTTCCCCATTTCCAAACTCTGTATATCAATGTTCCTGCTACTTATGTGTCACCAACTAAGCCTTTGTTTGGGGGTTAGAATAAAGTCACAAATAACTAATTCTTTTCTGACGTTCTCCATCCAAAACCCACCCTTCTCCTAGAAAAATGAAAATTTTTTATAAATTTATTTTATAAATTTTTCATTTTATAAAATATTAAAAGGGCAGAATATTTCCCCTAAACGGGAGGCAGAAACTCAACCCCCCAATCTCTGTTAATGAGCCATTAAGGCCTGAGCCAGCCCATTCTACATAATGAATATCTACCTCCTTCAGGCAGAGCCATTTAATTGCCCTTCATTGCATCATTCAACAAGATTCAACCAAACTTAGCACACAGACAACCTACAAAGCTAGGCATGACCTCTGACAGCAACCAATCAGGATACTCTTCCTGTGCCCCAGGAAGTTAAAAGCCAGAGAGGGTATAAAACCCATCTGTATAAAACAGATGCTGGGACTCTCAGCATCTCTTCTCTTTTTTTCACCCAAGATCTCCAAGGCATGTGATCCTGTTCATCAATAAACCTTTCCAAACAACTTCCATGAATCCAGTGTCTTTTTCCCCACTTGGAACTGAACCCAGAAGGATATTTCTTCCAACACTCTGAAGTAGAAAGTTTTCAGTAAAATAAGTCATTAATTTCCTAGAAGACTATGCTTGGGAGAGTTTGTCTCCCAAGAGATATTGGATAATTACAAGCCCTTCCATCATTACTCTTCCATGCTTTTTTGAAAGTTATGCAGTTTTCTTTTGGAAGAGAGTTTCTATATCTTATTCTGAGTCAGATGAGTGATGGTAAACATCATTTCTTTGTTATTAACAATGTATAACAAGTTATTAACATTCAGAAGGTGTCTATCATATTTTAAATGTATTAACCTTTAATAACTTTTAACCAGGGGGACCTTTTGTCAGGTTCGCCTGATTCGCCAGTTGCGGCCCTTTCTTGATCGGGATTCCCTGTGCACAGTCACTCATGCCCTCGTCATCTCTCGCCTTGACTACTGCAATGCTCTCTACATGGGGCTCCCCTTGAAGAGCACCCGGAGGCTCCAACTGGTCCAGAACGCAGCAGCGCGGGTAGTGAGGAGAGCAGCTTGGCGCTTCCATGTAACACCGCTCCTGTGTGAGCTGCACTGGCTCCCAGTGGTCTTCCGGGTGCGCTTCAAGGTGTTGGTTATCACCTTTAAAGCGCTCCATGGCATAGGGCCTAGCTATCTTTGAGACCGCCTGCTGCCACCGACGACCTCCCATCGACCCGTGTGCTCCCACAGAGAGGGCCTCCTTGGGGTGCCATCAGACAAACAGTGTAGGCTGGTGACCCCCAGGGGGAGGGCCTTCTCTGTGGGGGCACCTACCCTCTGGAATCAACTGCCTCCAGAGATAAGGAGAATCCAAGACCTCAGTGCCTTCCGCCGTGCCCTTAAAACCTTCCTTTTCCAGCAAGCTGGGCTGGCCTAATTTTTTTAAAGTGTTTTTAAGTGTTTTGTTTATTGTTTTTAATTAACGGGGCCAAATTTATATATGTATATTTTTAACTGTATTTTAATATTTGTACTTGATGTTTTTACTTGGCTGTTCACCGCCCTGAGTCCTCAGGGAGAAGGGCGGTATACAAATTCAAAATAAAATAAAATAAATAAATAAAAAACCTAGGGTGAACAGACAAGATTATTTAAAATATATAGTGCAACTCCTTCTTCCTTCTATTGCTTTTCATTTGCAATGTTCTAGATACTGTATGGGAGTTTTCCCACCAGGTCTCTATGAAATTCATCATATATGCTTTTTTGTAAAACAGCACCCATGATGAATCTTGTCACTCATGCTGGGGGCACTTGTGGTGGCCCAAGCGCTCTGCCAGTGAAAACAGAGCTCGAGAGGGCTGCCTATGACCCTTGCAAGCTCTGTTTTCACTGGCAGAGGCACCTTGGTGGCCTCAGAGGTCCTTCACTGTTTCCAGGGTGGGCCCACGGATCAGATCTAAGCACATTAAAACATCTAATACCTTACCCAATCCATTCAGTCAATCTAGGTAAGCCATTAAGAATTCTTTAAATTCCCATCCCTAAAAATGAGTAAATCGCAGTCCCTTCTCACACAAAAAACAAATACTCTCATATCGGTTCAACCTTAATTCAGATTGAGTCTGAAGGTTGTGAAGAATTTATTGGAAAAAGGATAGATGTAGACTTTTAAAGACCACATAACTTCATTTTTGAGTCAAGCACAGAACAAGATGCAATAATGTTTTTTAAAAAGTATCTCTAAAAGTCACAGCACTGTTATCAAATGCTCTGAGTGCATTTCCAAGAAAATGAATCTAAACCGAGTAAGGATTAACAAAACAGGTTCATCACTTTCAAAAGAAAAGTTTATGTAAGAAAGAATATTGAGTGAATAGACAAAGCCCAGCACTTGGTTAGCTACATTCTATCAGAAGAATCAGTAAGCTTACTTCATTGTCCACTGTAGCATGGCATGCACATGCAGTAAAAGCATATCAGCAAGCATCATGAAATGATAATGTTAAAAGCAAGGGATTGTGCATAAACATACTGTAGTTTAGTCCCCAGGACAGAATGCTACGGCAGAGTGTAAAAATAATTCCTTGATTAAAATGATAAGTGCATGCTTTAAGATGCAAGACTTGTAAGTATTGGGGAGAACCACTAAAAATAGATAACAATCTATAAAGTAGGTAGTGTTCTATCTGGGCTTCCTGAGACAGTACACAATTAGTCCCAAAAACCCTCTTTTTATTTCAATGGCTGTGAATTATGTTCATTCACAGCCCGTAATGAGTCACAAATAGTTTGTAAAAAGTCCAACAGAAGTCTGCCACAGTCCTTCGGGATAAGGCTGATAAGCACCCACCTTTATCTCCCTTGACACGCTGCCAAAAACCTAATTGGCAATTAGCTTTGCAAGGCCACACGGAGCTTCAGAATTTAAACTGACCAAAACGAACAAAGTTGCTTCCTGGAAAGGCTCACGTGCCTTTGCTCCTCCTTTATGTCTTATGGGAGGGGCCAATCATCTCCAAGCCCTACTCCCGAGTCATCCCTTTTGTCTTAACTGTTCTTACCTTCTGGCAGCTCTGCACATCTGCGCACTAGGAACAGGCTCCCCTTTTCCTCTCCTCGCTGATGTCTGACTCTGGAGGCTCCGGAGGCAGCACATAACTCCCAGATGGACCTGGCCCCCTCTCTGCCTCCGACGCAAAACCCTCGTCCAAGCCTTCCCCAGACTCCAGGACTGGCCCATGTTCCTCCCCCAGCGACATGGCGCTCCCACGTGACACCTCTCCTGCGCGAGCTGCATTGGCTTCCGGTGGTCTTCCGGGTGCGCTTCAAGGTATTGGTTTTCATCTTCAAAGCGCTCCATGTCTTAGGGCCCGGTTATTTACCTTCTCCCACTGGCCAATACGCTCCCACAGAGAGGGCCTCCTCAGGGTGCCATCAGTCAGGCAATGTCGGCTGGCGACTCCCCGGGGAAGAGCCTTCTCTGTGGGGGCACCCGCCCTCTGGAATGAGCTACCCCCAGGGATACGACTGATCCCGGACCTCTGGATCTTCCACCGGGTTCTGAAGACTTTTTTATTTCAGCAAGCCGGGCTGGGTTAAAAATCTTTTAATTGCTGAATTTTATGGGTAAGGGGTTTTAAATTGGGGGAAGCCAATATAAATTTAAATTTGTTTTTATAGTATTGTTTTTTAATTTTGGCTGTTCACTGCCCCGAGTTCTTCGGGAGAGGGGGCAGTATAAAAATTTAATAAATAAATAAATAAATAAATAAACTTCCTCACTCTCTGACTCTGCTGCCAGCTTCGCAGGCTGCCAGCGGATGACAACAGATAGGAAGAAAATATGGTTTATTCATGAATCACTTTTGTTGGTGAAAATATTTAGCAGGGCTTTTTTCTTCAATAAATGTTGCTTATCTAAAATCCACCCCCCCCAGTCTTTTTTTCTCCTTTCATGACATTTAAGTCTGAAAACATTTGATTTCATATAATGTGGGCTTTCATATTAATGTATATTCTACTCTAATTTTCATCTGTGGGTCAATCAGTCTAATTTATGAATACTTTTTAAATCTGTATGTTTCATCATTCCATGCCAGTTTTAAACAATGTCTATGACTGTATGTCATTGCAACCCTGATTGTACCGTCTTTATAGTCCAGTTCTAACAGTTTCTTTTCTTAGAAGACAGATGATCCTTTTCATAAGCAATATTCTATTTTTAGGCATAAAACAATGATGGACTTACTTTCTGTGGGGTTATAGACAGCAGACCTGTCTCCAAATCCATGCTAAATTGTTAAATTCTTTAATCTAATTCACAAGAGAATCATATAGAACCTTTCCTTGCTTCCAAGAATTTTAGTCCACCTGCTAAGTTGATTGTTGACTTGTATACTGCATCTAGTTCTATACATTTTTCCTGCACTTTGATAAAATTGGAGGGCACTTCAGAATCAAAACATATATCATTTCATGGTTGAGAAGATAACACTATCATGGCCTTGTCTGGTATCCTTCGTCTTGCTCTTTATTCACTTCTATTCCATTTTCTAATTTTCCTTCATTGTACTAAATTGACTTACTCACTCCAGAATGTTTTCTAACTGGTTTATACAATTTAGATGATCTCTCTTTCTGGGGGCAATTGACCTGCAAAGGATTGAGCCCATTTCAGCAGAAGCATTTCCTTTCCCTGTGTGTGGTTTGGAAACTGCCTTGAAAGAAAATTGATTCGCCTCCTCTCAGAATTATGTCGTGCAAGCAGTTGATTGCAAAATTAATATCTGCCTCCCCTTTCATTTCTTCTGCATAAACTAGACTCGCATAGCTTTACAGCAAGAGTTCAGCGGTAGGGCAATTGCTACTTCTGGCTAAGAGATATTGAAGAGTCAGTGCCACTGAAGCCACACTTCCTAAAAGCAGCACTTCTGGTTGAAACATGAACTTTCCTTGCTATCATAAACAACATATGAGCCATTGTTGAAATGAGCTCTGACACAGAGTGATCAATCAAACTTTTCCCAGTTCTTTTCTATCAATGTTTTACCTAAATGTCTATAGAGATTCTCAAATATCCAGGTCATGGTTGTCCCAAGGTGTTTTTTCTAAAGGTAACTGGACTTCCTTGGTTTTTTCTTCTTTGAAAACATTTCATTTCTCATCCAAGAAACTTCTTCAGTTCTGAATTGAGAACTAAAGAAGCATCTTGGATGAGAAGTGAAACATTTTCAAAGAAAAATAACCCCAAGAAAGTCCAGTTGCCTTTTGGAAAAAAGCATCTTTGAGATGTTTTACCTATGGGTCATCTACTTTATCACTTCAAATTCTATGGACTTACTCTTTGATACCCTCAGTGTTAATCAAAAACACTTTGTTATTGTCATTTCTTCAGTTTACTTCCCCAAAGCAGCAAAGAGAAATCTGTAATTAGTTCATCTTTGATGTGCCAGTCAAAATGTACTTTCCTCTGAGATGTAGATTCCAGTAACTTTTATTCCCCATTATCTCAATTCTCTTCCGCCCACTCATTCACATACAGTAATTTAGCATACTTCCAATGTTTTTTCTTTTTTTTAAAAAAAAACCCTTTAGAATTTAGTACTATAAAGAGGTCTTTCTTTAACATCTTATCCCCACTTAGTGAATTATCTCAGTTAACCTAATAGTTGCTTTGCTCATTTATGCAGCATAAATCTTTTGTTGCATTAAAATCAAAGGTTCAGTACATATAGAACCTTTTAAGCCATCAAGGTGAAATCTATAGAGGAATTAGGGATGGTTTAATATATTAGATATATAAATAGCAGAATTCTACCTACATTGAAGTGACAAGCGATCAGGAAACATTACTTTGTGTATCTCTGAGCATAAATAAGATGCAATGAAATTTCACTGAAATGTTTTCTCCACTCCCACAAACTTCATAAGAATATCAGAGAGAGAGAGAGAGAGAGAGAGAGAGAGAGAGAGAGAGAGAGAGAGAGAGAGAGAGAGAGGGAGAGAGAGAGATCCTAATAACTACTTCTATTACTAGCAAACACATTACAGTTGTGTTCCTTTTGTTGTTGAAACTTGTTCAACCTCTGAAACCCCTTAGATTTCAGAAGGAGGAAATCCTGCAGAAAAAAACATATATTTCTCTCTCTTTCACTTTTCCCCACTGCAAACAGGATGGCTGATATTGAATGTAAACTTGGAAATTTTACAAAGCGTCACATGGCTTGGATCCAAATTACTTGCAGACAGGGGTGAAATCCAGCAAGTTCTGACAAGTTCTGGAGAACCGGTAGCAGAAATTTTGAGCAGTTCGGAGAACCGGCAAATACCACCTCTGGCTGTCCCCAGAGTGGGGTGGGAATGAGATCTTGCAATATCCTTCCCCCAGGAGTGGGGAGGGAATGGGGATTTTGCAGTATCCTTCCCCTGGAGTGGGGTGGGAATGGAGATTTTGCAGTATCCTTCCCCTGCCATGCCCACCAAGCCATGCCCACCAAGCCATGCCCACCAAGCCACACCACCTGCACCCACGCCCACAGATCCGGTAGTAAAAAAAATGGATTTCACCACTACTTGTGCTCCTATTCAGTCTGCCTTGCACTCTCAGACTTTTACCTTCAGTTGATTCCACCATACAGCTATTGAATCTGAGTTCCAAAACTCATTTCAACCCCTAGATAGCAGCAAAGAGAGTGTCCAATCTGCCCTATAAATAAACTAACCTTGACCGCAAATCCTGAATTTTTCACAGTGGATTCCTTAGTGTGGATTAAATTTCCCTTTAACATTGTAATGCTATGTTTTAAAGTTTATCTGTTATGATTATATTATTGGATTATTATTTTATAACTTTGTAAGCCATCCAGCACCATTAAGGTCTTGGATAGAATACATATTTTCCAAGCAAAGAAATAAAGAAATGTCAATTTAAAATATTAAGATTCAATTCCATAGAACACTGTGAGCTCAGGATTACTTCATGAAGTGCTTTACTCATACAACATGTTTTATGAGGGAAAAAATGGAATGTGCAGCCCTCCAACTGAAATTGAAAATAGGCCATATTTCTGTAAGATTTAGCTGTTTCTATACACTCCTGAATTTTTTTTTTAAATTACTGAAACCATAAATGATTGCTCTACAGGGCAATAAACTCTATAGATGGATCCCAGTCTTACTCTAGTGTGATAAAATGTTCCATTTCTAGCAGGACCTAAAAATGAAGAAAAACAGCCAAGGTAATTATTTCATAATTATTAAATAAGTGTAACTGTCTTCTCATTTAAATATACAATATGTGCAAAACGAGATTGATACTCCAAAGAATCAGGACACTTGTATACTTTATTTATTTCACCAGAAAGGAAGTCGGTCAAAATAATAAATTTATTTAGGCTTATTTAATCCCAAACTTTCTAATGCTGCTCATAATTACACATGATCTTTCTGGCCAACTTTATCATGTCCTGTGCCAATTTATTTATTTACATACTGATTTTCAAGATTCTGGACAGTTTGCAAACTTAAAATAAAGCAACACAATGAAATCCCATAAAACACTGAACGCAAAAATTCCCATATTATTAAACTTGGGTCAACCAAATTAAATGCTCAACGTGAAACAGTACCTAAAATCACCATTAAAATTCCAAAACTCACTTGAACAAGACTGTATTAACTGACTGATGGAAGGCTAATAGCAAAGAGATCAGGAATACCGGTATAGGTGAGATGTTCCAAAATGTTGGGATCAACCTGAAAAGGATTGCCTTCTGTTCTGAATTCATTTCACCTCTTGTGGGGCTGAGATTCACAAGTATCCCCTCCCTTGATGGCTACATTGGATGGGGAGCATCTGTTTGGAGAGGTGGTTTCTAAGATAACGCAGGGCCATGCCATGTAAAATTTTATTAATTAAAATCTGGAGTTTCAATGAGGCTTGGAAAATACTGACAGTTTAGGACAATGTAGTGCTATGTGGTGGGAGCATGGTCATAGTCTGGGAGCTGCATTCTGAACTAGCTATAGTTTGCAAGTTATTTTCAAAACCAGATGCACATGGAGTGGACTAGAGTAGTCTAAATACAGGATGATAAAGGGATGAGTCACTCTTGCTAGGGCTCTTAGGGTAGTGAAGGTCATAATAGATACTCAAAACTAAGCTGAGCACCCTAGAATCAGTAGGTGACGGGGGGCGGGGAGAGGGAGGGAGGGAGGAGAGAGAGAGTGAGTAAGAGAGATGGACAGACGGACAGACAGACAGACGGACAGATGGGTAGACATTAATGAATTCATTCAAATGGTGGCTTTCTAATTTTTTTTTATTCTGACCAACAACAGGAAATGAGAGAAAGATCAAAAAAGCAGAGCAAGCAGAGATGAGAAAAGATGAGCAAAAGAACCTCTCAATTGTCCAGAAATGACCTTATGTTGGGCAGGTAGTACTCTACCCCAACTTAAAACTTTTTTAAAAAAACTTGTTTAAAAGGTAAGCTGTTTTTAGAATAACAGAGTTGGAAGTCCCTTCCTTGGAGATCTTCTAGTCCAACCCCCTGCTTAGGCAGAATACCCTACACCACTTCAAACAAATGGTTATCCAAGCTCTTCTTAAAAACTTCCAGTGTTGGAGCATTCACAACTTCTGGAGGCATGTTGTTCCACTGATTAATTGTTCTGTCAGGAAATTTCTCCTTAGTTCTAAGTTGCTTCTCTCCTTGATTAGTTTCCACCCATTGCTTCTTGTCCTATCCCCAGGTGCTTTGGAGAATAGCTTGACTCCCTATTCTTTGTGGCAGCCCCTGAGATATTGGAACACTGCTATCATGTCATCCCTAGTCCTTCTTTTCATCAGACTAGACATACCCAGTTCCAGCAACAGTTCTTTATATGTTTTAGCCTCCAGTCCCCTAATCATTTTTGTTGCTCTTCTCTGCACTCTTTCTAGAGTCTCAACATCTTTTTTACATTGTGGAGACCAAAACTGGATGCAGTATTCCAAGTGGGCCTTACCAAGGCATTATAAAGTGGTATTTTCTTGGATTTAAGTTTGGCATAGAATGATCATTGACTTGTAATGGATTTTGCTATAGTCACTAAATTTTCTGACATGCTGGGAAAGCTGGCATAGCTAGTTGACAAGCATGGCTTCTCCTGGAGAGGACCTCCTTGCTTAAGAGGAGGACTGTGTTTTTTTTCAGGGTTTTGGCTAGCTGTTAATATGTGATAGTTAATAGAGACAGCAGGGGCAGAGAGAGAGATAGACAGGTGATAAAGAAGCAGATGTAGAATTAGCTCTCACCTTGTCCTTAAAGACAGTGAACATTTAGGTGAGCACTGCAAATGTTATCCTGGCATTAAGGCCAACATTTCTGCCACAATCATACAGAATTTAACAGTTGGATCAGCCTTAAGCCTCATTACATGCTGAAAATTAAGTTCAACTCCCAATTCAGGGGTGCTATTCAGCAGGTTCTGACAGGTTCTGGAGAACTGGTACCGGAAATTTTGAGTAGTTCAGAAAACTAGCAAATACCACTTCTGGCTGGCCCCAGAGTGGGGTGGGAATGGAGATTTTGCAATATCCTTCCCCTGCCATGCCCACCAAGCCACGCCCACCAAGCCACACCCACAGAACAGGTAATAAAAAAAATTGAATTCCACCACTGTCCCAATTCTGTTAGCAGGCCCAGCAAACAAGTTTAGCAATCTTAGAAAGAACAAAGTTAAGGTTTGTGGCTGGTCACATTCAAGAAGATAAGAAGATGAAGACCAAAACAATATTAACTTTACTAATACTGAAGAGCTCTGATAGGCAGTTTAATGAGGCATTGAAATGATTGGCTGGTTACTATTGTCAATGTCAGAGAACTCATCATACCATCACCTCTTCTTCCTTAATAGTCTCCATATATCAAAATGAAGTTGCAACATTATGCAATGTCTATAAAAGTCCTATAGGCAGCCAAGAAGTGATCAAATTAGTGAGATGCTTGAGAAGGCTATGAAGCTGTTCAAAGCCAGCCAATATTTCCATTTGCTGTTTCAAAATAAGATCCTGGCTTTGATTTAAGGTCTGATTGGTGGGATGATTTGATCAAAGCTTCACTGAATTGAAATGCTCATTTGAAACTTTGCACCGGGGTAACTTTTGTGTATTGAATTAAAACATACCACCAGCACAAAATTAGGAATTCCCATTGATCATGCAGAGCATAGGTACCTTAGGTTTATATCGCTTTGCCACTTGCTTTCTAGAAATTAAGACAAACCAAAACTATAATTAATCACCAGAGTTGGGGAGCTACTTTTTCTCTGCAGTGATAAACATCAGTACACCTGCTTCATCTCTTCATATATCCAAGGGCCAAATCTTAGCACTAAACAAATTCATGAGAGAAAACTTAGTCAACTTTACTGGACAGAGACAAAATTTTAATGCAAACCTTTTCTTTTAAAATCTTTCAATATTTTGTTCAAATATCATCCCTTGAATACTCATAATAAATATCATTATTTACATTTCCTACCCATGTGTACTAAATCCCAAGTGGGTAAGATATCAGACTGGATGGCACAACAATTAATTATAGACTTGGCTTGAAAATTGTCCTCAGAGCTCCTCATCAATCTGGTATGAGGTATTGAATGGTATTTCCCAAAGTTCAGAACTGGATCCTCTACTTTGAAATGTTTTCATCAAATTCTTGATAAATAAGTGAATGCCTACCACCACTGGTTGAGATAATTCATACTCTAGGCCAGTGATGGCTAACCTTTTTGCCATCGCATGCCAAAAGCAGGGGGAGTGGGGGGGGTCACGCAAGTGCGTGCCGTCACCCATAATTCTATGTGCCCCATCCCCCGATGCATGTGCGTGTGACCCCCTCATGCTTTCCCCGCTTTTGACACATGATGGCACAGTGGGCCCGGTAGACCCATTTTTCATTCTCCCCAGGTTCCAGAGCTTTTCTAGGAGCCTGGGAAGGGTGAAAACGGCTTTCCCCACCACCACCCCGAAGGCCCTCCGGAGGCTGAAATGGCATGCCATAGGTTCGCCATCACGGCTCTAGGCAATTAAATGAAAATTCAAAGCAATATTAATAAATTATAGAAAAGGTCTGGGGAAAAAATGAAATTTAACAGAGACAAATATCAAGCATCCAGTTCATGGTTGTCCCAAGGGTGCTTTTTCAAGAGGCAAATGGACTTTCTAGTTTTTTCTCTGAAAAGATTTTGCTTCTCATCCAAGAAGCTTCTTCAGCTCTGACAGGATAGTGTAGAATGGAAGGATTTATATTCCTTGCAGACAGCTGGTCATTTGCATCTTTTAGAGGGTCCAGAAATAATAATAATTGAATAACAAGGAAAAGTGGATTTCAGTTACAAGAAATAAAATTCTGATTTTTTTTTTAAAATCTGTTTCCTATTAGTAACAGCAATATTTGAAGAAATTATCCAAACAGGTGATGAGCTCCATGTCACTGGATGTTTTCAAGAGGAAGCTAGGCAGCCATCTGTCAATTATATTTCAGTCTGGATTCCTACATTGAGTAAATAATTGTTTTTTAAATAGTTTTATTAATGATTATAATTGCAAACAGTAAATTTCAATTGTCAGACTATAATGACAAAGAGGGTAATGGCAGTAGATTCTCTCCTGTGTCTGTATCTGCACAATGTTAATTATTATTCTGTCACTAAGATAAGATTCAGCTGCCAGTTCAGGTTTTGTTTATGTGGGGAACGATGTGGGGAATGGAATAGAATGATGGAGGCTCTGCAGGAGGAGACTTACAGAATTGAAAAGGCCCATTTAGGCCATCATGTTCAACTTCCTAGTCAATACAGTAAAATATTTTCTAGAAACTCTGGTGAGTAAGGAAAAAAATTCTGCCCAAATTTAATAGTGCAGTAAATGAAAAGAAAAATATCACCCAAGCTGTACATGTCATGTACTATTTTCATAATCTGTTGTATAATACTGCCTTTCACTTGAAGTGGCTAAGTAAGTGTGTCTATGCGTGTAGGTATGTAAATTCCAGTGTTACCTATCTTGCCCCTTACTTTTCTGACTTCAGCATTACTTCTGCAGTTATTCATATCTAAGGAACCCTTCAGTTCAAATACAAGAGAAGCGCAAATAGGAAGCTAAGTCACGAACATCAGGTAAGCTGTTTTAAGCAAATGCATCAGTGAGGAACAATTGGTACACGGGTGGGATTTCTATAACTAATTAACTTCACACAGACTTCACAATGTCAGATGTGTTGTAATATATAGAATGTTCACTCCAGTGTTCGCTTATCATACCTATCAGGTAGGTATATCCAACAGACATTTCTTCATTTTGCTGACTGCAGGAAGATGATGGCCTTTAGATAAGAAGCTCCTGGTTTGGCATAATGTCATTTCCCCAGCATTTCGCTTTACACTACAGAATCATAATTAAATTAAATCATTTGTGTGCAACAGTCAGGATAACCCACATTGTCTTGAGGAGGTTTCGTGGAATTTCACA
Source organism: Arizona elegans (assembly GCA_022577455.1). Taxonomy (NCBI): domain Eukaryota; kingdom Metazoa; phylum Chordata; class Lepidosauria; order Squamata; family Colubridae; genus Arizona; species Arizona elegans. Next base: position 260,020,037 of record JAKOOJ010000001.1, read on the forward strand.
TACAATTTTGCAGTAATTTTGATCACTTCTCCCATGACTGTGTCTACCATTTGCATTAAGTCAGGGGTGTCAAACTTGCGGCCCGCGGGCCAGTTTCATCACATACTGGCCACGCCCACCCCCATTTTAGCGAAGGGGGGAAAAGTCATGCTATGTCACGTGACAATGTGACAATGCGAGTTTGACATCCCTGCATTACTTCATATTTCCTCACTTACAAAATCTGATTTCACCGTATCCTTAAGCAATCCTGAAAGCATCCAAAAATAGGCAGGTTTATAAGGCCAAATCTGACATTTTGGAAACCAAAAGTAACATTTAAAGTATCCTAATTACCCTACTGCTGTAAATATTGTTTCATTACAGGATGATATAGCTCCCTGACTAAACCCACTACAATACATCGAGGGAGTATTTGGGGCAAGAGAAAACACTGAGGCTGAAGATCAAATTCATATTGGAAAGATAAAAATAAGAGTTATTTTACCAAAACTAAAATTTAATGGCTTCTGTTATCCAATTTTTTCCCCATTGGAGCAATCCTGAAGAACTATTATCACCAATTAGGCAGTGGTGAAATCCACATTTTTTTTACTACCGGTTCTGTGGGCGTGGTGTGGCTTGGTAGGTGTGGCTTTGTGGGCATAGCAGGGGAAGGATACTGCAAAATCCCCATTCCCTTCCCCCTCCTGGGACCAGCCAGAGGTGGTATTTGGAACTACTCAAAATTTCCACTACCGGTTCTCCAGAACCTGTCAGAACCTGCTGGATTTCACCCCTGCAATTAGGGCTGAAGATTTCCATAGCATATCCTTCATGTGGAATAAGTAAACTTTGGGATGTTCCACCACCTCTGACTCAAAGGAGAAATTCTCAGAATCTTCTAATAAACAAAGATGCCCTAAGAAATACTTTCTAGCCTGTCTAACATGTCTCCAACCTTCACTATCCAGAGAACTTTAGCCTTATAGAAAAAGAATATTGGACCTTTTAAGGCCAGCTGCAACACTTCAAGGGAGAAGACCTCCCGTAAAACCATTATGGCTTGTCTAAATAAATCTCAGCCGTTGCTTCAAGCTGGTGCTGCAATGATTCATTTGCACTTTAAGGACAAAATTATTCTGCTACTTATACTACTAAGTGGGATGCTGCGGTTTGTTTCTTCCTGACCCTAGATGCATTCAGATAGGATGCTAAGCCATTTTTAAATAACGTCAGACAAGCCATAAATTCTTTAAGGCTAAATCATAATGACTGAGTTTCTACATAGCATTAAATTAGAAGCAAAAAAAATGTCATCTTCTATCTGAATCAGGCTTAAGAAAGTGAATGAAGTTTTTTTTAAAAAAAAAAAACAACCTTTTATTAGTATTAAGGAAAATTGTGATGACATACAAGCACATTTATTCACAGATGAGTCCCTTCGAATTGAGTAGAATATATGGAGAAGATTGTGACTGTATATTGCAATTCTACGCATATCTATGTAAAGTTGCAAATTCTTACGAGAAAAATCTTTGTGACTTTATTTATTGTGCCTTTGAGTCAGTATTGACTTCTAGAAAGAGCTAGACAAATCTGTCCAGTTTTCTTTTTTAAAAAAATGAGTTTATAATATAAAATACAAAAATACAAAAGAAAGCAGTAGGAAAATAAGGGAGGGAGAAGGGAAGGGAAAAATATAGGGAAAAGGGGAAAAAAGAAAAAAAAGGCATTGATTTCCAACTCCCTTTGGTGCAGTAGAATAAGATAGCAGCCTCAAAGCCCAACTTTTTACTTTTACATAGTAGTATAAACTAGCCATATCTATAACAACAGATTTATCTAATTGGTAAAACCCAAAATCAAAGTTTCAGTTTTGCCACTTCAAGCACAAAGTCCAGAAGCGGTTTCCAAGAAGAAACAAAAGTAATTGTGTTTTTTTTCTTTAATTAAAGCAGTCAATTTAACCATCTCTGCTAACTTCATCAACTTTTGCAGCCATTTATCCATTGTCAGTTTTCTTGATGAGGTTTTCTTTTTTTTTTGGGTGGGGGTGGGGAAGTTGTTTGTCATTGTCTCCCTCCTAAGGCTAAGAAAGAATTACTGGCCCAAGGTTACCCAGATGGTTTTGTACCCCAGGTGGGACTAGAACTCACAGTCTCTTCCTTTCTAGCCTGGTGCCTTTAATCACTACAGCATACTGGCTGTTCTTGACTTATTTATTACATTTTAAAATAATAATACAGTAAACAAAGACTTCTTTGTATAAATGAGTAACTTTCAAGAAGCCTCATAGAATATTTGGAAATTTAGAATAATAAAGTACATTCATTTCCAATGATGTGAAGATCTATTTATTCCTTAAGATTTACATTGCCCTAGGAAAGGCAAAACTACATTATTATAGAGCAATTTACAATCAGAGCTCTACTTAATTTTAACTGTTTGGACATAAGCCCCTGTTGGATTGTAACCACTAAATGCCAAAGAGGAGAAAGCCAATCTGTCATCGTGGTTTATGCATCAGGCTAGAAGATAGGAGACTGTCCCTATTAGTTAGAGATCAATATTGTATGTTTTTTTGCTGGGGTAAACATTTTTGAGCTTAATTTTTTCTGATGAGAAGAGATGACTTAAACAGATATTTAGCCAAAGATTGCACAGAAAGAAAGAAAGGAAATAAACATCCCTAGCTGAAACAGTCCCTGTTATTTATCTCTTAAGCTTGTGCAACATAGCTCTCTGTACAAGAGGTGTAGAATAAGGAACTGCAAAATTTGAATGGCAACGAAGAGAAAATGGGTTCCTCTAAGTCTCCTTTTAAAAAAAAAATTAGAGCTGCTTTCTACCAATTGGGATAGAAAATGGGTACCATTTCACAGTATTGACATTTTGAAATCCTACAAATACCAATGAGAGACAGAAGATTTAGATGCATGGCAATTTTTTCCAGAAATCGATAAAATGTATGTTTTGCTTTTGGCTAGATCACACTCTTAAGCATTATACCTTCTTCTGTTTGATGGTAAATCTAATCCTTTCTGTAATAAGAAAGGAAAATCACAATTATTTAATCCACACTGAAATATAAAAATTCAGGTCATGTTAATGTTAACCTTATGGAACAGAAAATATATAATCTTTTTTTTTTTCAAAAATATAAAATATACCGGTATATGTAAATATTCTAATATTTCAGAAATTGTCTAGGTAATCCCCTGCAGAGGATATTTAAAGTCAGGGGAAAAACAAACTACATAAGTTTAAGATTTTGGAAACTTTCAGAGCCAGATCGGTATTCTGCTTATTGAATAATTAAATTATATCTCAGATTTCCCTTTACTTACATGCTTTAATTGTTCCTTACTTGTTATACATTTAAAATATTTTTCTGCTAAAGTGAGACTTTAATTTTGCATTTTTAAAAATCCCATGGGGTGTTGAACAGCAGGAAAAGGCATAATTCTTAAGTGCAACTTAAAAGGCAGTTTAATTTTAAAAACTTTTCAGATTTTAGTTCAGGAGCTAAAGGCAGGAGCTCTGATGGCACAATGGTTAAAAATGCAGTATTTCAGGCAAACCCTTTCCACAGCCAGGAATTCAATTCTGACTAGCTCAAGTTTGATTCAATCTTCCCTCTTTCTGAGGTGTGTAAAATGAGGACCCAGATTGTTGGGGGGCAATAGGCAAATAATGCTTGCATGTAAACTGTCCAGAGAGTGCTGTAAATATGGGGCCGTTTATAAGACAAAATGCTTATTGCTATGCTAAAGGTTGCATACAGAGTGTTCCATCCTATTTTTTTATACCACTTTAAGAAGTAGATTGGGATGAGAAAGAGTGGCCAACCACATCATCTAATAAACTGCCATAAATACATTATAAACTATTGCAAGTTAGTTTATTATATTATAATCCATTTTATATAAAACAATGTAAATATAAGCCTGTATCATTTTAAATCCTTAACTATATTTCACACACAGTTGTTAATACTGCAAAATTCAAAGATTTTTGTTTTCTGAAAGGGGCTTAGAAAATTTAAATAAAATTTTGCATTCAGCTCAGTTTCAGGCTGAGAAACAACACTAAGAATCCTTACTCAGAACTAATGGAATATTTGACACCTTATAAATTATGGAAATCAGTGAAATTAATTATTTAGGTGTTTGGTTAATTACTAAATAATTAGATTACAAATAACTTCCTTCGGCTTATATACATTGTTCATTCTCTCACTACTTACTTATTGCCTCTAATTAATTAGTTCTTGAGAATGTACATGTAAAAAACCAACAAATACAACATTAGCTTCAGTAATCTAGGGTGTTGTTTTTTTTCTGAACTATCTGGTGAGAAATCTCTTTCTCCCTTTTGCCTACGGTGATAGTGCATTGTTCTGTTTAGACCATATTTACCACAGCCCCTGGTTGTGGATTCCCCTGCATCTTTTTTCTTCCTAAATCAGTAAACATACTTTTACCATATTTCCTATCACTTGGGCTAGAAGGGAAAAGCATCACACTCTTTTCAATTTCACTTGATTTATTTTTAAATGGCATCACTGGTCCAAAACATAATGGTGGAGGACAAGGACCACTTAACTGAAAAAGCATTTCTGCAATAGCATGGGATGACCAATTGAATTAGAAGAGGTTTCCTGCAACGCAATAAAGTACAACAATAGCACTTTGACTTATATACTGCTTCACAGTGCTTTACAGCCCTCTCTCTAAGTGGTTTACAGAGTCAGCATGTTGCCCCCAACAATCTGGCTCCTCATTTTATACACCTTGGAAGGATGGGAGTCAATTTTGAGCCTGGTGAGATTCGAACTGTCAAATTGCAGGCAGTTGGCCATCAGCAGAAGTAGCCTGCAGCACTGCATTCTAACCACTGCATCACTGCGGCTCTTTCAGGCAAACCTGAGATGGCATAAGTGAGAAAACATTACTTTTGATAGGTAGCAGGAGGAGATTGCCTTTTTTGGTGGCTACAGGATAACATTGTGCATTCCTGCACTTGGGAAAGGATCAAGGTTGCGTACTTGTGCTAGGTAGGTTTGTCATGCAGATCAGCCTTAGCTGACCCTCTTGTTTGGATGCTATCATGTGTCCCCTAGTCCAGTGATGGCGAACCTTTTTGACACCGAGTGCCCAAACCGGAGTGTGCATGCATGTGCATGCGCTGGAGAACTGGAAACCCGAAAACCAGCTGCCTGGCCTATGCATGCCCCTTTTTGGGCTGTTTCCAGGCTGTTTTTCAGGCCAAAAACAGCTGGAAAATGGCCCGAAAAATGGCCTGTTTTTTGGCCATTTTTCGGGCTGATTTCTGGCACTCCAGCACACATGTGCACCCCGGAACCCAGAAGAACAGTTGGCGACAGTGTGCATGCCCACAGAGAGGGTTCTCTGTGCCACCTCTGGCACACGTGCCACAGGTTTGCCATCACATCCTTAGTCCTTCTTTTCACTACACTAAATATGTCCAATTCCTGAAAATGTTCTTCATATGTTTTAGCCTCCAGCCCTAGGATCACATTGGCTTTTTTGGCTGCTGCTGCACACTGTTGGCTCATATGTAAGTGATTGTCCACTAGGACCCCAAAAATCCCTGTCACAGTTACTGCTTTTGAGCCAGGTTTCATCCAATCTGTACCTGTATATTTCATTTTTCTTGCCTAAGAGTAAAATCTTACTTTTCTCTACACTGAATTTCATTTTGTTAGATAGGACCCAGTGTTCAAGTCTGATGAGATTCAATTAGATTTTGAGCCTATCTTCTGGGATGTTGTCTATTCCTGCCAGTTTAGTGTCAACTGCAAATTTGATGAGTTTCCTTCTATTCCATCATCTAATTCCTTTATGAAAATGTTGACGAGTACTGGTAGCACTTATACCTAGTTTTCAACTTTAGCGAAAAGAATTTTAAATTTTAGAGTTTTTGAGCAGGCGTCTCCAGCCTTGGCTACTTTAAGACTCTTGGACTTCAATTCCCAGAACTCTGGGAGTTGGAGTCCACGAGTCTTAAAGTTGCCAAGGTTGGAGATCCCTGTTTTAGAGACATGAAGGGAGGAAAAAATGTTTTTGTTTAAGCAGTGGCAGCATTCAGTGTATCATGTAACTGAGGATCTTCCCCTAAAAAAAACAAGGAAGCAGACAAACATTCTGTACCAAGTAAGGAGAAGAAAAGCCTACCTCCGAGACAGGGGTGGGTTCTACTTATCTTTACTACCAGTTTGCAACGGGGGCCCCTCATGCGCGTGCGCTTCTGCACACGCACAGAAGTGTTCTGATGATGTCAGGGTTAGTGGGCAGAGCCTCCCGCCGGTTTTATTACTGGTTCTATAGAACCGGTCCGAACCGGGGGCAACCCACCACTCCTCTGAGGGACTTGTTTTATGCTTGGCATAGACATTTCCCTTTCTATCTGTTGTTACAATAGTTAAAAGAGTGTTTCAGCCTCAGCAAAGCTGTAATGTTGTTACAGTAGGACATGAGAAGAATAGAGCCATCAAGTTCTGTCTTGTGCATTAGTGTTGTGGCCTGCCAGCAGCCAGCAGAGCTGGCAGCAGATTCAGACAGTGAGAAGGTTGGGGAAGAATGTGGGCCAGTCCTGGAGTCTGGGGAAGGCTCAGATGATGGCTCTGAGTCGGAGACAGAGAGGGGGCCAAGGCCATCTGGTAGTTCTTTGCTGCCTCTGGAGTCTGACATCAGCGAGGCAGAAGAACAGTGTGAGCCTGTTCCCAATGTCCGCATGCGCCTAGCTGCCAGTAGACAGGAACAATTAAGGAAACAGGGTCAACTTGGGAGTAAGGCTTGGAGATGATTGGCCCTCCCATAAAACATAAAAAAGAAGTGAACAGGATGTGAGCTTTTGCAGGAAGCAATTCATTCATCTGGCTGATTCAAGATTTGAAAATTCTGTTTGTGACTCTGTGCCAAGTTTAGCCTTGCCCTGCGTCTGGAATTAGCTCTTTGGCAGCGTTCCACATGAGATAGGTGGGTGTTGATAATCTTCCTCTGAAAGGCTGTTTATCATGCCTTGCAGACTGTAAATGAAAGTAATTTACAGCTGTATAAATTAAAGAGGTTTGCCGAGACTAAGTTTGTGCTGTTTAATTTCTAAAGAAGCCTAGGTCAGAACAATTAGGAAGCAAATATATAGCAGTCTTACATCAAACAAACAAACAAACAAACAAACAAACAAACAAACAAACAAATAAATAAATAAATAAATTGTGGGGTACATTATTCCAGTTGGTCTGACTGTTTTATACCTGTAGAAGGCATTACCTTTTAGTACTCAGAGTAGCTTTTAAACATTTTCCCTTGATATTTAACAAAACAAAACAAACAAACAAAAAACAAGGAAGAGAGGAAGATACCAATAAAAGAGAAGCTCATGGTTGAATTGTGTATCCTTGGTGATCTTTGAACTTGGTTGTTTTCTTGCTGATATTGTGTACCAGACTAGGTAACATCTTCAGGGCTAAAATGGAGTGAGGTTGGTCTCTGTTTAGGGGTGTGGTTTTCTTCTTGGTAGTTCCTTGATGAGGCTGTTATTTTCGCTTAACTGTTTGTCTGGTTTTAATCCTGGTGTTAATCACTGTTTATTTGGTTGTTGCTTGTTGGAGATGAAGTGTTCTGACCTTTGTTTGCTTTTTAGCATTTTTATTGTCTCCTTTGAATGGTGTGTAAATGTTGTTTATCCATATGTGCCTATTGATGGCTCACTTGTCTGAATATGAAACTTCTAGGAAATCCTTCACATTCACTTTAGTTTAGAATACTAAGATTCCCAGTTAAAAATATGGTTGAGTCTGTCCATTGTTGAGGTATTAAGGAGTTTTCACTTTTTCTTCTTCTGACTGCTACTGGATGTTCACGGTTGCACTCTGCTATTCTGCCAGTTTGTAGTAGAGAGTGGCTGTTACAGTCCTTACTTTATAGATCCTGATTTTTTCTTCTTCTGGGGCTACTGGATCCAAGTGCAAACCCCACTCCCTAGTCTGGTAACAAAATATCTGCAAACACCTAACCAGGCTCAGAGAGCACCACAACTCCCCAGTTCAGTTCTGAGTTACTTATATTGTCTTCTACTTATGTTCAAATATTCACATAACTACAGTAAGAAAAACACAGAGATACTGAAATTAGCATCAGACATATACTATTTGTACTCTTTTTATTTTATTTTTTATATTTTTTTGTACTCTTGAGTGGTGTGGTGGCCTAGCGTCACAATCAGCCTTTGAGTTTTGTTAAGTTGGGTGAATGAGGACGCAGCAAGCCAGGCAGTGGGTGACAACAGCTCTTTATTGTAGGGTGAGAACCCAGAGACTGACCACGGGAAACAGCTCCCTTTATATACCTTGCAGCTGTGGTGGTCAGCCAATCAGCTGATGGTCAGTTAATTCAAACTGCCCACCCAAAATCTACATACATAACAAGTTTGATCCTAGGTGGAGACAGATATTTTTCTCTCTGGGCATGATGAGAATATATCTGCTGAATATACCTCCGCATTGGCAACAGGAAGGCTATCCAGCCAGTAAACACTCAGCTCCATTCAGTTGCCCAGACTCCACCCCGCAAGGGATTATGGGGGAAGAAAAAGAAGAAGAAGGAGGAGGAGGAGGAGGAAGAGGAGGAGGAGGAGGAGGAGGAATACTATTTGTACTGTTACCCATCAAGTTTGCCATCAACTCACCAAATTCAGCATAAACTTAATGGGACTTGAAAAGTTGAATTGCTCACATGTGAGTTTTTTTTTTTTTAAACTGCATTGTATACCAATCACTTTACTGAGAGGAATTTATCATGTCCTGATAAACAGATTAAATCTGTAAAGTGTCAAAATTACTTCATCCAAAATGCCATTGTGGTCAACTTAGCTTCATAATGCACTTCAATGCCTTCACTGCCAGATTCTCTGCCTCATTTTTTTTTCCAGAAACTGTGATCAATTGCAAGAACCTCATAGCACATTTTTAAAAAAGAGACCATGGCTAATTCATTTGCCTAGGAGATTATTACTAAGCTAGACATATGCTTTCTCTCACAATGAAAATGAAATAACAGCATGACCCCTCAAGCTCCAACATCTTTAGAGAGAAGTATCATTTATGAAATATCACTACATGTGTGATAAAAAAATCAGTGAGCATTAGCAGGAAATAATAGGGTGGTTCTGTATAAAATAATTATCTACAATGCATAATATAATCTAAAAGAACAATTGCAAAATCAGCTGCTGCAAATTAAAAATGCTATTTTTTAGAAGTAGGAGTCTAGCTTCTCTGCAGAGAACTGCGGCAATATTATTTGAGAAATATCTTCTCTAAATTGTGCCATTTTTCTTCTAATAAATGGCTTCCTAAATATTCGTTTAATTTCTTTCTCATACCAACTTGTGCTTAGAAAATGGTAAGCACATTTCCCATAGTGGCATCTATTTCCCCTGTTCTGATTAGGATGGAATCGCTGAAAAGTTTATATCAGCAAAGTAACATAGTGTAATGTATATATTACATACATCATTTGTTTATTGTTGAAATTGACAGAGATTCCTGACAGTTCACAAAAAGCCATCAATATAAACATCCTTCTCCATTCTACAGTCCCAAAGAATACCATCTCTTTGTGGGTGGGGGCAGGAAGTTCTCACCGATGCTAATGGAGTTTCTGTCCTCAGAGATAACAGCCATTCATATCTCACTGCTGACCAGGATTCCACTATGCCTATTGCCATGTTTTCAGCCTTCTTCCAGCCATGCGGTTTTCCCAATATTTCATGATATGGGAAGAGCTTTGTGTGGTGTTAAATAGAGGCAGATATTGCTTTAAATGCATTCCTCATGGGTTCAAATACAGGATGCAACAAGCAAAGCAATGCATACAAATGAATTTGCTGAGTAACTACATTTATTAACACGACATTTAGAAGCTAAGCAGGTCCAGATGTGTATTAGCTATTTAAAGCAAATTTATTTTGTAAGAAACCTCCTATTTTTTTTCAAAATTGCTCTGCTGGTACTTTAAGAATTTTATTTTGCATAAAAACTATGTCCTCCTCCCCCCCCATTCTTAACTATACATTTTCTTATTTGTGTTTTCCTTTATTAATAAGGTGCTTGTTTTGATTTCTAGTTTTTCCCTCCTACCTTGAGTGGGAAAATTCTTTTAACTCTTAAATAAACTGATCTGGTGGCTATTTGCTTTCTGCATGTGCATGCATGCATGTACACAAATACAGAGAGAGGGAGAGAGACAGGGGTGGGCTCCTGGGGGTTCAGCAGGGTACAGGTGATCCTCTAGCCAAGGATCACCGGGGTTCGGTGAACCCCCAAATGCCACCCCTCACTGGCCATGCCCACCTCCCCCTCCCACCCCTACCTTCCCAGGAGTCCCCATGCAGCCCATTCATCATTGCAGGTAAGTGCAGGGGTTGCACGGAGGGTCTAGGAGGACAAAAAATGGGAAGTTCCAGAAGTCCAGAAACGGGCCAGTTTCTGTGCCTCCAGAGGAGTGCCTCCAGAGCCTAGGAGAAGCAGTTTTCACCCTCCCGGAGGCTCAAAGAAAGCCTCTGGAGCCTGGGGAGGGAGAAAAATGCCCCCAAGTGGTGCAGGTGGTTGACTAGGCCATGCCCACCATGGCCACACCCACCCAGCAACGGGGCAGTGAACCCGTTGCTAAAGGATCTGAAGTCTACCCCTGCACAGAGACACATGCTTTTTGGCTTCATTCACTTCATAGAGACGGAATCTTATCACTTGCTTTCTGTTCTGCTGTCCTTGTTTCTGCTCATCTTTCTGGAGCCTTCAGCCCAAACAGTTGCAGACCCTTTTTCTGGAAGCCTTCAGATTGCCCTTTTACACTTTGGGAACTTGTGGCTTCCACTGTAATGTCTTCTCTTTTGATGAACAGCACTTCAGGCTGTCCAAAAACTGCAAGCTTTTACATATCTTCTAAACAGTCGTTATCAAACTCATAATGGCAACACCTCTCTTTTTAAACCTTCTCAATCATCTTCTAGAATCGTAAGAAGTCTATCTACTGTATAGGGTTTAGGTGACAGGAATGAGTTCCTATGACTGGCAATAAGGAATAAATGGACATATGTAGGTCCTTCACTTCACTAGGCTCTTGCTCCAGGTAAATTTGTGAGCCAGCTTTATAAACTAATTTTAATTATGCATCTATTTATTTATGTTATACACACACACACACACACACACACACATAAAACATAACCCCAACCCATCTCACAATAACATGACTATGGGTGGCATATGGATGGCATATTAATTTAAGCAATCTACTTAAAACTAAGTGATTCATCCATCTGAATGCACCAGTAGGTAGCTATCACTATTTATATATCCAACCCTGATATCTAAATGACAAATCCACTTGCCAGAATGTGCTGATCTTTTCTATTAATTAATTTCTTACAACTTTCTGAAAAGGTCTACATAAGCGTGATTGTGTAGACCTCAGAAAAATTATATCCTGACAACTGACAAATATTTACAAATTAAGTCCCTTGTTAAAAGCCACTCATGCACACTGCTAGATTTAAAGAAAGAACATGGCTACAGGGACATAATGCAAACCATCTGGCTACTACTAGCTATAGCTAACCGCAAGTGATGTAGAAACAGATCTAGACGTCTGTGAGGAGCCACGAGGCATCGCTAAGAAATAAAGTGCCTTTCAAAATGTGTGGGAAGCCTTGAACAAAAGTCACACACATGTCGCTTTTCAGGCAGGGAACATATCCATTTCAGTCAGTACACCAATTGAATAGGTCAGCGTGTAGGAAGAGTGTTTGTCACCCTGTATAAATATGTGAAATATGTCTGGGTAAGTTTTGAAGTACATCATGTTCCTTTCACTTAGCATATTGCTAGCAGCCATTTTGTAAATGGAATATTTTTCTCTTTTCCAGCCAAATTTGAGCTTTCAGCTTGACGACTCATTTTGCTTTAACAGCATGAAGAGAGCCTTAATAATATAGTGCACAAAATACCAGATTGCTACATGTTTGTCCTTAAAAAAAAAAAAAAAAAAATCACGCAGACACATTTGAGACCAACTATCCACATTATACCCATGCTAAAAAGTAAATTTCCTCTGCAATAAGTTCTGCAAAAGGTTTTAATTTGTTTGTTGTCAGATAGGAATAGTTTTCCCATTCTCCATGCCACTTCTTCACCACTGGCATAAATATTCTTTACTAAATGTTGCAAATACACCTTGTGATGAGGTTGTTTTTTTTGGGGGGGCGAAGGCACAGACCTCCTACAAGAAGAGAAGTATTCTGTCCCTTTGCTGCAGAAGAGGATTTAAAGTAGTAAAATAAATATTTCTTTACAAGCATCATGTTATATCCATATTTCCAGTCTATCCAAAGGATAATTTGAGCCTGATCATATTCAGAAGATTTCTTGACTGCTTTTTCCTTTACTGATATTTTTTTAAGAGGCAGAAACTATCCACCACTTTGATATTGTCTTTGCCAATTCTTAGGCTGGTTGTTTTAACCCAAAGCCATTTGATCTTTTTATGTTTAATTTTCAACCAATTTTTTTCATTGTGCTCTTTTATTACTAGAGCTTGCAGGTACTTTGCATTTTCGGCTCTCCGGGAAGTGTAATCAGTATAGTGCAGGTTGTTTCTTCCTCCAGTTTTAAAACCACTCTCATTTTCTTCCAATCCAGCTTTCCTTAATATATATTCAGCAAATAAGTTGAATAAATAAGGGAAAGTATAGAGCCTTGTCACACCCTTTTGCCAACTTGAACCCAGTCTGGGTTCTCATATTCTATCTGTACTATAGCTTCCTGAACTATATATATATATATATAAATTTCTCATGAAAAGAATAAGAATGACATTTAAAATACATGCAAGAAAAATTATAACACACACAGAGAAATATACAGTAAACCTAAAGGACAAGCACAACAGAGAGAATATAAAATCATAATTAATTAATAGCAATAACATTAAAGTTTGAAACGTCAGACCAGTTCCTTAAAGACTTCTGGAACTGAAAAGTCTTACGGGTCCTAGAAAGTCAGATTCTGTAAAGATGTTGCCCGAAAGCCATTTTGAGTGTGATAGATTAGTTCCAGCAATTGGATTTGAGCTCCAAAGTAGACTATAGCCAGTGAAAATGACAAAGCATTGGCATAATATGGTTCCATTAGACAATCCAAATTAATACTCTAGCTCCCTGTTTTAATTGATTTAAATTAAATTAATTGAAGTTTCTAGGCCATTTTGACAGGTAGCCAAACATATAATACATTCCAATAGTTCACACTAGGAAATTAGGCAAAGCTGACACAACTGTTGAAAGCTATCTCTGTCCATATCAGGTATGTTGATTAATTAGCTGAAATAGATCAAACCTTATCATAAGTACCAAGTCCACTTCAATATCCAATTATAGAGCTTTGTATCCAATACTTTAGAACAGGGGTCTGCAACCTTAAACACTGAAACCTTAAACCACTTGGACCCATTTCCCACAGAAAAGAAAACACCGGGAGCCACAAAACCCTTCCCGTGCCTGACTATTTCTTGAGCAGCCACAAAACTACCATATGTAGTTGAATTAAATGTTCTGTTTTCTTCTGAAACTTTTCTTTTCTTGGATTTATCCATGGTTGGCCTACCAGGGATTGAAAAGTTCAATAAATCGCGTGCCGGCAGGTGTCGCACATTGGCAGTTGTGACACATATTTTGAGTGAAAAGGACAATGCAGCTCCAGAGCCGCAGGTTGCTGACCCCTGCTTTAGAAGATGTGCAGAGTCTTCTAGAACAAACTACATAGCGTCTCCATCTTGTCTAGTTTGAATCTCAGTTTACTAACCCAATCCATTGTTTCACTCAGGTACTCTTTCAGAACACTGATTGCCTCTCTTTATTAGGTGAAAAATTGAGGTAAAACTGAGTGTCAGCAACAAGTTAGTAAGAGATAATTTAGCCAATGATCTCTTTTAGTGATTTCAGATAAAAGTTAAACATCAGGGAGGATAAGAATTCATGACAAGAAATTCAATTTAGCTCTCTGCCTTCAGATCACCATCTTCGGTTTCAACTGACAAAACCATTTCTGGATTGTGTTCTGCCCAAAGGCGTGGGTCAAGGCAATGTTGGGACAGCTTTGTAGTTGTACCTTTAAAGGCCAGCGTTTTATATGTTTTATATGTTTCAATTGCCTCAATATGAACAATGTTGCCAGTTTTTGAAGCTATAGATCAGTAACTTCTATCCATTTTGTTCCATCATTATTATCTTTTGATACTTTTTTAAAAAAAATCTTAATTCATATGTGGCCAGATATAGTATCTGCTGAATAAATTTCCACTTGCCTTTGTCAAACTAAGCTACTAATAAAAATCAAACAGAACTAAACCAACAAAAAAGACAGTATCTGCCCTAGTTCTCTTGAAATGAAAATAGATGCAAATGATTAATTCAACTTCCTTAATTCATCCTTCTTTACTACTCCTAACTAATTATTAAAAAATGTGAAAAGCCTAGCTACTTTGTGAAATGTGAAAAGCCTAGCTACTTTGACTGGTGGTCTCAGGGGAACTATTGTCTACATGCATATATGAGCCTGCATAGATAACTGAGACCCACTTTTAAGAATCTGTATGAACCTTCTAAAGAATTCAGCCACTTAATGTTTCAAGGATGGTTGCTTCACTCATATAACAAAATTTGCTAAGTATTTGAACATGTTGCTCAGCATTTGAACACGTTGCTCAGCCATACTAATTATCCTCCAAAATACTATTACTGATGACTTAAGCATGAGTTTACAAGAACTGAAAGAAGTATTTGCCAAGCTTGCAAAAAAAAAAAAAAAAAAGTCCATTGGATCACACAAGGGTTACATTCTGAATAAAGTTTTTTTTAAAAAATTTGATTTATATGCCGCCCTTCTCCGGAGACTCAGGACAGTTTACAATGCGTTAAGCAATAGCCTTCATACTTTTGTATATTTATACAAAGTCAGCTTATTGCCCCCACAAACTGGGTCCTCATTTTACCTACCTTAGAAAGGATGGAAGGCTGAGTCAAGCTTGAGCCTGGTGAGATTTGAACTTGCAGTAATTGCAGGCAACTGATGTTAATAACAGTGCTTTAGTCTGCTGCACCACCAGGGCTCTAACTACCTTTTAACTACCTTGCCATTAGAAGTTGACATTGGTGACATTTTAAATTCAGCAACAGTACCCCTGATCATGAAAGGGGTACCCCTGATCTGGCCTTTTAGAGTCAGCGATAGTATTTCTAATCAAACTTTTGTAAAGTTGATTTTTGTAAAATTAACATCTTACGTTAAATCTTGGATATAAGCTAGGATTGCATTTCCTCCGATATCGTTCTAGACCTAGTTGTTGAGGACCTCTGATTGATTGATCATCTGCCATCAAATCAATGATGACTCTAAATAACATTTTAGATAGACCTTCTCCAGGATAGTCTTTCCCCAGCTTGGTTCCTCAGGCCTTCCAATAGTGTACCCTTTACCACTGTGGTGGAAACATCCATATTGCTGTTGGTTATCTTCATTTTTTTTTTTTGCTCCATCCCCCCGCCCTCCAGCATTATAAACACGTCAAGAAAGTCAGGTCTTCACATAATGTGTCCAAAATTTTATCCTGGTAATTTGTACTATCTTGAGTGAGAATTCTGGGTCGATTTGTTCAATGATCCATTTGTTTGTTTTCTTGGCTATTAATGGCATTCTCAGGAGTTTTCTCCAACACCAAAGTTCAAAAGTGTCAATACTCTTTCTACTCTGCTTTTTCAAAAATCCTACTTTCAATTCAATAAAGTGCCACGGGAAAGCTTTGCCTGCACAGTTCCAATCTTTGTAATTCAGCATATCTGAGGTTAACTGAAGTCCCCCATTGCTAAAACAATTTCTTTAGGGATGCCTCTTGAATTCATATTCTGTTTCAAGATCACCATGAATATTTTGATCAGGGAGACCAGAGCTTGCATTTAATATTCATTACTTATGGAATGGCTGTTTCCCAAGATATTCAGGGGAAGAGTTTGCTTTTTTTGAGGTTCTTTATTTGCCTGGCTCTATGCTCTTTTTGACATACAAAGTGACACTGCTTCTACTATCTTTATGTCATAGATTTTGGGGAGAGAGAGCAAGCTCTCTGCCTCTTACTTTTCTTTCCCATTCTGGTAGACAGTTGATCCAGTATCTCCCAGCAAAATTAAATATCGCAACAATTTATCCTCCCCCAGCAATCGTAGTTAAGGTAGAACTTAATGATGGTCTCAGCCGAGGCACCACAGAGGTAAAAACCACTCTCCTTTCCAAACAACGGCTTGTCTTGTATGACAG
Organism: Arizona elegans; assembly: GCA_022577455.1. Classification (NCBI taxonomy): domain Eukaryota; kingdom Metazoa; phylum Chordata; class Lepidosauria; order Squamata; family Colubridae; genus Arizona; species Arizona elegans. The sequence continues at coordinate 260,036,412 of JAKOOJ010000001.1, forward strand.
AACTTAATTACTCCAAGCCTCTTAAACAGCTTAAATTTGATGACTTTATGGAGAGGTGTAATCCAGAACCCCAATCTGAACTCCGAACTTTGTCTCTGTCGACTGTATCATTGGGAGAGGGAGATACAGAAGGGGAGTTTTCTTCCCAGATTTCAGATTCAAACTTGCCTGCTAGAATGGGTGATTTTTCAAGCTCTATCCCCTCTCCTACTTCTAGCTGCTTAAAAGAAGTTCCGACATATTCAGACCTCAGAGAGATGGTCTGTACTCAGAGTATGTTAACTACGCACACAGTAGATTCAATATATGACTTACTGACATCGATCAAGAGACATCGAGAGGATCTTCCAATTCTTAAATGGCCCTCACTCTGCAGCTAAGGAGGGTGAGATTGCACACTGTCCTGACGCGCGGAGAGAGTGGGAGGGTGTAAGACCTCAACCCAAACAACAAAGCATTGCAAGTACTGATGCTAACCCTCACCAAGGAAGAAGGTTGTTAAAGAAACAAATTGCTTTAAGAATAAGGAAAATCCCATGCAATAGAGGACGATGGACTTCAAAGGAAAGGATAACCCTCTCACTTGCACAGCTATTGAAATCTGATCCTTTATTAATAGATCTACTCAGATATGAAAAACTTCCCCAGCATAGCAATTGTGTTCGACTAATACTGCATTTTGACAGCAATACTATACCGAATGCTGTAATGAAAAGAAAAGGATCCCTGCTCAGATTTGAAGTCATTCCTACAAGAGTCTTCTCGAGTGGGCCTATTAAACCGCTTTTACAAGGACTTAACCAAACATCAAAAATGGTACCTAGGAACCACTCTGCTACCTCCAGGGTCTTTCCTCCAGAATCCGGAGAAACTATGGAGGCAGGTCAGATCAGGGAGGTCCCACATATGAAGGCAAGCACCGACAAACCAGAGGATGCTATAATCAGCGAATTTGTCTCCTTGTCTCCAAAGGAGCAAAGGTCGATGTTAATTGAATTTGATTTATTAAGATCTTCGCTAGCAGAAGCCTGTAGTTCAACGAGAAGGCTATCCAAGTCAGAAGAACGGGGAAAGCATGTGCAGACAAAGCCTAAAGTCGTTAAGTCCATCCAGCGGGATAGAAGGGAAGGCAAAAGTCTTTTCAAAGAAACAAAGACCATGAACGTAGCGGCAGAAGTTCACCCTCCCCCAACAGTGCAACTGCGTTCACCTGTCTCATCTTCCTTAAGAACGGAGGAGGTACGTCCGCAACAAACAGAGGCCACTTTTGACTCCTTTGGCACTCCAGAGAAGGTGGTGGTAGTAATTCCGGACCCCCCCACCAGGAGGGTGGAGGAAGAGACACAAGGAGTAGTGCCTCGGGGTGACTGACTAAACAACAAATGGCCAACAACTAGGGTATCTTATATCCCTAGCCTTTCCCTCCTGTCCTGGAATATAGCGGGCTGGAAAGGCATTGCAAACCGGATGGATTTTATAAAATTGATTTCAACGTATCATCTCATCCTCCTTCAAGAAACCTGGCTGACTATTAATGATCCACAGATCAGCTTACCGGGTTTTGCCTCATGGCATAAACCGGCAGGCAAAGTCAATTTAAGAGGGAGGGCAATTGGGGGTTTAACCATGTTGGTCAAAAGGGATATGGGATGGAAGGGTGAAGAAATTTCTTTAGATCCTCAATTCCAATATATTCTGCCTATTAGATGTATGTTCAGAGGGATGGACTTAATCTTAATTAATGTATATATTGCTCCATTTTCATTCCACCTTCTAGGAAGGGATTTGTGGGATGAATTAGATTCAGTATTAGCTACCTTAAAGGGATGCTTTCCCCAAGCAAAAATTATATTAGCTGGAGATACTAATGCAAGACTAGGTCCCTCAATGAAGAGCTATGCTAACCGAGGCCTGGTACCAACTGGTTACTTATATAATGAGTTCACTTGGTCCTCAATGGACAAGATGACCAATAAATATGCCCAGAGGTTAATTTCCCTGTTGTTTATGAATGATATGCAAGTACTTAGTGGCTCGAGTGATGGGTATATATATATATATATATATATATATATATATATATATATATATATATATATATATATCCCTATACTTTCTCATCCAACAAAACCTCAACCTCTATCTATTATATCTGCACTTCCTCTAGTTTAGTACACCATTTTTCAGAAGTAAGAGCTATATTTAGAGAGGAAAGCGACCACTTTCCCATCACAGCTCTGGTTTCACTCTCTTCAGAAGTTAGACCTCATTCAAGAGAGGAAATTGACATCTTAGCAAACGCCCGGGTTTATAACTATAAAAGGTTATATTGGCACAGACTTGATGTCAAATCTGTCACCACTTATTTGGGCTCAGACGAAGCCAGACACCTAGCAAGGGAAATCTCCCAATCTAAGCCCGGAGACAACACCCCAATGCCAGCTTATACAGAGCTAACTTCTACTCTTAGGAATTTAATGATCCAGAACAATATAAAAGTAGATGGGATCTCTAGAAAGTGGTTTGATGATGATTGCCATAACTTGAGGTCAAATCTAAGAGCCGCAGTTAAGAAAGTTAACCGATCCAGACAGGATGGTGATTATTCAAATATGGTTCAACTCAGGAGAGCATACAAATCCCTACTGAAAAACAAGAAAAGTAGCTATAACACCAGGATGTGGAAAGAGGTAGAAATGGCAGCAAAATCCCAATTCCCTATGATCTTTTGGCATAAGATAGCCGGTATATTAAAACAACGTTCCCCATTTATGGACACTGATATATCAGCAGTAAAATGGGAGAAGCACTATCTTGCTTTATTTGATGGTAACAATACAACAAATGTCTTGCAATTGGATATCCTCCAGCAAGAATTAAGGAAATGTCCGGAATGGACACCAGTTACCCCTACCGAAGTTAAGCATATATTTTCAATCCTTAAAGGCCGGGAAGGCCCCTGGAGAGGACTTGTTGCCTCCTGAACTCTTTGGGTCCAACATTGACTTTTGGGTACCGGTGCTGGTAGCACTGTTTACTTATATCGATAAAGTAGGGATAATCCCTGAAGGGTGGAGGTTAGCTATAGTTTTTCCAATTTTTAAGAAAGGTGACAGAGCTGCCCCATCCAACTACCGACCCATCAGTCTTATTAATATAATTTCAAAAATGTATACGAAACATCTCCTAAATAAAATAGAGGACTGGTGCTTGGATAAGGAAATTCAGGCAGGTTTTAGATCAGGTAGGTCTACCATAGACAATTGTTTTGTCCTTTCCCACTTAATTAATAAATACAAGACCCAGGGGAAAAAGCTGTATACCGCCTTTATTGACCTTACTGCTGCTTTTGATTCTAGAGATAGGAACCACTTGTGGAGGAAACTACAAGTTATGGGGATGGACCCCAGACTTATTTTGTTGATCAGGATTCTCTATACTAATACGGCAATTAGAGTCAGATATGCAGCAAATGGGGCCTCAACAAACAGCATACCGACAACTAGAGGAGTGAGGCAGGGCTGCCTGCTGGGCCCTACTCTTTTTATCCTTTATATAAATGATATCCCAGCACAGCTGGATGATCTTCTGATGCACAGCCCCCAAATAGGCTCTAGATTTATTAACGTAGTATGCCGATGACTTAGTGTTGTTTTCTAGAACCCAAATAGGAATGAGGAGACTTCTTGACAAGCTCACACGTTACTGTACTGCAAACCACTTGACTATAAATGTAGCTAAATCAAAAGTTTTAGTCTTTGGCAATAAGAATAAAAAGCACAATTGGCAGATTAATGACACAAAAATTGAGCAAGTTACCCAATATACTTATCTTGGAATTGTTTTTTCCAGTGCAGGAGGTTGGACTCCGCACCATCAACACCTTTCTCAAAAGGTCAGAGCAGGAGCAAGCCTTGTATCCAAATTAAGTAAACGAATCCAACCAACCTCCATTTTACCTCTTCGTAAAGTCTTTCAGGCTAAACTTGTTCCGATCATGCTCTATGGTGCTGAAATTTGGGGTCTTACAGAGGCCCCCATATTAGAGAGAACTCAAAATAATTTGTTAAGGAGGATGCTTGGGGTAAACAATTCCACTTCAGCTGCAGCCATCAGAGCTGAATTGGGACATTTCTCACTGTACACCTATACAATCACTAGGGCGGTAGCCTACTGGCTAAAAATGACCCAGATGGATGCCAGCAGACTCCCCAAAATATGTCTAGAGGAACAGCAGATTTCAAATCCTCAAAGGTATTCCTGGCTAACCCGGCTGTCAGAAATATTGAACCGATATGGCGTAGGGTTCCCGTTGTGTGACACACTGAACCAAGTTAAACAATGGATTAAAGATATACATGGGCAAATGGACATGGCAACCCTTTCAACTAATCATTCCCTTAAACTGCTGACAGCAGTTAAAACAACTTTCACTCTGAAAAAGTATTTACATTTAGAAATGCCATCAGTGGAGAGACAGTTATTTGTTAAGTTTAGATTCGAACTTCTAGATACAAATGTTAGATTCGGCCGTTATCGGAAAATCCCGTATGACAAAAGAATATGCATATGTGGGGTAAACGTCGTGGAGGACACAGCGCATATAATATTCGAATGTAGTCTCTATCAAGAAGTAAGAAAACAATATCTGTCCCCAATTATAAATAAATTTCCCCACTGGAATATAAGCCAAATCTAGCATTTCTGTTGAGGGCTGACTCTCCTCCCCTGGTAAGAGCGATCACTCGATATCTTAAAAGAATGACAGCAATACGAGCCAGTTATATCAAAAAAAAATTTATCAATTGTAAGGAAGATGAGCTCAGTTAGAGAGGAGCTATCCTATTTGGGTTATCTAGTCTTGGCAACTTAGCTATTGAAAATTGATATTGTAAAATTTTAATGTCATCTATCATATATTTTTAGATTGCTATTTTTGTAACCATTTTTCCTTTTTCCTTTTCCTTTTCTGTTTTGTTTGAAAAGGCCTTCGGGCTATTCAATAAACTATACTTACAATACTATCTTTATGATTTAATGTATGAAAAAAATACACTCTGATGTCTGTATTCAAGGCCCAAAATATGGGTTGTAAATAATTATATAACTTTAATAAAAGTATAAACAAGAATTTAGAATCCAAGTTTTCAATATGTTGTGAAATTTGGGTGAATCATTGTATTCCTGTAATCTAAACTCATTGGCAGGGCAATTAAAAGGCTAATTGTCATCCACTTTTAGATATATATTTTTTCTTAGTTTTGGCTTAAATCAGTACATTAATTTTAATTGTCAAGCAATTTATGGTACTTTGTTATGGAAAAAGTTTTCACCTATCAGTTTTTACAACAATCTTTGATAGACTAAACCTCTGCACTTTTAATAAATTGATTTAACCCATTGAATATTGTAGCAAGTTAGAAGCAAAATGGTATAGAGCTGATGAAGGTTAAGCAAATCTAGAAAAGAATTGATACTCCAATAGTGTAAATAAATGATCAGGTTTATACTTCATAGATTACCCTAATCCAGGGCTTGCTCAAATATGATTTGTTGAAAAAGCCAGAATGGTCCCAATATCACAAATCATAATGGCTGGGTGTATAAATTATACTGAATGATGTAATGTATGTATTAAAACTAAACACATTATGGATGATCATGGTTATTAATCAGGCCATGTTGTTTAACTCTGTGTTCAGTCCTTTTGATCCATTATATCTAATTTCATCAAACTATCCACTAATTTAACTTTTAATAGAGAGTTGCATATTTTTCGTTTTAGTAGCAAAACTTTATCTAGTTGATCATTTCTGCAATGTACAAACACAAGAGACTTACGGCTAGCAAATAGTGAAACAAAGAATGAGTCATTCCTTCCTGGAGGGGCATTGCTCACCACCTCCCACAAACATTTCCAGGAATAACAACTTCAGAAATATCATTAAAACTGGAAGCTAGACCACATGTGTCCATGCATGCTAGTGATTCCATTTTAGTCATATTAGTAGAAGAGAGGTAATGAACTGGGATCTTATTAAAAATTTGATTGTAAGTAGGTTTTAAAAACTCTATTAGAGTGTCAGTGGAAAAGAATTCTTGTCATCAGTACTTGAGTCCTAAAGTTGTTTAGATATCAGTAAGTCTAGAATATAGGGGATGCAGTGGCTCAGTGGCTAATACACTGAATTTGTCGATCGAAAGGTCAGCAGTTCAGCAGTTCGAATCCCTAGTGCCGCATAACGGGGTGAGCTCCTGTTACTTGTCTCAGCTTCTGCCAACCTAAGAGTTTGAAAGCATATAAAAAAATGCAAGTAGAAAAATAGGGACCACCTTTGGTGGGAAGGTAACAGCATTCTGTGTGCCTTTGGCATTTAGTTATGCTGGCCACATGACCACGGAGACGTCTTCGGACAGCGCTGGCTCTTCGGCTTTGAAATGAAGATGAGCATTGCCCCCTAGAGTCAGGAACATCTAGCACATATATGCGAGGGGAATCTTTACCTTTACCTAAGTCTAAAATAATGATTTCAAAATATCTTGCTTCCAGAATATTTGGTTTTTCCAACTGAGGGAGCTTGGTAAATGTGGATATTTTCCAACCAGATTGTTAGTCACTGCAGTTTGTTAAATGTCATGTTCTACTGATATATCATGTTCTACTGATATATTTCCAGTTTGCTTTATGACAATAACAAATGCATAACATTTATTGTACTGGAACCATCTCTCCCCAAGCCTTTACAGTGTGGAGGTCTGCATATTGCATCTGACACTACTAAAGTCCAAGGTTTTTGTTATAGGCAGTTCCAACTAAAATATTTTGAAAAAGGTTTTTCACTCCTCAAAGGAATCCAAAAGTCAGAATGCTATTCAGAAATCATACGAATTAATGTGCATTGCTTAAATAAGATTTACTTTTAAAATGTCATGCCTTCTTAAAAATTAAATCTAAAGTAAAAATATAACTAAAAAAGGTATATTTAAACTGTAACATCTAAGGACCGGAATGAACTGTAATTATAGGTATTAATGGAAAAAATGCAAGGCAAACAATTAGATTGGTTTTGAATTTAGAATATTTTGTATGTCTAAAAAAGTCTGTAAATATTGATGGTCTGAATGATTTTCACAAGTCATATCTAGCAGAAACCTCTATACTATATATGTCATTTGCTACCTGTAATGATGTTCCTTTTGAATCATTTTGTTAAAATAGTCAGTCAAGTTGCATAAGCTGTTTTGACAATCTTCATTATCCTAGTTTCCCCACAGATATATTAAGATTTCTAGAGAAAAATTAAGAGCATTGTACAAAACACAAATAAATGTATATCATATTACAGAAAATAAGATGCTGCAAATCTCAGAGCTGTTTTTAAAAATATTCAAAGTTCTGGTCTTCAGACTATACCAGAAAAAGACCCAATGGTCTTATAAGAATGGAAAGATTAGTCTAAATCTCCGCCTTGGTGGCGCAGCAGACTAAAGTGCTGTTAAGTAGCACTTAGCTGCCAGCTGCCTGCAATTACTGCAAGTTCAAATCTCACAAGGCTCAAGGTTGACTCAGCCTTCCATCCTTTCGAGGTAGGTAAAATGAGGACCCGGATTGTGGGGGCAATAAACTGACTTTGTATAAAAAAGAACACCACTTGGGGGGGGGGGCGAAAGCCCTACTAAGCAGGTATATACAAAAAGTATGAAGGCTATTGCTTAACGCATTGTAAGCCACCCTGAGTCTCCGGAGAAGGGCAGCATATAAATCAAACCAATAAGTAATAAACAATAAATAAATAAATAACTCATTGATCTTCTAAAAGCGAAGGAAGAAAATTGGTGGCTTATGCCACATGTAACCCCCAAATCTGCAGAAACCTCTCTGACCAATTTTGGGCAATTCTGATACTGCAATTGCTCAAAATTGTCACAGCAGTTATCTACATTGTTGAGGTGGGAAACACCAAAACTGTACTTGCAGCCCTGAAATTGGCTTAACTCTGTTAAAAAACAAATACAATAGCTCAAAACACCAACAGACCCTAAATCTTAGCCACCACTCTCCTAATTCCTTGTGACCTTAATATTGACAACAGAACAAGTTGTTTGCATTGTAATTGTTGGGCCACTATATCTGGGCTGCAAAAATCCAGTAAACAAGTGGATGGCAGAAAACAATGTTTCCTCTATCTCTTTACTGTATCTATCTAGTAATAAATAAATGCTTATCTATTATTCAAATTTGTATAACCTCCAAGTATATACATATGAGACAAATGGCTATATAAATTTGAAAAATAATAAATTGGTTTTTTTTCTTTTGCAATCCTAGCAACATACTGTAGGTATAATATCTTATTCCCAAAAGCTCCTAGAAACCATTATCCTCCTGCCTTAACTAGGCATGGAAACAAACAAACAAACAAACAAACAACAACCATTTCTCTATTCTATTTCATTTTTTTGAAAAGATTTTTATTTTTTATTTCTTATACACATATTGTAAATTTACATTATCTTATCCATAATTAAACATACATATACACATTTTTTCTAAAGAAAGCATAACAATAAAACATTTTAATTGCATTCGGGGTTGCTCTTCTACCCTTTTTTTCTCCTCATTTTACAACAAACCTTATTCTCTTTCTTCTTTCTTTCCCTTCCCTACCTCCGCTCCTCTCCTACTTCCTTCCTTCCTCCTCTCCTCCTCTTCCCTACTTCCCCTTCCTTTCCCCCACTCTTCCCCTCTTTCCCCCCCTTTTTAACCTTCTCTCCTACTCTTTTTCCCTATTTTTTCTTCCTCTCCTTTCCCCTTTCCTCCATTCCTCTCTTTCCCTCCCCTCTTCTATCTTATCCTCTACTCCTCTCTTCTTTCTTTCTCCTTTGTTGTCTAATATTTCCCCTATCTGGTATCCGAGCATTCCCAATTGTATATCAATATATACTTTCTTTCCAATTTCCTTTCAATTTTGCCCTGTCTATCGCTTCTATCATCATAATTGTACATTCATAATATAACATTCTTTCTCCCCCCCGCCACATCTCCCTTTTCCATTTACTCTGGTGTCATCTGGGTTTCTATTTCTTTTCTAACCATACATAGAATCTTCCCCATGTCTTGAAATACACTGATTCCTCTTTATCTTTTATTCTTAGAGTTAATCTGTTCATTTCTGCACAGTCTAAAATCTTCTTTATTACTTCACCTTCTGATGGGATTTTCTCTGTCTTCTAATTTTGCGCAAATACAATACTTGCTGCTGTTATTATGTGTATGATTAGATACATATCTTCTTTAATATATCCCTCTGGCAAAATACCCAATAAAAAAATCTCTGGTTTTAATTCTACCATGTTTCCCCAAAAATAAGACCCTGTCTTACATTTTTTTGAACCCTGAAATAAGCGCTTGGCCTTATTGCCATGCACTCAAAAGCCCGATTGGGCTTATTATCAGGGGATGTCTTATTTTGGGGAAAACAGGGTATACGTTTGTGTAGCATTTCCACTAACCATGTCTGTATTCTAAACCAATTGTTTTTTGCATCTATGCATGACCACCACATATGATAATATGATCCCGGCAAATGTGAATATTTCCAGCATTTAGCTGATTTATCCTTAAATATTTTTGCTAGCCTTTCTGGTGGCATATGCCATCTATAAAACATTTTATATAAATTTGAAAAATAATAAATTGTTGTGTTTTTTTTCTTTTGCAATCCTAGCAACAGGTATAATATCTTATTACCAAAAGCTCCTAGAAACCATTACCCTCCTGCCTTAACTAGCCATGGAAACAAACAAAGAAACAACAACAAAAACCATTTCTCTATTCTATTTCCGAGAGCTGCTCTGATGATTAAAAGCTCTTTCCTTCCCAGTTTAACAGCTTTGGTATGGGCTCAATTTCTATCACATCATAAGGTGCCCTCCCAAGAATTCTGTTTGTCAATCTTTGAATCATTTCTCTAGCATGCTCTGTTTTTGACAAACCTATGTTGGTTCCACATTATAATTTTGCTTGGCTCTAGGTGTTCACAGAATTATTGCTTATCTTCCCCAGGATCTTCCCAGGTATTGATGTCAGACTGATAGGTCTATAGTTTTCTGGAACCATTTTTCTCCCTTTTTCGAAGATGGGAACCACATCAGCCCTTTTCCAATCATCTGGTAGTTCCCTGGTGTCCAGGGATCCTTAAGTGGAAATCCTTCATTTTAGTTTTTTTTTAGGTTTTCTGCAAATTTGGGCTTTTATTAAATTTTCTTGAATCATCTGTCTAACATCTCACAACTCTTTTGGCAGACTCTGAATACAGAGTCTATTTTGGGGGCTGATGAACAAGAGCCAAATATGGAAAAGCAAGGACATCAGCCTGGCAACCAAATGTAGGTTAGTCCACTCTATTGTGTTCCCCATAGCTACCTATGGACAGTTGGACCTTATTAAAGCAAGACAGGAAGAAAATTGACTCATTTGAACTGTGGTGCTGGAGAGGGTTCCTGCATATTCCTTGGACAGCAAAGGTGACTAACAAGCAAGTACTGGAACGCATAACATTAGATATGTCACTGGAAGGCAAAAATTACAAAACTGCATCTTACCTATTTTGGCCACATTATGAGAGGAATTTATTGGAAAAAGCAATTAGGTTGGAAGAATTCATGGTAAAAGGAAGCCATGTCACCAAAGAACATGGTGGGTAAAACACTATCAAAGCAGAACACAGGAAAACTGAAAGTAGTGCAAAATTGGAAAATGTGGATTGGAAACTACCTGGCCCATAGAATCATCAAGAGGTGGACAGGAGTGATTGGTTATCATCATCATCATCATCATCATTTTTGGGGGCTATCAGAGGTTCTTCAGTTTTTAGCTATACAATCCAAAGTTCTTCTTGCTGTCTACTCATAGAACAGGTAAAATAGCAATACCTACATATCTAACCTCGCTGAAAAATAACACAAGGGAATTCAGACATACGTCTTGGCATGACCTTATTTCATGCCCATTTTCCTTAACAATACAAGTTTGATTAACATTTTTAACTAATCCATCAGCCTCTTCTGTTTACAAATGCTTCACTTGGACAAATTGCTACAATTGTATGAAACGCAGTGACATGATTCTGATCTGTTAATGTCTATTCAAGATAACAGATTAATCAATGTCCTTATAATTCCAGGTAGTTTATATTATCCTCTGGGCTGCATAATCTACATTGATTTGAATTAATAAATCTATGGCCTCAAGGGTTTTTTTCCCCTTTATGGTGAGTTAATAAAATTCATGCTGACCCACTGGAAAAGCTACAGAGCATTATAATGGTGCTTAAAGGCGATCTTTTCAAGCTAGTTTAACAATAGTATGGTTAACATGTATTTATTGTATGCACTTTATCTTTGCCTCTGTCTGGGAGGCAAAGATAAAGGAGGTTTACTGATATTAAAACATAAATGAAACAAATAACAATAAGTAACACAGCATTTCCTAATATAGTAAGACATTTGACTAGCATAGGCATTGATGAATACAAAGCTGATACCCTGAAAGAAAGAGGTTTTTTAACAACTTCCCAAAAGCATAAGAGTGAGCCAGGCTACAGGTTTCATGGTGATCTTGATAGCTCAGAGTCTACAATTCCAAGGTCTCTGTCTCTTAACCCATCCAGTTCCCCCAGTTTGCAGTGTTGCCTTTCTAGCATGCAACATTGATGTCTATTCTCTCAGTTCAATCTCTGCTTATCTATCCAACGCTCACTTAGATTTTCAGATAATTTTCAATTTAGCTTGAATTTTCTTTTAGACAGTAAGAGTGTATACACTTAAATGCTTTTCCACTCTTTCTTCCTCACTATGTTATCATAGTACCCTTCAATAGTAAACAATCAAAAACAATATCACAACCCCCAGAATGCCAGAACAAACCACACAGACAATCTCTTGGGAATCATCTTCTACAATGATACCTCTCTTATATTTTTATCTAATTTATCTCTTTAAACACCCCCTCTCTCTCCCCTCTCCCTCGGTTGTGACGATTTACTCAAGTATTTGCTCTTTCTTAATATGGCTCAGTGCTTTGTGTCCACTATAATAATGTCCTCAACATAAATGGTATTATTTCCCTTCCTCTGTTACCTCTTTTTGGTTTTTAGCTAAGAACCAGACTCATCTTGTGGGCAGAGGGACCTGCTCAGTTACAGTGTCCACAAGATTGATTTCCCATCTGGGCCTTATGACTCTAACTGCTTTCTTGCCAAATCCCTGAAAGCTGTTGTGATCTCACTGGACTCTCTGCGTTGGCTTCATTATATGTGCAAAACATTAAAGCACACATCTCTTCAATTATTTGCCTTCCATGTATCATTATTAAAAAACTATTTTGAAGACCATTAGGTAGGCTTCTATATCATTCTCCTTTGATAATTTTCTTAGACTTATTTATTTATTTAGTATTTATTAGTCCAATTTATATTCCACCCTTCTCTGTAGACTCAGGGTGGCTTACAATGCATTATAGTAATAGCCTGCACACTTTTATGTGTATACCTGCTTATTAGGGCTTTCGCCCCCCCCCCAAGCGGTGTTGTTCTATACAAAGCTGGCTTATTGCTCCCAAAATCCGGGTCCTCAATTTACCTACCTCGAAAGGATGGAAGGCTGAGTCAACCTTCAGCCTGGTAAGACTGAAATTAGAATTCATTCCTAGGTCTGCACTGACTTCATCAGGAATAACTTGCTTGCAATTGATGCTGTCATAAAAGCCTCTTGAGGTAGTGTTGGCCAATAATCCAATTCACTAAGTCTTCCTGGTGTTGGATCATACTCCTTAATTTTATGGTCTTGTTGTCAAGATGACAGCACTTGTGGTGCTATTTGCAATATATTTTGTTTCTAAAAACTCTCAGAAAGTGTAGCAAATTGTTGAGTAGCAGTCACTTAAATTCATACCTATGAGATGCTCTTTAAATTAAAAATGTTCCCTTTAACCTACTCCCTTTTTATTATCCTGCTTCCCATTATTGTTCTTTGTGCCTTGGTGTATCCTAGCAAACATAAGGTTCCTTGTCACCTACTGGTCCATAAACAAAAAAAGTTATAGGGGCGCACATAATGGAATAATGTTTTTAAAATCTCTAATGTAACTATTACCTTTGCCTACATAATTCAAAGGCATGATGAGGAGTAGGCAGGAGTGAATAAGTGATGTCTTTCATGGAGGAATTACATGAGTTGAAAGTTGTGATGCCTTCCCACATCAGCTTTGCTGCTGCTTCATATTTAATTGGAAATCATTGCAGCAAATCCCAGCCATGTGTGGGCTGGTTATTGCTGTTCAGTATTGAGCAAATACTTAGAACTTAATGTTATCTCTCTCTTTTCTTCCCCCTACTTTGTACTGACAAGGTAAAAAAAGGGGGGAGGGACATAATAGCAAAGTAAACTCTTTTTTTCTTTTATGATCCATATTTAGTTCAACACAAGCAAACAGGATATAACCTTCAGAGATACAATTGTTTGGCATATGGCTCTATTGGCTATAACAAATTGTCAAAAAAATTATTTGGTCCACTGTTAAAAGAGAAAAGTTGTGCCCTGCATGAGATAATAGGAAATTATTAGAACATTGCAGTGCAGTTCTTCATTCAAAAAATGTTTACAAAATGTATATGTATGCAACATATATGCTTATAAAACACCTAATGTTTGGGAGAAAGCATATTAAAATATGTATGTCATAGGCAAATGACTACAGAATGCCCATTTCATAGAGAAAATGTATCCAATTTACACAAAATGGATTTTCTCCCCTTATATTACATTTTTCAGAAAATGGGCCAGGCCAAATTTATAATTCAACACATAAAACACAGCCACCCATCCTAGCTTGCAATATTAAAATCTTGGCACTTGAATTATTTCTTTTCTCTTGCACGATACCGAACCTTATGCAAATCAGCATTTGGAAGAGTATCTGTCATTGCCCATCACTTTCAGAACCTTGCTTTGTAAGACAGCATGTTGTAAGAGCCTGAGTTGTTTGCAGCTGTTGAAGCTGTCTTCTGAACAAAGCAACTGGCCATGACATACATATAGGCTGCATAGGAGATGATGACCCTGAAGGTTTTGTTTAGGTATTAAAACTGGGAGGGGATACATTTACTAAATATTTACTAACAGAACAATTACCTCTGCATCAGTGGTGGCAAACCTTTTGGGCTCAGTGTGTCAAAAATTTTAAAAAATGCCTAACTTGACTCCACTGGCATATCACTGCACCCTCGAACAAAAGAGAAACAATTCTTATATTTTGAATAATTTTGAATATTGAATAATTAAATAATGGAAGATTATAACTTAACATAAATATGTGTATTATTATTACAACCATATAAGCTTGCTACATGTAACAAATATGATTAATAATATTTTATTTGTAGTAAAAGGAATGACATGAGTCATTATGGTGATTGGCATAAAAATAATATATTGAAATATTGAATAATTAAATAATGGAAGATTGTAACTCTACATAAATAAGTGTACTATTACCAGAATTATATAAGCTTGCCAAACGTAGTAAATATGATTAATATTATTTTATTTGTACTAAAATGTAAGAACTCAGGTGCCACATTGTTCACACATTGATATGTTTGTAAAAAAAAACTTGGGGGAAAAAAAGAGAGAAACATTTCTACATGTTCATTTATTTTTTTAAAAAATACAATACAATCATGGATGGTGTTTTGCATTTCATAAAAAAGCTAAATAATTATAAAAATGAAATATGTAAAAAAAAAAAACACACAACCCTCATTTTCAGTGGGTCCAGAGACTGTGCAAGAGCACACCCCACTCTCCTGCAACCTCAGAAATGTGTATGAAAATGGAGTGTGTTTTCAAGAATAGTTGTTGAGTGTTGGTTTTTCACCCAAAATTTCATCTTTGTGAAATGTGTCACCTTTGACATGTCTATCATAAATTCACAATCACTGTATAGTTGCAAAGCTACCATTCACAAGATTATTTTAGCAGTGATGTTGAGCAAACATACAGTATCAATGAGCTTGTTCTTAAATACCCTTCTGTCAGTGGTGAAATCCATTTTTTTTACTACCAGTTCTGTGGGCGTGGCTTGGTGGGCACGGTGTGGGTTGATGGGTGTGGCTTGGTGGGTGTGGCAGGGGAAGAATACTACAAAATCTCCATTCCCACCCCACTCCAGGGGAAAGATTCTGCAAAATCCCCATTCCCACCCCACTCTGGGGCCAGCCAGAGGTGGCATTTGCCAATTCTCTGAACTACTCAAAATTTCCGCTACCAGTTCTCCAGAACCTGTCAGAACTAGCTGGATTTCACCCCTGCCTTCTATCCATTCCATTTGTAAACAAACCAACCAAAAATACCAGTGAATGATGTCAAAGCATACTAACTCAGCATAATTCTTTTCACTGAAACAAGAAGAGATTTGCTTTAATCACCATTTTCAACAGATGGAACAGGTTTTTGAACAGAAGATTCAGAAGGATCTCAACAGATTTGTACTTTGGGCCCTATCTAACATATAGCTCAGAGGTGAGAAAAGTAAAATCCTGAACTTAGACAGGAAAAAGAACCCCAAGGTGCACAAGTACAGAATAGACTTAACACTACTGTCTGTGAGAGGGAACTAGGTGTTCTGGTGGACCAATACTTAAGTATGAATCATAATGTGTGAAAAAACCTAAAACAAAACAATGTAGTCCTAGGTTGAATCAACAGAGGGATAGCATCAAGATCATGGAAAGTGATACTATCATTCTATACTGCACTAGTGAGGCAACATTTGGAATACTGTGTCCAGTTCTGGTCACCACAATGCAAAACAAAATGCTGAGACTCCAGAAAAAGTGCAGAGAAGAGCAACAAAGTTGATCTGGAGGTTAAATTGTCTGATGAATGAACAAGGGAACTAAGTATGTTTAGTCTAACAAAGATAAAACTTAGGGAAAACCTGATAGCAGTCTTTTAAATATTAGGGAAGAGAGGGTTGATTTAGGGTTGTTTATTCTCCATAGTACCTGAGAGCAATGGGTGGAAACTCATCAGAGAGAAATCCAATCTGGAAATGAGGGATTTCTTAATAGTTTGCCTCTGAGAGTTGTGGATGCTCCATTGGTTGAGGTTTTCAAAAAAAAAATAAAAAAAAAATGGACAATCATTTGTTCAGGGTGGTATAAGGACTCCTGCATTGGGCACGGGATTGGACTAAAATACATCTTTTCCATGATTCTTTTAAAACTATTGATGGAAGCTTCGGAGGAGAGGCCTTATGAGTCATCACTTCACTTTATAAGGGAGCCATTTTGTTTCATGAAACAGCTTTGAGGTGAAGTTTCACACAAGGCTTTGTTAAAACAATACTGCTTTTGAAGATCTGCAGATCCCTAATGTACATTTGGTTACTCTTAAAATCACACTATGAATGAATGAGCTATTTGCACTTTTTTTTATTTTGAGCTTTGCCTATCTGTCATAAAAGAAAAACGTATCTATCCTGTTGTTCAAGAATACATTATACAGAGGCACATCAGTATTTTCACAATCCACAGGTATTCTGACATGCCTGATTCTCTCATTTGACATAGACTTGTATCCCATCTACATTGCTATCAGATGCTTCAAAAGAATGATTTCAATCAAGCTGACCCTAATTTAAAAGTCATCAAGCTCTTTCTACTCAGCCCTTTCAGGTAGACCAGATGAGGAAATATAATCCACAGAAATACTAGAACTATAATATGTTGGCTATGATAATAACAAAAACATGTAACTCTGATTATACTTCTCCCCTCCTTCTTATTTTATAGTAAGTCACCCCAAATGTCAGAATTTAAGAATTTAAGAAATTCTGCCCTTAAAGAGGCTGTCCTCTTTGATTAGTAACAGTTTCTGAATATCTGCTTCAAGGCCATCTTCCCAGCTCTCTCCATCCATCCCTCCCAAATCTACCAGCTAGCGGTTGCATAAAATGACACTATTTGATGTTAAGGAGTGAAGGTGAGAAGGAATGAGATAAAGAACCGAGGCATATATCTTGCGAGCCTTTCTATAAATCCCCCAGATACTGATATTCTGTCTGATAGTTACTCTGTGGGGGAAGCCTACGAGATGATTTTTGTCATCTTTTCCTGAAAGATTATCCTTCACGCTGTGGAAAGAATAGTTTTATTAGACAAAGTATTGGCACCAGCCTGTGTGGCCCACACAAGTAAAACTCTTTTTACAGATTCTGTCGCAGAGTCTGAGTCACCAAAGGTGGGAGTATATCAAGTGTGTTATTATTCTCTTTCAAGTGTCTCATCTATGGTTAAGGGAGTTCTGGATGCAGGCAGCCTGCTTGGTGGATTAATTGAACCAACAAACAAGTCCAGTCTCTTCACAGCTACTTTTAGAACTTAAAATCAGCCACCATGTAAAGTCAGCTTAACTCTCCCATTAGTAGAGGGACAAGGACAGGACAACAATTGGTGACCATGGGGTTGCAATTAACCTTTGGCAGAAGGAAAAGGACTTCAGTATTTAAACAAACAATGCAAAGTGGGTGGGGCAATGTATATGCCAGACCAGAATTTTCTGCCCATCCCCCATCCCCTTCCCATCCCATCCAGGGTTCTGGATATAAATCTATTCATGCTTCAAAAACTGATTCAAAAGGAATGTTTTCAGCCTCAAGCGAGCCCAGAAGATCTATGCTATTCATCCAAGCAGGGTTTCCCCTCCCCACACCCGGCTTCTGTACAACACAGGTGCAAATTGCTTTTATGAGGCATATTAATCAGCTGACTCTTTACAGCAGAAGGACCTTTTTTCAGGTTCACATGGAAAAGCCTGAAAAAAAAATGAAGAGCTGCTTCAATGAGTAGAAGAGAGATGTGCTTTAGCTGTGCACAGCTAAAGGTGAAATAACTTGTCATTATTTTTAATTTCCTTGTCATTGTTTTTAAGTAGGCATAACCATATTCTCTTTTATATGAGCTGTGGTGGTGAGCCATGGTGGTGCAGTGGTTAGATTGCAGTACTGCAGGTTACTTCTGCTGACTGCTGATTGCCAGCAGTTTGGCAGTTCAAGTCCTACCGGCTGAAGGTTGATTCAGCCTTCCATCCTTCCAAGGTAGGTAAAATGAGGACCCAGATTGTTGGGGGCAATATGCTGACTCTGTAAACCGCTTAGAGAGGGCTGTAAAGCACTGTAAAGCAATATATAAGTCTAAATGCTATAGCTATTGCTAAATTGAAATAATGTTAAGTCTATTATATTGTAGGACAGTTGCTACAAATGTCTATATGCATTCCTGGTAAAACAGTGAGAAACTGTGCCATGGATTTTCTGCAATCAGAGTCATCCTTTGGTTGTTGTTTTTTTGTTTGTTTGTTTGTTTTAAAGGTTTATGAGTTACAAGTAGGACCTTGGATGCCATTCTATCCACCCCTGCTTTATAAGGTTAACTCAATCTTTCAATGCACATTATTATTTAGTGTATGGCATATCACAAAGGGACTATGAATATATATTAATACTGCTAGTCCATGTGTGATATGCCATAATAATACACAATTGTGTACTAAATAATAGTACACAATACACAAATAATACTCAATACACAAATTGGTTCTTACAGAAAGGAAAAATACACTACAGAGATGCCTTCAAATAAACTATGTCTTTCAGGGATGTCCATAGAGACTGTTCACAGGAGGGGTTGAAACAGGTCAGGATGACAGCCACAACCATACAATCAAACCCTTCACGCACACATAGACAAGCTTCGTTCTCATGGTTTTAGCTTCCATCTTGACTTTTTTTAACCTTACAAAGGAAGTCAAGAAGATACTTTTCTTAGCTGACATGCAAAGGATCAGCCTGGAAATGTTTTTTTTTTTTTAAATGTTATACCTTCTCTCTGTTGTAGCAAGTGGGCGGGGTGGGGGGGGGATAGCTTTGCTAGAAATCTCAGATTAAAGAATTAGGTAGATTTAAATGACTGTGCTGTGAAGTAAGAATACAACTCTGACATATAACATTCTTACATCAATCGGAACCAAAGGAAGGTCTAAGATATGTGTATGTGTGTGTGTCTTCACCTTATATATACATAACTATACCTATATCCATACATACATGTGTGTGTATACACACACTACCTTTTCATATATATGCCCAATATCAAATTTGTTGAGTATTTCCTGAATCAGAGTTTCCATTCCTTTACGAGGCAGCTATCATTACACTATGAGCAATGGAGTTTTGTGTAAAAAATGAATACACGAGCTAGAAACCAGAGCTTCTACTCTGTAGTTTATTTTCTTTATAGCATCTGATTGAGTCTTAGACTGACATTAGAACTATATTTGCAGTCAAGGTGTAAATAAAACCAGAGGTTATTTCATAGCCTTGAGTCCAGCCTGTCAATGTGTAATACGAAGGGGAGGGCAGAATATAAATGGATGACAGAAGACAGATTTGATAGTTGATATTCCAAAATCTCACAGCGTTTATGCCACTCTGCTGTTCTGAATCAAGACTTCAGATAGTTCAGAACCTAATAGCCTTTAGCTATTATGGGAGTCATCTGCTTTATTCCATTAGGTAGTTAATGTTGCAACTATATACAGCTCCAAACATTATTACTGCCTTCACTTCGTCTTGAGTTTCATTGAAACTGTTCGTTGTATTGAACTTGTAGCTTGAAAAATATACTCAGAGCCTGGTTTCATACAACATATGAAACCCTAAACTTGGATTAGTTAAACTATTTCATGTAAGAAGAAAATCATAGTATTGAATTGATAGTTTAGTTCATCAACATGCCAAGACATCGACTGAATTCCCATAGTCTTCTAAACCACAAAGTAGCAAACCCTTTTAAACTTCAACAAAGAATATTGATATGGTGGTAGTAGTGGTAACAGTAGTTCCTTTTGCCATACAGGATGTTACAAAGGCCAAATTTTATGCCATGATACCTACCTCCAAATTTTTCATTGTTTTGTCTTAAAAAGGAAAAATTCATGGAATTTAATAAAACTCTCCATCTCTCTGGGCTCTCCCTTACAAGCTCCTCAAAATGATGTGAATATAGTCTCAAAACTGCTTTTTTATCATTTGTCCTCAGGATATGTTCATCTTATATTCCAACCATAGCTTAAAAGTTCCAGTCCCAAAGGTACTTTTTTCAAAAGGCAACTGGACTTTCTGGTTTTTCTTTGAAGATGTTGTGCTTCTCATCCAAGAAGTGAAACATCTTCAAAGAAAAACCAGAAAGTCCAGTTGCCTCTTGAAAAAAACACCTTTGGGACAACCATGACTTGGATGACTGAGAATCTCCATAGACATTTAAAAGCTCGAGGCTGCCTTTAACATTCATCATCATCACCATCATCATTTTAGCCATTTTTCTATTCACTGCAGGATGAAGGTCTCTTGCCTTCATGCCTTCAGGATGAAGGCATGTTTTCAACCAATACAGTCCTGAACTTTCTTTCACCAATTGGGCCCACAAAACATGCTAATGTCATTGATCCATCTTGTTTTAGGTCTCTTTCGTGAATGTGTTTTATCAACTGGGATCCATTCTCTGACTGTCTTGGTCCATCTGCCATCAGTTTCTTCTTGAGAAGGCAACAATTTGCCTTAATAATCTTGAAGTGGAAATCAACATAGAATGAGGTGTATGACAAGGCAATACAATATAACTGTTAGATCAGGCGCAGGAACAGAAGACGTGACCAGCTCGATACATTTAGCAACTTTATTAGTTACAAGTAACAAGTCAAGACTGCTGGCGCGCTGCCGGAGCTCTCCTTATATTCGCTCCTGGCAGACGCACCGCCCCTAGGCAGGGATTCAAATCTCCCGCCCGATGGCTAGCAGCCAATCAGGGCGGATGTCCTTATAAGGACATAACACTCCTCCCCCCTTAGTTCGAGTTGTCAATCTCGTCCACAAAAGTCACGTAATCGCGCAGGTACGTAGGACGCCTCGGCACCCTAGCTAACCTGCGCAGTCTCACTTCTTCTCTGTCTCCGGCCTGGACGGACGGGTCTCTTTCGTCTCCTGGTTCCCTCTCCGGAACCGGGCTCGGTTCGGCTGTCGAGTGAGCGGGGTCACCCCCAGCGCCTCCGGCCGGACCGCAGACCCTGGATGGCTGGTTCTGATGGTCTTCCTCCTGGCCTGTGGATCTATCGCCTTGTCTTGGTTGCTCGGTTCTGACCCGGGAAGAGCGTCTGAGTCTCGGTAAGTCCATTTCTTGCTCCTCCCTGGTCTCCCGGGCGCTGTGGTTCGGTTGCGGTCCGGCTTGCTGCCGTTCGGGTGGTGGTTCCGCTCGGTGCCCTCGGGTCCAGTCCGCCGGCTGCGGGTGGTGCTGGCTTGCGTTGTGCTGTCCAACCTCGCAGGGGTGGCGTTGGTCCCCTTGGTTGGGCTGGCGTAGGTCTCCCCCGTCTGGTTGGCGGTGGTCGACCCGGTCGGGATGTTGTTGCGGGGCTGCCCCTGCGGGGCAGCAGAGGTCTCCCCTGCTGGGGTGGTGTCGGTCTCCCTGGCCGGGTTGTTGTCGGTTTTCCCTTCCCCCTAGTCCCTGGTCTACCATCAGGTGGTGCCTGGGGTCCTCCTGGCCGGGTTGTTGTTTCCAGGTTGTCTGCTGCGATGGGCGGGGGTCCCTCTCGCCGGGGGGTCGTGTGCCACCCTCGCCCCTGGGTGGTGGGGTGCCCGTCCTGGCTGGGTCCCGGTCTACTCGCCTGGAGTTGCGGTCTCCCTGGCTGAGCTGGTGATGGCTGCCGTCGCTGGGTAGGTGCGCTGCTCCTCCTCTGGGCAGGTCCCGGTCTACTTGCGGGCTGGGTTGGTGTTCCCTGGCCCTGTTGTGCCGGGTGCCCACCTGGCTGGGTTGGTGTTGCCATTCCCCGTGCGGTTGGCCCCGGTCTACCTCGCTGGACTGCCGACGTGACAGTACCTGGTAGTGGGCTGGGCCGACCTCGTCGGGGTGGCGCTGCTCTGCCTCGCCGGGGTGTGGCAGGCCTACCTCGTCGGGGTGTCGTAGGCCTACCTCGCCGGGGTGTTGTAGGCCTACCTCGTCTGGGTGTGGTAGGTCTACCTGGCCGGGTTGTTGGAGGCCTACCTCGTCGGGGTGTTGTAGGCCTCCCTCGTCAGGCTGGTTTTCGTGTGCTCCCCCCCACCTTTTTCGGAGTTGGTCGATGTGCCGTCTACAGACCTGTCCATCTTCCAACTCGACGGTGTAGGATTTGGGGCCAGTTATGCTGGCAATCTTCCCCTTCAGCCACTTGGGAGAGCCGTTGAAATTCAGCGCGAAAACTGAATCTCCGTTGCTGAACGCGCGAAGCGGGCGGCTGGCGGTTGCGGTCACTTCCGGGCTGTATTGGGGGTGCAGCCAGTCCAAGGGTGACCTCAACCTTCTGCCCATCAGCAGTTCGGCCGGGCTCTTGTGGGTGGTGGCATGTGGCGTGATGTGCTGGGTGAGGAGGAAATTGTCTATGCGTTCTTGCCAGTCTCCCGGGCCCATCTTGGTGAGGGCTTCTTTGGTCAGTCTGACCATGCATTCAGTTTGCCCGTTTCCAGCCGGCCTGTAGGGGGCGGACAGGGCGTGGCGGATGCCCAGTCCTGCCAGGAAGGACTCCATGGCCAGGGATGTGAGCTGGGGGCCGTTGTCCAAGACCAGCACGTCCGGTAGTCCGTGTGTGGCGAACAGACGGCGCAGGGCTCGGATCGTCGCTTCTGTTGTGGTAGATGCCATGGGCACCACCTCGAGCCACTTGGAGAAGGCATCTACCACGATGAGGAGGTGTCGCCCTTGCATCGGACCCATGAAGTCAATATGGATCCTCGCCCAGGAGTTGCTGGGGGTCTCCCACTTCGCGACTTCGGCTTGCGGCGGTGCTGGGCGAACTTCTTGGCACGGGTCACATCTGGAGACCCATTGTTCGATGTCTTTGTCCATGGAGGGCCACCAGACGTAACTCCGTGCCAGGGCCTTCATGCGGACGATGCCCGGATGCCCTTTGTGCAGCGTTTCTAGCGTCCGCCGTTGCAGAGTGCTTGGGATCAGCACCCTGTCTCCCCATAGCAGACAGCCCTTTATGGTGGACAGCTCCTTCTGTTTCCTGGCGAACGGGCTGAACTTTTCCTCTGGCTTTTCCGATGGCCACCCTCTGAGGATCCATGACTTCACTTGGCGGAGTGTGGGGTCCTTTTGGGTGTGGACGGCCACATCTGTGGATGACACCGGACAACTGGCATCGTCATCTATATGGAGTAGATGGAGCGTGGGTGCTGGGTCTTCGACTGGATTCCTCGACGGGCATCTGCTGAGCGTGTCGGCGTTTCCTATGGCTGTGCCTGGCTGGTGCACGAGCCTATAGGAGTAGCCGGCTAAGAAGATGGCCCATCTTGTCATCCGTGGGGACATGAAGGTCGGGGTGGGTTGGTCGCCTGCGAGGAGCCCCAGGAGTGGCTTGTGGTCGGTGACTATGGTGAAACGTCTTCCGTAGAGGTATTCGTGGAAACGCTTCACTCCAGCCACGATGGCCAGGGCTTCTTTGTCCAGCTGACTGTAGTTGCGCTCTGCGCCGGACATTGTCTTAGAGAAGTAGGCGATTGGGGCTTCCGTGCCGTTGGGCAGTTCGTGCCCCCACCCCGTATGGCGACGCATCGCAAGTCAGCTTGATGGGCAGCATCTCGCTGTATTGGATGAGGACGCTTTTGGACGTCAATAGTCCTTTGATGGCCCGGAACGCTGCTTCCTCTTCCTGGCCCCACTCCCAGGAAACCGATTTCCCCAGCAGGCGGTGGAGTGGCTCAGCAACTGTGGCTTTCTGTTTTAAGAAAATGGCGTAGAAGTTGAGCAACCCAAGGAAAGCCTGAAGCTCCGTTTTGTTTTTTGGGCTTGGAGCTTCATGGATTGCTTCCACTTTTGATTTGGTGGGGTGGATGCCTGTGCTATCAATGAGGTAGCCCAGGAACTCGACTTCCTGTACTCCTATGATGCACTTGTCCCGCCTGACCCTCAAGCCCTTGGCCTTGAATCGCTGCAGGACGAGCCTGAGCCTTTCAAGGAGTTGAGCTCTTGAGTCACCAGAGATGAGCACATCGTCGAAGTAAGGCACCACCCCTGGAACGCCTTGGAGAAGGCGTTCCATCATAGATTGGAAAATGCCGGGGGCAGCGCTGACTCCAAATTGGAGGCGGTTACATTTGAATGCCCCCCTGTGCGTGACAATTGTTTGTGCCTCCGCCGTTTTTTCGTCCACTGGCAATTGCTGGTAAGCCTGGGCCAGGTCCAGTTTCGCGAAAATTGAGCCTGATCCCAGGGAATGCAGCAGGTGTTGCACTACTGGGACTGGGTATGAGCTCTGTGCCTTGTTGATGGTACAACGGTAGTCGGCGCAGATGCGCACAGACCCATCATGCTTCAGTGGGGTCACAATGGGGGTCTCCCATGAGGCATGATCGATCGGTTCCAGGACGCCCTGGGCAATCAGGTTATCCAGCTGCTCGTCTACTTTAGGCCGCAGGGCAAACGGAACTCGGCGGGGCTTGAGCCTAATTGGGGTGATTCCCTTGTCCAGATTGAAAGAGATTGGCCTCCCCACAAATTTCCCCAGCTTACCATCGAAGACTTCTTTGAACTCTTCGAGGATGGTGTCGAGTTCGTCCCTACGGATTTCGTGGATGCCCTCGATGGAAAGCCCCAGCGGCTTAAACCACTCCACTCCTAATAGGTTCGGTCGGCTGTTCTCCACGATGGTGATGGGCAGCTCTCCGTTAAAGTCCTTGTATTTGATGTGGATGGTGGTTCTGCCCAGGATTCCAATGGGGTTTCTGTTGAAGTCCACAAGCCTCGACTTCGGGGTTTTCAGCTGGGTCTTCTTGCAGGATGGCTTCAGCTGCTGTAGGTGCTGCCAGTCCATGATGGAGTAGGCGGATCCCGAATCTACCTCCATCTTGCACGGTGACCCCTCTGCCAGCAGCGTCACGTGGAACTTGGTGGTCCCTTCATCGCTTGTGTGTGCGATGGTGGTCTGGTGCACAGTTCTGTTACGTGGGTATTCCTCCTCCCTGCGCCTGGGCTGGTTCGAGGACCATTTGGATGTCCTCTGGTCATCTTTGCGATTCTCGCGGAATCGTGGTCTGGGCGGTTCCGGGGCTGGGTCTGCTGCTCTGCAGGCCTCGGCGATGTGCCCCCTCTTCAGGCACCGGCGGCAGGTTGCGTCCCTCCATCTGCAGGTTGCCCTGGGGTGGTCGCCTTTGCAGCTGCCGCATCGTTCTCCCCGGTCGCCAAGCTATGGGTTTTCCTGCCTGGGGGGGCGGGAAACCTTGTGGACGGCCCTTTCCTCATCAGACTCGGATTGCGTGGTTGAGTCGTCTGATGAGGCCAGGCCCGACTTGTGGATCTTGTGGATCCCTCTAGCTTTTACCATCGCGGCGGCTGCCTTCTCGGATGTTTCAGCCGCTGTTGCTTCGTCGAGGACGTCTTTGAGTGGGATCCTCTTTCGGCTGAGGAACTTCTTCTGCAGCCCCACATCTCTCATTCCAAAAACAACGCGGTCTCGGATGGCATTGTCCACGTTGTCGAACTCGCAGTTGGCAGCGATTTGACGAAGCGCTGCCACGAATTCCTTGATGGATTCACCTTCCCACTGGTTTCTCTGTTGGAAGGTGAACCTATTGGCGATTGGGGTGCCTGTGGGTGCATAGTGCTCCTGTAAGACTTCCTGCAGATCGTTCCAGGACATCTCCTCAATGTCCCTGGGTGCCACGAGGTCAATCGCCATCTCCAGGACGTCCGATCCGCAGTGAGCCAGGAAGAGGGCTCTTTTCCGCTCATTGTCGAGGTTCTGGTAGCCATTTCCTCGCAGGAACTGCCGGAATCGGACCATGTACGACCTCCACTTCTCTCGGGATGGGTCGAATGGGTTCAGTGCGGCAATCGGAGCTTGCGGCGTTGCCATTCTGGGAGTCGCTGTGGTTTAGTGACTTCAGCTCGGAGGGCGATCGTGCCACGAGTCTTGCTCAGGTTCTCTTCTCTAGTCCTTCGTCGCCAGTGTTAGATCAGGCGCAGGAACAGAAGACGTGACCAGCTCGATACATTTAGCAACTTTATTAGTTACAAGTAACAAGTCAAGACTGCTGGCGCGCTGCCGGAGCTCTCCTTATATTCGCTCCCGGCAGACGCACCGCCCCTAGGCAGGGATTCAAATCTCCCGCCCGATGGCTAGCAGCCAATCAGGGCGGATGTCCTTATAAGGACATAACAATAACCTATTCTTTTCTCAGCATGCCTTGAAGAAGTATTCCGCAAACTAGACTGGGCAAAAGATGGAATAAAAATCAATGGCACCTATTTCAATCACTTAAGATTTGAAGATAATGTTACACAATAGCAATAGCAGTTAGATTTATATACCGCTTTACAGTGCTTTACAGCTCTCTCTAAGCAGTTTACAGAGTCAGCATATTGCCCCCAACAATTTGGGTCCTCATTTTACCAATCTCAGAAGGATGGAAGGCTGAGTCAACCTTGAGCCGGTGGGACTTGAACTGCCAAATCATAGGCAGCTGGCAATCAGCAGAAATAGCCTGCAGTAGTGCAATCTAACCACTGAGCCACCAAGGCACAAGACCCAGAAAAGCTACAAAGAAATATACAAGAGCTGTACAAAGCAGAACCATTTGGCTTAAAAATAAACCTGAAAAAGATCCAGGTTATGTTTAATAGATTCATCAAAGAAAGAAAAATTTCTGGGCATGAGTTTAGTGCTGTTATATATGTGTGCATAATTAACCCAACTGTCAAATCACGGGCATAGAACACTTCTACCCAGCAACATCTGACTCATGTCAGTTGAAAAGTGGCCACGTGTCAGTCCCCCACTCCCCCAAGAACCAAGAAAGTGATGTAGAGTTACTTCTGAGTAGATTCTTTTATTGTTCCTCACCTATAGACAGAAATCTTGCCAAACTACAAATTTTTTGGAGTATAAGATGCTCCAGAGTATAACTGAACCTTAGTTTTTGGGGAGGAAAATAAGAAAAAAAATCTGCCTCTGCCTATCAGCATCCATCAGTATTCATCTGACTAGTGTCTTGTCAGTGTGTGAGAGAGCTGAGAGCTGTTTGGAAACTGAAACAGTATTTGCTGTGTGAGTAACAAGGAAGGAGACAGGAAGGAGCCTGGGTGTGGTTTAGCTCAACTGTTCTAAAGCTGCATGCTGAAACTAAAACTGAAACTCCTCTCTGCTTGTGTTTTGCTTATATTTATTACCATGGTGGAAAACCTGCTTTTGGTATTGTATATTTACTTCATGTGTTATATTATATATAAAGAGAAGTTATTGAATCCTGCTGAATCAGTTACTTGTATGTACTTTCTGGATGTGAATGCTGCTGCAAACTCCGACAGTCCTTGCAGCAAATAGGAAACAGCTAGGTCAGCTTCAGCACATTATTGCAGCCTGATTCAGCATGAGCAGCTGATTGGTGGGTGGATCAGCCTCCTGGAATATCCCCAATCAGCTGTTCCAGGCTGCAGGGATTGCCACAGACTATAGCCTCCTCCGTGCCTCATGTTTTTGGCTACATTAAGTGTATAAGACACACCCAAATTTTCACCCTCTTTTGGGGAGGAAAAAGTGTGTCTTATACTCTGAAAAATATGGTAAAACAATTCTTTGCAATTGCTAGGGAGGAACCATATTTAACCTCTTCCTCCCTACCAAACATTCTATGCTTCATTGCCTCTTCGCTCTTCGCAACGCAGCTCCTCCTCCTGGGAATTCAGACTCTATTCCACCACATCAGACTAAACCACCTGCTTAAACTTGTCCACCTTTGCCCCATCACATATTAAGGATAAGATTTTTTTACCCTTCTACCAGTGGATGACATTCTGTAGCAGGAAAAACAAAGCCAAATTAATCCAAGAATTACTTTTCTCAAATATTTAAGAGCTTGCCAGCCTTATTACTGAGGCAGAAAAGAGATCAATTGTTGGAGCAGCAAATGTTATGCTGATATACTTTGGATGCTCTCTGAAGGACTGGTGAATTGTACTTGAATGCAGTTGTCTGGCTGAACCCTTCATCATACTAGTAGGAGCTATTTTCTCCTCTTTATGGAAAATAGGCTGCTGCTAATAGTTTGAAGCAAGCTCTGATAACAAGCACAATCCAGATGCCTCTGACAAAAATCATTCAGAGCTCATACAGTATAAAAATAGCTATTGTATTAGAGGCAGTCTGGCTAAAAATTATCCGAACTGAAATCAGTGATTTTAAAGGTTGGGTGGGGAAGAAATAACTGAGCAATCTTTGAAAACATTTGTGTTCACACTCACAAATACTACATTACCGCTATTCTGAATCATACCATTTCAAACTGCAGATCTATTATTTGTGCCTACTAAAAAAAAAAATGGTGATTTGTTCAATTTTAATTTTATTTTCTTATTTTTCTAACAGTAATGGTTGTTTCTGCCTATTTACAAAGTTGGGGGGGGGGAATCATTCAAGAATCTTTGTGCACATCTACAGTCATACTCCTAATGTTCATACTTATGTATGTATCTTTCCTAGTAGGTTTGTTTTTTTTGCAAACAGTTTTTTTATCATAAGAAAATGTATTTTTGTAATCTGCATGTACAGATATTTCTCTATACATATTTCTGAATAGATTGGTTTAGTTGTGTATTTTCTTAACTGCAATTTGCAATGCAATATTCAGATATGTGGATTTTGATCTTTACCAGTGGCCAATCCAAAATGAATATATTTGTGGAGCTTTTTGAATGGTCTTTTTTTCTTTATTTCCACAGCAATTACTCCTGGAGTTTGAGGAATTGTCCCTCCAGCTGAAGGGCTCCTATCAGTTTTTTTTTTTTTAAATCCAATTTCTACTCAAAAATTTTCAATGAAGCCGATCCCGGTTTCCTCGTTTTCGGCGACGACGGTGCCTTTTTAAGCACCGCCAGCCCAGCCGCTTGTAGAGCCGCTTCCCGATTGTGAAGCGGCTTGAAAGCTTCAAAATCCTCAGGATCTTTGAAGAAGAGGCAGCAGGGCACAGGTCGAGCCCCTGCAACCCCCCCAGGGAATTGTTTCTGGGAAGGAAACAGGCGCGGCTCCCTCCCAACCTGCTGAGACTCCGGGCGGCGTGGGACGTCTCTGCTTTCGCAGAAGAAGCCGGCTGCAGGAAACTTCAAAAGAGAAAGGAAACAATCCAAACAAGCAGCCGAAATCTACTTGAACCCTGAAACTCTGAACTGCAAGTATTAGCACTTTGCTGATCTTTTATTTTGAAGGGAAAACTTCTGAATGAGTGAAAGTGACTGGAAAAAATATGGCGCTCAGCATTAGAGTAAATGAATCAGCGAGTGTGGATTGGTGAAGTCATCTTGCTTTGTTACAAAGTTAATAAGTTGCTATAAAGTTGCTTCGGCTGTAATAACAGGAACAAGAGGAAAATCTCTCCCTTTTACTTGACTTTGCTTCACTACAGTTTTGTCCTGAGTAAATCTGGGGGACTTTTTTAGAAGGCTTTGTGGAGGTGGTAGAAGAAGAGGAACCTCCCTCTTCAGAAAA
Source organism: Arizona elegans (assembly GCA_022577455.1). Classification (NCBI taxonomy): domain Eukaryota; kingdom Metazoa; phylum Chordata; class Lepidosauria; order Squamata; family Colubridae; genus Arizona; species Arizona elegans. Next base: position 260,066,040 of record JAKOOJ010000001.1, read on the forward strand.
GCTAGCCTACATGGCAGGATGGCTTCAAAGAAGCAGGAAGGCAAAACAGGGGGGGGATCCCCCATACGCAAACAGGACACGCAGTCACAAGCTCAGAAAAAAGATTTTGATATGGGAGATTTAAAAGAATTTATTTCAAAAATCCTGGATGACAAATTTCAAAAAGCTCAACAGGAAATAGATGATAAAATCCAAAAGTCTCAACAGGAAATTATGCAGGAAATGCAGCAGAACCAAAAGAAGGTGACCAAAAAAATAACAGATGTGGCGTCTGGCCTGGCAGGATTTATTATGAAAGTTGAGTCAAAAGTGGATGAATTTAAATCAGAAGTTAATGCTAAGATGAAAAATAATGATCATAAATTTTTTGATGTTGATGATAAGATGCAGAGAGTTGAGAACGAGATTGTCATGATGCAATTCCGGGCAATGGAATTCGCTATACGGCTTCGAGGAATTAGAGAAGAGGAGAGACAAGATTTGAGACAGGTCTGTGCTGAAGCCCTAGCTGTGATCTTAAAAATTAACCCTGATATGGTTTTCTGTAAAATAGACAAAATTTACAGAGTCAATTCCTGGGTGGCCAGACAAAGACAATTGCCTAGAGATGTGGTCATATATTTTACAGACAGAGCAATAAGAAATGATATCCTGCAAAAATCTTTTCTTACTTCTGTGCAAGTGGGAGGATCAAAGATTACAGTTTACAAAGAGCTTCCACCTAAGATGTTGAAATCCAGAAAAGACTTTGGCTTTCTTGTTAAAGAACTGCAGAATAACCAGATTCCATTTTGTTGGGATGCTCCAACTGGCATAATTTTGAGATATAAGGGAGAGAGACACCGTTTGAATACTGTGGAGAAGGCGGAGCAATTTTATACTGATATCTTTAAAGAAAGAACACCATCCCCACGTACATCCACAGTTTTGGAGATTAAGGAGAGTGATAAGAAGCAACTTCAAGAACCGCAACAACAATCTAAGCAGGAATCAGAGGAGTTGAAGGGCGCTGAAGGAGGTTTCCTGGATGAGCCTTTGCTGGAACCTTCTCCAATCTTGGAGCCGGTTTGGATGGCTGAAGTCAAGGACCAGCGTATAACCCGAGCAAAATCCAAGCAACTTAAAGAAAAGTTACAGCAGGAAAGACAAGATGAAAAGGGGTCAAAGACTATACAAGAGACTGGGGCCGTGGGGAATGCAGGACAGAAGATTTCGGATGAAATCCGATTATTCTGTTCTTTGCTCCAGAAAGAGAATAATGATGATTAAATGTTTATCTTGGAATGTGAATGGGTTGAATGCAACACAGAAAAGGAAGAAAGTATTTGCCTATTTAAAACAACATAATAATGATATAATCTGTCTACAAGAAACGCATATTACAGTTCAAGATCAAAATTATTTGAAAAATTCCAAATTAGGAACACATTTTATATCTTCAACTAACCAAAAAAAGAATGGTGTGGTTATTTATGTACATAAAAAATTAACAGCCAAACTTATAGAAGCTGATCAAGATGGCAGGTTTGTAGCAATTGAATTACTTTCTGCTAATAGTCAAATTCTTTTGATAGGAATTTATGCTCCCAATCAACAACAGGACTATTTTTATAAAATGCTACATACTAAAATACTACAATGGGATTATAGATCTATATTAATTATGGGAGATTGGAATGGAGTAATTGATTCTAAATTAGATAAAAAGACTTTGGCGAAGTCAAGGATTAGACTACCACAGACTTTCTTTGATATGAAAGAAGACTTGGAATTAAAAGATATTTGGAGAATACATAACCCAAAAGAACTGGATTATACTTTCTTTTCTGATAGACATAGATCCTTCTCTAGGATTGATTTCATTTTGTTGTCAGATGATTTACTTGTTAGGACAAAAAGAACAAAGATTCTGCCAAGAACTTTGACTGATCATAGCCCAGTGTGGATAGAAATTGAGACATGCAAGACTGAGAGACGCTCTTGGAGATTAAATGAAAACTTGTTCAGATATGAAAAAAATATAATAGAACTTTAAAAGTATTTGAAAGAGTTTTTTGAAATGAATTTGAATAAAGGCACTCCAATGGAAATTGTGTGGGACGCAAGCAAAGCTTACATGAGAGGGGTGCTTATTTATATGAACTCTAAACATAGATTGATCCGACAAAAGAAAAGACTTGAACTGGAAGCAGAAATAAAGAATAAAGAACAGTTACTCATTAAAAATCCAACAGATGAAAGAATACGTGGTGTCATAAAACTTTTGAAAGATCAATTCCAAATGCTTATAGCAGAACAAGTTGCAACAAACTTACAATACGCAAAGCATAATACATTCTGCAACGCCAATAAACCGGGCAGGTGGTTGGCCTACACATTGAGGAAGAAACAGAGCATACGGACTATTGATAGTATTGATATCGGAGGGAAAGAAGTTTTTCAACAGAAATTAATTAAAGAAGCCTTTCTTGAATATTACACTAAACTGTATGCCAGAGAGGAGGTGCAGAATGGACTTATAGAAAAATATTTAGACAACAAAAGAGTTACAAAAATTACTGAGCAACAAAAGGAAAGAATGAATTATCCTATAACAGAGGAGGAGATAATAGCAGCAATAAAACAATTAAAAACAGCCAAAGCTCCTGGAACGGATGGTCTGACTGCAGTGTACTATAAAACTTTGCAGGCAGAAATGGTGGAACAACTCAGAGACTTATTTTGTAATATACAACAAGGGGGAAAAGTACGTCCATCATGGACTACAGCTTATATTTCTTTGATACCAAAAGAACAAGCAGGTCCCAAAAAACCGGAGAATTATAGACCAATATCTCTTTTGAATACGGATTATAAAATTTATGCAAAAGTACTAGCCAACAGATTGATGCCAGTAATTCAAAAGGTGATTCATGATGACCAAGCGGGATTTATTGAGGGTAGGCACATGAATGAAAATGTAAGGCAAGTAATAGACTTATTGGAATATCTTGAGAAGAATAAACAGATCCCTGCAGTGCTGGTTTTCTTGGATGCAGAGAAGGCCTTTGATAAAGTGGACTGGAATTTTCTACTAAAGACTTTAAAAAAGATGGACTTTGGGGACCAATTTATACAGGTGGTCTCAGCAATTTATCAAGAGCAAAAGACACAGATTATTATTAATGGAAGTTTGACAACAGAGTTTAAAATCGAAAAAGGAACAAGACAGGGATGTCCGTTGTCCCCATTGTTGTTTATTTTAACACTAGAAGTCTTGTTAAATACAATAAGAGACTCTAATATCTTGAAAGATATAATGATAAGGCAAGAGGATTACAGAATAAAGGCATTTGCAGATGATCTGGTTGTTACCCTAACACAGCCAATGGAATCAATAATCCAGATGAAGGACATTATACAAGACTATGGTAAAGTTTCAGGTTTTAGATTGAACCAGAAAAAAACTAAGATGATAGTCAAAAATATGTCACAAGATCGTAAACATGAGCTTGAAAGGAGGGCAGGTTTTGATATTGTACCAAAGGTAAAATATCTAGGAGTTCAGGTTGCAGAATCAAATATGAAATTGTTTCAAAATAATTATGAGGTGTTGTGGCGAGAGGTGCAAAAAGACATGGAGACTTGGAAAAAACTGCAGCTGTCTTTACTTGGAAGAATAGCAGCAGTTAAGATGAATATTTTGCCAAGATTTCTTTTTTTGTTTCAAATGATTCTGGTGCTCAAAAATGATAAACAACTAAAAGTATGGCAAACTGGAGTGAACAAGTTTGTCTGGAACGAGAAAAAACCAAGAGTAAAATTGAAAATTATGCAAGATGTTCCAGAAAGGGGAGGTCTTAAACTTCCAAACCTACAGTTATATTATGATGCAGCAGCTTTGACTTTAACAAGTGATTGGTTTGGAGGAAAAAAGACTGGAATATTAAATGCAGAAAGTTTTGATTTGGAATTTGGATGGCACGCTTACTTATTTTATGACAGCAAAGTGGACAAAGTATTTAAAAGCCATATACTTAGAGATTCTTTGTTGAGAGTTTGGAAGAAGCACCGAATCAAATGGGATTATAAAATACCGCTATGGCTGGATCTTGGTCATACTTTGTGGAATACAAATATAATGTCACTTGGGGGGGTTTTATATAAAAAGGTTCTTTTTACAGATGTGGGCAGATGGCAGCTGAAGACATTACAGACATTGTTGGCTGAAGGGATTAATCTAACTTGGTTACAATATAATCAATTGCAATTGAGATGGAAAGAGGACCAAAAAACTGGTATTATGGAGTATGAGGAAGAATTGGTCAGACATATAAAAGAGAAAGGTCCAATGCATATTAAAAGACTTTATAATGTTTTGTTAGAAAGGGATTCAGAAACTGAACTAGTTAAAGATTGTATGATTAAGTGGGCACAAAATTTTGAGGAACCAGTGACGTTGGAAACATGGGAAAAAATTTGGGTTCAGAATGTTAAATTTACACAGTCGCAGAATTTGAGGGAAAATTTTTATAAAATGTTTTACAGATGGCATTTAGACCCCAAAAAATTGTCGTGTATGTACCCTAATGTGCAGCCTAAATGTTGGAGATGTGATTGTCTAGATGCTACATATTATCATGTTTGGTGGATCTGTAAGAAAGTTAAGGCTTTTTGGATAAAAATTTGGTGGGTCATGCAGAATGTTCTGAAGAAAAAAATTCAATTTTCTCCACAATTGTTTTTACTGGGTATAGTTAAGGGTTTTACATTGGGTGAAACAAAACTGATATTGTATATGATAACAGCAGCAAGATTGTTGATAGGTAAATACTGGAAAAATGAAGCGCTGCCCACGATTGAGGAATGGACTTTGAAGATGGCCAGTTTTGCAGAGATGGCGAAGATTTCAGCATATCTAAAAGATTGTTCACAAGAGACTTATGAATGGGAATGGAAGAGGTGGATAGATTATGTTCAGAACAAATATCAAACTAGGAAGTATCAAATAGCTTTTATTTGAAAATGTTATATTAAGATAGAAATATTTCAAGGTAATGAGGATGAAAAATTTATTTGAAAATGTTATATTAAGATAGAAATAGGTTAATGTAATGAAGATGAAAATTTATAAGGGGGAGGGAGGGGTTCAAGTTTTATATACAAAGGAGGGTTTTTCCTTTTACTTGATATGAGTATACTGTGTGGAAGTCTGGGGGGGAGGGGAGGGTTAGGGTGGGTTAGGGAGGTTGGGAAGTTTGGGGTGGGATGAGGGGGGAAAAAGGGGTGAAAATGTAATTGTAAAACTTTTGCAATAAAAAAAAAATTTTTTTTTCAATGAAGCCTATAGTTAACCAGCAACAGATTCAAAAGTGCATGTTCCTTTCCTTGGGTTCACTAAAATCAGTTTCCAGCTATAGACAAACAACTTTACTTTGTAACCTGCATAGAACCAATTTTAAGAAGAGACAACTCTACTTTACTACATGCTTTAAAACAATAATTATGCAGATTTACAATCAATTGATATACGTATAAGAATAATTGTATACAACAGTAACAACTGAACTCAAGGAGCGAGAACCTTGGTGTTTTGAAACCTGCTCAGTTTCTCCTTCAACCAACCTAATTGTTCCTTTCCCAGGAACAATTTTCATATATTTTCCCATATATTTTCAACCACATAGTACATAAACTATCACATAATATATACACACCACAGAGCAACTGTTCCAACTTTAACAAGGATGCTCAGCCCTAGCTGCTGCAAACAAAAACTCTCATTTTGTTAAACTGCATTCTCTTGGGCTTCCCCTTTGTTGGTTTCAAATATGACTGCTCTGATAGGCTCCACTTTGTTTTTCCAGTCATTAGATAGAGTAAGGGCCAACCCCCCCACCAAAAAAAAAAAGTTCACTTGAATGTAGCTGGTTTTCTATCACTAGTGCTCTGTCTCTTGATCAGGTAGTTTGGTTTGTCTCTCTCTCTCTCTTCCTCCCTCCCTTTGGATTCATCTTGCTTAGACAATTTAGAACTATGCCGCCTTCGGTTTGACCTAAGCGTAGTACATAAAATTATCTGCTACAATGTCCTACCTGTGAATGACTTCTTCAGCTTCAACCACAACAATACACGAGCACACAATAGATACAAACTTAAGGTAAACTGCTCCAAACTTGATTGCAGAAAATATGACTTCAGAAACAGAGTTGTCAATGCCTGGAATGCAGTACCTGACTCTGTGGTTTCTTCCCCAAACCCCCAAAACTTTAACCTTAGACTGTCTACTGTTGACACCCCATTCCTAAGTGGTCTTTAAGGGGTGTGCATAAGCGCACCAGCGTGCCTACCATCCCTGTCCTAATGTTCCCCTTTATTGTATATATCTATTTATTTATTTGTTCGACTTGTATGCTGCCTTTCTCCGAAGACTCAAGGCGGCTTACAATGCATTTAAAAACCATATATAAAAACATTAAAAATGAAATCATTAAAATTTCAAGTATTCAAGCAAATAAAACATTTCAAGTATTCATAATTATGTTTATACTTATATCTGTTATTTAATACATGCTTGATGAAATAAATAAATAAAAAAAATCTTTTCAATGGCCTGAGCAAGTTTGAATAATAATAATAATAATAATAATAATAATAATAATAATAATAATAATAATAATAATAATAATAATAATTTCTATACCGCCCTTCTCCCGAAGGACTCAGGGCAGTGTACAGCCTATTAAATGCACAAGACAAACTTCAATTAAAATAATTTAAAATTATTAAATAATTCAGCTCAATTTAAAACCCCAGAAATTTAAAACACCCAATTTAAAATTATTATGTTGATAGCCTGGCCTGGCAGAACAACAGGGTCTTGAGTGCACAGCGAAATACCCGGAGGTCGGAGATCTTACGCATTTCCGGGGGCAGTTCATTCCACAGGGCTGGGGCTCCCACAGATAAGGCCCTCCCCCTGGGTGTCACCAGCCGACATAACTTGGCCGATGGCACCCTGAGGAGACCCTCTCTGTGGGAGCGAACTGGCCGGTGGGAGGCTATTGGTGGCAGAAGCCCCTACTATAGAGTCTTCATACCAACTTAGAAATACTTTCATTAGAAGAAATATGATATACGTTCTGCAGGGGGGGGGAAGAACAAGGAGTTAAGGGTTCATAAATTTCTAGTAGTTATTACCAGATTACTTTATTTACATGTTGTCTTGGCATCTATTTTTTTTTTTCTTTCTCTCTCAAGCACCTAAATCTGTTATCTCCAGAAGGGCAGAAAGTTGTTTGCTTCTTGATTTATTATCATTGTAATTTTACTGCCAGGCAAGCTACTTGTAAGATTTTCCTGCCTTGACTGCAAAAATAATTTGCAGAATCTTGAGTGTTATCCCTATGAACTTTGGGTTGAAGAAGAAACAGTGTTTATGCAGACTAAGTGCAGGGTCATCATCAAGAGCAGAGGCTTAATTTAGCAGCTTTGTGTTATGTTGCTCAGCAATTGAACAAGTGTAAAAAAATATGTGATGAGCTTCTTATGCTTCTGCACAGAAAGTGTTGAATCTGTTCAATATAAGCTGGGTATGTCTGGGTGTTCTCCCAGCCCTTTCTAACCTATTTTCCCGATCTCTAAGGAGTCTTTTTGAAAATTATTTATTACATGTTTCTTTCTTAGCTTCTGTAAAACATCTGAACTAAATACATCTAATCAAAACTTACCCCTTCCCCAGTGGTGGGTTTCAATTTTTTTTACTACCAGTTCTGTGGGTGTGGCTTGATGAGTGTGGCTTGGTAAGCATGGCAGGGGAAGGATACTGTAAAATCTCCATTCCCACCCCACTCCAGGGCAAAGTTACTGCAAAATCCCCATTTCCTCCCAATCAGTTGGGACTTGGGAGGCAGAGAATAGATGGGGGCAGGGCCAGTCAGAATTTTTACTACCGGTTCTCCGAACTACTCAAAATTTCCACTATTGTTTCTCCAGAACTGGTCAGAACCAGCTGAAACCCACCTCTGCCTTACCCATTTCTTGAGATACTCTGCTAACCTAGCCAGGTCTGTGGTATTAGCATTTCACCATTTATAACCAATTTCAGGCAAGGGGCTAAAACTTGCTTTTCCTGTGAGCTTACAGGTCTGTTATAGCTTTCCTTTTTCTTTTATTGTTGCATTTGAATAGTGGCACAGCTTATATTAAAGATGGTTACTGGAAAGTTACCGTTTGGATGGTCAGTGCAAATATGTGACGTTTTTGCTTTATTGTAAGCATTGCACATATTAATTAATGAGGTAGGGAATATTTATGCTGATTTGAACTATGCTGATGGTATTTTACATACTTTTGGGATAATCTGGATTGAAAGGGGGTTGATATTTAGTAAAAGGAATTGCGATAGGTGGAACTTATCACAGCTGTTTTAAAGGCAGCTGAGGATCCTTCTAAACTTGATATTATATAAATAGTGGATGAAGGGGTGTGTAAGTGAATGGGAAATGGATGCCTAAAGATGGAGTGCAAATTTTTACTAAAGTTGTGATGTGGAATGTGATTGAATGAGTGCATGAGGGAACCATTGGGGAACGCAAGCACTTATTGATTTTATTAAATGTATATGCATATATGTGTCTAGGGGTGTGTATACAATAGTTATATAAATGGTACGGAAATGAATACATTGTGTATGAAAAAAAAATATGTAGAGATTTGACCATTTGGCCTTTTCAATGAATCTAAGTAGATTACATTGAAATGCTGGTGGTGTGACTATTGATATATGTAATAATAATAGTGGATTATTTTACTGGATAGGTTGAAGCCTTTCTTTGTGTAAAGATAGGTGTTCAGAAGATTGTTAATTCATATTGGAGCGAATAATACCCAAATATGAATTGGTTGATCTTATTGATAGTGATAGGGGTATACATTTCATTGTCCAAGGTGATGAAGCTTATGGAACAATTAGGAATTGATTGGCAATTACATTTATTGTTTATGCTAAGTTCTACAGGGCGTTGTGAATGTGCTAATCAGATAAGTAAATCTATGATATAAAAATTAATGTTAGAGCTTCAACTACCTTGAATGAGGTGTTTGCCTTTAGCTCTATTAAGAATAGGAACTAGTCCTAGGAAAGATCTGGGGATATTTATGTATGAAATGATGTTTGGATTGCCATATGTGGGGAAAGTTGAGATGCCTAGGATAGAATTGAAGGATGTTTTTTTGAAAATATATACAGGGACTGTCCCAGTGTTTTTCTCATTTAAGGTAAAAAGGACAGAATCCACCTCTTGATTTCCAAGCACATGAATAAAAAATTGGAGACTGGGTCCAATAAAAGCCATTACTGAGAAAAAGTTGCAGCAGGTGTGGAAAGGACCGTTCCAAGTTCTGTTAACTACAGGGTCAGCTGTAAGGACTAAGGAACAAGGTTGGGTATGCTATTCCAGAGTCGAGAGACTGGTGGCTTTGCATTATGGAAGGACAGTTGCTACGGAACCTGCAAACCCTCTTAAACTGACTTTTTGATGACAAACCTTAGACGATTGGGGACCAATGGATGGAAGAAGAGTTTTATGAAGAATTTTGTATTTGGCTAGGAGTGGTAATAATTCTTGTTGTGTTTTTGATTGTATTGAGGAAAGATATTATTGATTGGTGTAAATCTATGTTTTGGTATCCAGTGGATGTAAGTTCTCCTTGATTGATTGATGTATTGGAGGTAAGATAATAATCTTTTATCTCTTTGAATAATATGTTGGGGGAACTAGTTCACTAGGAATAATGGGATTTTTTTGTGCTAATGTTTGTTATTCTACAAGTGCAGATAGGAATGGGGATTTTGGCTGTGTTACCTAGTTACCCTATAACATGGTAGCAGCTATGTTTCCATACTGAATTCGAGCACCGTTATTCTTTTATAGAAACACCACTAACCCTAATAGACACCACTGAGGAAGCCGAGATATGTATTAAGTCATCTTTTGAAGATCGTGTGTGCCAAGTGCAAACGTACATATGGGATAGTTCCTCAATACATTGGCCTTACAAATAGAATGGAATTTTTATATACGCAATGCACTGAGCTATTTGGTAATTATACACCTTCATACAAGAAGTTTTGGATTTTGGAGGAACGGTTACATTTTCTATGTCTAAGGATACAAGTTCCCTCCAAGTTAATGTTTTTATGTGGTAACATGGCATTGCCCAAATTACCTATTGTATGGAGAAGAGTTTCTATACTGTTACAGGATATTCATAGTTTACAGGAATAAAAGATAATGAAGAGGAGAAGGGGGGATTGTGAGAAAAATAAGAATTATTCCTGTAAAAGCATAACCTGAGTTATGCCATTTTAAAATCATGTTAAGGCTTTGTTTTACCTTGTATAACCTGATTATATAATTTAGCTGACATTTAAGAACATGAGAAAGGAAGTATGTAATTCCTGTGTTCTTGAGGAAGTTGTGTTCTTGAGAAAGTGTTTAATATGCTCTTGGGTCAACTTGCCCTCATTAATTAAAGGAAGTACGCAATTGATGTTTTTGAGGGGTATTTCTGTTGGGAATTGGGGAATTTCCAGGATGGAATTATGTACTACATATGTTATATAAGATGTTATGTAAGATCTGAAACTGATTCCCAAGGTACTTTATTGACGTGTATTCTGATGTTCCTGAAGACTATAAAAACTCGTGTAAATCGTTTTATTTCCGTCTTTCTCTACTTCAGAGAGAAAGGCCCTTTGCAAAGAATAAACTCTGTTCCAGGATTATTTTGGTCTTTGTCTCTTTAAAACGATAATGGGATTTACCTGTCGACCACAATGGTTTTTGTATCACATCTTGGAAATGGTGACTCTGATGCTGTGCATTTTTTAACTCATAAGGATACGGAAGAAAAGACATTCAAGTCTAAAAGGACATTTGTGCTTCTACCTTTTTGAATTACTTGAAAAGCATTGCAGCAATCAGTATGGCAGGTAGAAAAAAAATTAGGATGGATTATTCAAAAAGATGAGTGTTCATGTATATAAGAAATGCCAGGTATTATCCTTCAGACTAAGGGTATGTAATCTTACCATGTTTACTCATATATTCAGGTGTCTTAGTTTGGATGGATCACCTATTGTGTCTACTGCAATAACTTAAATTCTAGAGTACAGGTATTTGAATCAAATATCTTTGTAAAGAGTTGCTGAAGTTTGGAGTGGAGAGGGTGTCAGTTGCCACTCTATGATTCAATAGATTTTCCTCATGTTATTTACTTCCAGTAAAACAAGATACATACATACATACATACATACATACATACATACATACATACCAGTGGTGAAATCCAATTTTTTTTACTACTGGTTCTGTGGGCGTGGCTTGTGGGCGTGGCAGGGGAAGGATACTGCAAAATCCCCATTCCCTCCTCACTCCTGGGGGAGGGATATTGCAAAATCTCCATTCCCACCCCACTCTGGGGCCAGCCAGAGGTGGCATTTGCCAGTTCTCCGAACTACTCAAAATTTCCGCTATCAATTCTCCAGAACCTGTCAGAACCTGCTGGATTTCTCCCATGATACATACATACATACATACATACTGTACATGCATACATATATATATATATATGTATACATATATATAAAGATCGCTCTGCTCAAAGCCTATAAATAGGGAGTTTTTTAAAAAACTTGGAATCAATGATTTTGTTGGGAAATGTGAGATTTTAAATCCAATTAGTTATCTTTACTATAAAGATTATATTTCTATTTTTCACACACATAGACACTCAGACACAGAAATATCTCACCAATTCCCCCACAGCAGTTAACAATATAATAAAAAGTTAACATATATACATCCCACTAAAACCCAGCATCCCATAAAAGTATCTCTCTTCATCTTCATCACTCCCCAAGAAATGATCAGGAGAGATAATGTTCCATGACATAGCAGCATGGAAAAAGAAACCACATATTCTTTCTCATGCACCTCTTATCTCATTTCAGGATGGAAATCTCAACAGGCTTCCTCAGTTGAAATACTGGGTTGATGATAGATTAAGTGTTTAGGAACCAAGTCAAAAAGGACTTTATACATCAAAATTCATGTCTGATTTCTCTTTAGGAATAAAAAAAAACAACAACACCCAATTTCAAACGTCTGTTCTGTAGAGCTTTCTGAACAAAGGTGAACCAATATTTCTCAGTTGTTATCAGATCATTATCTAATGTATAGATATCAGCTGTTTGATGAATACATTTTAACAGAAATAAGTTTTTCTGCTAAAAGCAGGCAGATCTTAATGTGATACAACTTCATCAAAACAAATCCATCCCATGCTTTTTATTTGATAACACTCAGAGGACCCGTCCAGTGGTGAAATCCAATTTTTTTACTACCGGTTCTGTGGGAGTGGCTTGGTGGGCATTGTGTGGCTTGGTGAGTGTGGCTTGGTGGGCGTGGCAGGGAAAGGATACTGCAAAATCTTCATTCTCACACCACTCCAGGGGAAGGATATTGCAAAATCCCCATTCCCTCCCCACTCCTGGGGGAAGGATATTGCAAAATCTCCATTCCCACTCTACTCTGGGGCCAGCCAGAGGTGGTATTTGCCAGTTCTCTGAACTACTTAAAATTTCCACTACTGGGTCTCCAGAAATTGTCAGAACCTGCTGGATTTCACCCCTGGACCTGTCCCAAAGGGCTATGTCAGACATTTACACAAATTCATCTTTCAGATTCTGAGCTCTCAAACATGAGATGATAACATCCTTTAAAATGGACTGCCAATCCAGGTAAAGATGTATCTCAATTCCAAGATGGAGTGGAAGGAGGGAGAACAGAGATTAAAATATTAACTGGAGAGAAGTATTATCAATTAAGTTTTGGTGAAGCAAACCAAATCAGTCTATGCAAACAGTGGACCCCTCAAAAACAATTCACTCTCAAGTACTTTTGTTCTGTCACTGGGCGACAATGATCTAACTAGCCTGACATTTGATATAAATATAGACAAGAAAGAACATAAGCAGAAACAGCAGCAATCTATCTTCATTTACTCTTCTGCTAATATACTTAGGACTTCTGTAACTGACTTGTGTGAGTGATGATTTTATAGCCAGTCCTGTCTTTCAGCTGCCCAGCTGAATGAAAGTGCCTGCTTCCTCTTGAGAGGCTCAAAATTTAACTTGCATCCATCAAAAAAGGCTGCCTATAGAGAGGGAAGGAGCAGTGAGCCATTTAGCAGTGCAGGGAGAAAAAAAAACTAAGCACAATTCATGTTTCCTGTAATTTAAATCCATTACTCTCACAGTAACTAAAGAGGGAAAAGGAGATTTGAGGGTGGGAGGTTGAGAATGTTTTAACTTAATTTATGGACTTTTTTTAAAAAAAAATAGGCAACATATTTTCATAATTTGAGGGAGGGACAAAATCTCAGCCTCTCTAGTAAATCTCTATAAAAGCTTGAAAATGAATTCAATTCAATTTTCAATTTAGAATGGAATAGGGAGGGACCTTGGAGGTCTTCTAGTCCAACCAGCTATTCAAGCGGGAGACACTAAACTGTTTCAGACAAGTGGCTAGCCAGTCTTTTCTTAAACCCCCACCCCCAGTGATGAAGCACCCACAACTTCTGAAGGCAAGCTCTGGTTAATTGTCCTCACTATTAGGAAGTTTCTCCTTAATTCCAGGTTGCATCTCTCCTTGATTAGTTTCCATCCATTGTTTCTTGTCCTGCCCTCTGGTGCTTTGGAAAATAAATTGACCCCCTCCTCTCTGTGGCAGCATTTCAAATACTGGAATACTGCTATCATGTCACCCCTAGTCCTTTTTTTCTCTAGACTAGCTATACCCAAATCCTGAAACCATTTTTCATATGTTCTAGTCTCCAGGCCTTTTATCATTTTAGTTGCTCTTCTCTGCACTTTTCCCAAAGTTTCAACTTCTTTTTTGTGATGTGGTGACCAAAACTGGATGCAGTATTACAGGTGTGGTCTTACTAAGGGTTTATAAAGTGGTACTAATATTATTTCCACTGTAAGAAGATTTTGGTAATTGTGATAGAACATCCGGTTATCCATAAGAAGCTAAAGCAGGTATCATTTTACTTGGCAGCTTTGGTTCAAATTCCCAACTCCGGGTTTCTATCAAACAATGCAATTAATCTTACAGTAAGTCAGTAAAGTGTGTTTTCACTTCCCTACTTCAGCTATAACTTATTATATTGCTTTTGGTAACTTGTATGTCACAAACTCAGAGGGGAAATCAAGGTGTTGATGGGAAAAAAAATCCACATCTTCCTTCAATTACCATCATATTCTTCTTGGTTTGCTCAATGCATTGTGTTGAGTCAGAAGTACAGAATTATGTCAAATTTAGCTTAAATCCTGTCTACTTCATGGAAATGACATATCTATCTATCTATCTATCTATCTATCTATCTATCTATCTATCTATCTATCTATCCATCCTTATATATAGTTGCCTTATATAATCACTGGTACAACCTTCTCAGAACTGTTAAGATTATTTGGCATAATTCCCCAGGAACTGGAACAGGATCTTTTCAGTTTTGTCTAGCAATGCCATATATTGAATCTAGGTCCAATTGAATGCCATGTGCTCTTCCTCTGAGCAACATCTCCTGTTGTCTTACTAATATTTGAAGGCTTCATCACCACTTCTTCCATTTCTCAGATTAAGGACTTTCCACCAGTGTTTCTGCCACCTTAGCAAATAAAGGTGCTTTTTCTATAATGAAAATAATGGAGCCCTATACACCACATTTCTTTTCTCTCTACTCTGGCATTAGTTGTACAACAACTTCACCAATTCTCTCAGTTTCTCAGTAGAATTCAAATGGCAGATGGAGTAAATCCAGTTTGTGGATATTAAGTGGTCTCCTAGTGCCTTCAGCTATTTGAAAGTATGAAATGCTTCTACTGCAATTGTATGGCTTATAACTGTATAACTGGAAACTTTGTTCATTTTGTTATGTCATGGCAAAGGAAATTTGGAAGTACCTGTGATTTGCCATTTTTTCTTGATGGAGATCCTTTGTCAAATATACAGGAGAAAACTGGATATAACTTTTGTGATTTTTTTTTAAATAAGACAAAACAATTGCATTTTGTTGACAGCTATCCACCTTGAATATTAGTCATCCTGTAAGAATTGTGCAATACAATTCTTAAAATGAATTAATCTTCAGAAGATTCTAGGACCTTTGTAGCTAGATCATAAATTCCATCCAGTGCTTTGCATGCCCTTCATATGGAGCCTTCTGGAAAAAGAAAAAGAAATGAAATGAATTCTACCCAGCCTGTCCACTTGCTTTTTTCTTTAGTGATGCATAATTTCATTACACAGTCATGCATGTGCAATAGGCATTTTCCTTCCATCTTCTACAAAGCAGAATCACAAAGTCATAACTTCAATGGATCTCTAGGATAATGCAGGGCTCCACTTCACAAAGAAGAAAAAAGAAAGTGGCATGTAATTTTTTTGTAGACAGTTGGCAAAGTAAGAAATGCAGAAAATTTCCAACTACTTCTACACCAACATTTTGGGTTTATTTGATGTGTGATGTGAAAAACATCCATTTCAAAGGGATTCAAACAAGTCTACATGGAAAAACCCCTTCTCTATCTGTACTTATTTTTGCAAATATTTATGCATTTTTTATAATAATTGCTTATCCAACCTGGTGTTGCAGCAGTGCCACTTTTGTTGTTCTTTGAGGTAATATTTGTTTTATTTATTTATTAAATTCAATTGCCACCCATCTCATATTGAAATGACTCTGGGTAGTTAACCTTGACCATAGTTTATTCACTTTCTCTTTTTTTTCCTTTCAAGCTGTTAAATACATGCTGAAGATTTTCTTTTGCTCATTGTTCATTTTAAGTGAAACATTGCATAACAAACATCAGAACTCTTTCTGATCACGAGAAGTATTAGTACCGCTCAGTGGTGAAATCCAAATTTTTTTACTACTGGTTCTGTAGGCATGGCTTGGTGGGCATGGTGTGGCTTGGTGGGCGTGGCTTGGTGGGCGTGGCACCAAGGGGAAGGATACTGCAAAATCCCCATTCCCACCCCACTCCAGGGGAAGGATATCTCAAAATCCCCATTCCCTCCCCACTCCTGGGGGAAGGATATTGCAAAATCTCCATTCCCATCCCACTCTGGGGCCAGCCAGAGGTGGTATTTGCCAGTTCTCTGAACAACTCAAAATTTGGCTCTGGTTCTCCAGAACCTGTCAGAACCTGTTGGATTTCACCACTGGTACCGCTTTATAAAATCTTGCTAAGACCACATCTGGAATACTGCATCTAGTTTTGGTCACCAAAGTATTAAAAAAGATATTGAGATTTTGGAAAAAGTGCAGAGAAGAGCAACAAAGATGATTAGGGGTCTGGAGACTAAACCATATGAAGAACAGTTGCAGAAATAGGGTATGGATAGTCTAGAGAAAAGAAGTACTAGGAGTAACACAATAGCAGTGTTCCAATATATGACGGACTGCCACAAAGAAGTGGGGATCAACCTATTTTCCAAAGTACCAGAAGGCAAGACAAGAAACAATGGATGGAAACTAATGAAAGAGAGAAGCAATTTAGAACTAAGGAAAAATTTTCTAACAGTGTGAACAATTAATCAATGGAATGGCTTGCCTTCAGAAGTTGTGGGTGCTCCATCACTGGAGACTTTAAAGAAGAGATTGGACAACTATTTGTTGGAAATAGTATAGGGTTTCCTGCTTGAGCAGGGGGTTGCTAGAAGGCTTCCAAGGTCCCTTCCAACTCTATTATTCTATATTCCTATATGTGTGCCTTTAGAGCATCTGAAAAATATTGCTTCTTGCCAAAATTGGGGTGAGTTTTTGTTTGTGTGTTTTAAGGCATGAAAATGTACAACTCAGCCTGGATACTTTGGATGAGCGTTGTATTATATCTTGAATCAATAAGTGACAGATTCACTTAATATTTCAAAGGTATATCATTTATTACATTTTTCCCAAGCAAGTTATTATATTTGTACCTCCGAGTATTGATTTTGTGCACAGTAATCTACATTATTTCAGGATTTTTCCATGTGTTTTGCATTTTCAAAAATGTTCACAAATTAGGCTATTTATTCAGTTTCTATCTTGCTTTATTTTATTTATTTATTTATTAAGAAAAGTTATATGGATACCCAACTCACTTTCAGTGATCCTCCTTTATATCTAGTGTTTATGTGAGTAGTTGCAAAAATAGCTGGCAATAAACATAGTAGGAGAAAAGTGCATGCTGTTTTTTTCCCCCCCTGCAGGTTCTTCCCCAGTAGCACCAGCTGATCTGGAAGCAGATTCCAATGAAGTTAGATCTGGGAAAACAAAAACACACTAATACCAAAATGGTCAGATTCAGCCATCCACAGACATTATTGATGTGACAGTTCCTGCTGTGTTTTTAGTGGATCAGTGTGTTGGACTGGCACAAGACACAGAATTAAATCCCTGCTGTTGTGATTCGGTCTGCAGTGTTTGGGTGAAGACAATATGAAAGCTGCACTGCACACCATGGAAAAATGCCTAAAGAGCTAGTTATAAATTACTGCCATTAATACTAATAGTACTTTTGATAGTAATGATTACGGGGTAAAGTACTTTGAAAATATCTTAGATGTTTAATTGTTATTAGTAAATGTCTGTTTGCAATTCTGCCTATGGGCAAAAAGAAAGTTAAAACATCTCCAACCCAAATTAAAGGATGGGACTAGAATGAAAATGGCAACAATGGCAAGCAAGGAGAATTCATTAATTAGACATTAAAAGGGATGTCCTAATAGTAAAAGCTGCTCAACAGGTGGGGGAAGGGGACTTTAAATTGAGGTTGAATAGTTTCCTGCACTTGTATAAAGTCCTTGCCTGAACTAGGGAGAAAAAAACAGAACCTATTCTCTTCTTTCTTACAATATTTGTCCCAGAGATGGGTTTCAGCAGGTTCTGACCAGTTCTGGAGAACCGGTAGCGGAAATTTTGAATAGTTCGGAGAACTGGTAAATACCACCTTTGACTGGCCCTGCCCCCATCTATTCTCTGCCTCCCGAGTCCCAGCTGATCAGGAAGAAATGGGGATTTTGCAGTAACCTTCCCCTGGAGTGGGGTGGGAATAGAGATTTTACACTATCCTTCCCCTGCCACGCCCACCAAGCCACACCCACAGAACCGGTAGTAAAAAATTTTTAAACCCACCACTGATTTGTCCCTAATGGACAGAATAACCACAGAATGCAATTGTATACAATCCAACAGTAGGCTTGTTGAATCAAAGCTTGACTACTATTATCCAAATGGATCTACATCAGCATGACTCTCCCAACTAAGCTGAAAGATTTTTCTAAATTAGTCATTAGATAGTTGTTTTGTATCTTTTGGATTCCTCTCCTCTCCTCTCCTCTCCTCTCCTCTCCTCTCCTCTCCTCTCGCCTTATTTCTTCTCCATCAAATTTGGTTTCTTCTACTTTGGAGCATTATCTTGTTGGTAAATGAACAGACAGCAATAGGGACTCTTTGTGTAGTTTTGCTCTATTTTCACTTGGATTGAAAAAAGTAGCAAAATATGCTAAAGGAAATCAAAGCGAGAAATTCAGATTTACTCTTTTTAAAAAAAGTGCTTCTGTTTTCACAATTACTATGCAAATTATTTCATTTTCATTTTAATGTGACTCACAGTTATGACGGGTCTAGGCACTGCATTTTGGCTTAAAATGTTGGTGCAAAAGGGTTTGTTTAATTATTAATGTTCAAATATATGTTAAGTTTAGATATAGATGTCAGTTGCATGAAGGCAGGAAAATTAATTCTTACATTGGAAAGCATTATTTCAGGCTGAGAATAAGCAAAACATTCAATTGCTAGTCATTTGTGGTCGGAAATGAAATACATATTTGGTCCAGACATGGGATCAAAACATGTGTTTTGGGCAGAGTGCTTTATGAATGGGGATAGAGTGGGAAAGAAGCAATAGATGGGGTGGCCCATTTGTCCACCCCAATCTTCCCAGCATCTGCCTTTCCCTAACATTCCTTAGATGCCACTGTCTCTGCCCTCAGCTTCAAGGATGAGACATACCAGCTCTTTCCTATCATCCTTAAGATGGGAGAGAAAAACAAAGACACTTGAAAGATTGAGGGTAGATTGATATGTCATGCTTGAAACCAAGGGATAGCAGTGGTAACCAAAGGGAGGCAGGGAAGAGAATGCACTGTCTTACAGTATAGGTTGTGGAATAGAAAACGAGAAAATGGATGATATATACCTGCTTTGTTCTATTCCAGGGGTGTCAAACTCAAGGCCCATGATGTGGTTGGATCTGGCTCACAGGGCCATTCTGTCTGGCCCACATCACTTCAGTCCAGTCTACCTGTGTCGTTTCGGCCTGGTCTATCCAGTGCAAAGAGGAAACATTGGGCCAGCATGGCTTCAGCCCAGTCTACCCAGTGCAAAGAGGAAACATGTCAGCAGTTTGGGGAGTGGTGTCAAGCTGGCCATGCCCACCCACTTGGCCACACCCACCCACTTGGCCACACCCATCCAGTCAGCCATGCCTGTCCAGTCTGCCATGCCCTCCCAGTCAGCCACGCCCACCTAGTTGGCCATGGCCACCCAATCAGTCATGTCCACACACCTCCCCCCCCCCGAGGTCAACCACAGCCCTGATGCAGCCCTCAACAAAATTGAGTTTGATACCCCTGTTCTATTCGATAAGATGATCCTGGATTTTTGAATCCAAAATATTCTAGGTTTAGTTCTATAGAACTTCAGCTGATCTTGAATATTTCAGCAAGATGTCTGAGACACACAATGTGGGTTTTGAGTTTGAAACAAAACCTATGTTCTATTTTGTACCATCTGCTTCAGATAAAACTCTTTTTTTGATAGGTTTTGCAAAATGTTACTTCTCTATGCCTTAAATCCCCTAATATTTGTAAAGAATTCAAGAAAAGGGCTATTGCACAGGAATGTTAAAAATGATTTCAGGAACATAGGCATTTGTTTTCAACTTCTTCCAATTAAAATTTAAAAGCCACCAAATTAATGAGAGTTTTGTCATTATTCTGAAATGAAGATTACTGCAAAATTGAACTCTTTACTGAAATAGGGAGATAGCAAAGGTGATTGGCAGATCTTACATAGACTGGCTATTACTCAGAAAGCTAATAGAGCTATTCTTTGAAAACTGTTGGCTGGGGTACCATCACATACTACCTAATTGGAAATGAATACTTTAGAATAATATAAAGAGAAATAAAAATGTTAATTTCAAATTGGGGATTGATGTGGGGGGAAAAATAATACCACTTTTAAGAATAGTAGTAAAAGAGATAAGGGGAAGAGATCATGTAGAAGGACAGCTGTTGTTTTTCAGATTGATTGATTGATTGATTGATGTCTAGAACAGCCTTTCTCAGTATTCTATGTACAAAACAGAACATGCATGCTTTAAGGTTGGTGTATAGAATGATTATATATAGTATACATAGAATAAAACATGACTGTTTCTACTGATGCTGTTTCACATATTCTAAGATTTTATGGTTGCTATTGAGTTGTTGTATTATGGCTTGTAACTGGTTCCCCCCATCCCACCCTAAAGTTTGTAGCCTAGTCAGGACAACAGCGGTGAGAAACTTGTTTCAGCTGCTATTAATTTTGAATGGAAATGGTGATTGAGTTGGATAAGTAGTAGTACAGGGTAGTACAGGGGTTTAAGGCACCCTGTTATTAAGCTGGTTATTAAGACCAGCTGCCTGCAATTACTGCAGGGTTCGAATTTCGCCAAGGCTCAAGGTTGACTCAGCCTTCCATCCTTTCTAAGGTAGGCGAAATGAGGACCCAGTTGTGGGGGCAATAAACTGACTTTGTATAAATATACAAAAGGATGAAGGCTATTGCTGAGCACATTGTAAGCCGCCCTGAGTCTTCGGAGAAGGGCGGCATATAAATCAAATTTAAATAAAAAAAAAAAGTAAAAGGAAAACACTTGGCAAAGAAGGAGGAAAAGGATTTCCCCTTATTTGCTATGGGGAGCTTCAGGCTTACAGGGCTGGGTTGAAGTGTATTGCCTACACCTTATTTTACAAGAAAGTAATGAAAAGATGACTGTACTTGTGTTTTGTAAACACACATCCTATTGGTTCAGTGTGATTTTGATTGCTTTCTTCAGCTTTGATGTGCATGTTTTTTGACCTTGTTGGCATTGATATTCTGCTTGGCTTATGTTGATCTGTTTGCTGGATCTTTAGTCTGTATTATATCATCTTGGGATTCAAGATATTTGTTACTGGTACCTGGCCTGGCAGGAAGCTTATCAAACAAAACAAAAATAAAATAAAGAACAACAACCACATAAAAAAACTTATTCAGCTTTGCTGAACAGGTTAGTGATGTTATGTGCCTACTAAAACAAAATGCCAACAAGACAACA
Organism: Arizona elegans; assembly: GCA_022577455.1. Taxonomy (NCBI): domain Eukaryota; kingdom Metazoa; phylum Chordata; class Lepidosauria; order Squamata; family Colubridae; genus Arizona; species Arizona elegans. The sequence continues at coordinate 260,087,506 of JAKOOJ010000001.1, forward strand.
AACATTAAAATATGTCTTGGGAATGGAAGAATAATTTTTATCTTGATGCCTAGCTTATTTATTTTCAGGCTAGGAATTGTGTTACTTAAAAGGATGTTAAGGTCACTTGCAATGTTGTGTAGAATTTATTTAAATGACTAAGAAACTTTCTTCATATCCAGAGGACTTCTCTAATTAAAAATATAATTTATACTATTTTATTTTTTTCATTGGGTGAGATTAGATTGCTGTTCTCATTGTTTTCCATTGGCTTTCCTCTTTTTCCCCCTCTTTTTTTCCCCCAAAAATATTTTAAAATAATAACTTTGGCTAAGATTTATGTATGCTGATATCAATAGCTGTCAACATAAATACTTAACTCTTGTGGCCTGGGATAAAAAAAAAACCCAAGGGATTAATGAGTTTGTCCCAAATTTCCAGTCTTGACTCTATGACTAAAGCCCTTGAAATATTTCAAATTGTCTTCTGTTGGAGCAAGGGATACTCAAGATTTCTTTCCATCCAAACACAGCCAGCTAGAAATGTTGGAAAAGACTATCTTAAATTAAACTTTTCGCCCCAACCTCAAAATAAAACATCTTTTCAATTCATGTACACATTTTTTTTCAATTCGCAACTTTTCTAGAAGTTGCAGTTGAAGTCATGATACTAGATATGCACAAAATAAAACATAAGTGAAACATGGAAGCAATTGCAACCAGAGTTTGTTTATTAAAGTGACATTAATGTGACTTAAATATTTGCTTAAATCTCATCATTGGGATTCCCTATAATTATTATTTCTACAAAAACAGTTCAAAGCAACTACACTGAACTTTCTGTAGAACAGGATAGTTTATTTTTTTCTTCCTGAAATTCTTTTCTTGCTAGCTCTGTATTGTATACATGCAATTTTCTTGAAATAGAAAGGCAAAAAATAGCAACAATGGAGATAGTTTTCAGCTGAAAATTGCAAAGGGGAAAGGGGCTCACATCCTTCCCATGGCATGTCTCATGTCCCTGCAGCTTCTTTTTGAGCAAAAGAAATATGATCAATATCAAGAACATGATTTAGAAGAGGCTTATTTAATCTTATTTAACTCGACCTTTCATGGATACACATTAAGGAACTATGAACTGCTGCAACTATTTTTAAGTATGGACAGGCTTACCAAAAAAAGAATCATAGAGTTAGAAATGGCCATTAAGGGTTTATATCCTGTTTTGTGCAGAAGTACGATTTAAAATATTCACAACTATTCTGTGTAAAATTCTCCTGTTTTGCTTGAACACATCTAATTGTCTAAATAGTTGGTTCCACTGTTGAACTGTTCTTGTTCGAACTGTCAGGAAATTTCTCCTTAATTCTAGGTTGCTTCTCTCCTTGATTAGTTTCCATCCATTGCTTCTTGTCCTACCCTCAGGTGCTTTGGAGAATAGCTTGACCCCCTCTTCTTTGTGGCAGCCCCTGAGATATCAGAACACTGCTATCATGTCATCCCTAGTCCTTCTTTTCATAAGACTAGACATATCCAGTTCTAGCAACCCTTCTTTATATGTTTCATGTTTAATTTTTTTTCTTAATATTAAGTAAGGGAGAGATAAATCAGATGGTTTGTTTAAAGCTTTTTTTATCCCACCTTTATTTTTTTTAAATAAATAACTCAAGGTTAAATAACTCAACATGCCTAATATTCCTTCCTCTTCCTGTTTTCTCTACACCCATAACTGCGAGGTAGATTGAGCTGAGAGGCAGAAATTGGCAGATTATGCTCCTATCTTAAACCATGCTCATGTCCTGCTTTCTATCTTAGGACAGCATGGTCACAGAATAATTAAGATTTAATTTTATTTTAGAAAACTATATCAATATGAAGTGGCAAGGGGAGTAATATGATTAATTCTCATTACCCTATGAAGGACAGTCAGTTCTGAACCAGAACCAAGTCCTCTGTGCTTAATCTGGAAGTAATTTACCTAATATTCTCCATCAAGGCTGGCCAATGGTAAAAGATTGTAGAAACTATAGTCTAAACTAGATGGGAAAAGTATCCATTAGATTGGCTACTTCTGGCATTCACCAAGTCAGATGATTATAATCTGTGAGTAGAATGTAGTCTGGAGTCACAGGAGGGAGGGGCTCTTACAAAGAGGGCAAAAAGACAGTTTGGAATCTTTGGTATGCTGGAAGAGAACAAAGGCAGACCCACCTAGTAGTTCACAGGGTGTGTCTAATACCGTGCTGATTAATACATTACTACAACATGTGTTCCCACCCTTTGTGAAACAGGACCTCCCAACGTTTTTAAACTAGTAAATCTATTTGCAAATTATTGACTTGTATTCTATACACTATGTTAATGACAAAATAGTTAACAGGAAAATCAATAATAATAAAAAAGACAAGGTTAAAGTTTGAAAACCCTGTTAACAAACTATTATTGTAATCAACTCATAGAAAATTTACTATGGCATCTTATCTATCCCAAATTGTCCCAAGAATTAAGAGTAATCCATCCTGGATTAAATATTTACTTTTGTTTCTTAATGCCATCTCTTATCCATTGTTGTCTAATTGAATATAATAAATTCAATCTCTATAGTCACTCTTCCTTCCCAACGAAGTCCAAATAGAAATAGTTGCCAGTGAAGTGTAATAAATCCATTCTCCAACCTATCTCAGTCCTCCTTGTCACTTCTCCATTCAGGCAGGCTTCTAGTGTTGTAAAAGAATACAGACTTGAACTTCAAAGTAGGCAATCAGCTCAGTTAGTTCTTCATCTCTTTGATCTACACCTTTCAAATCAGATTCCTTTTGTGAACCTAACTTATTCAAAGCTATATGCCTCTGAATATTTTCCACGGCCATTATCATCTCATCAATTTTTTTAAAAAAACTATCAATTAAAGATTGCATGTTAAAAAAGTCTTTTCTCAGATTTCAGTCACCCTTGCTTGTATGTAATCTGATGCATTGTTGCTCTGTGTAACTTAATCAGGGAACAAAGAATGCTGAAGTAAAAAGAAAGAGGAAAGATATTTTCTGGATATTTCGATCCAAGATTAAAAGAAAAAATGAAAAGAAACAAACTACAAATATTTTGTAAATACAAACAAATGCAAAAACTCTGTGATGAGAGTCCAATGTTAATGCAAATCAAATGAAAGCACTTCACCATTCAAAAACATGAGTTTCCTTATGGGGAAAATGGAAGTTATTCAAAACAACAACATAAATTAAAAGGAACAGAGGGAAAAAAAGATCAGCTAAAGACCAGCAGGGATTAAAAGAAATCATCACTCAGCCAACCTGTCAATTTTTAAAGGTAAAAAGCAAAGTGGAACAGAAAAATCAAAAAGTGAAGTTAAAACCCAAGCATGCTTAGAAAGCAATCTGCCAAGAGGAAGATGGATTCGTCCAGGGACTTTCCAACCACTCCCAAAGGGAACTGGAATCTTCAAGACTCTCCTTTCCAGATGATTCAAGGCTGTCCAAAACCCATGTTGAATCATTCCTAAGTGCTCTCATTCAAATCTAGGGAGCACCACTGGCAGAGAACCAACTTTGGCAGCAAAATCAGCAGATTGTCGGCAAAAGAGAAAAAAGCCTCTTACCATTCAGCAGCCATCTTGGAGAGTGCAAGATTTCTGTCTATAGATAAACAACAATAAAGAAACTACTCTGAAATAATTATTCATGTTGTTCTTGTTTCCTTGACCAGATGAGTCATTTGCTAGAGGGCATATATAACCTTTTTTTAAAAAAATATGGTATTTTCTCTTCCTTGAACCAGAGGACAGAGGACTTTGTTGTGGCATTTCAGGTGTCAGCTCTATAGTGATGGAGGTTCTAATTCTTACCTAATGATTTAATTCAGCCGTTTGTGCCCAACCAATATCTATCGGCTGCTACGTAATTCACATATACTGTATTTTGTAATCCCATAGACGCCTTACTCAATAATGCTTAGCTGTGGAGAAGATGGACCATTTCAGTGGACTCTGAATATATTTAAACACAAGCAAGTCACTGAGCTGGAAAATTGCAAATCTGCAATTTTATTTAAAAAGAAGGAGGGGGTAACCTATTCTTTTGAGACAAGATTGGAGACAGGAAGATAATTAATGGATCCTCACACAATACTGAAGAAAAAGCTGAAGCTTCGATAACTCAGTTAAATGTTGAGGAAAAGGTTGTTTCTAACAAATGGAGACAAATCCAAATAAGCTTCATTAATTTCTATAAAATATAAAGGCTACTGAAAACCATTTATTTCAGCCAAATCCAAAGAGTTTTCAGTTTTAATTTTTTTAAAAAAAAAAAATCTTTAGACTATGCAAATTTAAGTTCAATGAAAGGAAATTACTATACTGCATTTCTGTCTGTGTCAAGGACATGTTTGGGTTGCTATCCATTAACACTAGTTGAACAGAATGGAATGAATTTACAAATTATATTTATAGAAGTCTGTGCCTGCTAGAGTATGATAAAAAAAAATAACATACATGATTACAGTTTGTAATATTCATGTTACTGAAATTCAATCTCGTATTTTAAATTGATCTAATCCATGAACAAAGTTGCATTTAGTTTCCTGCAAAAGAAACTGCAGTTAGGAACCAGGATGCGTAAGAAGATGGTGAATATAATTTTTTTCCTGCAAAATGTTCTTCCTCTTCAAATTGTCTCTTTGCTTTTCCTGTGGAATCTTAGTTTTCTATATATTCCCCACTGGGAAAAAAAGGGATAAAGAAATGGGTGGGACATAACATGACAAGAGAAATTTTGAAAAGAAAAAAGCTTTGTTTGGGAGACAAAATACCAACCTCTCTGCAAAACACTTTGTCCACTCCTGGCTGTACTTCAGTTTCCTTCCTTCCTTCCTTCCTTCCTTCCTTCCTTCCTTCCTTCCTTCCTTCCTTCCTTCCTTCCTTCCTTCCTTCCTTCCTTTCCTCTCTCCCTGTGTGTGTGTGTGTGTGTGTGTGTGTGTGTGTGTGTGTGTGTGTGTTTATATATGTATGTATAAATTTAAAGGAAATACTATTTCCTTTGCTATTGCCATCTCCTTTAGATATATGTAGATAAATATTTTTTTTACAATATACAATAATTTTGAAAGCCATCTAGTGAGGGTGATAGTTACTCTATAGTCAGGCACAGAGAAAATAACTTTGGAAGTGAAATATAGGGTTTCATATTTCTCTTTGTGGCTTCTTTTAAGGAAGGAAAACCTCAGGAAAGTAGAATAACCATATATCCTTATAATAGTAGGAATTACAATAATCTGATGCATACTTGTGCACATAAACATCTCTTTGGCTTTTTCTGGGAAAGTTACTTTCTCTGCAGTTGATCACACAAGTGTGGTGGTATTTACATAAAATGAGTCAATGAACTAAATCTCAAAAGAAGCCTTCCAACAAGAGATTACTATTGAAAAGTGTTGCCCATTGGGCATTAAGGACTAGAAAGCAGAGCAGCCAACAATTGATAGAAAATGCACAAAAAATACATCTCTTGTTAAAAATGACATAGAAAATGTATGCAAAATGTATATTATAGCTATGAAGATCCTCAAAAGAGTGACTCTTTTTCATGACACTTTTACTTGTTCATTTGTTTTTTATCATTCTCTGTGATTCACTATGGATTTCATACTCAAGAGATCAACTACTAAGCATCAAGCAATGTTTTCTTCATTGGCAGCTTTCTGTGACTTCACCCCCCCCCCCCCCCGTCTTTACAAATGCACGGGAAGAAGCAACTTTCTCTGAACAATCGATAAACAAAAACTAATAAAAGAGACGTCAGAAGCAAAAAGGGGTAAGCAAGCAGGAATTTTGAATAGACTAAGGAAAAGTGGGATAAAACCTCATCTACCTTCACTCTTTCTGACTAATAATAAAATGGATGCAATACTTCTTTTAAATAGATGCAATTCTGATTTTTACAACCCTCCTATACTATCACCTTTTAGAATATTAGACAACATAGTATCATTAATAGAGACCTTCAAGTTTCTAGACTCTCTCATATGTCAAGACTTAAAATGGACACCTAACATCAAAAACATCATCAAAAAACACAACAAAGAATGTTCTTTCTGCACCAACTCAGAAAGCTCAAACTGCCCAAAGAGCTGCTAATTCAGTTCTACAGAGGAATTATTGAGTCTGTCATCTGCACCTCTATAACTGTCTGGTTTGACTCTGCAACCCAACAAGACAGACACAGACTTCAGAAGATAATTAGAGCAGCAGAAAAAACAATTGCTACCAACCTGCCTTCCATTGAGGACCTCTGTATACTGCACGAGTCAAAAAGAGGGCTGTAAAAATATCTACGTACCCTTCACATCCTGGACATAAATTATTTCAACTTCTACCCTCAAAACAACGCTATAGGGCACTGCATACCAGAACAACTAGACACAAGGACAGTTTTTTCCCGAATGCCATCACTCTGCTAAACAACTAATTCCCACAACACTGTCAAATTATTTACTAAGACTGTATTTATTTATTTATTGTTAAATTTGTATACCGTCCTTCTCCCTGAGGACTCAGGGCGGTGAACAGCCAAGTAAAAACATAAACTACAAACATTAAACTACAAATATATATATATATATATATATATATATATATATATATATATATATATATATATATATATATATATATATATATATATATTTGGCCCCATGATTAATATTAATATTATTAATATTATTCTTTTCATCCTTCCTATTACCTATCTCCTCCCGCTTATGACTATAACCTTGTTGCTTGTATCTCTATGATTTATATTGTTTTATTTGTTTTCTAGTATGAATTGAATGCTTATTTAGTAACCTATGACTATCACTAAGTGTTGTATTTTATGATTCTTGATTAATGTATTTTATTTTTCTTTATGTACAATGAGAGAATATGCAGCAAAGACAAATTCCTTGTGTGTCCAATCACACTTGGCTAATAAAGAGTTCTTTGTTTTTTGCAAAAAGTTTTTTTTTATTTTTTAAACAAAAACAACATAAAAGTATCATCCTTCCAAAACAATCACAGACAGTGTTTCGATCGGTTAAAATCATTTCGTTCTCTCAAAGAATTTTCACAGTCTCATTATATGACAAATGTTCTTCCCTCTAGCAGAAAACAAATATTTAAACATTTATCCAAATTTCATTTCATATATAATATTTCATCCCCATGCTTTATTATCTACCCATTGATAAAATAGCTCCCATATCAAATAATATTGTTTATCTTCCTGTTCTCTTATTTCAAGTGTCAATCTACTCATTTCAGCACCGTCCAACATTTTCTTAATAATTTCTTCATCCGTAATTCGCTTCTCTCCTTTCCAGTTTTTTGCAAATACAATTCTAGCCGCTGTTAAAATATTCACAATTAAATATTGCAATTCTATATTTGCATGTAGAAAAACCAATCCATCTTAAATCCCTGGTCTACCAGGTCTTGCTTTAATTTAAGATCACCCTTTTCATCCAATAGTCCACTATATCTAACAATTTGTTCCCATTTAAATATACTGAATATGAAAAGGCTTCAATTGTAGATACTCAGACTGGAATCTTAAAATAGTGATTTTTTTAATCCTCTCCCAATTCAAAAACAGTGCTTCACGTATCTGATGTCTTATAAAATACCCATTTTTTAGTTCCTTTGTACCATAGAAAGGTGTGCCACCCCATCAACAAATCATGTCCCTCCAAATTCAATAGTCTAGTGTTTTTCAATGTTATCCATTCTTTAATCCACATTAAACTAGCTGGCCATCCACATTAAACTAGCTTTCTTTTCTTTTCTACTCTACTCTACTCTACTCTACTCTACTCTACTCTACTCTACTCTACTCTATTCTATTCACACAAAGAATCTAATTGAGGTGGCCAGACGAGGAGCTCTGCAACTTAGAACAATTCAAGATGCTACACAGAAATAAATAAATATATGGTGATGGTGCACACTTTAGTAAAGAAAGTTATGTGATGAGCAAATGTTTAAGCTTAAATACAGGAAGCTTCAGGAAGTTGTATTTCACAGTTTTGCTTTGAACGCATCATTTGAGGTGGGCTTCATATGATTAGACAGCTACTAATTATCTATTTTCCATTGGAGTTTCATGAAACAGTTCCATTTTATATCCTTAAGACCTATTCATAAAATATAGGTTACAGTAAGATATTCATTAGTTATTTGTGCTGCTGATAACAAGAGCCAGATACCAATAGAAGAGAATGTATGTAGCTCAGGGTTGAATTGTGAAGTCCTTGGTACTGTCTGAACTTGGTTGTTTGCTTGAAGACATTTCATTACCCAACTAGGTAACAACATCAGTGCTACTGAATGTGGGGTTTGCCCCCTACAAGTAGCTTACCCTGCCAGTGTTGGTAGGGGTGTGGTTTTCTGAAGCTTGGCATTTAGACAAGTCAAACATCAGATGGCTGTTTATCTCAGACACCTAGTGATAAATCATATTTACACACCCTTCAAAACAGACAATTTTAAAAAATTAAGAAGGGAACAACAAGATGTCTTCTCCAGCATCCTAATAAGCAGGGATTAACTCCAGACAAATAATCAAGCAGAAAATAATATCCTATCAAGGAAGAAAGCCAAGCCAAACAGAAAACCATATTCCCACCAATTCTGGCAGGGTAAGCTATATATAAACAGGGAGCAAACTCACATTCACTAACACTGATGATGTTTTCTAGTCGGGTAATAAAATGTCTGCAAGCAAACAACCAGGTTTAAATAGCACCAAAGACTCCACAAGAGCCAGATAAGGTAATTCAATCACAATACTTTCATATTCTTTTGTGCTTCTCACAATTTTGTCATCTTCATCAGATTTCCCAAAGAATAAACACAAACAAAAAAATAATGTGCTTTGATTTCTTTGTCCAGTGTACAGATTATCTACGGCTATGAGTGGGCTTCCCATTTCCCTATAAATGGCAAATCAAAACAGCCAAACTCCAGAAATGTTATAGAGACAATGTCCCTTTTGATATTTTCTGCTTGGATTATTTCCAGTGTAAAACTGTCCCTGATTATGGTCTGGAAGCTTTAATTATAGTAGAAAAATCTATTTCATTTGGTGGGTGCAGATAGCAGTTGACAGACTAATTTATGTTGCATTCAGTACTAGTTGTTACTCTCAAGAGTTAATCTAAGATATTTTGGTGCAGGATGTAATTCCATAACTGCTGTCTCCATAAGCAAGAATTTAAAAAGCTGTGTTATAACATTCAGATATTAATCTTTCTCTTCTTCAAGCCTGCTTTACACTGCCATTTAAAGCAGCATATCCAGCCTTATGGTGCCATCTGCTGCTCTGCAGGATTGACTGGTTGGTTACGCTCTCTGTGGTTGATGATAATGTAATAAAATATTTGCTAAATAAAGGGGAAGGATGTTACCTTTGTCCATTGGTCTACGATTATGATTATGAAATAAATTGAGCCTTTTCTTCTGTTAAGTGGCAAAATATAAATGCCAGCCAATAGATTGTAAAACTGATCCTGTGGTCCATGATAACTAAAGTAGTGGCTTCTCTTTCTTACATTGCTTCCTGTTAATTTATTTTACTAAACTGTCTAGCTGAAATTTTCCTTTTCGCACATGTTTGCATAGGAAGCAATGTTTTTCTCTTTCTTTCTTTCTTTCTTTCTTTCTTTCTTTCTTTCTTTCTTTCTTTCTTTCTCTCTCTCTCTCTCTCTCTCTCTCTCTCTCTCTCTCTCTCTCTCTCTCTCTCAATCTGTCTCTGTCTCTGTCTCTGTCTCTCTGTCTCTCTGTCTCTCTCTCTCTGTGTCTCTGTCTCTCTTTCTTTCCCTCCCTCCCTCCCTTTTTCCTTCCTTTTTTCACAGGGAGAAGAACGAAAATGCTTTCTTTTGTTCCTCAAGTTTTAAGTGAAAAACATAAAAATTAGAACAGCTCCATTATGGTCCTTCTTGTATTGGGAAATCTGAATTAAATAGTCTGCAGCGGCAAGTAATTTCCAAATTACACAGAGATGTTCATGAAATCACTAGATGTTGATCTCAGTTCCTCAGAGATTTCTTTCCTTCCTTCCTTCCTTCCTTCCTTCCTTCCTTCCTTCCTTCCTTCCTTCCTTCCTTCCTTCCTGCCTGCCTGCCTGCCTGCCTGCCGGCCTATCTGCCTGCCTGCCTGCCTGCCTGCCTGTTAAAACCTGCTGTCACTAATATCATGGATATTTATAGCTTGTAAAATGATTATCTTTATCCCAAGTCTTACAAATCTTAATATGAGTTTGTATCTAAGGCCAACCACCTTAAAAACTCATGAAAGAAATTAATCCTTCTTCGCTGTAGTAAACAACGTGGAATATTTATCCAAGATATTTCAAGCACATGCAGGGAACTCAATTAGCCATGGACAGACCAAAGAGAAGAAAACATAAAATTTTCTTGTACAATGCTCTTAGGAAATTCAGAAGGCTTGTGATATGATTGTTCTGGGCATTATATATATTCCTGAAATACATACAGTAAAGAAAATTGTTGGGGAGTCAGTACTGGTGTTCCTTTTGGAACTAATTTTGTTAAAGATTCTGGGAGGCCTTCAAAGGAAATGCCTGAGTAACTGGTATGGTTGGAATTAAATGGGAAATTGCACACCAATTTTCTATACTGCCAGAAGGAACTGGCCAGCAGATGCTGCAGCATCAGTCTACGGGTGATAACATTTAGAAAATAGCATAAAGGAGGAGGAGGAGGTGAAAGAAAATTGAGGGAAATGCTTGCACATAGTAATCAAATAGATTAAACTTCCTTCCTTCCTTCCTTCCTTCCTTCCTTCCTTCCTTCCTTCCTTCCTTCCTCCCTCCCTCCCTCCCTCCCTCCCTCCCTCCCTCCCTCCCTTCCTTCTTGCCTTCCTTCCTGCCTGCCTGCCTGCCTGCCTGTTAAAACCTGCTGTCACTAATATCATGGATATTTATAGCTTGTAAAATGATGAAACTCTGATCCAATTGAGATAGACTTGAAAATACATTATTATGGTTCATTGCACAGTAAGCCAGATGTATTTGGCATTTTTATCCAGCTATTGAGTTCTCCCCAACGACTTTGGGTAGGGAGATGTTCTTGTTGGATGGTGATAAAGGTATCTTCACAGGATGTAAGCCATTTCAAGTAAAGCTACCTTCTGCAATTGACTGTTGGGGATTTTGTCAATATTGATGGAATTCAAGTGGTGCTCCAGTTGTTTTGGGATTGCACCCAAAGCACCTTTCATTATTGGTACTATCTTTGCTTTCTATCTATCTAGACTTTTTTTTTTTTGTCTTTCTTATCAACAGTTGTTAAATCTGGCGACTGGTGACTCCCAGGGGGAGGGCCTTCTCTGTGAGGGCTCCAACCCTTTATTCCAACTGCCCCCTGAGATACGAAATATCCCTGATCTCCGTGCTTTCCGCCATGCCCGCAAGACCCTGATGTTCCAACAGGCAGGGCTAAACATATGAACATGTGAATGGTTTTTTAAAATGTTATCTAATTCTGGGTTTTATTTAATTGACCAAACTAAGTAATAATTTTAATTAGCAATTTTATGATGTTTGTGTATCTATATTTTTCTTGACTGTACACCGCCTTGAGTCCTATGGGAGAAAGGCGGTATAGAAATATAATAAATAAATAAATAAATAAATAAATAAATAAATAAACAAATCAATCAATCAATCAATCAATCAATCAAGGGTATTATGTGGCAGGGACTGGTCTGTTTGAATTCTAAAGTCCCAGAGTATTTTAGCTTATTTATTTTCTATTGTTTTATTCCTTTTATGGTCCCGGTTCCTTCTCCTCCTCCCCCAGCCCCTCCTCCTCCTCCTCCTTCCTCCCCCCTCCCCCTGTCCCTTCCCCTCGATACTGAGAATAGCAACATTTTCATCATGAGGGCAATTCTTTTTTGGCTAGGGTTGAATGGGGTCTCATGCAAAATAATTCAGGAATGACCATGAATAAATAAAAGAATAAACAAAGATAAATATCACTCTCTTTACTCAATGGGTTTTCAAATCTCTTTTTCAAAAATCTTCATCCAGTTATGAGGGGGAAGACTGAAAGACTATTGTGAAAATCTATCCACAGGGAGAAATTCCCAGGCAGCTTCCTGAAGTGAGGCACAATTTGCTTTTATTCCCCCTAATATTTTTCATATATGTTTTGTTTGTCTCTTAAGAGTGACTGCAAATGGGAGCAGCATCAACTATGGTGTGTTGCTATTACATTGCCATCTCCACAAAGCCCCATAGCTCTGGAATCTGAAGAAGGGACATGACACTTAGCCCAATTTGAAAAAAAATAATCCTATTACAGGTAGTCTTTGACTTACAACCATTTTTTTAGTGACTGTTTGAAGTTACAACATCCCTGAAAAAGTGACCTATGATCATTTTTCACACTTATGACCATTGCAGCCATCCTCAAGGTCACGTGCACAAAATTCAGACACTTGGCAACTGACTCATATTTGTGACAGTTGCAGTATCCCGGATCATGTGATCATTTTTTATGACCTTCTGACAAGCAAAGTCAATAGAGAAGCCAGATTCACTTAATTGTCACATTACTAATTTAACAGATGAAGTGATTCACTTAATAACTGTGACAAGCAAGATTGTAAAATGGGGCAAAACTCATTTAACAACTATCTCACTTGGCAACAGAAATTTGTGGTCGTAAGTTGAGGACTACCTATATCTTTTTTTTGTCATTAGGGGCAATATTGCTTGCCCAAAGATGCTTATAATTCTGAGAGAATACTTAGGAAAATCAGAACTCCATGTTCCAAGTATGGTATCTAGTCTGGGACAGATAGTGACTTCCCCAAGATCCATTCTCAAGATTGATGGGACTGAACAAATTAGATAAATTGCTCTATCTTGTGTGAATTGAAAACCATTCTTTTGAAATATATCATCCATATCTGCCAAACTGTTTTCTTCATGGTACAGAATAGAGAAAGGATCACTAGCATCCTATTTTCCAACTCTGATCCTCTACTGTTATGTACATAAAAGATAAAAGCTGGGACAGCCAAAGGCCATTCAGGTTTGGACTATCCTTGCTAATATCAGGCCTGGAAGCCATCTTTTGCATTGGATCTTCAGACTTGCCACAATTACTGCTGTGGGAAACCGGGAGGGGGGCTTGTATGGAGCAGGGGTGATATACAGTCTTAATAACATTCTTTTCTCAGAGAGTCAAGGACATCTTGCCTTGCACCTGGAGGGGTGTGGCTGGGAGGCCTCTCCAGTTGGGACGGTGCTTGATTGGACCATGTGATGAACTTGTGGGTGCTGGGCAGGAACTTGGACTTTCCTTTGGGTAGGGAAAATATGGAAGCTTTCAGATTCGGATTTTCCTAGATGTGCCAATATGACATCTCTAATAAAATGGAACTGAAATGGAAGTGATGTCCCAGTGTCTGGAGGCCGTGCGGGCCTGGATGGGGAGAAACAGGCTCCGACTCAACCCCTCCAAGACCGAGTGGCTGTGGCTTCCGGCGTCCCGATATAGCCAGCTGATGCCATCGCTGGCTATTGGGGGTGAATCACTTGCCCCCACGGAGAGGGCTCGTAACTTGGGCATCCTCCTGGACGCACGGCTGTCTTTGGAAGATCATTTGACGGCCGTGACCAGGGGGGCTTTTTATCAGGTTCGCCTGATACGCCAGTTACGCCCCTTTCTAGATCGGGACTCCCTACGCACAGTCACTCAAGCACTCGTCACTTCCCGCCTGGACTACTGTAACGCTCTCTACATGGGGCTCTCCCTGGGGTGCACCCGGAGGCTCCAGCTGGTCCAGAATGCGGCCGCGCGGGGGATTATGGGGGCGACGAGGCGCTCCCATGTGACACTTCTCCTGCGCGAGCTGCACTGGCTCCCGGTGGTCTTCCGGGTGCGCTTCAAGGTGTTGGTGACCACCTTTAAAGCGCTCCATGGCTTAGGGCCGGGGTATTTATGAGACCGCCTTCTGCCACCAATAGCCTCCCACCGGCCAGTACGCTCGCACAGAGTGGGCCTCCTCAGGGTGCCGTCCGCCAGACAATGTCGGCTGGTGACCCCCAGGGGGAGAGCCTTCTCTGTGGCGGCGCCCACCCTTTGGAACAACCTCCCCCCAGAGTTACGTACAAAAACAGACCTCCGGATTTTTCGTCGGGCCCTGAAAACCCATTTATTCCAACTAGCTGGGCTGGCTTGAGTCAAATTTTTAAACTATTTTAAATTGGAATTGTTTTTAATTATGGCCAAATTATCTAATTATTTTAACCAGTTTTTAATTTTTCTATGTCTGGTTTTTACTTTGGCTGTGCACCGCCCTGAGTCCTATATTGGAGAAGGGCGGTATAGAAATTAAAACAAATAAATAAATAAATAAATAAAACTTGGAGGAACTTCAAGCCTTGGAGTCTTTTTTCATTGGGTGTGTTACTTGGAACCCTGGCAGCTAATTCTCCACAGTTGCCACTTTTGATTACTGTAAATATATAGATAATGCACATTCTTACTTCTTGCTCTTGTCTGTCTTTCCTGATCTGTGCTTGTCTCTTATCCCATGTTTATCAATTCACCAATGTTTAAATATTTGCTGATGTTTAATAATTAAACATCAAGATATATTTTAGCTAAGTAAACTGAGTGGCATATGTACTTACTCTGATCTGGATACATGAACTAATTGGGAATGTGCTGGATGCAAACTGAACTAGAAGTCACCCACAATAAATTTCCAAAACATTTCACATCAGTGTCTTGCCTTGCACTTAAATTTAAATTCATATTTTGTGGTGTTTAAATGTTGGCAAGAACTGTGTAACATTTCAGTCCTGATCAGAAGCCCTCCATAGTTGTGGTGTTATGTTTCAAGACAGGTACATTAAAACCAACACACATCTGACATAGATAGTTTAGAACTGAGACTCATGAATGAAACAAAGCAATAAGAAAACCACTCCAGGCAAATCCATTAAAAGCTTCATTTTGGAGGTCGGTATGACCTTATATTATTTTTATAAATTTGATGATCCCAATCTCCCTGGAAATGAAATGAACATAACTAAACATAAATTCATTGGGAATATTTGGGAAAGATTGAGAAACATAGTCTAGCATTTTAAATCTAACAACAACAACAAAAGAGAGAGAAAGAGAGAAAGAGAGAAAGAAAGAAAGAAAGAAAGAAAGAAAGAAAGAAAGAAAGAAAGAAAGAAAGAAAAGCCACCTCAAAATAGCCTGAATTCCTTGTGAACAGTACTCAGCTAATATACTATTTGTAGGCACAAAAGATAAAATGGCTTTGATGCTTATGAATTGCTATTGTCAAAGCTGTACAAGCAAAATACAGTACATGGCATGTATATACACAAGTGCCCCAACTTCATCTTTAAAACATGGCAGAGAACTTAACAAGTGATAACTTCAGATAAAGCCACTGTTGGGTCAAAGAATGAATTAAAGAATATTGCTTTTATTCTGGACTTGAAAGCATTCAAAGAGACAATATTCTAAATCTCTACTGGCAGAATATTCAGGGTAGCCATGGAAGAAGCACTTAAATACAGTCTCTTTCAGCAGAAGATTTATAATGATATTCCTGTATAGCATTTGCATATCATAAAAAAAAATAAATAATCAGGAATGGACAGCAAGAAGGTTATATATCCCAGCTGGATACTCCAATCCTAGAAGGCAGATCAAAATTAGGAATACTTTCAAGCAACACAACAAAAGCCCCAAAATGGATTGCTTACTAGGGATTCTGAAATAGTCCTAGAAAATACCTCCCTTCATTTCTTGTTGCCTGATTTTGGGTTTCCTTTTCTGTGCATGGTTTACTTTCCCCATTAGTCCATGCTATTCATTTTACCATTTTATCTGAACTCCTAAACACAGCATTTTCTTTTGCTTCAGAATTCTGTGAGGAGAGGCAGATCTTGAAACTGATGCTTCTTCTACAGGAACATGGATCTAAGCAGTATTCTGCTCATGGAAAATATCAAAGGGACCTTGAGGTCACAAAACTGGAAATATTGCCTTAATGACAGTCTAATATTTGTAAGAACCAAGTCCTCGCTCAAAAGAATATCAAATTATGTATTTAGATAATACATAATAGAGGTGGTATTTAGCAGGTTCTGACCAGTTCTGGAGAACCGGTAGTGGAAATTTTGAGTAGTTCAGAGAACCTGTAAATACCACCTCTGACTGGCCCCGCCTCCATCTATTCCCTGCCTCCTGAGTCCCAGCTGATCCAGAGGAAATGGGGATTTTGAAGTAACCTTCCCCTGGAGTAGACAGGTAATGGAGATTTTACAGTATCCTTCCATTGGAGTGGGGTGGGAATGGAGATTTTACAGTATCCTTCCCCTGCCACACCCACCAAGCCATGCCAACCCACCAAGCCATGCCACGCCCACCAAGCAACACCCACAGAGCTGGTAGTAAAAAATTTTTGAATCCCACCACTGGCACAGTGGTTAGAGTCCAGTACTGATCACCAGCTGCCAGCAGTTTGGCAGATCGAATCTCACAAGGCTCAAGGTTGACTCATCCATCCACTCTTCTGAGGTGGGTAAAAT
This sequence comes from Arizona elegans, assembly GCA_022577455.1. Lineage (NCBI taxonomy): Eukaryota > Metazoa > Chordata > Lepidosauria > Squamata > Colubridae > Arizona > Arizona elegans. Next base: position 260,104,121 of record JAKOOJ010000001.1, read on the forward strand.
GAGGACCCAGATTGTTGGGGGAAATATGACTCTGTAAACCGCTTAGAGAGGGCTGTAAAGCACTATGAAGTTGTATATAAGTCTAAGTGCTATTGCTATTACCAAGGTGATGGTCAGAGAAGTGTGTTTGATCTCAGGCCAAGAAAGTTTCTTAAGACAATGTCTCAGACAAGTCCCTCCCAAGTTCACACTAAGATAAAGTGAGGGAGGATGAAGCACATTCAGACTTGCAAACTTCTGTCACTATAGCTGTTACAATAAAAGTAGTCCTGATCTATACAGCATTGTTTTCTCAGTCTGATCTTATTTGTTGGGCTCACAGATTAGTTTTTTTTATAAACTTCCTTTTATAAATTAGATAAGAGAGGTGATTTGCATGTGAACCAAATGGAGTGAATTTTTATACCCACGTAGCCGTATTCTTTTAATAGAGTTGTTCAAAAAATCTGGTATTCCTACTTAGTGAAATGTAGAGGACAAGAAGAAGTGAATGCAAATATTTTCTCTATATCTCTTGGCTACATCCCTTGTCACCACCCATTGACTATTAATGAGAAAGATGACAAGTAGTCTTTCTCATTATTGCCAAATACACAATTCATAGGTGCTATTGTCAATGGGAATTTGATGAACAGGCAGAGTATCACTTCCCCTCATCTTGCCATACACATTTAATAAACATATAAGGTGAAAGTATCTGAAGAGTCCTCTTCATTGCCATCATTTCATGAGTGCTCTACTCATGAATCAGAAATTCTCCACACATTTTTCATTATTCAATGTACATTAAAAGTCTTGTTTTAGATATCCCGAAATATCAAAATATGTCAGAATGGCTAAAGTCACCCAGTGAAGTTTATGAGTTTTCCAAATACTAATCTGTTTCTGGTATCAGTCAATGGCCACGAGATTTATTTCTTATGCCGTTTTTCTTTATATCCTGTTCACAACCAGTCAGGACTAATATATCATGTATTAGAGATTTTCAGCTCAACTTCAAGCATATAGTCCATGAGAGGATTGTTTGGTTTTATATTTGAGAGGAAAGCAGAAGACAGATGAGAGCAGTATATAGCAAGGGGAACTTTATGGTCATTGCATCATTATTTATTTATTTATTTTTAAAATTTATTTGCCACCTATCTCCCCATAGGGCTACCCTGGGCAGCTTACCATAATAAAAACAAAGAAATGAAAAGAAATGTAAACAAAACAGAAGTAAAATAATAGAACAATAAAACAACAAAAAAGAAAACAATAAGAATACATAAATCCAACAGCCACCTCCAGCATGGAAATCCCTCATTGTGTCCCTAAGCCAACAGGGAGACCCAGATCTTCAGGTTCCTAGGAAGGTCAGGGCAGATCTTATCTTAGAGGGTAAGATCTTCCAAAAGTCAGATATTGTGACATACAAGGCTCTTCTTCTGGATCCTGATAGTCAGAATTTTTTGACAGATAGGATCTGTAGTAGGCCCTCTTTGCTGGTACAAGTTGGATGAGGTTACCTAGTGGGATGAAACAGTTTATCAGGTAGCCTGGACCTATGCCATTCCTTAATGGCATAACTCTAAAAGTCATAATTAACACCTTGAATTTTGCCTGGAAGCAGACCAGTAGCCATTGCAATTCATGGAGTAGAGATGTATTATGGACCACTCTAGGGACTCTAAAGACTATTATCACTTTATATTAGCTGAAGCTTCTGAATGAATTTCAAGGGTAGCTCCATGTAGAGCACATTGTAATAGTCCAGACATGAGATGACTAGGGAATAAGTAACTGAGTTTAGGGAGCCATGATCCAGCTAAGGTTGCAGCTAGGACAACAACCAGAGCTGTGCAAAATCTCTCCTAGTCGCAACCGCCACCTGCTTTTTAAGCAGGAGACATAAGTCCTGGAGAACCCCCAAGTTGCAAACTGGATCTGAATGGCATAGTGTTGTTGTCAACTAAGGATGACAAAAACTCAGATCCTGAGGCTCCATGCACCCAAACCACTCAGTCTTGCCAGGGTTCAGTTGAAGTCTGTTGTCCCTCATCCAGTCCCTACAGCCTTCAGGCATTGCAGGAGGGCAGAAACAGCATCATTCAGGTGATCCAAAATAGAAATGTAAAGCTGAGTACCATCAGCATATTGATGATCTCAATCCATGGTGATGGATGATCTTACCCAAAGGTTTCATGTAGATGTTAAATAGGAAAGGAGAGAGTACTGAGCCCTGCAAAACACCACAAACGAGCAGTCAGGGGCTGCTAATCTCATTCCCTATTAATGTTGATTTGGACTGACCTTGAAGATAAGAGATGAATCAGTGCAAATTATCCATGGTATATGATGACATAATTCCATTCATTGACTATGTACATGCTGGATGCTGTATATAAAACATGAAATTCCTAGATTCTACTCTTAATACATTTCTATCTTTATTTTTAATGTGTTTCTTGAACAGCAGGCATCTTCCAAGTATGTTTTTTTCCTCATAACTTTCCTCATAACAGAACTGTACAAAGAAAATATTCTGCAGGGTTCAATCTGGGTCAGTCACTGGGACCACAGATTTTGTCTTCCGAGCTTTTGGATTTATGCTGGAGTCCATTGTCAAGGAACTTCTCTCTAGCAGAGTGTGTGCTGTTCTAGTTCTGGTCCCGGTGACCGACCCAGATTGGACCCCACAATATTATCCTGGGACACATATATTCACCTTCATTCATGAAAAAATATTCTGGCTACTTCATTGAGTGTGAGGATGGAATTCTGAGATGTCATCATTCTGAGGTTTATTGCATCATTTAATTGCATGGAGAGAGTTCAGAGTCTAAAACTGTGGGCAAACATATCAGAAACTAATCCCAGAAACACTCCAAAAGTCAAGTGTGTTGGTGGAATAAAATCCAAATATACATTTATGATTACCATTGTAAACAAAGAGACATGTTGCAAGGTAGCTTCAGACTAACAGAACTTCCTTAAAATTCTTTATAAAATATATATTCAATTTTATTGGATTTAGAAAATCTATTGTCAGTAGAACAACAGACAGCCTTCTATTGAGCTAATAAAACTCTCTTACAATGACTTTGTTTTGATATTCTCTTGAGATCCCCCCCAACAGAAGTTCTTTCAATAGAGTGCACTAATATAATGTATCCCATTTTTTCTCTCATACACACATACATGTGTATTGTCTTCATGAACATTAATCAAGTTGACCTTTGTAAGTACAGTTGTACCTCGATACTCATTGTTAATTGGTTCCGGGAGGCATGACGGGTATTCTACCTTGCATGCTGAGTAGTGAACAAATGATGAGCACCGGGACAAAATGTTCATGTCAAAATGTGTCAAGTACCAAGTATCTTTCAGAACAGTTGAGTACTGAGGTACCGCTGTATTATTAGAAAATAAAAATGGTAATCAACGATTCTTTGGAATCTGTGCATATATAAAAAAACCCAGAAAAGATGTAGAGAAAAAAGACGTGATAAATGTAATTCAGGAATAAAATGGAGCTTTTCATAAAAGGACACACAAGGACAAGGGTTGCCTCATGCCTAACAGAGGTGGACATTCTTGAGACAGGGTGAAGCCTTGGTGGCAGAAGTTTGCCTATCATTTCTGACTTGCAGATTACAAAGTAGTTGGTTATTTGTCTTCCACAGATGGCAAACCCAACTGTGTCAGCCTGTCACACTACATAAATTGGATGATAATGAAATAAATCACCTTCTCTTATCGCATCACACAAAAGCCACAAATATGGGAAATGAATGTTTTCTATTTGTGTTATCTGGGAATATGGATAGAGTTCCTGAACTTTTCTATAGAAAGCTGGGAAAATAAGGATGAGATTCTGTTATTCCTGTGAATTTATAAAAGCTTCTCTCTCTCTTTTCTCTCTCTCTCTCTCTCTCTCTGTTAGCTTTTGTCTTTTTTTTTGCTCTGGTTAAATTATCGTAAATGCAGCAGTTAAATAATGTTGTCTCGGTTGCTAATGTGATCCTGGATGCTTGTTATTTTGGACTGGGAAGCTGGTTACACTTTAATGCTTTTAATCTCCCTCTATGCAGGACAGTGTCTTGAGTCGATTCCAAAGGCTTATGCTTTCTGTTGTTTCTGCTGCTGCCACCACTGCTGGAGTCTCAGGGCTTCCGGTGATTTTCAATGACATAACAACAAAGTGGGGGGGAAGCAACCTTTGGGGTCAAATATATCTCTTGTTGTAGCATATAAGGAAATGTGGTAAAGTGAAGTTTGTGTACCAAGGCTGTAAAAAAACACCACCACCAAACTATTGTAATGTCTATATTCTCTGATTAAAAGTTGGAAACCCAGGAAAAAGGGAAGCCCAGATTATTGGAGCAGAAGAAACATCTACATTAGAGTGTTGATTTTTAGTAACTATGTAGATTTTCTCTAGAATGATCTATGCCTGATTCGGTCCTACAGGCATTTTAATGATGCATTCATCACCACAGTAAGTCCCTGCAGCTCCCTGTTGGATAGCATCTTCTTCCCTTCCCTTCCATCTTTCCTAACTTTATAGACTTCTCAAGACATCTAGGTTTATACATCATTCATCTAAAATATGATAATGTAGTCACTTGTCCTTGAGTGAGAATTCTGTGATTAATACTATCATACCTTTGTTTGTTTTCCTCACGATCCATGGTACTCACCTTCAATGCCAAAATTCAAAAGCATCAATATTCATCCCATCCTGCTTATTTAAAGTTCAGTTAGTAAGTTTGCAACAATATTCAGAACATTCATGGAATTAAAATTTGTTATGTAAATTTTCCCAATCAGTTGCACTGATAAGAAAATTTTGTTGAATTTATCCTTTCCATAAAGATCCTGTGTGTGTGTGTGTGTGTGTGTGTGTGTGTGTGTGTGTGTGTGTGTCAGCCTTGTCTGATATGCAAAATAGAAATAATGTTAATATTCAGAAGATTTCCTATTCACTCTCTCTCTCTCTCTCTCTCTCTCTCTCTCTCACTCACTCACTCACTTACTTTCTTTTCCTACCCTTAATTTCCAATGCAAATGAGGAAGGAAAATATTTCAACAGATCTCCAATGAAAACATCCATTTCTGTATTTGAGAAGCTATTAAAAATCATTCTTGATAGGTGAGTCTATGGAGGGGAGGAAGAGGGGGACAGAGTAAAGACAGAAATGCAGAAGTCAGACTTTCTTAAAATGGAGACCAAAAATTGCTGACCTTTTCACTTGGTAGCTTTCTATCTTTGATGCACTTCCTTATCATCTTGTCTCTGAAAAAAAATTACTGCTTTGCAAGGGGCGACAGCACCAATAAGTCAAGGAATACTTGACTTCAGTTTTTCACTGGAGGGTGAATGTCACATGATAATTGGAGGCTTTGTACTAGTTTGACAGAAACATTTGAATACTCTGAGGGGTCAAGAGAAAGAAGAACTTTTTGTGAAAGGGGAAGAGGAAAGGGATGCACTCTGGAAAAAAGGGAAGTCTATTACCCTTGAAACTGCTCCATAGGAAGGGATTCTAGCTCTTTCTTTTTCATAGCAGCATGCCTGTTTCTAATATCACCAGGAATCTACCATGCCTGCCCCTCAACCCCCATCATTCATCACCATTAGCCATGCAAGGGAATCAAAGACTTTAAGAAGGTTTGAGGATTCTTGCCACCTGACCTAAGCATGTCCAGCTTATCTCAGCCCATTTTAGGAAGGTGACCTCCAATTGCCTGTTTTAGCCCTGAGTGAAAAGTAGTGTTTCTTCCTCTCCACTGGAATAGGCAAAGCAACCTACTGTGCTTTATTCCATCCTGCACAAATTCCTCCCTTCCAAATGGCTCATATATACCATGAAAGGCACATCCCTGGTCTTTACTGTCTTTGTTAGTTATAGTGGTACCTCAGTGGTCATCATTAATTGATTCTGGGAGGTGCAATGAGTACTAAAAACAATGAATACCATAAAAATTCTCCCCGTAAGGAATAGTGTAATGAGTCCAAGGCAACTGACACTGACAAATTCTAGCTTGTGCATTGAGTACCAAACAAATGATGAGAACTGGGACAAAATTTTCAGGTCAAAATGTGTTGAGTGCCAAATTAGATGAGTTTCAAAGCAGTTGAGTACCATGATACCACTGTATTTCAGACTAGGGTGCTGACTGGCTGCCTTTTATGAAAGGAGGGATATTTGCATTTGTTTATATATTTTCTACAGTAGGAAAATGCAGGTCATTTTTTCCCCCTTTTTTAATTGGGTGAACCTAACAGTTGAAGGGCTCATTAATCACAGTCTGAACTGAGGACAAGTTCATGTAGTAATTTGCAGGTAATCAAAGGAACTGCCAATATGTTTTTATTTTATTTTATTTTCTTTTATTTTGAATTTATATACCGCACCTTCTCCTGAGGGACTCAGGGTGGTGTAAGCCAGCTAAAAACATACAATACAAACATTAAAAACAATTAAAAGGATATATATTAATTTGGCCCCAATTTAAAATGACAAACCAGTTAAAAATGTTTTTTAAAAATGTTATGTTAAGCCAGCCCGGCTTGCTGGAAAAAGAAAGTTTTAAGGGCACGGTGGAAGGCACCGAAGTCTTGAATTCTCCTTATCTCTGGGGGCAGAGATGTTGTAAGAAGAAAGCGGTGAATTGATAATGGAGGAGGTGGAGGCAGAATGTCTTAACCGTCATCATCTCTCAGGGGAAACAAAGCCTTGATTGGCCCTCATTGTGCTATCAGTGGAAGGAAGGAACTGTAGGAAAAGGTAAAAACCTAAGGGTATAGTTAACTAATTTAAACAAATTCATGTCTCCAAGACCAGAGGAATTACATCCTTGGATACTGAAGAAATTAGGAGAGGAGATAGTAGAACCAGTATTACCTTTGAGGCACTGGTGAAATCCAATTTTTTTTACTACCGGTTCTATGGGTGTGGCTTGATGGGTGTGGTGTGGCTTGGTGGATGTGGCAGGGGAAGGATACTGCAAAATCCCCATTCCCTCCTCACTCCTGGGGGAAGGATATTGCAAAACCTCCATTCCCACCTCACTCTGGGGCCAGCCAGAGGTGGTATTTGCCGGTTCTCCGAACTACTCAAAATTTCCACTACTGGTTCTCCAGAACCTGTCAGAACCTGCTGGATTTCACCCCTGCTTTGAGGACTCCTGAAGAACAGGTGAAGTCTCAGAAGACTGGACCACCAATGTTTCTCCGTCTTCAAAAAAAAGGAAACAGGAGGATTTGGGAAATTAAAGGTCTATAAGTCACATATCTACACTAGGCAAGACTCTGAAACATATTATTAAATTAATTTAATATTTATTACATTGATATGCTGTCCAGAGTTGCTTAGACAGTGGGATGGACAGCATATTTAATATTTAATAAATAGAATAAAATAAAATAAATGTTGCCTATTTGTTACACATTGATGAAATTTAATAGAGGGACGTGCAAAGGGCTTGCAGCTGAGAGAATAAAAATGAGAGACACAATTATATGGGAGATCTTCTTTGGTAGTGGTACATGTGGAAGGAATTTGACTATTCTAGAAGATCCCAAATGGAACATGGGCCAAGGATGTGCTGCAACTGCTAAAATGCTTGGTCCTTAACTGAAATACTGTGTCCAGTCTTAGGCACCACAGTTTAAAAAGGACATCAACAAACGGAACCAACTACATTGCTCGGAACCTGAACTACATGGCTCACAACATGGCTATCTTCAGATCTGCCTTCTCCCATTGCTTCTGCTTGTCCAATAAGATTAGATAGAACATGATCCCTCTGGGCTCTTCTTTTATGGAATAACATCTGTAGGGACTCTGGGGATAGCTTTTTTTTAGATACTGCCACTCCCTTCAATAGAATAGCATCTCCCCAAGATCCATATGACCACCAATTTGTTGTGTTTTAGAAAGACTATTAAGGCATGGCTTTCCCAACAGGATTTGGGGTGGATTTTGTTCCAGCTTGAAGATAAAGTTTATTTAATGGGATTTTTGTATTATTCCTTGTGAGAGAAATGTAATTTGTTCTTTTTATTATGTATGTCTTTAACTTTATTTGCAAATAAAGAGCTTGGGATAATTGGAGCCTAGTCAGATAGATAGAGATAGAGATGGAGATAGAGATAGAGATAGATAGAGATAGAGATAAATAGATAGATATGTAGATAGATAGATAGATAGATAGATAGATAGATAGATAGATAGATATCGTGTTTTCCCAAAAATAAGACCCTGTCTTATTTTTTTTGAACCCCAAAATAGGTCTTATTATTTTGGGGCACATGGAGCAAGACGGGGCTCCTCTTGCCATCTTACCTGATTTCCAGCTCTGTCTCCCTAACCCTAACCAGAGGAAATGGCGGTGACTGGCTGTGCATTTAAATATTTTTCGGGAGGGCTTATTTTTTTGGGGGGGGGGGCTTATTTTAGCGCATGAGCTCAAAAGCCCAATTGGGCTTATTATGTGGATGCCTTATTTTCAGGGAAACAGGGTAGATAGATAGAAAGACAGACATTTGTGTTTCTCTCTCTCTTTAATTCCATTAAAGATATTTAATGGGATTGTCATATAGAGGACAAAGTATTCTCTATTGCCCTGGAGCAAAGGGTTAGAACCATGGGCTGAATCCATAAGGCAGTTAGATTCAGATCAGACATTCAGAGGCATATCCTGCTGATAAGAGCTATCAAGCAGAGGAAAATGTTGCCAATAAAGTGATGTGTTCCCATTTAATAAATCTTAAATAGAGGCTGAATATCTATATGAAATGCTTTAGTAGAAAACTTGGACTAGATGACCTTTGAGGTCCCTTCCAAAGTTATGATTGCATAATTCAGTGAATATAGTTGACTTATATTCAATTGTTCTCCAAGACAGCTGTTTATCTTCATAAGGTTGCTTGGGAATTGATGTCTGCATATAAGCAGATAAAAATATGTAGGAGAAGATATTGATTGTCACAATGCCTCTAGGTTTCTACAATTTCTCCTTGAATGAAAGGAATATGAGATACAATAAGTAACATTAGCTAGCTTTTTTTTTTTTTTTAAAAAAAAGAGCAAAGTTCCCCCACCTTCTCCACAGTGTTGCTTTAACAGATTGCTTTAAAGGTTACATTTACATGCTCCATGCCTTTGGGGTGTACCTGACTTTTTTGAACTTATAAATTCTTAGCCCAGTTGATTGTTCAGGAGACCCAGCATTATTCTGTAAATTATGCTCTCATTTTAGAAAGTTCTTCTCAACTGTGGCAATCACAAAGTTTATGAAGAATAAGAGGTTAAAGAAATCAACCATTGAGTATTGCATCATTAAGCTGGACCTGAAAACTGCACCTAAGAAAGCAGGGATACAAGATTAGAACATCGACTCACAATAATGTCCAATGATTTTAAACGATTTAACAAAATAAAATGTAAGAGTCAATCATAATGTCGGAAATGAATATCCTCAGCACTGCTAACTTCTAGCAAGAACATGCCAAGAGAAGCTGCAAGCACTAAAGTAGTGATGTAATTGGTAACAGATTGGAGGGTCTTATTGGCTGGAAGAGGGAAGCCACTCAATTTAGCAAAGTCTTGTTTTTCAAGACTGTATATGTTCTCATTTAACATATACAGTATAATTGAAATTTCAACAAGATCATAAATATTCTGATTGTTCAGTGAGATTGCATGGAAGCCAGTGGTGAAATCCAAATTTTGTTTACTACCGGTTGTGTGGACATGGTTTGGTGGGGGTGGTGTGGCTTGGTTGGCATGATGTGGCTTGGTGGGCATGGCAGGGGAAGGATACTGCAAAATCCCCATTCCCTCTCCACTTCTGGGGAAAGGATATTGCAAAATCTCCATTCCCACCCCACTCTGGGGACAGCCAGAGGTGGTATTTGCCGGTTCTCTGAACTGCTCAAAATTTCTGCTATCGGTTCTCCAGAACCTGTCAGAATTTGCTGGATTTCACCCCTGATGGAAGCTTTTCTATTTCACTGGAACTTATGTGATGCCATGCCATAATGCTATGCTTTGTAGTACATACAGAGGAAATGTTTCATTGCTTCAGTGTGGGAAGAGCCATACTTCTCAATAGTAGAGAAAGATTTAATCCCTGGGCAACTTCAGTTTCAACAACCAGGTAACAGATTTAGTATTCTAAAAATTTTTCAAAGGGTGTTTCTGACAATGTTGATTAATAATAACAATAATTTAGCCTTCTCCAACTTGGTGACTTTCAGATGTATGGTGCTATTATTTTCATACTTATTAAGCAAGATATGGATTGGAATCTGGTACATCTGGAGGGCTTATGATTCAATATCTAGTATATTGGATATCTTTCAATTCTGCTACAGGCATAGCACCGGCACAGTGAGATTCATTCTAGTTAGGTACCACAGAATCATTTTTCTGATTCTGCACTGGTAGTTCCTGCATGGTTTTGTGTATATTGTAACACTACAGTATTAGGGTGAATGGAAGATCAGCACATTCCCTCCTCTTGATAGCTTCATCTTCTTTCCTTGTTGCTTTGATACATTTTATATATGTAGAGCCGCCATCTTTTTTAGCCATTTGGAAGACACTCAAAAGTTGGTTTTCCCCCTAAGCATTGGACTAGGGTTAGATTTGAGCCCAGTAAATGTAATTTGAGAATATTGTTGTATGGCACTGGGAATTTCTTTTTTTAGTACCAGTTTTTGTCTGGTGCAACTGTATGATGCAAGCTCCATCTCTTTTGTGCATGCGTATGTAACTGACGCATGTACAAAATAGGAAAAGCTTAAGGTATATTGTTGTGCCCACCATCTTGGCAAAATAGTTAAGTGTTATCACTGATAACACATGCATGAGCTTACATGGACTCAGACTGGCAGTTACTGACAGACAACTCTAAAAATGGTCTCCATCAGAGAAGAAAGAGTCGGAAGGAACTGAATGAAACAACAATATGGGCTGAGGACCAGATCATGAGGAGATCACACACACACACACACACACACACACACACACACAAGAGAGAGAGAGAGAGAGAGAGAGAGAGAGAGAGAGAGAGAGAGAGAGAGAGAGAGAGAGAGAGAGGGAGGGAGAGGGGGAGAGAGAGATTTCCAGGCCATGGTTATATTCAAGGGAAAAAAGACTCTTAGCCCTGCAAATTCCATTTCATTAAATATGCGTCAGTTTGGGGGAAAAAAGAGGTCCTTGTAGAACTAATTTCTTCTTAGCTGTACACAAGCAACTTCAAAGTCTCTTCCATTTCACATTAGCAGTCACAGGAAGCATCATTCCTCATACAATGTGCTTCATTAATTGAAATACATCTTGCTGAATGCATATCTCAATTTTTCAAAACCAACACATGGTTAAAATATCCCTCCTTTCCTTTCCCCATTTCTAATGGTATGTATGTCAAAGTTCTCACACATCTTCAGTTAAATTTTATTGGCTCGCCTCCCAAGAGGCCTTATTGAAGATTACATCTCTCCAATTTATTATTTCCTGTTTGTTTCTCTTTTGCAGAATATCTAAACCTGTGAATACATTATCAAAAGGGAGAGAGATATTTAATCTTCAAGAGATTAAAAAGAAATGATATGGGTGACATGCAATTATTATTTTTATTCCAGAGCTGTCATAAATATCAAAGTATCCAGAGGAAAAAAATGTATCACATAAGTCAATACAGTAGGGAGTATTTCAAACCACATAGCAAGTTTTCCTTCCTTTGCAACGCCTTAAATATTGGCCAAAAGTAAAGCAAAGGAACTAGAGATAATAAAGAAAGATTATTATGTCTCTTCAATGCACAGTGCACTTGGAAAAATATAGTGAAGCTAATATCCAAGCTCATTTACTTTTAAATTAGTACCTGAGATTTAATCATAGCCAATCCAACACAAAAATTAAAATAATTTAAGAAACTAGGAAGATGGATGTTGAGATGAGTTACTGCTAATGTAATAAAATATATTTATAAGCATGAAGTAATTATACCATTTATTTACAAGCTAGGAGAAGAACATATCAAATGCTCCTTTAACCAAAATTTCCCGTATAAAGATAGTGTGTGTATATATAGGATAAAGTAGGAATAATATGTCCAAATCAAATTAAACAATACATGGAATATTTAATATAAGTGATAAATCACCTTAAGAGCATTTCATTTTCAAATGTATCTTATAATTATTCTTTATCCTGTATGCAAGCCATACAGGTTTGAAACAGCTTTCAGACATCCTATTCACGAGATAATTCTGAATAGGTAAGTAGGAAATTGATGGCAACAATATAGTGGACGTGGCAGTACCTTGAGATTGCAGAATAGAAAAGAAGGAACTGAAGAAGATAACAAAATACAAAGACGAGAAAATAGAAGTAGAAAGATTATGGCAAAAGGAAGCAAAGATAATTCTAATAGTAAATAGTAATAGGCGCTTTGGGTACAATTCCAAAATAACTGGAGCATCACTTGAACATGATCGGCATTGACAATTCACCATCGGTCAATTGCAAAAGGCAACTTTACTTGGAACAGCATATATTCTATGATGGTTCCTGTAATACCATAAAACATCAAAATCTGCTTATCTCAGGTCCTTGGGAAGGGCACAATACATGGGGAAAATGCCAAATCCATTCTGAACATCTGGCTGACTGTAATGAACCACAATATAATAATATACAGCAGTTAGCAATTGTAGTGAATGGTTATACAGCTTCCGCTGCATTTTAACTGTTTTGTTTTTTTTAATTCTCATATCAAAACCAAAGAGGTTAACTATTTTTATCTACCTCTGTCTTCTTCATCCCTTACCACCAGTGGTGGGATTCAAATTGTGGTGGGGTTCTCTGCCCTAATGACTGGCTGGGTGGTTGTGGTCAGGGGGTGTGACAGGCAGCATTCGGCCTCCTGCACCCCACTGGGAGCAAAAATGATCTGGGGGGGCACTTCCCTCCCCCATGCCCCATTTTGGGCCTAAGAGGCTCCTTGAAGCCTCCTGGTAGAAAAAAACGGGCCATGAAGGGTGTGCCGCACCCTCCCTGCACCCTAATTTTGGGCCTAAGAGGCCTCCCTGCACTTACCTGGGAGCCAAAATGGGATGCGTGGAGACTCCTGGGCAGGGTGGGACAGAGCCAGCCAACAATTTAACTACCAGTTTGCCCCAACTGGCCAAAACTGGCTGAATCCCACCACTGCTTACCACCAGAATGGTAAGGGTATCACCTATTTTGAGAACTATTGCAAGTGGGAACTTAACTGGGGCCTTAAAGATTGGCTCTCTCTCTCTCCTGGAGACCCTCTTCATCAACAGAGAAGGCTTTTCTTCTCTCCCTTCCTTCCCTTCCTCCTTTCCTCCCCACTTGCTCTCTTCACTTGCAGTTTGCATACAATCATTGATAAAAGTTGGCTATTGTCGCTCAGTCAGTCAGTTCCTTCCAATGCTTCATGAGCTGATAGACACTGTTTTGCCATAGCTGTCAATCAGTAATTGTATTTTTGAGTTTTTGAAAGCTCAAACCTATGTCATCGGTGGTAATATCTAACTGTTTTGTCTTTTGTTGATTTTCTTTTAAAAAAACTCTCTGCTTTAATTTTTCCAAGCATCAGAATCTTATCCAATGAATCTTATCTTCAAATTATGTGTCAAAAAGCTTTGTAAAGCCTTATGATTCCCAAACTCTTCATTGAGTCAGGGGATACTTTTAATTTGGACCTAACTACTTAATAAACAGAACTTCTTAGGTATTTCTTTTGGCCTAGGAGCACTATAAAAAAAATTCAATGACCAAGGAAGTTTGGGAGCCTCTGGTATAACCAAAAAAGCGCCAATAATTGTCTTTTTGGAACTTCCTTAATTTTCCAATAACCATTGGATGTTAGCAATCTGAATTTAGCTCCCTCTGGTTCTTCTGAACCTAGCTTGTATATCTAGTGGTTTTGTCCATACACAGTATTGTTGTAGATTGGATTGAATATCTTGAGTATTATTTTACTACTATGTGGCATAAGTGGGATGTCTTGGTGTGACCATTTTTTAGCACTGTTTCCTTTTTTGATACTGGAATATAAATACATGTTTTTTAGTTTCTTAGCCATTGCTGTAATTTTCATGTGTGCCTACAAATCCAAATAACACTTTAACTCCATCATCTTGTAAGATTTTAAATGGCTCTGTTGGTATTTCATCAATTCTTGCCGCTTTGTTGTTGACAATATCTTCTACTTCTATGTAGTTTCACTTTTCAGAATGTCTGGCTCTAGATCACAATGAAACTTTCATAATATATTTCCAATGTTGGAATCCATACATTTATTTATTTATTTTATTTATTTGATTTATATGCCACCCTTCTCCGAAGACTCAGGGCGGCTTACAATGTGCTCAGCAATAGCCTTCATCCTTTTGTATATTTATACAAAGTCAGCTTATTGCCCCCACAACTGGGTCCTCATTTCATCTACCTTAGAAAGGATGGAAGGCTGAGTCAACCTTGAGCCTTGGCGAGATTCGAACCCTGCAGTAATTGCAGGCAGCTGGTCTTAATAACCAGTTTAATAACAGGGTGCCTTAAACCCCTGTACCACCAAGGCTCTTAGGCATTTGTGCCATCTCTTCTTTATATATTGTTTTTCAGGAAATCTTTGCTTTCTTTGTATTCTATTGTGCTCATTTTTGCATAATATTTCCCATTGATTTCTGTAACTTTCTAAAATACTATTCCTAACTTTTGTGTTCAGCTGTTGTCCTCAATTTCTTTGCACTGCTTATTTAGATATAATAATCTGTATTAACCATAAACTATACTTCTTTTTTTCTTTTGCCCTTCTGCTCAAGCAACGCTGGCATTCAGCAAAGTTGCACCAGAGATAATAAGGACACATATAGAATATCCAATCAATTCTTCATTATGGTCAAAGACCAGCCTTCATATATGTTATACCTCTCTTATGCGTCTTTTAAATCTGTGAGAAATGAATGTTTGTCTCATAGGCTTGTGCAAATTGTTTGATGAGATGCTTCTCTCACAGAACTCCTCTGTACCCATTCATCAATGCCAAGTAGCAGCCAAAGGGATTGAAGAAGCCACATTTAGTCTTCAAGTAGTATTGGCTGTTTCATGGCTTCAGGACAGGAATCTGGGAAGGTGCTATAACTTCTTTACCAAAAAAAAGGGAGGGCATTACACTTTTAAGCCTTTTGCCAGACTTAATTAACTTGCCTTGGATTATCCAAAAGAGGAGAAATACCTCTTCCTAGCAGGTATTGTTGCAATATTAAGGCCAATTAAATAAAATCCATTTCTTTTTCACAGCATCCTCCCCTGCTCCTCCCCCCTCAAATCCTTGCCACAGTGCCATGGCATATAATAGGATTAGGGGGTGAAGGTTCATTCTCCAAGCTTGTGGGTTGGCTTCTGAATGTTTCATTGCCAGGCTAGGTAACATTTTCAGTGGAGTTTAGGGAATGTCAGTGTCAGTGTCCTTCTGTTTATAAGGACTTCAGGTGTGGATGGGTCATGTGAAGTTCTTCTGATAGGTCAGGTGTGAGACATCAGTGAGTTTTATAATGGGTCTTGTGATAAGGAGATTAGATCAGGGCAGGGTCATTGGGAGGTGAACTGCTGGTGTGGGGGTTGTGGGGGTTGGTTGAGGGTTGGTGCTGGCTCTGGTTGGCTGTGCAGTTGATTTATATTCTGAGGGTTCATAGGCTGATCGTAGATCAAGGTGTCTGTTGATGGAATTGCATGTGGAGTGCCAGGCTTCAATAAACTCATGAACATGGCGGGTGGCAGTATGGCCAATGATTTTTGTGTTGCTCCAGTTGAACAGGTGCTGACTGGTGTATTAAGGGATTAAGGATTTGGGATTGCGGCATTTGGGATCATGACATTTGACTGTCAGCTGGTGTCCGTGGATCCTTTTTTTTTTTTTTTTAATTGATGTGATGTTTGTTCCACATAGAATTGGTTGCAATGGTTAAAGTTGATTCTGCAGATTACATTGTTTCTTTCATCCCTCTGTATTTTGTTTTTGGCTCTGGATAGTTTTGTCTTTGGCTCTGGAGTGTAGCTGTGAGTTTGTAAGATATCCTCCTAGGGGTTGGAGGATTCTGGCTGTCATTTCCAACACCCCTTTTGGGTATGGTAGGGTTAGTTTTTTGTGTGGTGGTTGGCTGTGTGGTGTGGTGTGGTTTGGGTGCTGTGAGTCGGAATATGAAGTTTTTTGGATAGCTGTTGTGGAGAAAGACATGGAGCAGCCGTCTCTCTTCCACTTTATTTTTATTTATTTATTTTTTTAGTGTGGTGGTGCTGCTGCAGTATGTCCTGTCCCTGCAATATGATTGTATATCTGCATGATATGAATAACAGTATTTTTTCTATGTCATTTTCTCCCATTAGCCAGTGGGAGTCTAGATGAAAGAAATAACTCTAAAGGATTCCCTTTTAAGATTGCCTCCCAGGTACTGTTTGTACCTTTTAAAACCCATCTCTCTACATTCCGGGATGCTCTTTCATTGTTATGCTGAACAAGAGAGTTTCTTGAGGGGAGCGCATTAGGTTCTTAAGGGTGATGCTTATAGCTATCATGGCACACACAAAACACATATGGGGAAGGCAGCTTCAAAAAGGCATACATGAATCAGTGCCGAAAGGTTGAACTGCTTTTGATCTTCAATGGCATCTGTACAATGCTGCTGAAAACGGTGGGTTGCCTATTTATTATATGATTTCCCAGGCTTGAGAGAGCATTGTTTGAACAATCCCGAACTCCATACTCTGACTTCAAGCTATTCCTTACCACCCCACCAGACTTCAAAGTCTTAGAGTTTCATTCAGTGATGACTGTCATAGAAGATTTTCCAGTTGATTTAGTGACCTTTTAATTGAGTGCCACTTCACTTTGCACTAAAGCTTAATCTTGGGGAAAGAATGAAATCTTTCAGAACAGAGCGATCCAACATCACTTCAAGCCAAAGATGAAAGTTGGATTTTAAACAAAGGAGAGCTTGATCTTTGTAATATTTTAGTATAACCTCATCTACAATGAAATAAATCAACCTTCAGAATTATCTCCTTTCTTCTCTTTCTCTATCTTTTTCTTTCTCTTTTGTATCATTGAGCTTTTTAAAAAGAAACCTAGAATGTGATTAGCTAATTAAGACTAAATCATAAAACTAACAATAAAAGAAACTATTATGATTACATCCAGGTAAATGCACATGCTAATGACAAGCTAAGAGTTCTGAACAGATTATAGAACTCAAGGATAATGCACATTTGTGCTTCCCTCGAGAGCCACCAATTCGTTCATGGCCCCTTTTTCTCATTAATCCCCAAATCTTTTGTAGGTTAATGCAATTAACAATAAGAATGAACCTCTTTGGCAATTAATTAACTTTGCATAGTAGCTTCTTTTCAGTTTCACCATCAGAAATCACAAAAAGGCCTGCCATCTTCCTTTCTTGTCTAGGGGAAACCTGTTGCTTTCTTTAATAAATATTGAGACCCAAAATAGAATAAGTCAGAAACAGGAATTGCAAAAAAAAAAAAGATATAAGATATCGGTAACAAAATCATCTATTTTTTAATATAAAGAATTACCTCTACTGTTTCTCAAAGATCAAACATAAGTCATAGTTAGTTTTAGAACAAAGTTATTATTGCCTAGAATTACTTTTGTACGTAGAATATTTTGGGAAAACTGCTCCTCCAAGTACCATTACTGCATTGGCAAATGTTTTATAAGTTGCAAGCACGTACCTTTACAATGTGTCATTCCTCCCAAAGTGTACATTTTGTGCAATTTTAAATGATAAACTCTACTTTTATAATCCTTTTTTTTTAAAATCAACTATAGCTACACAAAGATGGATTGCCTCTTCACGGCCATAGAATCTTACCACACAATGATTTTTCTTCATGTCTCCTTCTGTAGATTCCATAGCCAATCACAAAATATTGACTGCAAAACAGTGTTGATGAATTGTGAATTCTTCAAAGTCTGAGATTTTGCCATCAGGGGGGAGGGGGGGAGCCTCTGCCATCTCCTCCACCTCCTCCTCCTTTTTGTCATGGCTTCTGTTGCAGATGAAATTCAGTTTAGGTTTATGGATGTTTATTTTCTCATTTGAGAAAAAAACTACATCATACTCAGTTCCTAGCTTGCATATCACTCAGATAAATTCAGGGAAAAGCCTTAAATGAAGTTTGTGGATATGCAATTCTCGCTTACTCACTTCCATGCAACACACTAAAATGTTCAGGTAGTCCTTGTCTTACAACAGTTTATTGACTGTTCGAAGTTACAAAGGCACTGAAAATAGTGGCTTATGACCATTTTTCACACTTACGACCATTACAGCATCCCCATGGTCACATGATTTACATTCAGATGCTTGACAATTGGTTCATATTTGTGACGGTTGCAGTGTCCCAGGGTCCTGTGATCATCTTTTGCGACCTTCTGACAAGCAAAGTCAATGGAGAAGCCAGATTCACTAAACAACTGTGTACAAATGCAGTGATTGACTTAACGAATATGGCAAGGAAACTTGTAAAAGTACAGTGGTCTAAAGCACCCTGTTATTAAGACCAGCTGCCTGCAATTACTGCAGGTTCGAATCTCGCCAGGCTCAGCCTTCGATCCTTTCTAAGGTAGGTAAATTGAGGACCCAGTTGTGGGGGCAATAAGATGACTTTGTATAAATATACAAAAGGATGAAGGCTATTGCTTAGCACATTGTAAGCTGCCCTGAGTCTCCGGAGAAGGGTGGCATATAAATCAAAATTTTTTAAAAAATGGGGCAAAACTCACCTAACACATTTTCTCACTTAGCAACATAAATTCTTGTCTCAATTGTGGCCATAAGTTGATGTTGTGGCCCGTCAGCAGCCTGTGCAGCTAGTAGCTGATTCCGACAGCGAGGAGGCTGGTGTGGTGATGCGCCAGCAGCCTGTACAACTGGCAATTGAGTCAGACAATGAGGAGGCTGGAGAAGATGTGGTGCCAGAGGCGGGGATTCAGCCAGGGCCTTCAGAACCTCCAGAAGCTCCCATAAGTGAAGAAGAAGAGGAGGAGCCTCTTCTCGATGCACAAGCGCGCAGAGCTGTTAAAAGGCAGGAGTGGCTCCTCAGGAGGAGGTCTCCTCGAGAGTAAGGCTTGGGGCTATTTGGCCACTCCCCTAGCCTATTTAAGGAAGGACGACGACTGATACAATTTGCAGGAAACAACTTCGTTCATATTCCTTCGCATCTTGATTCCAGAAACATTTGATTGGCTCTTGCTTCTCTCTTGTAAGTTTTCCTGCAAATTGCTTCTGGGCATTCTGCCAACCACAGTAAGATTACGGTTATCTGAAATACTGTGCCTCAGAATTGAGTTATTATTCTTTGGATTCTTGGCAGCTGTTAATGAAGTTAAATTAACAGCTCTTATTCAGAAAAGATTGATTTAAACTGTACTTGTGTTCAAACTACTACTAAGAAAGCTCATTAGCAGTCCTTAATTAGTAAACTAAGGTTTGTACTGACTTTGTGTGTGCTGTGTTCTTTGGGGTCCATAGCTGGGGCAGAACAGTTGAGGACTACCTACATTGGGATGACACAGTAACTTGTAACTGTGGCCCTAAAGGCCCCATGGAGAGAAGAAAGCTTTTTAGATTTCTCAAGGTATTTGACAATGGTCAATCCTCTCTTGGAATCTGCTTGCTCTCTGAGCAGCCCCTCAGAAGAAATTTTATGCAAATCAAAGTGAAATGGACATAAATGCATTTACAGCAGTGGTGGGTTTCCAATATTCTTACCACCAGTTTGCCCCCCACGCGCACGCTTGCTTCGCACTCATGTACGCCTTCTTCACATGCGCTTTGCTCTCTCACATGCCTTCTGCTCATGCGCCCAGCCTCAAAAACATACCTAAATAGGACATCATAGAGCTGGGGTGGGCGGCAGTGGTGGGTTTCAAATATTTTTATTACCAGTTCTGTGGATGTGGCTTAGTGGGCGTGGCATAGCTTGGGGGGTGTGGCTTGGCGGGTGTGGCAGGGGAAGGATACTGTAAAATCTCCATTTCCTCCAGATCAGCTGAGACTTGGGAGGCAGAGAATAGATGGGGGCGGGGCCAGTCAGAATTTTTACTACCGGTTCTCCGAACTACTCAAAATTTCCACTACTGGTTCTCCAGAACTGGTCAGAACCTGCTGAAACTCATCTCTGGTGGGCGTGGGCATGGGCGGGCCCGGCGGGCCCACCCACGATCTCCGCTACTGGTTTGCCCAAACCAGTATGAACCGGCTGAATACCACCTCTGATTTAGGGCTATATATATTAGGATTATACAGTCGGATTCAAACCCAGAAGCATTGTTTCAGAGCATGTAGGGGCCTGAAAATAGCATCTATTTGTTTCTGGGCATTCTAAAACTTTTTGTGTGATCCAAAATATTTTTTTCTTCAAACACATCATGCTACCCTAATGGTTGAAGGTTGGGTGAGTGATTCTGGAGACTTCTTCTTCTCTTCTATAAGAAGCAATTTGTTATAATGAACCCAATATCAGAAGTTCTGTGAAGGTCAGTAAAGCTGGTAACAAAAATATCTGAAACCTGGTGAATGATCAGTGATGAGCTGGCATTGTCACTCAACTCTTGCCTAGTTTGGGCTAAGCAAACCTTCAGATTGGCTGAAGGTGTTATCTGTCAATTCCAGATCCCAAATATTTATTCAACACAGTGCCAAATGCATTTCTGATCTGGGTTCATGAAGATAACATGGGGAAAATGTGGGATGGATTTAAAGTGCATTGAAAATAATAAGTACACAGAGTGGTTGGTAGTGTGGTAGTATCATACTGAAAAATCTAGCAAGTGTTTCTTAGTCTCATAGTAAATGTCTATGGAGATCCTCAGTCATACAGCTCATGGTTGTCCCAAAGGTGCTTTTTAAAGAGACAACTGGACTTTCTGGTTTTTCTTTGAAGATGTTTCACTTCTCATCCAAGAAGTTTCTTCAGCAACTCCAGCAAAACCTAGTCACAGTAGACTGTGAAAATCAATAAAGATGTGATCTCTGCAGAATCTGAGATATTGTTTTAAAATAAATATTAATTTATCTTTTTTTCCCCAGAAGGTAAGTTTGTTCTGCAATAAAAGCAACACACAAGATACCTACCCTCCCTTCAAATCTGCAAGTCTACCAAGCAAATCTATCTTAGTTATTTTTATATTGATTACTGGGTGTATTAAAGCCCCCAACGTTAAAAGGAATCTGGGTGATTTATAATATCTGCAATTCTTAAGGAGTTAAAAACACACTTTCAAGCAAAACACACTTTCAATATTTGCCAGCTGGGAGATTTTGGGCCAGTCTCTCTGTCTCAGTCCAGCTAATCTCACAGGGTTGTTGTTATGGAGAAAATAGGAGGAGGAGGGTATGTTGAATATGTTCTCTGCCTTGAATTAGTTGTAAAAATAATAAAGGCAGAATAGAAATAAATAATAAAATAACAAAACAAAACATGGAAAAAGATACAATAGGGCTCCACAAAGACTCTAAACCCATTACTGGGAATAGAACCAGGTCATAAAAGACTTCTAGAACATTTCTAGAGTTTATGATTAAATATTTTTCACTTATGTTAGAACTACCCAAAAACTAAGACATCTTGATGCACACTTTGCAAAATTATCTCAAGAACACATCAAATATGGCGAGTCATGAAAAAGGTAACATAATCTTTCTAATCTTGAGTTCTCCAGATTTGGATTACGCCCAGGGGTGGGTTCTACTTACCTTTACTACCAGTTCACAATGGGACATGCAGGCTGATGATGTCAGGGTCGGTGGGTGGAGCCTCCCGCCAGTTTTACTACCGGTTCTTGCAAACTGGGGGTAACCCACCACCAGTTACACCATGTACAGCTACACTGACCATAATTCCCATCCCATTAAGAAGAGTATGGATGACCTGAACTATTCAGGACAGCACTTTTATTCCTTCTATTCAGCCTGTGTCTAGTGATAATCCTAGAATTCAGATGTTGGTGAAATGAGAAAACTTTCTACTCCTTATTCTTTATTTTTTTTAAAAAAAAACCCAAAATTGGGGCTTTCCTGCTCTGAACAAGATAATTATTTCTTGACTTCAAAATTTCAAATGGAAGATTAAACCATTTCAAAAGGAGCTCTGTGTTTAGGCAACCTTGAAAGGCAACTGTGCATCCTGTTTCTCTCTATCAGAAATATAACTTGGTAGGACTTTAATTTCCTGATGCTGATGGCTGCTTGCTTAATCCATTTTGAAACCTAGAAGCTAGAGGAGAGATTGAACTGATTTTCTGTTTATGGTGCAGGAGACTCTGTTCAACATTCGCCTGCTGGGAAAACATGAAAGTGAATTTACTTCTTCTCAACATCATCCAAATCTCCCAGGCTTTGCTATTTAAACAATAATGCAGTTGGCCAAATTAGGAAGTAAACAATTAAGTATCCATCCTAGTATTCTAGTTTATTTCATTTAAGTATGAGAGAGAGAGAGAGAGGAGAGAGAGGGAGGGAGGAGGGAGGAGGGGAGGGAGGGAGGGCGAGAGAGAGAGGGAGAGAAAATCTCCTGTTCCACTTAAACACGTTTTCATCAAAATCAGATTCAGAGAGAAATTTTAAATTTGTCAGTGTGCTGCTCATCCTAATAGCCATTGTATAGCTAGTTAGCAAAACAGCTCCTCATAATCAGAGTTGTTATTATTGTTTCTTTTCTTCCGATATGAAATTGGAAAGCATGGGCACTTTTGTATTTTTCCCCAAATTGAGATTCCCTTCTCCCCTCCAAAGCTTAATTATGCTAAATTCTGTAAATGAAATAGTCCTGCTTCTACCCAGTCCTGATATAGTTAGATTAGGGCATGATTTTGAGGTATGTTTTTTAAGCAGAGATACAAGGATCAGTTCCTAGGAATCTTGGCTGAAACTACAAAAATTCCATTTCAATTTACTACAAAATTAACTCCACTCCGTGCACACTCACATTTGCGAACTGGTAGGGAAGGTAAGTGAATCCCACCCCTGCCCCAATGCATTGATTAGTAAATGAAAACTACATTTGTCATTAATCTCAGCCCTTCACACTTCTATTGTGCTTATGGCCCAGTTTTAACACACACACACACACAAATTGAATGAACTCAGAGCAAGCAGATTGTAGTAATCTGTCAGATTAATTATCTCTCCTCCCACTATTGCATAATTATTTGTCAAGTTACTGTACTTGAGAAAATTCTGTGTTGCCTTTTCCAATAAGGCAGTCAGAAAGTCTTTAAATACCAAATATTTGACACAATTAATGCCATTTAGACAACTTGAAGAGATCATTAAAAATTGAATTAGTTACTGAGTGATGGCACAAATGTAAAACTGGGAGGAACTTTGTATTTTCTTAGCTTATCTTACGCTCTGGTGAAGTTCATTAACTTATCGGTACTGCAAGATGGGACTTGTGAGGAAGTCAAATTAAGATTTTGCATGCTTATTTACATGCAGATTATTACAAAGAAATTGAATTAAATTATCAGTTGTACAGAGAATTTAAATTTGGTTTCATTTACTTTATGAATACGAGGCAGAAAAACCATGAGAGAGAATGAGAGTCAGGAAACCTGGAGATTAATATAGACAGAAAATAGTGTACATTTTTAGCCTGTACAGAAATACAGAGAAATTCATCTGTGAATCTTCAAAGGTTTCTTGACTACATTTTCCAGCATTATTTATCATTATTCATGCATGTTAGGATTGCTTGGAGTTGTGGACCAATAATACCTGGAGAATTCCAGCTCCCACCTGAGACCAGGAGGAAGGAGAACCACATAACAATCTTCTACAAAGTTGCTTCTCAGTGTAATTCAGAGCAGAATCTTTCCTTTTTGTGAGAAAAGTGAGGGATAACATTATAGCTTGTCTATAATATTGACAAGCTTGCTGGGTTCCTCCTGGTTCTCTTAGTTCGGGAGCTGGGTCCTCCCACCCACCCACCACATTATTCTTACTTTTTATTTGGCCCCGCTTCCAATCTATTCGCTGCCTCCAGAGTCCCAGCTGATCGGCTAGAAGGAAAAAAAACTGTTTAAACTCTTGCCGCGGGGCTTCAAAGGGCCACCCTACAGCTGATCAGTGTTAAAAGGCAGTGTGGTGGTAGACCAGTGCGCTTGAAAAACAAATGGCTAGACCGGTGCCTCCAAAAACAAATGAGTAGACCGGTGCCTCCAAAAACAAATGGGAAAAATGTCAATATTTTGGATGAAACAGCCCCCCCCCCTTTTTTTAGAAAGGAGCTTCCTTCTCAATTAGCTTTTCAGATGGATGGTGAAAAATAAGTTTTATATAAATTCCATAATTAATTGCAGGTTGTGTGAATTGCCTATGTCTTGTCAATGTCACTAGTCCACATATTCCATCACTGAACATTGAAATTTTACATCCTTCTGTGAATTAAATGACCCTGTCATTAATGAATAATAACCCTGTCTCCTCTTATTTTGCAATCTTCTACATAAGACTATTTTATAAACATATTCAACTTTTTCTAAACACACCACTGATCCCTGCTGCCTGGAACTGGCCGGAAACACAACACACAGAGGCCAAAATAGAGCATGCGGAGGCTGAAAACACAATGTGCGGAGACCAATCGGCGGCAACATGCTGTTGCGATCCCCACAGCCTGGAACAGGTCTAAAATGGGGTGTGGGGAGGCCAAAAATGCAATGTGTGGAGATGGTGATCAGCGGCAATGTGCTGTGGTGATCCCCATAATTTTCCAAACCCCCCTCCCAAAAAAATTGGTAATCGTAATCATGTGACCTTAGGATGCTCCAACTGGTTGTAAATGCAATGCAGCTGCCAAAGCGCCTGAATTGCAATCATATGACCACAGGGGATAATGCAATGGTTTTTGACAGTCATAGGTGTGAAGTTAGGTTGTCAGTTATTTCTTCGGAAGCCACCATAATTTTGAACCTTTGTTAAGCGAATGGTCATAATCAAGATCTATGTATATATGACAGCGAGGAAATGCAGAAAACTCTCCTTGTTGCTATCATGCTATCCATATCCAGATATGGAAACTTGGGGATTCTGAGCATACTGTTTTAGATATGAACAAAAGTTCCAGTTTGCTAGAGAAATAAAATCAAAACATGTTAATCACCCTCACATTGTAGTAAATCAGAGGCCAGGCATTTGCTCTGATCAAAGATGTTTCTCTCTCTCTCTTGCAGAGAGCTTTATTTTTTATACAGTTTTACACAGGCAGATAAAAAGGCAGGTCGGCAACAGTGTTCTAATTGGAAAATCCTCCTCCCTGTTCACCCACTTAGAAGAAAGTCAGATAACACAGACAAGAGGAAGAATGAGATCATACAGGAAGAAGATACATGATATCAGAAATGGAAGCTGTTTGCTGCATTCTGCCCGATCTCATGTACTTCAATCCCTACATCACATCACAGCTTGGGATATATAACTACTTCAAAACTAGAATTCAGGGTAAAGAGAACTAAGGCCCAAATGGGAACTTTAAGTACCAATTTGGATAAATTAAAAAAAAAAACCCTGGGAGGTGGAATTCAAAATGAAATTCAAATGTATTCTTTGAATATATTAATCATGAATGTATGTCAAAAAGGCACTGGAATTTTAGGTGCTATTTAAACACTTACAACTATAACGCTATAATCCTTGTGCCAGATTGTATTTCTAGCTTCATTTTAGCTATTCTGACTGGCAGTAAGCTATAGAGAATTTATTTGCATTTAGAAGTTCCCAGCTTTGGATCTTTTGGAGAGATACTGCAGGTTTGGGCTGCCCCTGTAGTCCAGGATCAAATGGAAATGCCAGTGACTGGACAGTGACTTTCAGCATGCAAAATGCATGCTCTATCACTGAGTTATGGCACTTTAAAGCTCCATATGGTCTGAACTTGAAACAAAAGAGGTCATGAGCTCCATTCACGCATGTCATTTCTCATCCAAAATTCATTTGAGTGGGAACACACACTAGGCAGTTTTTACAAAATTCAGGGTAGAAGTAGAACTTGGGTTATCCATGCCTCCATAAACACCTGCACCATAACAGGCAACTCAGCTGAGGTTTTTTTTTTTTTTTTTTTTAAAAAAAAGATGGACATGAAGATGGTTCTTTCTTATCTATCCGTCAATCTCTTTCATACTTTACTCATTTATTATTAGAAATATATTTTATGCAGTGGATTTATGATGGGCAAGTTGATGGATGGAGAGGTACAGATAGAGATGATAGAGCTAGAGAAGATAGTAATAGAGATAAATTGAGAGAGAGAGAGAGAGAGAGAGAGAGAGAGAGAGGGAGAGAGGGGGAGAGAGAGAAAACCAAAGGAAGCTAGCACTGCAAGTACACAAAGAGAAAAATAATAGCAACTATATTTTCAATACTTGAGGCAAACAGTGTAACAAAAAATGAAGGATATAGATAATAGTGTGCTGAAAAGAAAAAGCAAGCTGTCTAGCTAAGGACAGAACAGCAGGAAAAGAAAATTAAACTCTCTTATGATCACCCATGAAAGAAAAGAACTTAAACTATAAAGTTCATGGATAATGTTCCTTTAAATCCAGCAGTTGTTTATGGAATTAAATCCACAGGTAGCCTTTATTGGAGGAAGACTGTTATGCCGCATAATGAAGCTGTGTGTATTTTCACTTAGGAGGAAAAGAGCATTTACCAACATAAAAAGAAATAGCTTGTAGTGACCCAGGGGAGCTGCCAATGTTTCCTGGATGAGGGCAATTAACTAAAACAATATTGCTAATTTTGTTACCGGTTCTAAATGATCTAGAAGGCAGAACAGCAATGCAAGTTTAATAGAATCAACTGGTAGGCTGCAAGATCAGGGCACTTAAGCAATATCATTTAGTGTTTAGCATTTTGAGATGCCAGGGTCATTAATAAAAAAAAAACAAAAAACCACAAGTGTATAGTATTGGTTATGAAAAGAGCTTTGCATCAAAATGTATGTTATGATTTTGTTATGTCATTATAACACTTTACAAAAAGTTTTTGCATTTCATGATTTCAAACTTATAGCTTGCCATCATGTCCTGAGATTCTGGTCCCTCTCTCCCTTCTTATTTAGTAAATTACTCTTTTTCCAAGCTGTACTACAAATCTAAACTTCCATCACCTTGGAAAACAATAACAGATCTAACAGATTAACAGAGTTGGAAAGGACCTTATAGGTCATCTAGTCAAACCCGTCCCCGGCTCAAGCAGGAGACCCTACACCATTTCTTACAAATGGCAGTCCAATCTTTTCTTGAAAGTCTCAAGTGATGAAGCTCCCGCAACTTCTGAAGGCAAGCTGTTACATTGGTTGATTGTTCTCACTGTCAGAAAGTTCCTCCTCATTTCTAGATTGAATCTCTCCTTCGTCAGTTTTCATCCATTATTCCTTGTCTGGCTTTCAGGTGCTTTGGAAAATAGCTTGACCCCTTCCTCCCTGTGGCAGCCCCTCAAATATTGGAACACTACTATCATGTCTCCCCTGTCATGTCTCCCCTATCATGTCTCTTCACTAGACTAGCCATGCCCAGTTCCTGTAACCGTTCCTCATATGTTTTAGTCTCCAGTCCCCTCATCGTCCTGGTTGCTCTCCTCTGCACGTTTTCTAGAGTCTCAACATCTTTTTTATAGTGTGGTGACCAAAACTGGATGCAGTACTTTAGGTGTGGTCTTATTAAGACTTAATAGAATGGTATTAGTACCTCACTTGATCTTGATTGTTTCCCTCTGTTAATGCAATTTAGGATTGTGTTGGCTTTTTTTGGCTGCACACTGCTGGCTCATATTTAGCTGGTTGCTCACTAAGACTCCAAGATCCCTCTCACAGTCACTGCTATTAAACCTAATTTCACTCAGTTTATATGTGTAGTTTTGGTTTTTCTTACCTAAGGTAGGACTTTACTTTTCTCTACATTGAATTTCATTTTGTTAGATAGCGCCCAGTGTTCAAGTCTGTTAAGATCCATCTGGATCTTGAGCCTATCTTCTAGGGTGTTAGCTATTCCTGCCAGCTTAGTATCATTGGTAAATTTGGTAAGTTCCCCTTCTGTTCTCTCATCTAAGTCGTTTATGAAGATATTGAAGAGTACAACTGATTCTCTTCCCTAATGACCGGCAGGGTAGGTGTGGCTGGGGGGGGGGGGGTCATGTGACCGGTGGAAGTGATTGATATTGAGTTGGCTTGCCGACCCAGATTTTGTGGCTCCTGGTGTTTTTTTTTTTTTTCCTGTGGGAAATGGGTCCAAATGGCTCTTTGAGTATTTAAGGTTGCAGACCCCTGACATAAAGAATGAACCCTTCCCCCTTCTAGCACTGAAGATGTTATCTAGTTGGGTAATAACATGTCTGCAAGCACACAACAAAGTTCAGAGAGCACTAAGGACTCCACATTCCTAATAACACTAAGATCCCTTTTTTTCAATAGATTGCCTGTTCAGATCCATCAGCCTTTATGAGAATGTAGGGTGTTATATGTTTCTTTGTCCCTAACAAAACTTTTTCTTGAAGTAAACCATATCTTTTTTTTCATGTCAATCTTCTTTAGTCATCTTGTTTTGGAGTTCATCACAACCAAGAAGTCTAGTCCTTCTAAATTATTTCTAAACCAGAAGCCAGGATGTTGTCTGCCTCCAAGCAAAAGAACAAAGATAGTAGAAAATACAATTTGCCTTCCTGAGCCATGGTGGCTCCAGGCTAACTCTACCCACAGCCTGGAGTTCAATCCTGACTGGCTCAAGGTTGGTAAAATTAGGATTCAGATTGTTGGGGACAATATGGTGATACTGTAAACTGCTCAGAGACTGCTGTAAAGCACTATGGAGCAGGCTCAGTATATAAATTTAAGTGCTATTGCTATTTTCTTTCCACACTACAGTGTCAATGAAACCACTGAGACCAACAATATATGCAGAATAGAATAGAACAGAACAGAGCTGGAGGTCTTCTAGTCCACCCCCTGCTCAAGCAGGAGAACCTATACTATTTTAGATAAGTAGTTGTCTAGTTTCTTCTTAACTTTATACTATAATTGCAACTTCAGGAAGCAACTCCTTCTTTTCCTGCTCCATTTTCTGTACAACAGCAGAGCACAAAAAGGAGTGTCTTGTGGTCTATGCAATGCTGGAAACAATATGTACCCAACCTGTTTGCAAGACCACTCTCAAAGACTTGCAATAGAAAACCCATCCCACATTTTGTGTATGGGGCCATGAAATTAGGGCAAATCTTTCTTCCTAGCCATTCTACTATCCAGAGATTTTAATTCACTCTGTTATCCACGGCAGCCAATTTGCTTTATGATAACAATTTAAAATTTGGAAAAGCAAGGCCACTTCTCTCTTTGGAATCTTGTAAAAAAGTTTTGCTTCACTCTAGATTCCCCCCCCCCCACTCCATATAAATTTGCTGACTGTCTCTTCCCATTCTTGTAAAGTTCTCTCTGAATTTCTAATTTGTGCAATTTGAAATAAAACAGTTTATCTTAGGGAGTGTAATCAAGTTTGATAAACTTATGGAATTCCACAAAGAGAATAATTAGCCCAACAATGTGCTTCTTCTTCAAATGCTTTTCATGTTCCATATAATTACAGTAAAAAAATTAATTTCATATGCAGATATGGTTCACCAGCAGATTAAAAATACAGCAAGAACTACTTAGTGACGTCTGGAATATATCATGGCTGATGTATTTACAAATAGTTGGAAGGATAAAATCAGAACTCAAGAAGGAAAGGGGAGACATTAAGGGGAAAAAACAGAATTTGAAATGATAATACAAAACCAACACCATCCATTAGAACATAGATACAAATTTTTACTTAGATATGACACAAGAGACAACAAACAAAAAACTATGTGGCAAAATGAAAGCAATTTTTTTAAAAAGTTGCAACAAAATGGTGGGAAGAATTATGGATTAAATCTATAAAATTTACACCAAGTTATAATCTAAAAGAGAATTGATACAAAATGCTCTACAGATAGTATACAACCCTATCAATAATATCTAAGATACTTAAATCATACAGAAATAGATGTTGGAAGTGCCATGAAGCAGAAGGAATATTTTTTTTCACCTGCAGTGGACATGTAAAAAATCTCAAAAGTACTTCAAAGGCATACATAGTACAATGCAAATTTTTTTGAGAATTTCAATTTGAAATTAAATATTTTAACTACATAGATTCTTGGAAAAAATCTACAAAATTATAATAACTGAATGAAATATATGGTTGCAGCAGAATGAATAAATTTTGTTCAACATTTGTTCAACTGACAATATCTGATTGAGAACTAAAACTTGGAGAATACATAGCACTAGCAAAACTAACTATATGTGTACACAAAGAGATATCTCATGCTCATAAAAAGCCAGCCTTTGAGAGATTGAGATGATGAAATCTGTTCACACAGATTCAGCATAGTTCTGTAGAGGAATGGAATGTTCCAGAGTGATTGGGAATCAGTGCCAGCACAAAGTATATGGTGCCCTAGGCCACATTGACCAATTGTTAACCTCCTCCCAATGCAAAAAAAATAAAATAAAAATAAAAATCATTTTTAGACTGGTTAGGTACTGATCACAGTTTGAGCAAAATGGCCATTCCGTTATCTGCCAGAACTCCAAAGCCAGCAGATACCACTGTCTTGTAGTCACCTTATGAGGAACAATAGTCTCAAGCACTTTTGGGTAATCTTAAACCTCTCCTTGTCCAGAGAAGAATTACAAAGAGTCTTTCTATTCACCAGTTCTTCATTCCACCCTGGTCATTGACTCTGCATTTCGTTCCTGTGTGGCAATGTAAGAATGGGAAAAAAACACTACTGACATTTACTTTTTACATATTCAAGCATATGACCAGTTCTGGAGAACCGGTAGCAGAAATTTTGGGTAGTTCGGAGAACCTGTAAATACCACCTCTGACTGGCCCCATCTATTCTCTGCCTCCCGAGTCCCAGATGATCGGGAGGAAATGGGGATTTTGCAGTAACCTTCCCCTGGAGTGGGGAGGGAATGGAGATTTTACAGTATCCTTCCCTGGAGTGGGGTGGGAATGGAGATTGTAAAGTATCCTTCCCCTGGAGTGGGGTGGGAATGGAGATTTTACAGTATCCTTCCCCTGCCATGTCCACCAAGCCACGTCCACCAAGCCATGCCATGCCATGCCCACCAAGCCACATCCACAGAACTGGTAGTAAAAAAATTTGAACCCCACCACTGGTACTAACTCTTCAAAGTAGACTATATTAGGAAACCAAAATTATGATTTTTCTCCTCTCTTCCTTTATACTTGTAAGAACTAGGCAGGGTCAAATCTGAGACATTTTCTCAAATTACCGTATTTTTCGGTGTATAAGACGCACCAGAGTATAAGATGCACCTTAATTTTGGGGGAGGAAAACAAGGAAAAAAGTATTTTACCTCTGCCTACCAGCATTTAAGATGGCGCCGCCTTCCTCTTCCTCTTGCAAGCGAGAGGTGCAGGGACTACTCGCTTTCCCCCAAAGAGACTCCTAGCATGTTCTGGGGGGAGGGACAGAGCACAGCCTGAGGAACAACCCTCCCTCTTCGGGACAGTGTGTGTGTGGGGGAATCTGCCCAGCAGCTTTGGGGAACAAGGCGTGTGCCACGATTTGTGGCTGTTCACCCCTCTGGCCGCACTGACTTCACTCCCCAGCAATGTGAGGAGCCGCCGCCGCCACTGCCTAATCCTCTCTGCACCCAGGAGCCAAGCCGAGCTGAATGGGAGTCCCTAAAGGGAAATGTTCCTCCTTTCCAGCCATCGCTGCAGGGATTCCAAAATGCAAATCTCAAGAGTCGTGCTTCAGGTGGCAGCCAGATTCCCCCTCCCCCTACTGTCCTGAAGAGGGAGGGTTGTTCCTCAGGCTGTGCTCCGACCCAGATCCCTGCTGCCTGGAACTGGCCAAAAATGGCCGAAGGGTGGGGGCCGGTGGGTGGGCGGGGCTACATTTTTAGATTTTTACCCCCTTTTTGGGGGTAAAAAGGTGCATCTTATACACCGAAAAAGATGGTATATTTCTGCCCTACACGCAAATTTCTTTTATCTAACCACTGTATTGGTTGCAGTTCTTCCTCCTATTCCTACTGCCCATTACAGTCCCATTATCTGTATTTATATGTCCGACACATCTCATGTTTTTGATCACAACTTACAAGACCCTGAGTAGCACAGCCAGTCCATGGGAGAAGAGTAGCCTTGGCCTGCTTGCCTTTTTCCTTGTAACAAACACAAAGGATTTCCTAAGGGTAGGAATGGAGTATTCATCAATGGCAAACATTTGAGAAAACTTCCCTAGACTTTCTCGATAGTAATGTTTTTCCAATAAGGTGACACCTATCCAATTTTATGCCTCACAGATTAAGTTAGGTAAAACCCTCTTAACTTCTTTTATTTACCAAGTCATTGATGCACACTGACAAAATATAACATCAAAAAATTGATTTATATAAAAAATATGTACAAGGTCAGATGGATTGATAGTGCAATCCATATGACCAATCTAGACTTGTGAGTGACCGGTAAGAAATGACTATAGTTTATAGGCAAAAAGGTTGTGCAAAAGTTCCTCAGGGAACTGTTACCATATTTCTTATAATATTACTGTGACTTCTATGCCCCAGGATAGGCCTGTCTCCCAGGTGGCCTAACAACTGGAAGATTGGAAATGTGCTTTCTTTTTCTCATTTGAAACATACTGTATTGAAGCAATTGGAGAATGAAACAGAGGAAATAGCTATTAAATGAAAAGGAAGGATTCTGGATTCTCTTATTTTCTTTACATAATAGCACAGGGCAACATAAAAAGAGAACTTGCTTGTGGGGGCCAGTGGTGGGATTCAGCCAGTTTTCTCCAGATTGGGCGAACTAGTAGCGGCAACTGCAGGAGGCTCCGCCCACCCACCCGGACGTAATATGCGAGCACTGTGCATGCACAGAAGGCCATGCGCATGCACAGAGGTGGCATGTGCGTTCACATTTGTGAACCGGTATCGAAGGTAAGTGAATCCCACCTCTGGTGGGGACATAGCAGCAGTGATTGGTATGAGCTGCAGAAAATTGAGGAGTGGTCATAACTCATACAGGAGCTCCAGATCCAAAAGCAGTAACTGTGAGAGGGATCTTGGAGTCCTAGTGGATGATCACTTAAATAAGAGCCAGCAGTGTGCAGCAGCAACCAAAAAAGCTTATATAATTCTTAGTTGCATTAACAGAGGGATGGAGTCAAGTCCACGTGAAGTATTAATACTGCTATATAAAACCTTAGTAAGACAACATCTGGGATGCTGCATCCAGTTTTGGTCTGCATATTGTTAAAAAGATGTGGAGATTTTGGAAAGAGTGCAGAGAAGAGCAACTAAGGGTCTGGAGACTAAAACATATGAAGAACGATTGGAGGAATTGGGTATG
Organism: Arizona elegans; assembly: GCA_022577455.1. Lineage (NCBI taxonomy): Eukaryota > Metazoa > Chordata > Lepidosauria > Squamata > Colubridae > Arizona > Arizona elegans. Next base: position 260,137,649 of record JAKOOJ010000001.1, read on the forward strand.
GTTTGTCTACAACAGTGATGGCTAACCTTTTTGCCATCGCCTGCCAAAAGTGGGGGTCGTGTGTGTGTGGGGGTCGTGTGTGCACATGCCCACACCTATAATTCTATGCTCCCTGCCCCCCCCAGTGCATGCACACGCGACCCCCCACACAACCCCCACTTTTGGCACATGATGGCAAGGTGGGCCTGGTAGGCCAGTTTTTTGCCCTCCCCAGGCTCCAAAGACTTTCTAGGAGCCTGGGGAGGATGAAAACAGCCTTCCCCACCACCCCCTGGAAGCTCTCTGGTGGCCAGAAACAGGTGGGCCCAGAAGGCCTGAAAATCATCTGAGCTCGCGTGCCCACCAATATGGCTCCACGTGCCACCGGTGGCACACGTGCCATAGGTTCGCCATCACGGGTCTAGAGAAAAGAAGAACTAGGAGTGGCATGATAGCAGTGTTACAATATTTGAGGAGCTGCCACAAAGAAGAGAAGGTCAACCTATTCTCTAAAGCACCAGAAGGCAAGGCAAGAAACAATGGATGGAAACTAATCAAGGGGAGAAGCAACCTAGAACTAAGGAAACTTCATAACAGTGAGAACAATTAACCAGTGGAACAGCTTGCCTTCAGAAGTTGTGGGTGCTTCATCATTCTAGGTTTTTAAGAAGAGTCTGGACAGTCACTTGTCTGGAGTGGTATGGGGTCTCCTGCTTGTGCAGGGTCCCTTCCAATTCTGTTATTCTGTATTCTATTTAAGGAATGCTTTGCAAATTGCTTTTCGGAAGGTCCCTCTCTATGCAGGTGGTTCCCAGCAGGCTTAGGTAGCAAGAGCAATAATGTAATCAAGGTTGGGAGGTTGGAACTGCCATTTTAATGTCCTCCTTAGTTAAGAATCTCCTATAAAATTTGTCAGAAATTCAGGAAAATTCAGAGAAAGTACCGACTGGAAAACATAGTTTAATTAAAATGATTTAATAAAGGTAAATATATTAAGCAAGAATGGTCAAATCTTCCAAGGTTTATATCTAGCAGAAGGGAGTAAAGGAGGAAGAGACTGAGTAAAATCTGGAATGGTAGTTGCTATATATTCTATCGATTTGAATATTTAATTTGAATATTCTCAGCTTCTTCAAAGCATCAGATGAAGAGAACCCAGAAGGAATCCAGAAAGTTCCATGGATTTATTAGGTTTGTCATATCCAAACCTAAGATTTGCTGGATCTATTTCTCAGAACAAACAAACAAATTCACAGTTCCGAATGGGAAGATCCAAATAGATTATTTCCATTAAGCATTAAGCAATGGAAATAATCTATTTGGAACTTCCCATTCGGAACTGTGAATTTGTTTGTTTGTTCTGAGAAATAGATCCAGCAAATCTTAAGTTTGGATATGACCAAACCTAATAAATGTTTAAACTACTGCAAGGTGGTATCTTGTTCAAATGAACCATTCTTTAATTATCAAGAAAGGGCATTTCTCTTATTATCAAGAAACTACAGGCAAGATCGTGTAGGTGGTACATAAGCGCAGCCTTTCCAAAAATAATCAAATCTTCTTCCAAAAATCCCTATGGTACTTTTGGAAAGGATGATTCATTCTCCAAAGGCTTCAAAGATCATCATTTTTAAAATTGTCTGTATTTTTAACAAAATTAAAGTTCTTCTTATCCATTCTAAGTATAATTTGAATCTGCTCCTATATCAAATACTGAAATCAGCAGCATTTTAAATAGATTGGTCAAGTTGTTCAGATAATATCTGAATAATAATATAAAAACACAATGAATTAATCAGATTATTTTTTTCAGTACCCACTTGAAATCTTAACTAAATGATATATTCCATTTTTCTGTGCTGATTACCAGCTGGCGTAGATTCTTGCATGTTACTCACCCCTTATTCTGTTTCAAATGTTATTTTGGGCTGAAAATTATTTGTAAAGTTTCAATGGTTCTTTTTCACAAGCAATGAGAGATATTTTCAGGATGCTCTGTCGTATTCTGAAATAGTTGCAGGTAGCAACAGTTTTTATTAAAGAACATCAAATAGCCAAAATTATATGAAAATCCATTGTCTTATTGCCAAGAATTTAAAATGCAAGCTGTGCTAGAAGCAAGAAATAGGATTAGTTTTCTTTGAAATTAAAAGGTACATAATGGCTACCTATTGACTGCTGAATATTTTTAGTAAACACTATTTTCCCCATTGCAAATACCAAACTGTTGTAATTGAAAATTCAGTTAAAGTGTTTTCTCTGCTTTGGATACTATAACTGGCAAATCAGTGCATTCGTTCTCTGCATTTCAGCCTTCTGTAAAGTAAAGCCTGGTATTTTAATGGATTTCTCTCCCCCACTCACCTGAAAAATCACAGTCTGCTTATGGATGAATCAGTTAAATTAGCGGTATCTTTTAAAGACATGTATGAAACTGTTCAGTGTGATCATCCATAATCTGGGAATTTGGTGTCAATACTCCTTATTTCATTGCCTAGGGATCCATGGCCACAAAACCCTTTTTGAGGAACTGAAAGTAGGATAAAGCTTTTTAATAGCCTATCTTCATCAACATTCATTTGGACTTGTGGAACTTAATTTTACTTAGTGACAGCAACTGCACTCAGCAATTGTCTCCTATCAGCCATTTTATTTTTTGGGAATGCCTTAGTCATTTCCTATTTCCAGAATATTCTGAGGGAAGTTGGCTATTAGCAACTTTTTTAAAAAATGTGCCAGAACAACACATACAGGCATTATGGGAAAATAAGATGACAGCCACTGGAAGCTTAACGCATTGTAAGCCGCCCTGAGTCTCCGGAGAAGGGCGGCATATAAATCAAATTTAAAAAAAAAAAAGCAATGGATGAAAACAACTCTTACGGGCATTCCTCTAAATGAATAAACGGTACACGGTGATTCACTGATTGTTTGATTATGTGCCATCAAGTCAGGATCAATTCTTAGCAAGTACATAGTTAGATTTTTCTTTCAAGCTTTCATGGTCCATAACAGAAAAAGTAAATGAATTTATACCTATAAAAATAAATCTACCTTCACTGAACAAAACTCTAGGCTACCTAAGGCTCCCGAGCTCCATTTTCAGAGGGCTGGCAACCCTTTGCCAGCAAAAACGAAGCTCAGGAGGGCCCACATGGCCCTACTGAGCTCTGGTTTTGCTGGCGGAGGCACCATGGACTAGTTCTTTGCTGTTTCCAGGGGGGCCCTGTGGGCCAGATCTAAGCACCCCACAGCCTTGAGTTTGACACCCTTGACCTATGGTATATGGACACATTCCTATAGCTAGATAGGAAAGTTATTTCCACATTCCAGGATTTGGAGGGAGGGGGATTTCTTCCTCCAAATCCTTATCAGAGCCAATCCTATTTAATTTTATGGATCAGCAAAAGTCAATTACTCTGATGTGATACCTGAGAATGTTCCATGGCATCCATTCATAACAAGAAAAATGAGTTCAAATAGATTCTATTCACTTTAGTGTTCCATTTCTTACACAATAAGTGCATATATTTACATTATAGATCTGGAAAGACCCTATTCAGAATTAAAATACAACTTGGTGGGTGTCTGAAAAGACAAAGTTGTGATAGATAGTAACTTTGGTATAGATTCATGTTATATTAGAGTAGTTAGGTTGCTACTTCCCAGTCTAAATTCCATAATGCTTCAGTAATATGAAGGGCAAGATCACAGGAGGAACTATATCAGAGCTTAAAACAGCCAATAGTATGGAATTGGCTTTGGAGATGCTACTTAAATCCCTTCTCCCGATCCACACTACAAATCAGCCATGGGTAAGTGGCTTTCATATTACTCTGATAACAGAAAAGTTCCTGTGTAAGGACTTCTTACACCATCGCCATTCCCAAAGCTATTCAGAGAGAATGACACTTGAAAGCTGATACAATAGAGTTGTTCCACTATACAAGTAAACTTCAAGAATTTCTGGAAATGGGTATGTATGCTGGTAGCCCATGCTTCAAAAGGACAGGTCTTATGTAAGATCAAACTCAGATGGAAACAATAACTTGTGTCATACAGATCCCTCTGCTTTCCTGTGGAATCCCTCAAATCCCACACTTCAGAATGAATGCTTGATATTGATCTTGGCTGTAAATGAAATAGCATCACCGCACACTGGGTAGCAAATAGAGAAAGGAAAGAGCCACCTGGTGCTTCTGTCAGGAGACAGAGACTGTGCAAAGATGAGGATTTGTGGGCTTCCTGTAGAAACAGGAAAACAGACATTGGGGTAAGGAAGGGAAAATTGTAGTTGGATATATTTTTTAAAAAAGAAAAGGGATTTGGCACACCATGAGAAAGTTGCATCATAGATTAATATTATACCTGCAAATCAGCCACATTTTGTGGCTAGGGAAAAGGATTATATTTTGAATAATAATTGAACATGTGTGTGTGTGTGTGTGTGTGTGTGTGTGTGTGTGTGTATCTATGTATACACATCCCATGTTCAATACACACACACATGCATACACACTGACTCGTGAGTAAATACACACAGAATAGGAATGCAGGTCACTGTTTAATAAGTAACCTTGAGCCAAAAATTAAACTTTAAGAATGCAATGGGGAAAAAAATACAAGGGAAAACGCAACAACACTACAAATTCAACACTGACTCTCATTTGGAAAGCTGTTTGCAGTGTCCATTATTTTAAGTTCAAGAATCGATTATGAATTTGGAAACAGGTCAGGGAGGAGAAATTACTGTTTTTTAAAAAAAAAAAACGTATGAAAGGAAGCTGAAAAACTTGATATTCTGAGCAGCTAGCTAAGATCAAATATTTTTAATAATAAATGAAAAGGGAGAAGCTAACTCTCAAAGAACAATAAAACAATCAATGAAATTAAATTTCTGACAGCTGCCAAAATCTCACTTTTTCTGCAATCTTAGTACTAGAGAAGTCCCTGCAATGGAATTCCTTTAGGTTCTCCATCCCAATTCTGGTCACATCTATTTGGAAGCCAAACCCACTGAGCACAATAGGTCTCATTTCCTGAGGAATACTTTCCTAGTGAGACTCTTAAATTTCACGTGGGAATAGCTAATGGCTAGCAGGAATATTCAAATGCGACAGAAAGACTTTGCTAATGTGTTTTCTGTAGAAAGAAAGGTAAGAGGCAATATGGCTCTGTAGTGAAACTGATACAAATGTTTATGAAGTTATTGATGATACGGATTACAGAGACTTTATAGCAGACTTTATAGCTGCTAGGACAATTTCCAAGCAGAGGAAATTGAAAAGGAAAAAAATATGAAATCCAAATGAAGGATAAAAAGATGGGAAAAGAAATATTCCTTAGGATGCTATGGAGTCACAGTAATGAAATTCACTAAAATTCTCTTGGGTGGAATGTAGAACTCCTGCACGGTTTTTAAATATGAACAGTCTGTGTTTTTGAATGCCATCTTTCTTATAAAATTAGCTGTTGCAGCTTGCCTTGCTTTGCACAAAAGGAAGGGAAAACGATGTTGTTGTGATGAAGAAAAAACGCACAGGCAGGAAGAAGGTTAATGGGAAGGCACCCCGAACAGCTTCTGGGAGCTCCCTTTTATTGATATACACAGGCTCCGTGGTAGAAGCTGATTCATTGATCAAAGTTCACTTGTAGCTGATTGGCTAAACAAAGCTCATGGTATGGCTGTGCTATCCATGTGGACAGCTCATGGACAGCTCATGCTCTCCTGATGCAAACAATGTGATCTGCCTAGGTGACAAATCTCATGTCTCACACTTCCTGAGGTGTGAGACTCCTTAAGAGTCTTTGTGCTGACATTGCATTCCTCAGCGTGGTTTGCCAGCCACTGAGAAAGCAAACATCCCCACAAAACTTCACTGAACTTTTTCCACTCAAGAAGTAGAAGCCTCTCGTGTGTAGGAAGCGAAAAGGTGATTTAGAGTTTGCATGGGCATGCATATAGCAATGTCAGAATCTTTGTAATTAAAAACACGTATTTTCTCGGGATTCGGGAATGACAACTATGCAAAGCCAGTGAGAAGTATCATTTCTCTAAGCAGCTGCTCTCAGCTGATTGGTGAACATCCCATATGCTCCAAATGACTTTTCCCCTTTGAATCTACTTAGCTGCATAATCTTCCTAGGTAGACTACCATGTAAGAGAAAGGGGAAAAAAATAAGTAAGCAGTACCCTGCCTCTTGGAAACAATAAATTAAGCTAAAAGTATCTAAAGTATGTGGTAACAAAACACAAGCTTCTTACAGGGGGCGGAAAAAAAAAAAAAAACAGAACTGTGGTAATATCTAACACCAAAGGCAAGGTTATACAAAGTTGTCCAGAAATAATGTAGCTCCTAGCAAATCTGTAGCAAATCTGAGAGATAACATGGTGTAATGCAGTGGTAGGTTCCTCCCGGTTCCGCCCTGTTCCGCCGAGCCGGTACGGGGAGAATATGACATCACCGAACTGGTTCTGCCCCCCCACCCCCCACCCCCTGCATTATTCTTACCTTTTATTTGGCCCCACCCCCCAATCTATTGCTGCCTCCTGAATCCCAGCTGATCTGCTAGAAGGAAAAAAGCTGTTTAAACTCTTGCCGCAGGGCTTCAAAGGGCCACCCTATACTGATCAGTGTTAAAAGGCAGTGTGCTGGTAGACTGGTGCCTCCAAAAACAAAATGAGTAGACCGGTGCCTGCAAAAATAAATGAGTAGACCAGTGCCTGCAAAAATAAATGGGTAGACTGGTGCCTCCAAAAACAAATGAGTAGACCTGTACAGCTCTGCAAGCAGTTGAAAGCCTGGTAGACCAGTACCTCTGCTAAATCCTAAAGAATTGTCACATGACCATCAAGCCACACCACAAAATAAGCCACACCCACAGAACCGATAGTAAAAAAATTTAGAACCCACCCTTGGTGTAATAGCTATAGAAATTGTGAAAGCAATTAGAGGAAAAGTGCTATGTTCGATAAGTTGTAGATATGTGAGGGTTGATTGTGGTTAATTTGGCAAGAGAAAGACACTAGTGTTCCATGCTTCATAGTAAGCAATAGAAGAATGATTCAAGACAGTAAGTTACACAACTTCTCATCCTTCAGTAGTTACAGGATACCAATTTCCAGCAAACCTAGTCATCATGTTGAAATTTATTGAGAGCTATAGATCTACTGTCATTGGAGGACCATAGGTTGAGCAGTCCCATAATAAATGGATACTGATAGAGAAACAGGACACTGTTGGGTTTTAACTTACTCTTGGGTTTAAACTTACATATTATTTTTCTATCAATACAATTCTTCATGTACCAGTAGAACTTTATTGGTCTCCCCAAAAAACGATGGAAAATGTAGGAGGAAAAAAGGCTGTAACTTTCTGTATATACTAACAAATCAGTTGAGAAAGCATCAAGTTTGCCTGTTCTGGTTGATGTTCCTGAAAAGTGAATGGATGCAATATCCAAACATTTCCATTATCTGAAATAGATCTTCAAAGAGGTAGTTATGCTCCATTAAGTTTTGACTGAAATTTTGATTATGTGAAGCAGTATCCTGCTTCTAAATACCGGTGTGCTGGCGTTTCAAAACACAACAGTGAACGGGTAGAAACTCCATTCATCATGGTAAGTTGGTTGATCAAATCAATAAGATGGCACCAAGGTAAGAGAATATACCGCTTTGCACACAATAATCAAAGACTCTGAATCATGAATATTAGGTCATTTCGGATAACCAGCACACAAATTCTTTTCTTTAAGATTTTTATCCATCACAGACTTCTCTGTGATTCTAGCACTTGGGATGGTACTAAATCCCTCAGGTTTTATCTTTTTTAAAAACTAGTGTTTTGAAATTGCTTATTATCACCTGAAGTCCTGTTTCATTTTCTGCTTACTAAACACAGAGTGAAAATAGATGGTTTCACCCAGTCCATCACCCAGCAAAGTTAAAAGAGGAGGGCCTAGACTTAGATATGGTGAAGGGTTTTTTTCCTCTTTACAGATTTAAGTTAAGGAAAACAACTAGGATCTTCTATATTTGAAGCTAGGCCTCCTGTGTCATTTTCATTCCTTTATTCTGGATCTCTCTGTAGCAAAACAATCCTTTAGGCAGCATTGGTAGCACTGAAAATTGAATTCAATGTTACTCTGGTTTCTAATTTCAGTCCCTAAATATTAGGGCTATGCATGCTTTAGAAATGTTTCAAAGGGAGGGATTTGAATCTCCACCAAACTCTGTGCCATTCTACTATTCATTAAAACACCCAGTTTTTCTCAAGCTTCCTCCCACGCTTGGAAAAGCAAAACCATGATGCTGCTTTAAGAACTTTACTCTTTAAAGTCAATGCTTCTTTTAAACCAGCCATAACATGGACGAAAGAAGCTCTGCTTTAATGAAAGCAAAGAAGGGCTTGATTCATTCAAATCCATTCATCAAATCCAATTCATTCAAAGCTAGTCCAGAATGCAGCCGCGCGGGTAGTTACGGGGGCGTCTAGATACTCCCGTGTAACACCTCTCCTGCGTGAGCTGCACTGGTTGCCGGTGGCGCTCCGGATACATTTCAAGGTGCTGGTGCTCACCTATAAAGCCCTTCATGGCTTAGGCCCGGGGTACTTGCAGGACCATCTCCAGCCGCTCTCCCACCGTCCTGGGCGCTCTCACAGAGTTGGCCTCCTCAGGGTGCCATCGGCCAAACAATGTCGGCTGATGGCCCCCAGGAGGAGAGCGTTCTCTGTGGGAGCCCCGACCCTCTGGAATGGATTGCCCACCGAGCTCAGGACAGCCCCTGACCTTCTTTCCTTTCGTCGTGAGCTGAAGACATGGCTCTTTCGTCAATTCAACTGTTTGGGGGTACACTGTCATAATTTTAAACTGTTTTTAATAGGGTCACTGATTTTAATTTTATTTCATTGTGATTTGTATTGGAATTTGTCATTTTGTAAGCCGCCTTGGGTCCCCAGGGAGAAAGGCGGCATATAAATCACAATAATAAATAAATAAATAAATCCAAAGAATTACTTCTGAATCATTTTGAAGTATGCAAAACCTTGCCAAATATCCTCAGAAGCTCAAAGGTGGGCAATTGCAGTGATAGAAAGCATCTGACCACAGAAGTAAATTTATGTGCCTAATTTGAAAAAGTCTGTCTTGTGAAGACATTTTCATAAAGACATTTATCAGGCAAAAATCAGTTACTTATCTTGAGACTGTTATTCAGAGTTTTTTAAAAAAAATCCCTGACAAGTATGGTAATTTAAATACATAGAAAGAATTATTAAACTCTGGAGTCAATTGGAAGCAGGCTATTTAAACATCATGGAAATTACCTGGGTAACTTTTCTAGTAAATCATGACCCTAATGGAGAACATAGTGTTGGATCCATCATATTAATATATTTAATCTATAAAATCTTACTCAAATGTATAAGGGTGCCAAGGCTCATGCATGGGTTTCAAAGTGGAGTGAAATACCCATGCAATTGCCCTATCTGTCAAGTGAAGCAGCTGTCACTAAACATATTACAGTTTATACTATTGCACCAATAAATACATAAATAAAGGCAAAGGAGCAGGTACATTGAAGTACAAGCAGCATTCACTACATATTTTTGGTTGAGCTTGTTAATGGAATTGTGTTGATGCATTGATTTCCTATGAGTTCTATAAATATTCATTGTTCACAGAGATATTATCTAAGTTAGGCAATTGGTTCTAATATTAAAGCAGTTAATAATCTACTTTGATGTTTACGATGCGTATCAATCCTTTTTTTATATAGAAACTTTATTTCTTTAAGGAAGATCTGCATTCAAGGCCATCTGGCCAGGATTAAGGCAATTTGCCTAGTTTCACTTTCCTCTCCTTCCAAGCACTACTTCCAAGGCTGTACAGCCACTTGAGGCAGCCTGAACATGTTGGCTTTCTTGTTGAGATTGAAAATTGTCGAGATTGTCAAGAATGAAAAGAGATGCTGTATCTGCCTAAAACAGATCTGCATGCACGCATCCCCAGGACCCACCAAGTTCAAATAAAGGAAAGAGGAATACATAAGTGTCAGAAATACCATTTATTTAGTTGGGCGTCCATTGCTATCAGTTTTCTATAGGGGCTGAAGATGGCATGTATAGTGCTTGCTCCTATTTTCCCCTTTAAGAACAATCTTATGAAGTAGCCATAGCAATAGCACTTAGACGTATATACTGCACAGTGCTTTGCAGCCCTCTCTAAGCAGTTTACAGAGTCAGCATATCGCCCCCAACAATCTGGCTCCTTATTTTACCCACCTTGGAAGGATGGAAAGCTGAGTCAACCTTGAGCCTGGTGAGATTCGAGCTGCCAAATTACAGGCAGCTGGCAGTCAGCAGAAGTAACCTGCAGTTTTGCATCATTACACTGCATCAGTATGTTAGGCTGAGAGAGGTGAGAGATCCAAAATCACCTGAGAGTGGTCTAGGACCCAATCACCCCATTGATGAGCCGTGGTGGTGCAGTGGTTAGAGTGCAGTACTGCAAGCTACTTCCACAATTTGGCAGTTCGATTCTTACTGGCTCAAGGTTGACTCAGTCTTCCATCTTTGCAAGGTGGGTAAAATGAGGAGCCAAATTTTGGGGAGCAATACGCTGACTCTGTAAACTGCTTAGAGAGGGCTGTAAAGTGGTATCTAAGTCTCATTGCTATTGCTATTGATTGGACAACCATATGTTAGAATTGTTTCCTGCTTGAGAAGGGGGGTTGGATTGGAAGACCTTCAAGGTCCCTTCAAACTCTGTTATTCTAGTTGAACACCACACTGGCTATTATTTTATTAATAAAGTAGGTAGCATGTTTTAATATTATACATCAATGATTTCAGATCCCATTACACTAAAAGAAGCAAATATCCATTAAACAAATGTTATGAATATTAGGATACCCTTCTGTTTAAGAGTTTGTGCAGAAGGGAGAGTTTGTGTAGATAGGTTGCTCAGAATCATTGCAACAGTGGGGGGGGGGGGGTGGCGGGCAGAAAGCAATAGAAGGAAGAGTGGATATAAACCATCAAGAGGCAGAAAGCATGTCCCTTGGCAGCTTATCTTTTAAATGTCAGTCCAGCCAGCAAGATATCTAAGAAGCAAGTATTTCAAAGTCCTGCCTTAATGAACTCACTATGAATGAAGCTGCAAAATTCCTCTTGCAATATCCCAAATTCTGTCTTTATGCCAAGGATTGGTATTCAAGATACCTTACTGAAGTTTGTGTAGTTCTTTGCTTCCTTGATTTTGTCCAGATATGTGACCTGTGATGCATACACATAAGATGTTTTAGAAAGCAAACTATGCGTAGATTTGGATAGGTCTGGTAGAACTTCAGATGGGCTGGTGGTGAAAAGTTGATGAAAAAGAATGAAGCAGATGAAATACATGCCTTATGAATGGGAAAGGGATAAAGAAGAGAGAGCCAAGAAGGGAAAAAAAATAACTCTAGTTAGAAAATTCTGTGTATTAAAGGAAAAGGAAGCCTTCCTCTGAAAGTGGCACCATCAAAAGCCAGTTTCTCTTCTCCTCCCCTTCCCTTATTTTCTATAGAACTGAACACACATGTCTCATTTTTAATGCCACTTGTTACCATGGAGTTCAAGAACAGAATCTGATTTTCTCGGTGACAATCTAATATATTACAATGTATATGTTATGCTTTTTGTGCAGTCATTCAAATCAGATATGTGTACTTGGCAAATGTGCTACTACGCAGGATTAATCTGATGTACTTCTTTCCTTATACTCTTGCCAAATGTTAAAATAGTCAGTTGCATTGTGTAAAACAGATTTCTTCGAAGCTGGATTGTCAAAGAATGGAGTTTTCAGTCTATTAAATTTAACAAAAATTAGTCCAATGAGTTTGGAGTTTTAAGATATCAGGCTTAGAAAGTTGGGATAATAAATGTCATCTGTGCTGTAAATTATAGAGACTATCAAGAGTTCTCAAGAAAGGGACTATAAGCACAATATTTTGCTCATCTGTCAGCCCTCCTGGCAATTTTGACTCTGGTTGTTTTATTTGAATGCAAATCCACGTTCAGCTGCTTGCCTGATGCCACAGAGGAAAAGCAAGTCAGGTTCCTTGTCTGCTTCATGCATCATTAGCAAAATTGCCAGCTAAAGTCCTGCCTGCAGTTTTGTTATTAGTAGTGATAATGCAAGAAGCAGAAGGAAACACAGCTTGACTTTCATCTCCCAGGTGGAGATTTCATTTAGAAAAAAAATTACCCTTTTATTCATAAAATAAGTGGATCCACTATGAAGTTGTCAATATAATATAAATCTGTAAGTGTGTGTCTATCTATTATATGAATCTATATGTATATGAATGCATACACAAATACACACATACACACATACATATATACACAAACAAATGCTGTGGCCTAATAATTAAAAGCATTTTCAGCTGTCCATTATTATTTGGTAAGGGAATATTTCCAAGAGATTTAAAAAAAAAGTTTTCAATGAGCCATAAATTCTCCCCCAAGTGTGATACATACAATCAGTTTTTATTGAGGTGATAAATTTTACTATGAATTGAAATTTCGGTGCTAGTTTTAGTTTGATGTAGTTTTCTGAAAGCAGCATTTATGGCTATGGAGAAGGCATACTTCTTAGTTCTCATGAGACGACAACATATAAGAGAAGGAACGTGAAACACACTCATACTATCTGTTCTGCCCCAGCTACGGACCCCAAAGAACGCAGCATACATAAAGTCTATACAAAGCTTATTTTACTCAAATAACTCAGTCTTTTTCAAACAAAGGCTGTTAATATTTTCTTAACAGCCTACAAGAATACTAAGATAAGGTAATCACAGTCTTACTAGGGTTGGCAGAAAGCCCAGAAGCAATTTTGCAGAGAATCCAGATGCAAAGGAGAGTGAACTAAAGTTGTTCCCTATAACTTTAGTTCACTGCAATCGGCGTTCCTCCTTAAATAGGCTAACAGAGTGGCCAATAAGCCCCAAGCCTTACTCTCGAGGAGACCTCCTCCTGAGGAGCCACTCCTGCCTTTTGGCAGCTCTGCGTGCCCGTGCATTGAGAAGAGGCTCCTCCTCTTCATCCTCTTCACTTAAAGGAGCTTCTGGAGGTTCTGAAGGCCCTGGCTGAATCCCTGCCTCTGGCACTACATCTTCTCCAGCCTCCTCACTGTCCGACTTGAGTGCCAGCTGCACAGGCTGCTAGCGCAGCACCACATCAGCCTCCTCATTGTTGGAATCAGCTACAATCTGCACAGGCCACTGACGGGCCACAACACTATCTGAAAGGTAGATATACCTAATGCCGTGATGGTGTAGTGGTTAGAGTGCAGTACTGCAGGCTACTTCTGCTGACTGCTGATTGCCAGCAGTTTGGCAGTTCAAGTCCCATCGGCTCAAGGTTGACTCAGCCTTCCATCCTTCCAAGGTGGTAAAATGAGGACCCAGATTGTTGGGAGCAATATGCTGACTCTGTAAACTGCTTAGAGAGAACTGCAAAGCACTGTGAAGCAGTATATAAGTCTAAATGCTAGTGCTAAGTGCTATACTCAGGGTGAAATAGTACTGAAAGTATCCTGATCTCATGACACTGTGGTCTTTAAAGGTAATAACCAGCATCTTGAGTTGAACTGGGAAAGAAACTGGAAGTAATATGGACAAACTGTGAAGTATCCAAAATTGTATGCACTACCACATTCTGCACCAGTTGTAATTTCTGCATTTCAGAGGAAGGCCATGGAAAATTATTTCTCTAGTGATTAAAAAAAAAAAAAAAAGCATAATCAATCCATGAAATCACTAGAATTGGAAGAATTGTAAGAACATTCTGCTTTATTCTCATATCATGGGCCGAACTACATTTAAACTTTTGTGTAAGTTTTGGAGATGTGATATAACATTTTTCTTTTAATTAATATATTTAAAACACTTTTTTAAAATAAATAAATAAATAAATAAATAAATAAATAAATAAATAAATCTGCAGGATGTGTTAATTGTTAGTGGAATCAGAGAAAACATGAAAGGAATTGTAGAACAAACAACAAAAAGAATCCCTCTCACTTTCACCAATTGAAAATCCCTTTTCTGAAACAAATGTTTGCACCGGTAATTTTTTTTTACCTAATGTTGCCAATGAGAGAAGAATTGAAAACCCTTGTAGGTCAATCTTCCTTCCCATCATATGCAAGATAAATGCAAAGAAATACAAATATACATATGTTTTTCCTTTGTAGGAAATTATGATTAAGATGGAAATGTCTGCTTTTGTATTTTTTTGGCCTTTCTCACTCAGATGTAATGGACAACAAATGTATGGTAACTTTGTTTATCCACTGATTCCGTGCCAGATGCTGTGGGTAGTTTTGGCAGTGTGCCATAACAATCAGAGTGCCTATGGACTGTGAAGAAGGGAGCACAGAACCATAATAGTGTCAGACCATTAAATTCTGTTAGTCTGCCATAAGCTTGCTTCTCTTGGTCTTGTTCTGTTACCCAGTTTGTTTTCTAATTTTGGAAGTAATAAGTTTCTACTGGCGGGAAATAATGACAGGTTGCTTTACGGATGAGCACACAGGTAGTCCTCGACTTATGACCACTATTGGGGGCCAGAATTTTGGTCACAAATAATTGTGGTCATAGGTTGAGACAACTATGTGACCAGACCTGATTTTTCAACGTTCAGTCATTAAGTGAATCACACAGTCATAAATCCAAACCATGTGGGTGTTAAGCACATCATGAAGCCTTTAAGTGAATCTATTCTCCCAAATGGTGTTTTTTCTAGATATTTGAGGGGGGGGAGGGGAATGAAAAGTGGGGGGGAGGTACAAATCAGTCACGTAACTGCACAACACTGCAACCAGTCAAAAATGTGAGTCAGTTATCAAGCACCAGAAATACTGTCATGTGACCATGGCAGGGAAACATGACTTGTATGACACCCAGAAGTACTATATAGCTACAAAGCACCCTTTCTGAGGCAAGACTATCTTTGAATGGTCATTAAATGAACATCAAGAACTATCTGTATGTCTCAGATGTCATTGTGTAACCCCTGATGAAGGACAATATCACTAGCTAACAATTGAACTTTTAATACCTTTGCATCCTGAGGCAATCTCTGTTTATAAACGTAGAGCCCATTTCTGAACATACTGAGGTTCTCTTTGCCCAATAATACATTTTATGGTATTTTTGGCAATCATTTGAATAATGACCACTGATTCTTTATTTTGTCACACTTAATAAAACCAAAGGGCTCAGAACAGCTGCTAATTATGTAGCCTTCAGGTCAAAACAGGACCATAAATACACATGTTATCTCTTTCTCTCTCTCATCTTTTTCCTATTGATTTTCTGATAAACATTTACATCATTCAGATCTCTTACGCTCCATCTAGTCTCTCACCATATAAGGCCATTTTTTTTCCTTTGGGAAAAAAAAAATCCTGCCTGAAGTATTCATTCATTCACTCACCACTGGGGAATTACTGGAAATGGGCATCATCTTAATTTTCACCAAGCTGTCTCCAGTATGGACAGAGCCAAATTATGTATTTCATCTTATCTTCCCTGGCTCTGTAAAACCATTACAAAGCAATAAAGATCATGAATTTAGATCGGTGTCCTGCCTCTTTGGTTTAAGGCATCCTAAGGGAGCTTTATATTAACAAATCATATTGAGTAGCTATTTAGCTCAAGGTTGTGAAGCCAGAGAAGGCATCCTCTGTTAAAGCAGTAAATACAGTGAAGTCACTGAACAGGAAGATTTTTACTGGCAATTAGTCTGGGAAGGATACAATCGCTTCTTTCTCTCTCTCTCTCTCTTTCTGTCTTTGCTCCTGAGCTCTTCCTGTACAGTACTTTCCCTTTGCCTGAGATACAACAGGTGTTCAGAAGAATAAACTGGTCAACTTTCTAATCTTTAAAATAACTTAACCCACCGGTAGGCTTCACATAATTTAACAACCAGTTTGCCCCAGCACTGAAAATGGGAGAGTGCGTGTGCGCGCGAGCGAAGTGAGTGCACATGCCTTCCGCGTGTCCGCACACCCTTCTGTGTGTGCACTATGCTCGTATGCATGCTTGCACGCATGTGCGCGGCTTTAAAAATGCAGCTAAATAGGACAGTATAGCGCCGGGGCAGGTGGGTGGGCCACCCGCAATTCACAGCTACCAATTTGCTCGAACTGGTCCAAACTGGCGGAATCCCACCCCTGACTTAACCCTAACTCTTGATTGCTCACTTGGTTATTTCCTTGGCTGTCAGACACTATTCATAATAATTATGATAAATTATGGTTTAAATTTTGTATTGATGCATTGCATTATTATTTTTTTCCTGGTAAGTGGCTTTTGAGAAAATACTACATCAACACGATACAAGTAACATTAGGATGGTCAGAGATTAAGGCTGTGAATACAATATCCTAAATGAAGGCTTTGGAAAGGTAACATCAGGGAACAACTGAAACAAGAGAATGTTAGGTAGGCACAAAAGTGGGGAGCCTGGGTCACAAAGATGCGACATCTACTTTGCCAGTTTGGTGCTAGCATTGAATCCTACCTGCAGATGAAGTGCCTCCAGTTCAGTGGTGGGTTGCTACTGGCAGCAGCAGTTGAAGGCTTCGCCCACCCAACCAGATGTCATCAAATACGATCAAATACGATCTGCACATGCACAGAAGCTTCTCTGCATGTGCAGAAGTGGCGTGTGCGTGAGCGAAGTGAGCACACGTGCGCAAGCGAACCAGTAGCAAAGGTAAGTGAAACCCACCCCTGCTCCAGTTATTCAAGAAATCCTCTTTGCTGATGACTGGGTTCTCCTGGCACATAAAGACAGTACTGGCTATCAGCCTGAGAAGGCTGAAGTATATCTATCTATCTATCTATCTATCTATCTATCTATCTATCTATCTATTATCTATCTATTATCTATCTATCTATTTATCTATCTATCTATTATCTATCTATCTATCTATCTTTCTATTATCTATCTATCTATCTATCTATCTATCTTTCTATTATCTATCTATCTATCTATCTATCTATTATCTATCTATCTATCTATTATCTATCTACCTATCTATCTTTCTATTATCTATCTATCTATCTATTATCTATCTATCTATCTATTATCTATCTATCTATCTATCTATCTATCTACCTATCTATCTATTATCTATCTATCTATCTATCTATCTCTATCTATCTATCTATCTATCTATCTATCTATCTATCTATCTATTATCTATCTATCTTTCTATTATCTATCTATCTATCTATCTATCTATCTATCTATCTATTATCTATCTATCTATTATCTATCTACCTATCTATCTATTATCTATCTATCTATCTATCTATTATCTATCTATCTATTATCTATCTGTCTATCTATCTATCTATCTATTATCTATCTATCTATCTTTCTATTATCTATCTATCTATCTATCTATCTATCTATCTATCTATCTATTATCTATCTATCTTTCTATTATCTATCTATCTATTATCTATCTATCTATTATCTATCTACCTATCTATCTATTATCTATCTATCTATTATCTATCTATCTATCTATCTATCTATCTATCTATCTATTATCTATCTATCTTTCTATTATCTATCTATCTATCTATTATCTATCTATCATCTATCTACCTATCTATCTATTATCTATCTATCTATTATCTATCTACCTATCTATCTATTATCTATCTATCTATCTATCTATTATCTATCTATCTATCTATCTATTATCTATCTGTCTATCTATCTATCTATCTATCTATTATCTATCTATCTATCTTTCTATTATCTATCTATCTATCTATCTATCTATCTATCTATTATCTATCTATCTTTCTATTATCTATCTATCTATTATCTATCTATCTATTATCTATCTACCTATCTATCTATTATCTATCTATCTATTATCTATCTATCTATCTATCTATCTATCTATCTATCTATCTATCTATCTATCTATTATCTATCTATCTTTCTATTATCTATCTATCTATCTATTATCTATCTATCTATCATCTATCTACCTATCTATCTATTATCTATCTATCTATTATCTATCTACCTATCTATCTATTATCTATCTATCTATCTATCTATCTATCTATCTATCTATCTATTATCTATCTATCTATCTATCTATTATCTATCTGTCTATCTATCTATCTATCTATCTATTATCTATCTATCTATCTTTCTATTATCTATCTATCTATCTATCTATCTATCTATCTATTATCTATCTATCTTTCTATTATCTATCTATCTATCTATCTATTATCTATCTATCTATTATCTATCTACCTATCTATCTATTATCTATCTTTCTATTATCTATCTATCTATCTATTATCTATCTACCTATCTATCTATTATCTATCTATCTATCTATCTATTATCTATCTACCTATCTTTCTATTATCTATCTATCTATCTATCTATCTATCTATCTATCTATCTATTATCTATCTATCTATTATCTATCTACCTATCTATTATCTATCTATCTATCTATCTATATATCTATCTATCTATCTATCTTTCTATTATCTATCTATCTATCTATCTATCTATTATCTATCTATCTTTCTATTATCTATCTATCTATCTATTATCTATCTATCTATCTATTATCTATCTACCTATCTATCTATCTACCTATCTATCTATTATCTATCTATCTATCTATCTATCTCTATCTATCTATCTATCTATCTATCTATCTATCTATTATCTATCTATCTTTCTATTATCTATCTATCTATCTATCTATCTATCTATCTATCTATTATCTATCTATCTATTATCTATCTACCTATCTATCTATTATCTATCTATCTATCTATCTATTATCTATCTATCTATCTATCTATTATCTATCTGTCTATCTATCTATCTATCTATCTATTATCTATCTATCTATCTTTCTATTATCTATCTATCTATCTATCTATCTATCTATCTATCTATTATCTATCTATCTTTCTATTATCTATCTATCTATTATCTATCTATCTATTATCTATCTACCTATCTATCTATTATCTATCTATCTATTATCTATCTATCTATCTATCTATCTATCTATCTATTATCTATCTATCTATCATCTATCTACCTATCTATCTATTATCTATCTATCTATTATCTATCTACCTATCTATCTATTATCTATCTATCTATCTATCTATTATCTATCTATCTATCTATCTATTATCTATCTGTCTATCTATCTATCTATCTATCTATCTATTATCTATCTATCTATCTTTCTATTATCTATCTATCTATCTATCTATCTATCTATCTATTATCTATCTATCTTTCTATTATCTATCTATCTATTATCTATCTATCTATTATCTATCTACCTATCTATCTATTATCTATCTATCTATTATCTATCTATCTATCTATCTATCTATCTATCTATTATCTATCTATCTTTCTATTATCTATCTATCTATCTATTATCTATCTATCTATCATCTATCTACCTATCTATCTATTATCTATCTATCTATTATCTATCTACCTATCTATTATCTATCTATCTATCTATCTATCTATCTATCTATCTATCTATCTATCTATTATCTATCTATCTATCTATCTATTATCTATCTGTCTATCTATCTATCTATCTATCTATCTATTATCTATCTATCTATCTTTCTATTATCTATCTATCTATCTATCTATCTATCTATTATCTATCTATCTTTCTATTATCTATCTATCTATCTATTATCTATCTATCTATTATCTATCTACCTATCTATCTATTATCTATCTTTCTATTATCTATCTATCTATCTATTATCTATCTACCTATCTATCTATTATCTATCTATCTATCTATCTATCTATCTATTATCTATCTACCTATCTTTCTATTATCTATCTATCTATCTATCTATCTATCTATCTATCTATTATCTATCTATCTATTATCTATCTACCTATCTATTATCTATCTATCTATCTATCTATCTATCTATCTATCTATCTTTCTATTATCTATCTATCTATCTATCTATCTATCTATCTATCTATTATCTATCTATCTTTCTATTATCTATCTATCTATCTATTATCTATCTATCTATCTATTATCTATCTACCTATCTATCTATTATCTATCTATCTATCTATCTATCTATCTATCTATCTATCTATCTTTCTATTATCTATCTATCTATCTATCTATCTATCTATCTATTATCTATCTATCTATTATCTATCTACCTATCTATCTATTATCTATCTATCTATCTATCTATCTATCTATCTATCTATCTATCTATCTTTCTATTATCTATCTATCTATCTATTATCTATCTATCTTTCTATTATCTATCTATCTATTATCTATCTATCTATCTATTATCTATCTACCTATCTATCTATTATCTATCTGTCTATCTATCTATCTATCTATCTATTATCTATCTATCTATCTTTCTATTATCTATCTATCTATCTATCTATCTATCTATCTATCTATCTATTATCTATCTATCTTTCTATTATCTATCTATCTATTATCTATCTATCTATTATCTATCTACCTATCTATCTATTATCTATCTATCTATTATCTATCTATCTATCTATCTATCTATCTATCTATCTATCTATCTATTATCTATCTATCTATCATCTATCTACCTATCTATCTATTATCTATCTATCTATTATCTATCTACCTATCTATCTATTATCTATCTATCTATCTATCTATTATCTATCTATCTATCTATCTATTAT